>JAHLJS010000002.1:59417126-60017126 GCA_038502445.1 Eremochloa ophiuroides
ATGTGTTGTGAAACCAAGATACAAGATAGGAGCACAACTTGCTTCGAACCTACCATTGGCACGAATACTATTTGCTTTGCACTCCATGAAACTCATAGGTGTCAAGGGAGCAGTGGAACCTCATTTGGATGTGTTGTGAAAGCAAGATGCAAGATAGGAGCACAACTTGCTTCGAACCTACCATAGGCAAAAAACTATTTGCTTTGCACTCCATGAAACTCATAGGTGTCATGGGTGCAGTGGAACCTCATTTGTATGTGTTGTGAAACCAAGATGCAAGATAGGAGCAGAACTTGCTTCGAACCTACCGTAGGCATGAACACAATTTGCTTTGCACTCCATGACTCTCATAGGTGTCATGGAGCAGTGGAACCTCATTTGGATGTGTTGTGAAACCAAGATGAAAGATAGGACCAACTTGCTTCGAACCTACCATAGGCACGAAAACGATTTGCTTTGCACTCTATGAAACTGATAGGTGTCATGGGAGAACTGCAACCTCATTTGTATGCGTTGTTAAACCAAGACGCAAGATAGGAGCACGGCTTGCTTTGAACCTACCATAGGCTCGAAAACTATTTGCTTTGCACTCCAAGGAACTCATAGGTGTCAGGGGAGAAGTGGAACCTCATTTGGACGCGTTGTGAAACCAAGATGCAAAATAGGAGCACGGTTTGCTTTGAACCTACCATAGGCGCGGAAACTATTTCCTTTGCACTCGATAAAACTAATAGGTGTCATGGGAGAAGTGGAACCTCATTTGGAAACTCGTTTGGATGCATTGTCATACCAAGGCGCACGATAGGACCACAGCTTTCTTCGAACAAACCATAGGCATGAAAACTATTTGCTTTGCAGTCAATGAAACTCATAGGTGTCTTGGGAGAAGTGGAACCTCATTTGGATGTGTTGTGAAACCAGGATGCAAGATAGGAGCACTACTTGCTTTGAAACTACCATAGGCTCAAAAACTATTTGCTTTGCACTCAATGAAACTCATAGGTGTCATCGGAGAAGTGGAACCTCATTTGGATACGTTGTGAAACCAAGATGCAAGATAGGAGCACGACTTGCTTCGAAACTACCACTGGCTCAAAAAACTATTTGCTTTGCCCTCCATGAAACTCATAGGTGTCATGGGAGAAGTGGAACCTCATTTGGATGCGTTGTGAAACCAAGATGCAGATTGGAGCACTACTTGCTTCAAAACTACCATAGGCTCAAAAACTTTTTGCTTTGCACTCAATGAATCATAGGTGTCATAGAGGAAGTGAACCTCATTTGGATACGTTGTGAAACCAAGATGCAAGAAGGAGAACTGTTTGCTTTGAAACCTACCATAGGCACGAAAAACTATTTTCTTTGCCCTCCATGAAACTCATAGGTGTCATGGGAGCAGTGGAACCTCATTTGGATGTGTTGTGAAAGCAAGATGCAAGATAGGAGCACAACGTGCTTCGAACCTACCATAGGCACAAAAACTATTTGCTTTGCACTCCATGAAACTCATAGGTGTCATGGGAGCAGTGGAACCTCATTTGGATGTGTTGTGAAACCAAGATGCAAGATAGGAGCAGAACTTGCTTCGAACCTACCGTAGGCATGAAACAATTTGCTTTGCACTCCATGACTCTCATAGGTGTCATGGGAGCAGTGGAACCTCATTTGGATGTGTTGTGAAACCAAGATGAAAGATAGGAGCACAACTTGCTTCGAACCTACCATAGGCACGAAACGATTTGCTTTGCACTCTATGAAACTGATAGGTGTCATGGGAGAAGTGCAACCTCATTTGTATGCGTTGTTAAACCAAGACGCAAGATAGGAGCACGGCTTGCTTTGAACCTACCATAGGCTCGAAAACTATTTGCTTTGCACTCCAAGGAACTCATAGGTGTCAGGGGAGAAGTGGAACCTCATTTGGACGCGTTGTGAAACCAAGATGCAAAATAGGAGCACGGTTTGCTTTAAACCTACCATAGGCGCGGAAACTATTTCCTTTGCACTCGATAAAACTAATAGGTGTCATGGGAGAAGTGGAACCTCATTTGGAAACTCGTTTGGATGCATTGTCATACCAAGGCGCACGATAGGACCACAGCTTTCTTCGAACAAACCATAGGCATGAAAACTATTTGCTTTGCACTCAATGAAACTCATAGGTGTCTTGGGAGAAGTGGAACCTCATTTGGATGTGTTGTGAAACCAGGATGCAGATAGGAGCACTACTTGCTTTGAAACTACCATAGGCTCAAAAACTATTTGCTTTGCACTCAATGAAACTCATAGGTGTCATCGGAGAAGTGGAACCTCATTTGGATACGTTGTGAAACCAAGATGCAAGATAGGAGCACGACTTGCTTCGAAACTACCACTGGCTCAAAAAACTATTTGCTTTGCCCTCCATGAAACTCATAGGTGTCATGGGAGAAGTGGAACCTCATTTGGATGCGTTGTGAAACCAAGATGCAAGATTGGAGCACTACTTGCTTCAAAAACTACCATAGGCTCAAAACTTTTTGCTTTGCACTCAATGAAACTCATAGGTGTCATAGAGGAAGTGGAACCTCATTTGGATACGTTGTGAAACCAAGATGCAAGATAGCAGAACTGTTTGCTTTGAACCTACCATAGGCACGAAAACTATTTTCTTTGCCCTCCATGAAACTCATAAGTGTCATGGGAGCAGTGGAACCTCATTTGAATGTGTTGTGAAAGCAAGATGCAAGATAGGAGCACAACTTGCTTCGAACCTACCATAGGCACAAAAACTATTTGCTCTGCACTCCATGAAACTCATAGGTGTCATGGGAGCAGTGGAACCTCATTTGGATGTGTTGTGAAACCAAGATGCAAGATAGGAGCAGAACTTGCTTCGAACCTACCGTAGGCATGAAAACAATTTGCTTTGCACTCCATGACTCTCATAGGTGTCATGGGAGCAGTGGAACCTCATTTGGATGTGTTGTGAAACCAAGATGAAAGATAGGAGCACAACTTGCTTCGAACCTACCATAGGCACGAAAACGATTTGCTTTGCACTCTATGAAACTGATAGGTGTCATGGGAGAAGTGCAACCTCATTTGTATGCGTTGTTAAACCAAGACGCAAGATAGGAGCACGGCTTGCTTTGAACCTACCATAGGCTCGAAAAGTATTTGCTTTGCACTCCAAGGAACTCATAGGTGTCAGGGGAGAAGTGGAACCTCATTTGGACGCGTTGTGAAACCAAGATGCAAAATAGGAGCACGGTTTGCTTTGAACCTACCATAGGCGCGGAAACTATTTCCTTTGCACTCGATAAAACTAATAGGTGTCATGGGAGAAGTGGAACCTGATTTGGAAACTCGTTTGGATGCATTGCCATACCAAGGCGCACGATAGGACCACAGCTTTCTTCGAACAAACCATAGGCATGAAAACTATTTGCTTTGCACTCAATGAAACTCATAGGTGTCTTGGGAGAAGTGGAACCTCATTTGGATGTGTTGTGAAACCAGGATGCAAGATAGGAGCACTACTTGCTTTGAAACTACCATAGGCTCAAAAACTATTTGCTTTGCACTCAATGAAACTCATAGGTGTCATCGGAGAAGTGGAACCTCATTTGGATACGTTGTGAAACCAAGATGCAAGACAGGAGCACGACTTGCTTCGAAACTACCACTGGCTCAAAAAACTATTTGCTTTGCCCTCCATGAAACTCATAGGTGTCATGGGAGAAGTGGAACCTCATTTGGATGCGTTGTGAAACCAAGATGCAAGATTGGAGCACTACTTGCTTCGAAACTACCATAGGCTCAAAAACTATTTGCTTTGCACTCAATGAAACTCATAGGTGTCATAGAGGAAGTGGAACCTCATTTGGATACGTTGTGAAACCAAGATGCAAGATAGGAGAACTGTTTGCTTTGAACCTACCATAGGCACGAAAACTATTTTCTTTGCCCTCCATGAAACTCATAGGTGTCATGGGAGAACTGGAACCTCATTTGGATGCGTTGTGAATCCAGGATGCAAGATAGGAGCGCGACGTGCTTCGAAACTACCATAGGCACGAAAACTATTTGCTTTGCACCCCATGAAACTCATAAGTGTCATGGGAGCTGTGGAAACTCGTTTGGATGCATTGCAATACCGAGATGCACGATAGGAGCACAGCTTTCTTCGAAACTACCATAGGCACGAAAACTATTTGCTTTGCACTCAATGAAACTCATAGGTGTCTTGGGAGAAGTGGAACCTCATTTGGATGTGTTGTGAAACCAGGATGCAAGATAGGAGCACTACTTGCTTTGAAACTACCATAGGCTCAAAAACTATTTGCTTTGCACTCAATGAAACTCATAGGTGTCATCGGAGAAGTGGAACCTCATTTGGATACGTTGTGAAACCAAGATGCAAGACAGGAGCACGACTTGCTTCGAAACTACCACTGGCTCAAAAAACTATTTGCTTTGCCCTCCATAAAACTCATAGGTGTCATGGGAGAAGTGGAACCTCATTTGGATGCGTTGTGAAACCAAGATGCAAGATTGGAGCACTACTTGCTTCGAAACTACCATAGGCTCAAAAACTATTTGCTTTGCACTCAATGAAACTCATAGGTGTCATAGAGGAAGTGGAACCTCATTTGGATACGTTGTGAAACCAAGATGCAAGATAGGAGAACTGTTTGCTTTGAACCTACCATAGGCACGAAAACTATTTGCTTTGCACTCCATGAAACTCATAGGTGTCATGCGAGAAGTGGAACCTCATTTGGATGCGTTGTGAAACCAAGATGCAAGATAGGAGCACGGTTTGCTTTGAACCTACCATAGGCAAGAAAACTATTTGCTTTGCACTCCATGAAACTCATAGGTGTCATGGGAGCAGTGGAACCTCATTTGGACGCGTTGTGAAACCAAGATGCAAAATAGAAGCACGGCCTACTTCGAACAAACCATAGGCACGAAAACTATTTGCTTTCCACTCCATGAAACTCATATGTGTCATTGGAGAAGTGGAACCTCATTTGGATGCGTTGTGGAACCATGATGCAGGATAGGAGCACGACTTGCTTCGAAACTACCATAGGCACGAAAACTGTTTGCTTTTGACTCCATGAAACCCATAGGTGTCACGGGATAAGTGGAACCTCATTTGGATGCGTTGTGAAACCAAGATGCAAGATAGGAGCACGACTTGCTTCGAAACTACCACTGGCTCAAAAAACTATTTGCTTTGCACTCCATGAAACTCATAGGTGTCATGGGAGAAGTGGAACCAGATTTGTATGCGTTGTCAAACCAAGATGCAAGATAGGAGCTCGGCTTGCTTTGAACCTACCATAGGCACGAAAACTATTTGGTTTGCACTCCATGGAACTCATAGGTGTCTTGGGAGAAGTGGAACCTCATTTGGACGCGTTGTGAAACCAAGATGCAAGATAGGAGCACGGTTTGCTTTGAACCTACCATAGGCACGGAAACTATTTCCTTTGCACTTGATAAAATTATTAGGTGTCATGGGACAAGTGGAACCTCATTTGTATGCGTTGTGAATCCAAGATGCAAGATAGGAGCACGACATGCTTCGAACCTACCATAGGCACGAAAATTATATGCTTTGCACTCCATGAAACTCATAGGTGTCATGGGAGAAGTGGAACCTCATTTGGATGCGTTGTGAAACCAAGGCGGACGATAGGAGCACGGTTTGCTTTGAAACTACCATAGGCAGAAAAACTATTTGCTTTGCACTCCATGAAACTCATAGGTGTCATGGCTGCAGTAGAACCTCATTTGGATGTGTTGTGAAACCAAGATACAAGATAGGAGCACAACTTGCTTCGAACCTACCATTGGCACGAATACTATTTGCTTTGCACTCCATGAAACTCATAGGTGTCAAGGGAGCAGTGGAACCTCATTTGGATGTGTTGTGAAAGCAAGATGCAAGATAGGAGCACAACTTGCTTCGAACCTACCATAGGCACAAAAACTATTTGCTTTGCACTCCATGAAACTCATAGGTGTCATGGGTGCAGTGGAACCTCATTTGGATGTGTTGTGAAACCAAGATGCAAGATAGGAGCAGAACTTGCTTCGAACCTACCGTAGGCATGAAAACAATTTGCTTTGCACTCCATGACTCTCATAGGTGTCATGGGAGCAGTGGAACCTCATTTGGATGTGTTGTGAAACCAAGATGAAAGATAGGAGCACAACTTGCTTCGAACCTACCATAGGCACGAAAACGATTTGCTTTGCACTCTATGAAACTGATAGGTGTCATGGGAGAACTGCAACCTCATTTGTATGCGTTGTTAAACCAAGACGCAAGATAGGAGCACGGCTTGCTTTGAACCTACCATAGGCTCGAAAACTATTTGCTTTGCACTCCAAGGAACTCATAGGTGTCAGGGGAGAAGTGGAACCTCATTTGGACGCGTTGTGAAACCAAGATGCAAAATAGGAGCACGGTTTGCTTTGAACCTACCATAGGCGCGGAAACTATTTCCTTTGCACTCGATAAAACTAATAGGTGTCATGGGAGAAGTGGAACCTCATTTGGAAACTCGTTTGGATGCATTGTCATACCAAGGCGCACGATAGGACCACAGCTTTCTTCGAACAAACCATAGGCATGAAAACTATTTGCTTTGCAGTCAATGAAACTCATAGGTGTCTTGGGAGAAGTGGAACCTCATTTGGATGTGTTGTGAAACCAGGATGCAAGATAGGAGCACTACTTGCTTTGAAACTACCATAGGCTCAAAAACTATTTGCTTTGCACTCAATGAAACTCATAGGTGTCATCGGAGAAGTGGAACCTCATTTGGATACGTTGTGAAACCAAGATGCAAGATAGGAGCACGACTTGCTTCGAAACTACCACTGGCTCAAAAAACTATTTGCTTTGCCCTCCATGAAACTCATAGGTGTCATGGAGAAGTGGAACCTCATTTGGATGCGTTGTGAAACCAAGATGCAAGATTGGAGCACTACTTGCTTCAAAACTACCATAGGCTCAAAAACTTTTTGCTTTGCACTCAATGAAACTCATAGGTGTCATAGAGGAAGTTGAACCTCATTTGGATACGTTGTGAAACCAAGATGCAAGATAGGAGAACTGTTTGCTTTGAACCTACCATAGGCACGAAAACTATTTTCTTTGCCCTCCATGAAACTCATAGGTGTCATGGGAGCAGTGGAACCTCATTTGGATGTGTTGTGAAAGCAAGATGCAAGATAGGAGCACAACGTGCTTCGAACCTACCATAGGCACAAAAACTATTTGCTTTGCACTCCATGAAACTCATAGGTGTCATGGGAGCAGTGGAACCTCATTTGGATGTGTTGTGAAACCAAGATGCAAGATAGGAGCAGAACTTGCTTCGAACCTACCGTAGGCATGAAAACAATTTGCTTTGCACTCCATGACTCTCATAGGTGTCATGGGAGCAGTGGAACCTCATTTGGATGTGTTGTGAAACCAAGATGAAAGATAGGAGCACAACTTGCTTCGAACCTACCATAGGCACGAAAACGATTTGCTTTGCACTCTATGAAACTGATAGGTGTCATGGGAGAAGTGCAACCTCATTTGTATGCGTTGTTAAACCAAGACGCAAGATAGGAGCACGGCTTGCTTTGAACCTACCATAGGCTCGAAAACTATTTGCTTTGCACTCCAAGGAACTCATAGGTGTCAGGGGAGAAGTGGAACCTCATTTGGACGCGTTGTGAAACCAAGATGCAAAATAGGAGCACGGTTTGCTTTAAACCTACCATAGGCGCGGAAACTATTTCCTTTGCACTCGATAAAACTAATAGGTGTCATGGGAGAAGTGGAACCTCATTTGGAAACTCGTTTGGATGCATTGTCATACCAAGGCGCACGATAGGACCACAGCTTTCTTCGAACAAACCATAGGCATGAAAACTATTTGCTTTGCACTCAATGAAACTCATAGGTGTCTTGGGAGAAGTGGAACCTCATTTGGATGTGTTGTGAAACCAGGATGCAAGATAGGAGCACTACTTGCTTTGAAACTACCATAGGCTCAAAAACTATTTGCTTTGCACTCAATGAAACTCATAGGTGTCATCGGAGAAGTGGAACCTCATTTGGATACGTTGTGAAACCAAGATGCAAGATAGGAGCACGACTTGCTTCGAAACTACCACTGGCTCAAAAAACTATTTGCTTTGCCCTCCATGAAACTCATAGGTGTCATGGGAGAAGTGGAACCTCATTTGGATGCGTTGTGAAACCAAGATGCAAGATTGGAGCACTACTTGCTTCAAAACTACCATAGGCTCAAAAACTTTTTGCTTTGCACTCAATGAAACTCATAGGTGTCATAGAGGAAGTGGAACCTCATTTGGATACGTTGTGAAACCAAGATGCAAGATAGCAGAACTGTTTGCTTTGAACCTACCATAGGCACGAAAACTATTTTCTTTGCCCTCCATGAAACTCATAGGTGTCATGGGAGCAGTGGAACCTCATTTGGATGTGTTGTGAAAGCAAGATGCAAGATAGGAGCACAACTTGCTTCGAACCTACCATAGGCACAAAAACTATTTGCTCTGCACTCCATGAAACTCATAGGTGTCATGGGAGCAGTGGAACCTCATTTGGATGTGTTGTGAAACCAAGATGCAAGATAGGAGCAGAACTTGCTTCGAACCTACCGTAGGCATGAAAACAATTTGCTTTGCACTCCATGACTCTCATAGGTGTCATGGGAGCAGTGGAACCTCATTTGGATGTGTTGTGAAACCAAGATGAAAGATAGGAGCACAACTTGCTTCGAACCTACCATAGGCACGAAAACGATTTGCTTTGCACTCTATGAAACTGATAGGTGTCATGGGAGAAGTGCAACCTCATTTGTATGCGTTGTTAAACCAAGACGCAAGATAGGAGCACGGCTTGCTTTGAACCTACCATAGGCTCGAAAAGTATTTGCTTTGCACTCCAAGGAACTCATAGGTGTCAGGGGAGAAGTGGAACCTCATTTGGACACGTTGTGAAACCAAGATGCAAAATAGGAGCACGGTTTGCTTTGAACCTACCATAGGCGCGGAAACTATTTCCTTTGCACTCGATAAAACTAATAGGTGTCATGGGAGAAGTGGAACCTGATTTGGAAACTCGTTTGGACGCATTGTCATACCAAGGCGCACGATAGGACCACAGCTTTCTTCGAACAAACCATAGGCATGAAAACTATTTGCTTTGCACTCAATGAAACTCATAGGTGTCTTGGGAGAAGTGGAACCTCATTTGGATGTGTTGTGAAACCAGGATGCAAGATAGGAGCACTACTTGCTTTGAAACTACCATAGGCTCAAAAACTATTTGCTTTGCACTCAATGAAACTCATAGGTGTCATCGGAGAAGTGGAACCTCATTTGGATACGTTGTGAAACCAAGATGCAAGACAGGAGCACGACTTGCTTCGAAACTACCACTGGCTCAAAAAACTATTTGCTTTGCCCTCCATGAAACTCATAGGTGTCATGGGAGAAGTGGAACCTCATTTGGATGCGTTGTGAAACCAAGATGCAAGATTGGAGCACTACTTGCTTCGAAACTACCATAGGCTCAAAAACTATTTGCTTTGCACTCAATGAAACTCATAGGTGTCATAGAGGAAGTGGAACCTCATTTGGATACGTTGTGAAACCAAGATGCAAGATAGGAGAACTGTTTGCTTTGAACCTACCATAGGCACGAAAACTATTTTCTTTGCCCTCCATGAAACTCATAGGTGTCATGGGAGAACTGGAACCTCATTTGGATGCGTTGTGAATCCAGGATGCAAGATAGGAGCGCGACGTGCTTCGAAACTACCATAGGCACGAAAACTATTTGCTTTGCACCCCATGAAACTCATAAGTGTCATGGGAGCTGTGGAAACTCGTTTGGATGCATTGCAATACCGAGATGCACGATAGGAGCACAGCTTTCTTCGAAACTACCATAGGCACGAAAACTATTTGCTTTGCACTCAATGAAACTCATAGGTGTCTTGGGAGAAGTGGAACCTCATTTGGATGTGTTGTGAAACCAGGATGCAAGATAGGAGCACTACTTGCTTTGAAACTACCATAGGCTCAAAAACTATTTGCTTTGCACTCAATGAAACTCATAGGTGTCATCGGAGAAGTGGAACCTCATTTGGATACGTTGTGAAACCAAGATGCAAGACAGGAGCACGACTTGCTTCGAAACTACCACTGGCTCAAAAAACTATTTGCTTTGCCCTCCATGAAACTCATAGGTGTCATGGGAGAAGTGGAACCTCATTTGGATGCGTTGTGAAACCAAGATGCAAGATTGGAGCACTACTTGCTTCGAAACTACCATAGGCTCAAAAACTATTTGCTTTGCACTCAATGAAACTCATAGGTGTCATAGAGGAAGTGGAACCTCATTTGGATACGTTGTGAAACCAAGATGCAAGATAGGAGAACTGTTTGCTTTGAACCTACCATAGGCACGAAAACTATTTTCTTTGCCCTCCATGAAACTCATAGGTGTCATGGGAGAACTGGAACCTCATTTGGATGCGTTGTGAATCCAGGATGCAAGATAGGAACGCGACTTGCTTCGAAACTACCATAGGCACGAGAACTATTTGCTTTGCACTCCATTAAACTCATAAGTGTCATGGGAGCAGTGGAAACTCGTTTGGATTCATTGTAATACCAAGGTGCACGATAGGACCACAGCTTTCTTCGAAACTGCCATAGGCATGAAAACTATTTGCTTTGCACTCAATGGAACTCATAGGTGTCTTGGGAGAAGTGGAATCTCATTTGGATGTGTTGTGAAACCAAGATGCAAGATAGGAGCACTACTTGCTTTGAAACTACCATAGGCTCAAAAACTATTTGCTTTGCACTCAATGAAACTCATAGGTGTCATCGGAGAAGTGGAACCTCAGTTGGATACGTTGTGAAACCAAGATGCAAGATAGGAGAACGGTTTGCTTTGAACCTACCGTAGGCACGAAAACTATTTGCTTTGCCCTCCATGAAACTCATAGGTGTCATGGGAGAAGTGGAACCTCATTTGGATGCGTTGTGAAACCAAGATGCAAGATAGGAGCACTACTTGCTTCGAAACTACCACAGGCTCAAAAACTATTTGCTTTGCACTCAATGAAACTCATAGGTGTCATCGGAGAAGTGGAACCTCATTTGGATACGTTGTGAAACCAAGATGCAAGATAGGAGAACGGTTTGCTTTGAACCCACCATAGGCACGAAAACTATTTTCTTTGCCCTCCATGAAACTCATAGGTGTCATGGGAGAACTGGAACCTCATTTGGATGCGTTGTGAATCCAGGATGCAAGATAGGAGCGCGACGTGCTTCGAAACTACCATAGGCACGAAAACTATTTGCTTTGCACCCCATGAAACTCATAAGTGTCATGGGAGCTGTGGAAACTCGTTTGGATGCATTGCAATACCGAGATGCACGATAGGAGCGCAGCTTTCTTCGAAACTACCATAGGCACGAAAACTATTTGCTTTGCACTCAATGAAACTCATAGGTGTCATGGGAGAAGTGGAACCTCATTTGGATGCGTTGTGAAACCAAGGTGGAAGATAGGAGCACGGTTTGCTTTGAAACTACCATAGGCACGAAAACTATTTTCTTTGCACTCCATGAAACTCATAAGTGTCATGGGAGCAGTGGAAACTCATTTGGATGCATTGTAATACCAAGGTGCACGATAGGAGCACAGCTTTCTTCGAAACTACCATAGGCTCAAAAACTATTTGCTTTGCACTCAATGAAACTCATAGGTGTCATAGAGGAAGTGGAACCTCATTTGGATACGTTGTGAAACCAAGATGCAAGATAGGAGAACTGTTTGCTTTGAACCTACCATAGGCACGAAAACTATTTTCTTTGCCCTCCATGAAACTCATAGGTGTCATGGGAGAACTGGAACCTCATTTGGATGCGTTGTGAATCCAGGATGCAAGATAGGAACGCGACTTGCTTCGAAACTACCATAGGCACGAGAACTATTTGCTTTGCACTCCATTAAACTCATAAGTGTCATGGGAGCAGTGGAAACTCGTTTGGATTCATTGTAATACCAAGGTGCACGATAGGACCACAGCTTTCTTCGAAACTGCCATAGGCATGAAAACTATTTGCTTTGCACTCAATGGAACTCATAGGTGTCTTGGGAGAAGTGGAATCTCATTTGGATGTGTTGTGAAACCAAGATGCAAGATAGGAGCACTACTTGCTTTGAAACTACCATAGGCTCAAAAACTATTTGCTTTGCACTCAATGAAACTCATAGGTGTCATCGGAGAAGTGGAACCTCATTTGGATACGTTGTGAAACCAAGATGCAAGATAGGAGAACGGTTTGCTTTGAACCTACCGTAGGCACGAAAACTATTTGCTTTGCCCTCCATGAAACTCATAGGTGTCATGGGAGAAGTGGAACCTCATTTGGATGCGTTGTGAAACCAAGATGCAAGATAGGAGCACTACTTGCTTCGAAACTACCACAGGCTCAAAAACTATTTGCTTTGCACTCAATGAAACTCATAGGTGTCATCGGAGAAGTGGAACCTCATTTGGATACGTTGTGAAACCAAGATGCAAGATAGGAGAACGGTTTGCTTTGAACCCACCATAGGCACGAAAACTATTTTCTTTGCCCTCCATGAAACTCATAGGTGTCATGGGAGAACTGGAACCTCATTTGGATGCGTTGTGAATCCAGGATGCAAGATAGGAGCGCGACGTGCTTCGAAACTACCATAGGCACGAAAACTATTTGCTTTGCACCCCATGAAACTCATAAGTGTCATGGGAGCTGTGGAAACTCGTTTGGATGCATTGCAATACCGAGATGCACGATAGGAGCGCAGCTTTCTTCGAAACTACCATAGGCACGAAAACTATTTGCTTTGCACTCAATGAAACTCATAGGTGTCATGGGAGAAGTGGAACCTCATTTGGATGCGTTGTGAAACCAAGGTGGAAGATAGGAGCACGGTTTGCTTTGAAACTACCATAGGCACGAAAACTATTTTCTTTGCACTCCATGAAACTCATAAGTGTCATGGGAGCAGTGGAAACTCATTTGGATGCATTGTAATACCAAGGTGCACGATAGGAGCACAGCTTTCTTCGAAACTACCATAGGCATGAAAACTATTTGCTTTGCACTCAATTAAACTCATAGGTGTCATGGATGAAGTGGAACCTCATTTGGATGTGTTGTGAAACCAAGATGCAAGATAGGAGCAGAACTTGCTTCGAACCTACCGTAGGCACGAAAACAATTTGCTTTGCACTCCATGACTCTCATAGGTGTCATGGGAGCAGTGGAACCTCATTTGGATGTGTTGTGAAACCAAGATGAAAGATAGGAGCACAACTTGCTTCAAACCTACCATAGGCACGAAAACTATTTGCTTTGCACTCTATGAAACTGATAGGTGTCATGGGAGAAGTGCAACCTCATTTGTATGCGCTGTTAAACCAAGACGCAAGATAGGAGCACGGCTTGCTTTGAACCTACCATAGGCACGAAAACTATTTGCTTTGCACTCGAAGGAACTCATAGGTGTCAGGGGAGAAGTGGAACCTCATTTGGACGCGTTGTGAAACAAACATGCAAGATAGGAACACGGTTTGCTTTGAACCTACCATAGGCGCGGAAACTATTTCCTTTGCACTCGATAAAACTAATAGGTGTCATGGGAGAAGTGGAACCTCATTCGTATGCGTTGTGAAACCACGATGCAAGATAGGAGCATGGCATGCTTCGAACCTACCATAGGCACGAAAACAGTACGATTTGCACTCCATGAAACTCATAGGTGTCATGGGAGAAGTGGAATCTCATTTGGATGCGTTGTGAAACCAAGGCGGAAGATAGGAGCACGGTTTGCTTTGAAACTACCATAGGCACGAAAACTATTTGCTTTGCACTCAATGAAACTCATAGGTGTCATGGGAGAAGTGGAACCTCGTTTGGATGTGTTGTGAAACCAAGATGCAAGATAGGAGCACTACTTGCTTCGAAACTACCATAGGCTCAAAAACTATTTGCTTTGCACTCAATGAAACTCATAGGTGTCATCGGAGAAGTGGAACCTCATTTGGATACGTTGTGAAACCAAGATGCAAGATAGGAGAACGGTTTGCTTTGAACCTACCATAGGCACTAAAACTATTTGCTTTGCCCTCCATGAAACTCATAGGTGTCATGGGAGAAGTGGAACCTCATTTGGATGCGTTGTGAAACCAAGATGCAAGATAGGAGCACTACTTGCTTCGAAACTACCATAGGCTCAAAAACTATTTGCTTTGCACTCAATGAAACTCATAGGTGTCATTGGAGAAGTGGAACCTCATTTGGAGACGTTGTGAAACCAAGATGCAAGATAGGGGAACGGTTTGCGTTGAACCTACCATAGGCACGAAAACTATTTTCTTTGCCCTCCATGAAACTCATAGGTGTCATGGGAGAAGTGGAACCTCATTTGGATGCGTTGTGAATCCAGGATGCAAGATAGGAGCGTGACTTGCTTCGAAACTACCATAGGCACGAAAACTATTTGCTTTGCACTCCATGAAACTCATAAGTGTCATGGGAGCAGTGGAAACTCATTTGGATGCATTGTAATACCAAGGTGGACGATAGGACCAAAGCTTTCTTTGAAACTGCCATAGGCATGAAAACTATTTACTTTGCACTCAATGAAACTCATAGTTGTCTTGGGAGAAGTGGAACCTCATTTGGATGTGTTGTGAAACCGGGATGCAAGATAGGAGCACTACTTGCTTTGAAACTACCATAGGCTCAAAAACTATTTGCTTTGCACTCAATGAAACTCATAGGTGTCATCGGAGAAGTGGAACCTCATTTGGATACGTTGTGAAACCAAGATGCAAGATAGGAGAACGGTTTGCTTTGAACCTACCGTAGGCACGAAAACTATTTGCTTTGCCCTCCATGAAACTCTTAGGTGTCATGGGAGAAGTGGAACCTCATTTGGATGCGTTGTGAAACCAAGATGCAAGATAGGATCACTACTTGCTTCGAAACTACCATAGGCTCAAAAACTATTTGCTTTGCACTCAATGAAACTTATAGGTGTCATAGAGGAAGTGGAACCTCATTTGGATACGTTGTGAAACCAAGATGCAAGATAGGAGAACGGTTTGCTTTGTACCCACCATAGGCACGAAAACTATTTTCTTTGCCCTCCATGAAACTCATAGGTGTCATGGGAGAAGTGGAACCTCATTTGGATGCGTTGTGAATCCAGGATGCAAGATAGGAGCGCGACTTGCTTCGAAACTACCATATGCACGAAAACTGTTTTCTTTGCACTCCATGAAACTCATAAGTGTCATGGGAGCATTGGAAACTCGTTGGGATGCATTGTAATACCAAGGTGCACGATAGGAGCACAGCTTTCTTCGAAACTACCGTAGGCATGAAAACTATTTGCTTTGCACTCAATGAAACCCATCGGTGTCATGGGTGAAGTGGAACCTCATTTGGATGTGTTGTCAAACCAAGATGCAAGATAGGAGCAGAACTTGCTTTGAAACTACCATAGGCTCAAAAACTATTTGCTTTGCACTCCATGAAACTCATAGGTGTCATCGGAGAAGTGGAACCTCATTTGGATACGTTGTGAAACCAAGATGAAAGATAAGAGAACGGTTTGCTTTGAACCTACCGTAGGCACGAAAACTATTTGCCTTGCCCTCCATGAAACTCATAGGTGTCATGGGAGAAGTGGAACCTCATTTCGACGCGTTGTGGAACCAAGATGAAAGATAGGAGCACAACTTGCTTCGAACCTACCATAGGCACGAAAACTATTTGCTTTGCACTCTATGAAACTGATAGGTGTCATGGGAGAAGTGCAACCTCATTTGTATGCGTTGTTAAACCAAGATGTCAGATAGGAGCACGGCTTGCTTTTAACCTACCATAGGCACGAAAACTATTTGCTTTGCACTCCAAGGAACTCATAGGTGTCAGGGGAGAAGTGGAACCTCATTTGGACGCGTTGTGAAACCAAGATGCAAGATAGGAACACGGTTAGCTTTGAACCTACCATAGGCGCGGAAACTATTTCCTTTGCACTCGATAAAACTAATAGGTGTCATGGGAGAAGTGGAACCTCATTCGTATGCGTTGTGAAACCACGATGCAAGATAGGAGCATGGCATGCTTCGAACCTACCTTAGGCACGAAAACAGTACGCTTTGCACTCCATGAAACTCATAGGTGTCATGGGGGAAGTGGAATCTAATTTGGATGCGTTGTGAAACCAAGGTGGAAGATAGGAGCACGGTTTGCTTTGAAACTACCATTGGCACGAAAACTATTTGCTTTGCACTCAATGAAACTCATAGGTGTCATGGGAGAAGTGGAACCTCATTTGGATGTGTTGTGAAATCAAGATGTAAGATAGGAGCACTACTTGCTTCGAAACTACCATAGGCTCAAAAACTATTTGCTTTGCACTCAATGAAACTCATAGGTGTCATCGGAGAAGTGGAACCTCATTTGGATACGTTGTGAAACCAAGATGCAAGATAGGAGAACGGTTTGCTTTGAACCTACCATAGGCACTAAAACTATTTGCTTTGCCCTCCATGAAACTCATAGGTGTCATGGGAGAAGTGGAACCTCATTTGCATGCGTTGTGAAACCAAGATGCAAGATAGGAGCACTACTTGCTTCGAAACTACCATAGGAACGAAAACTATTTGCTTTGCACTCTATGAAACCCATAAGTGTCATGGGAGCAGTGGAAACTCGTTTGGATGCATTGTAATACCAAGGTGCACGATAGGACCACAGCTTTCTTCGAAACTGCCATTGGCATGAAAACTATTTGCTTTGCACTCAATGAAACTCATAGGTGTCTTGGGAGAAGTGGAACCTCAATTGGATGTGTTGTGAAACCAAGATGCAAGATAGGAGCACTACTTGCTTTGAAACTACCATAGGCTCAAAAACTATTTGCTTTGCACTCAATGAAACTCATAGGTGTCATCGCAGAAGTGGAACCTCATTTGGATACGTTGTGAAACCAAGATGCAAGATAAGAGAACGGTTTGCTTTGAACCTACCGTAGGCACGAAAACTATTTGCTTTGCCCTCCATGAAACTCATAGGTGTCATGGGAGAAGTGGAACCTCGTTTGGATGCGTTGTGAAACCAAGATGAAAGATAGGAGCACAACTTGCTTCGAACCTACCATAGGCACGAAAACTATTTGCTTTGCACTCTATGAAACTGATAGGTGTCATGGGAGAAGTGCAACCTCATTTGTATGCGTTGTTAAACCAAGACGCAAGATAGGAGCACGGCTTGCTTTGAACCTACCATAGGCACGAAAACTATTTGCTTTGCACTCGAAGGAACTCATAGGTGTCAGGGGAGAAGTGGAACCTCATTTGGACGCGTTGTAAAACCAAGATGCAAGATAGGAACACGGTTTGCTTTGATCCTACCATAGGCGCGGAGACTATTTCCTTTGCACTCGATAAAACTAATAGGTGTCATGGGAGAAGTGGAACCTCATTCGTATGCGTTGTGAAACCACGATGCAAGATAGGAGCATGGCATGCTTCGAACCTACCTTAGGCACGAAAACAGTACGCTTTGCACTCCATGAAACTCATAGGTGTCATGGGGGAAGTGGAATCTAATTTGGATGCGTTGTGAAACCAAGGTGGAAGATAGGAGCACGGTTTGCTTTGAAACTACCATTGGCACGAAAACTATTTGCTTTGCACTCAATGAAACTCATAGGTGTCATGGGAGAAGTGGAACCTCATTTGGATGTGTTGTGAAATCAAGATGCAAGATAGGAGCACTACTTGCTTCGAAACTACCATAGGCTCAAAAACTATTTGCTTTGCACTCAATGAAACTCATAGGTGTCATCGGAGAAGTGGAACCTCATTTGGATACGTTGTGAAACCAAGATGCAAGATAGGAGAACGGTTTGCTTTGAACCTACCATAGGCACTAAAACTATTTGCTTTGCCCTCCATGAAACTCATAGGTGTCATGGGAGAAGTGGAACCTCATTTGCATGCGTTGTGAAACCAAGATGCAAGATAGGAGCACTACTTGCTTCGAAACTACCATAGGAACGAAAACTATTTGCTTTGCACTCTATGAAACCCATAAGTGTCATGGGAGCAGTGGAAACTCGTTTGGATGCATTGTAATACCAAGGTGCACGATAGGACCACAGCTTTCTTCGAAACTGCCATTGGCATGAAAACTATTTGCTTTGCACTCAATGAAACTCATAGGTGTCTTGGGAGAAGTGGAACCTCAATTGGATGTGTTGTGAAACCAAGATGCAAGATAGGAGCACTACTTGCTTTGAAACTACCATAGGCTCAAAAACTATTTGCTTTGCACTCAATGAAACTCATAGGTGTCATCGCAGAAGTGGAACCTCATTTGGATACGTTGTGAAACCAAGATGCAAGATAAGAGAACGGTTTGCTTTGAACCTACCGTAGGCACGAAAACTATTTGCTTTGCCCTCCATGAAACTCATAGGTGTCATGGGAGAAGTGGAACCTCGTTTGGATGCGTTGTGAAACCAAGATGAAAGATAGGAGCACAACTTGCTTCGAACCTACCATAGGCACGAAAACTATTTGCTTTGCACTCTATGAAACTGATAGGTGTCATGGGAGAAGTGCAACCTCATTTGTATGCGTTGTTAAACCAAGACGCAAGATAGGAGCACGGCTTGCTTTGAACCTACCATAGGCACGAAAACTATTTGCTTTGCACTCGAAGGAACTCATAGGTGTCAGGGGAGAAGTGGAACCTCATTTGGACGCGTTGTAAAACCAAGATGCAAGATAGGAACACGGTTTGCTTTGATCCTACCATAGGCGCGGAGACTATTTCCTTTGCACTCGATAAAACTAATAGGTGTCATGGGAGAAGTGGAACCTCATTCGTATGCGTTGTGAAACCACGATGCAAGATAGGAGCATGGCATGCTTCGAACCTACCTTAGGCACGAAAACAGTACGCTTTGCACTCCATGAAACTCATAGGTGTCATGGGGGAAGTGGAATCTAATTTGGATGCGTTGTGAAACCAAGGTGGAAGATAGGAGCACGGTTTGCTTTGAAACTACCATTGGCACGAAAACTATTTGCTTTGCACTCAATGAAACTCATAGGTGTCATGGGAGAAGTGGAACCTCATTTGGATGTGTTGTGAAATCAAGATGCAAGATAGGAGCACTACTTGCTTCGAAACTACCATAGGCTCAAAAACTATTTGCTTTGCACTCAATGAAACTCATAGGTGTCATCGGAGAAGTGGAACCTCATTTGGATACGTTGTGAAACCAAGATGCAAGATAGGAGAACGGTTTGCTTTGAACCTACCATAGGCACTAAAACTATTTGCTTTGCCCTCCATGAAACTCATAGGTGTCATGGGAGAAGTGGAACCTCATTTGCATGCGTTGTGAAACCAAGATGCAAGATAGGAGCACTACTTGCTTCGAAACTACCATAGGAACGAAAACTATTTGCTTTGCACTCTATGAAACCCATAAGTGTCATGGGAGCAGTGGAAACTCGTTTGGATGCATTGTAATACCAAGGTGCACGATAGGACCACAGCTTTCTTCGAAACTGCCATTGGCATGAAAACTATTTGCTTTGCACTCAATGAAACTCATAGGTGTCTTGGGAGAAGTGGAACCTCAATTGGATGTGTTGTGAAACCAAGATGCAAGATAGGAGCACTACTTGCTTTGAAACTACCATAGGCTCAAAAACTATTTGCTTTGCACTCAATGAAACTCATAGGTGTCATCGCAGAAGTGGAACCTCATTTGGATACGTTGTGAAACCAAGATGCAAGATAAGAGAACGGTTTGCTTTGAACCTACCGTAGGCACGAAAACTATTTGCTTTGCCCTCCATGAAACTCATAGGTGTCATGGGAGAAGTGGAACCTCGTTTGGATGCGTTGTGAAACCAAGATGAAAGATAGGAGCACAACTTGCTTCGAACCTACCATAGGCACGAAAACTATTTGCTTTGCACTCTATGAAACTGATAGGTGTCATGGGAGAAGTGCAACCTCATTTGTATGCGTTGTTAAACCAAGACGCAAGATAGGAGCACGGCTTGCTTTGAACCTACCATAGGCACGAAAACTATTTGCTTTGCACTCGAAGGAACTCATAGGTGTCAGGGGAGAAGTGGAACCTCATTTGGACGCGTTGTAAAACCAAGATGCAAGATAGGAACACGGTTTGCTTTGATCCTACCATAGGCGCGGAGACTATTTCCTTTGCACTCGATAAAACTAATAGGTGTCATGGGAGAAGTGGAACCTCATTCGTATGCGTTGTGAAACCACGATGCAAGATAGGAGCATGGCATGCTTCGAACCTACCTTAGGCACGAAAACAGTACGCTTTGCACTCCATGAAACTCATAGGTGTCATGGGAGAAGTGGAATCTCATTTGGATGCGTTGTGAAACCAAGGTGGAAGATAGGAGCACGGTTTGCTTTGAAACTACCATAGGCACGAAAACTATTTGCTTTGCACTCAAAGAAACTCATAGGTGTCATGGGAGAAGTGGAACCTCATTTGGATGTGTTGTGAAACCAAGATGCAAGATAGGAGAACGGTTTGCTTTGAACCTACCATAGGCACTAAAACTATTTGCTTTGCCCTCCATGAAACTCATAGGTGTCATGGGAGAAGTGGAACCTCATTTGGATGCGCTGTGAAACCAATATGCAAGATAGGAGCACTACTTGCTTCGAAACTACCATAGGCTCAAAAACTATTTGCTTTGCACTCAATGAAACTCATAGGTGTCATCGGAGAAGTGGAACCTCATTTGGATACGTTGTGAAACCATGATGCAAGATAGGAGAACGGTTTGCTTTGAACCTACCATAGGCACTAAAACTATTTGCTTTGCCCTCCATGAAACTCATAGGTGTCATGGGAGAAGTGGAACCTCATTTGGATGCGCTGTGAAACCAATATGCAAGATAGGAGCACTACTTGCTTCGAAACTAGCATAGGCTCAAAAACTATTTGCTCTGCACTCAATGAAACTCATAGGTGTCATCGTAGAAGTGGAACCTCATTTGGATACGTTGTGAAACCAAGATGCAAGATAGGAGAACGGTTTGCTTTGAACCTACCATAGGCACTAAAACTATTTGCTTTGCCCTCCATGAAACTCATAGGTGTCATGGGAGAAGTGGAACCTCATTTGGATGCGCTGTGAAACCAATATGCAAGATAGGAGCACTACTTGCTTTGAAACTACCATAGGCTCAAAAACTATTTGCTTTGCACTCAATGAAACTCATAGGTGTCATCGGAGAAGTGGAACCTCATTTGGATACGTTTTGAAACCAAGATGCAAGATAGGAGAACGGTTTGCGTTGAACCTACCATAGGCACGAAAACTATTTTCTTTGCCCTCCATGAAACTCATAGGTGTCATGGGAGAAGTGGAACCTCATTTGGATGCGTTGTGAATCCAGGATGCAAGATAGGAGCACGACTTGCTTCGAAACTACCATAGGCACGAAAAATATTTGCTTTGCACTCCATGAAACTCATAAGTGTCATGGGAGCAGTTGAAACTCGTTTGGATGCATTGTAATACCAAGGTCCACGATAGGACCGCAGCTTTCTTCGAAACTGCCATAGGCATGAAAACTATTTGCTTTGCACTCAATGAAACTCATAGGTATCTTGGGAGAAGTGGAACCTCATTTGGATGTGTTGTGAAACCAAGATGCAAGATAGGAGCACTACTTGCTTTGAAACTACCATAGGCTCAAAAACTATTTGCAATGCACTCAATGAAACTCATACGTGTCATCGGAGAAGTGGAACCTCATTTGGATACGTTGTGAAACCAAGATGCAAGATAAGAGAACGGTTTGCTTTGAACCTACCGTAGGCACGAAAACTATTTGCTTTGCCCTCCATGAAACTCATAGGTGTCATGGGAGAAGTGGAACCTCATTTGGATGCGTTGTGAAACCAAGATGCAAGATTGGAGCACTACTTGCTTCGAAACTACCATAGGCTCAAAAACTATTTGCTTTGCACTCAATGAAACTCATAGGTGTCATAGAGGAAGTGGAACCTCATTTGGATACGTTGTGAAACCAAGATGCAAGATAGGAGAACGGTTTGCTTTGAACCCACCATAGGCACGAAAACTATTTTCTTTG
Organism: Eremochloa ophiuroides; assembly: GCA_038502445.1. NCBI lineage: Eukaryota > Viridiplantae > Streptophyta > Magnoliopsida > Poales > Poaceae > Eremochloa > Eremochloa ophiuroides. The sequence continues at coordinate 59,439,420 of JAHLJS010000002.1, forward strand.
CCCTCCATGAAACTCATAGGTGTCATGGGAGAAGTGGAACCTCATTTGGATGCGTTGTGAATCCAGGATGCAAGATAATTGCGCGACTTGCTTCGAAACTACCATAGGAACGAGAACTATTTGCTTTGCACTCCAAGAAACTCATAAGTGTCATGGGAGCAGTGGAAACTCGTTTGGATGCATTGTAATACCAAGGTGCACGATAGGACCACAGCTTTCTTCGAAACTGCCATAGGCATGAAAACTATTTGCTTTGCACTCAATGGAACTCATAGGTGTCTTGGGAGGAGTGGAATCTCATTTGGATGTGTTGTGAAACCAAGATGCAAGATAGGAGCACTACTTGCTTTGAAACTACCATAGGCTCAAAAACTATTTGCTTTGCACTCAATGAAACTCATAGGTGTCATCGGAGAAGTGGAACCTCATTTGGATACGTTGTGAAACCAAGATGCAAGATAGGAGAACGGTTTACTCTAAACCTACCGTAGGCACGAAAACTATTTGCTTTGCCCTCCATGAAACTCATAGGTGTCATGGCAGAAGTGGAACCTCATTTGGATGCGTTGTGAAACCAAGGTGGAAGATAGGAGCACGGTTTGCTTTGAAACTACCATAGGCACGAAAACTATTTTCTTTGCACTCCATGAAACTCATAAGTGTCATGGGAGCAGTGGAAACTCGTTTGGATGCATTGTAATACCAAGGTGCACGATAGGAGCAAAGCTTTCTTCGAAACTACCATAGGCATGAAAACTATTTGCTTTGCACTCAATTAAACTCAGAGGTGTCATGGATGAAGTGGAACCTCATTTGGATGTGTTGTGAAACCAAGATGCAAGATAGGAGCAGAACTTGCTTCGAACCTATCGTGGGCACGAAAACAATTTGCTTTGCACTCCATGACTCTCATAGGTGTCATGGGAGCAGTGGAACCTCATTTGGATGTGTTGTGAAACCAAGATGAAAGATAGGAGCACAACTTGCTTCAAACCTACCATAGGCACGAAAACTATTTGCTTTGGACTCTATGAAACTGATAGGTGTCATGGGAGAAGTGCAACCTCATTTGTATGCGTTGTTAAACCAAGACGCAAGATAGGAGCACGGCTTGCTTTGAACCTACCATAGGCACGAAAACTATTTGCTTTGCACTCGAAGGAACTCATAGGTGTCAGGGGAGAAGTGGAACCTCATTTGGACGCGTTGTGAAACAAAGATGCAAGATAGGAACACGGTTTGCTTTGAACCTACCATAGGCGCGGAAACTATTTCCTTTGCACTCGATAAAACTAATAGGTGTCATGGGAGAAGTGGAACCTCATTCGTATGCGTTGTGAAACCACGATGCAAGATAGGAGCATGGCATGCTTCGAACCTACCATAGGCACGAAAACAGTACGATTTGCACTCCATGAAACTCATAGGTGTAATGGGAGAAGTGGAATCTCATTTGGATGCGTTGTGAAACCAAGGTGGAAGATAGGAGCACGGTTTGCTTTGAAACTACCATAGGCACGAAAACTATTTGTTTGCACTCAATGAAACTCATAGGTGTCATGGAAGAAGTGGAACCTCATTTGGATGTGTTGTGAAACCAAGATGCAAGATAGGAGCACTACTTGCTTCGAAACTACCATAGGCTCAAAAACTATTTGCTTTGCACTCAATGAAACTCATAGGTGTCATCGGAGAAGTGGAACCTCATTTGGATACGTTGTGAAACCAAGATGCAAGATAGGAGAACGGTTTGCTTTGAACCTACCATAGGCACTAAAACTATTTGCTTTGCCCTCCATGAAACTCATAGGTGTCATGGGAGAAGTGGAACCTCATTTGGATGCGTTGTGAAACCAAGATGCAAGATAGGAGCACTACTTGCTTCGAAACTACCATAGGCTCAAAAACTATTTGCTTTGCACTCAATGAAACTCATAGGTCTCATCGGAGAAGTGGAACCTCATTTGGATACGTTGTGAAACCAAGATGCAAGATAGGAGAACGGTTTGCGTTGAACCTACCATAGGCACGAAAACTATTTTCTTTGCCCTCCATGAAACTCATAGGTGTCATGGGAGAAGTGGAACCTCATTTGGATGCGTTGTGAATCCAGGATGCAAGATAGGAGCGCGACTTGCTTCGAAACTACCATAGGCACGAGAACTATTTGCTTTGCACTCCATGAAACTCATAAGTGTCATGGGAGCAGTGGAAACTCGTTTGGATGCATTGTAATACCAAGGTGCACGATAGGACCACAGCTTTCTTCGAAACTGCCATAGGCATGAAAACTTTTTGCTTTGCACTCAATGGAACTCATAGGTGTCTTGGGAGAAGTGGAATCACATTTGGATGTGTTGTGAAACCAAGATGCAAGATAGGAGCACTACTTGCTTTGAAACAACTATAGGCTCAAAAACTATTTGCTTTGCACTCAATGAAACTCATAGGTGTCATCGGAGAAGTGGAACCTCATTTGGATACGTTGTGAAACCAAGATGCAAGATAGGAGAACGGTTTACTCTGAACCTACCGTAGGCACGAAAACTATTTGCTTTGCCCTCCATGAAACTCATAGGTGTCACGGCAGAAGTGGAACCTCATTTGGATGCGTTGTGAAACCAAGGTGGAAGATAGGAGCACGGTTTGCGTTGAAACTACCATAGGCACGAAAACTATTTTCTTTGCACTCCATGAAACTCATAAGTGTCATGGGAGCAGTGGAAACTCGTTTGGATGCATTGTAATACCAAGGTGCACGATAGGAGCACAGCTTTCTTCGAAACTACCATAGGCATGAAAACTATTTGCTTTGCACTCAATTAAACTCATAGGTGTCATGGATGAAGTGGAACCTCATTTGGATGTGTTGTGAAACCAAGATGCAAGATAGGAGCAGAACTCGCTTCGAACCTACCGTAGGCACGAAAACAATTTGCTTTGCACTCCATGACTCTCATAGGTGTCATGGGAGCAGTGGAACCTCATTTGGATGTGTTGTGAAACCAAGATGAAAGATAGGAGCACAACTTGCTTCGAACCTACCATAGGCACGAAAACTATTTGCTTTGCACTCTATGAAACTGATAGGTGTCATGGGAGAAGTGCAACCTCATTTTTATGCGTTGTTAAACCAAGACGCAAGATAGGAGCACGGCTTGCTTTGAACCTACCATAGGCACGAAAACTATTTGCTTTGCACTCGAAGGAACTCATAGGTGCCAGGGGAGAGGTGGAACCTCATTTGGACGCGTTGTGAAACAAACATGCAAGATAGGAACACGGTTTGCTTTGAACCTACCATAGGCGCGGAAACTATTTCCTTTGCACTCGATAAAACTAATAGGTGTCATGGGAGAATTGGAACCTCATTCGTATGCGTTGTGAAACCACGATGCAAGATAGGAGCATGGCATGCTTCGAACCTACCATAGGCACGAAAACAGTACGATTTGCACTCCATGAAACTCATAGGTGTCATGGGAGAAGTGGAATCTCATTTGGATGCGTTGTGAAACCAAGGTGGAAGATAGGAGCACGGTTTGCTTCGAAACTACCATAGGCACGAAAACTATTTGCTTTGCACTCAATGAAACTCATAGGTGTCATGGAAGAAGTGGAACCTCATTTGGATGTGTTGTGAAACCAAGATGCAAGATAGGAGCACTACTTGCTTCGAAACTACCATAGGCTCAAAAACTATTTGCTTTGCACTCAATGAAACTCATAGGTGTCATCGGAGAAGTGGAACCTCATTTGGATACGTTGTGAAACCAAGATGCAAGATAGGAGAACGGTTTGCTTTGAACCTACCATAGGCACTAAAACTATTTGCTTTGCCCTCCATGAAACTCATAGGTGTCATGGGAGAAGTGGAACCTCATTTGGATGCGTTGTGAAACCAAGATGCAAGATAGGAGCACTACTTGCTTCGAAACTACCATAGGCTCAAAAACTATTTGCTTTGCACTTAATGAAACTCATAGGTGTCATCGGAGAAGTGGAACCTCATTTGGATACGTTGTGAAACCAAGATGCAAGATAGGAGAACGGTTTGCGTTGAACCTACCATAGACACGAAAACTATTTTCTTTGCCCTCCATGAAACTCATAGGTGTCATGGGAGAAGTGGAACCTGATTTGGATGCGTTGTGAATCCAGGATGCAAGATAGGAGCGCGACTTGCTTCGAAACTACCATAGGCACGAGAACTATTTGCTTAGCACTCCATGAAACTCATAAGTGTCATAGGAGCAGTGGAAACTCGTTTGGATGCATTGTAATACCGAGATGCACGATAGGAGCACAGCTTTCTTCGAAACTACCATAGGCACGAAAACTATTTGCTTTGCACTCAATGAAACTCATAGGTGTCATGGGAGAAGTGGAACCTCATTTGGATGCGTTGTGAAACCAAGGTGGAAGATAGGAGCACGGTTTGCTTTGAAACTACCATAGGCACGAAAACTATTTTCTTTGCACTCCATGAAACTCATAAGTGTCATAGGAGCAGTGGAAACTCGTTTGGATGCATTGTAATACCAAGGTGCACGATAGGAGCACAGCTTTCTTCGAAACTACCATAGGCATGAAAACTATTTGCTTTGCACTCAATTAAACTCATAGGTGTCATGGATGAAGTGGAACCTCATTTGGATGTGTTGTGAAACCAAGATGCAAGATAGGAGCAGAACTTGCTTCGAACCTACCGTGGGCACAAAAACAATTTGCTTTGCACTCCATGACTCTCATAGGTGTCATGGGAGCAGTGGAACCTCATTTGGATGTGTTGTGAAACCAAGATGAAAGATAGGAGCACAACTTGCTTCAAACCTACCATAGGCACGAAAACTATTTGCTTTGCACTCTATGAAACTGATAGGTGTCATGGGAGAAGTGCAACCTCATTTGTATGCGTTGTTAAACCAAGACGCAAGATAGGAGCACGGCTTGCTTTGAACCTAACATAGGCACGAAAACTATTTGCTTTGCACTCGAAGGAACTCATAGGTGTCAGGGGAGAAGTGGAACCTCATTTGGACGCGTTGTGAAACAAAGATCCAAGATAGGAACACGGTTTGCTTTAAACCTACCATAGGCGCGGAAACTATTTCCTTTGCACTCGATAAAACTAATAGGTGTCATGGGAGAAGTGGAACCTCATTCGTATGCGTTGTGAAACCACGATGCAAGATAGGAGCATGGCATGCTTCGAACCTACCATAGGCACGAAAACAGTACGATTTGCACTCCATGAAACTCATAGGTGTCATGGGAGAAGTGGAATCTCATTTGGATGCGTTGTGAAACCAAGGTGGAAGATAGGAGCACGGTTTCCTTTGAAACTACCATAGGCACGAAAACTATTTGCTTTGCACTCAATGAAACTCATAGGTGTCATGGAAGAAATGGAACCTCATTTGGATGTGTTGTGAAACCAAGATGCAAGATAGGAGCACTACTTGCTTCGAAACTACCATAGGCTTAAAAACTATTTGCTTTGCACTCAATGAAACTCATAGGTGTCATCGGAGAAGTGGAACCTCATTTGGATACGTTGTGAAACCAAGATGCAAGATAGGAGAACGGTTTGCTTTGAACCTACCATATGCACTAAAGCTATTTGCTTTGCCCTCCATGAAACTCATAGGTGTCATGGGAGAAGTGGAACCTCATTTGGATGCGTTGTGAAACCATGATGGAAGATAAGAGCACTACTTGCTTCGAAACTACCATAGGCTCAAAAACTATTTGCTTTGCACTCAATGAAACTCATAGGTGTCATCGGAGAAGTGGAACCTCATTTGGATACGTTGTGAAACAATGATGCAAGATAGGAGAATGGTTTGCGTTGAACCTACCGTAGGCACGAAAACTATTTGCTTTGCCCTCCATGAAACTCATAGGTGTCATGGGAGAAGTGGAACCGCATTTGGATGCGTTGTGAAACCAAGATGCAAGATAGGAGCACTACTTGCTTCGAAACTACCATAGGCTCAAAAACTATTTGCTTTGCACTCAATGAAACTCATAGGTGTCATAGAGGAAGTGGAACCTCATTTGGAAACGTTGTGAAACCAAGATGCAAGATAGGAGAACGGTTTGCTTTGAACCCACCATAGGCACGAAAACTATTTTCTTTGCCCTCCATGAAACTCATAGGTGTCATGGGAGAAGTGGAACCTCATTTGGATGAGTTGTGAATCCAGGATGCAAGATAGGAGCGCGACTTGCTTCGAAACTTCCATATGCACGAAAACTATTTGCTTTGCACTCCATGAAACTCATAAGTGTCATGGGAGCAGTGGAAACTCGTTGGGATGCATTGTAATACCAAGGTGCACGATAGGAGCACAGCTTTCTTCGAAACTACCATAGGCATGAAAACTATTTGCTTTGCACTCAATGAAACCCATAGGTGTCATGGGTGAAGTGGAACCTCATTTGGATGTGTTGTGAAACCAAGATGCAAGATAGGAGCAGAACTTGCTTTGAAACTACCATAGGCTCAAAAACTATTTGCTTTGCACTCAATGAAACTCATAGGTGTCATCGGAGAAGTGGAAACTCATTTGGATACGTTGTGAAACTAAGATGAAAGATAAGAGAACGGTTTGCTTTGAACCTACCGTAGGCACGAAAACTATTTGCTTTGCCCTCCATGAAACTCATAGGTGTCATGGGAGAAGTGGAACCTCATTTCGACGCGTTGTGAAACCAAGATGAAAGATAGGAGCACAACTTGCTTCGAACCTACCATTGGCACGAAAACTATTTGCTTTGCACTCTATGAAACTGATAGGTGTCATGGGAGAAGTGCAACCTCATTTGTATGCGTTGTTAAACCAAGATGCAAGATAGGAGCACGGCTTGCTTTTAACCTACCATAGGCACGAAAACTATTTGCTTTGTACTCCAAGGAACTCATAGGTGTCAGGGGAGAAGTGGAACCTCATTTGGACGCGTTGTGAAACCAAGATGCAAGATAGGAACACGGTTTGCTTTGAACCTACCATAGGCGCGGAAACTATTTCCTTTGCACTCGATAAAACTAATAGGTGTCATGGGAGAAGTGGAACCTCATTCGTATGCGTTGTGAACCCACGATGCAAGATAGGAGCATGGCATGCTTCGAACCTACCATAGGCACGAAAACAGTACGATTTGCACTCCATGAAACTCATAGGTGTCATGGGAGAAGTGGAATCTCATTTGGATGCGTTGTGAAACCAAGGTGGAAGATAGGAGCACGGTTTGCTTTGAAACTACCATAGGCACGAAAACTATTTGCTTTGCGCCGGCGGCGGAGGAGTGGGCGCCAACCTGGCATCCGGGCCAGCGCCGCCCAGTGACGAGGACTCCGCCTGGGCGCTGGGGGTCGTCCCGACGTCACCACCCCTTAGCGGGGAAGCTCGAGCCTGGGAGGGACCCAGCTCAAGCGCGGGTGTCTTGGCGTCGGTGGGCTCCGGCTCTGGCGGCGTCTTCCCAGCACTCTCCCCGCCTTCGGTCGCCGCGCCGACCAACGACGCGTCGGCAGGGAGGGTCCGCCGAAATAGGGGACTCTCGGCCCCCCTGCTGGAACCTCGGGGCATCTCGGGCGCCGGGCCTGAGCCCGTCCCCGGCCCCTCTGGCCGAACCACGCTGCTGATGGTGGGCGGAGCCCCGCCTCCTGATGTCGCCCTGCCGGGAGCCGCGTCGTGGGACGCGGTCTCTGGCAGGTTTGCCCGAGGGTCCGGATCACGAACCCCGGCACTTCCGCTGGCGGACGCTGACAGCGGAGCCTTTCTAGGCTCGTTAGCGCCCACCGCGGGCCTGCAAGCGGCCAGTAAGACTCCATTAGATCAAAAACAGAAAAATCATCTTTTTCTTCCTCGTCGTGTCGGCGTCATCGTCGGTGGGGGTATCCACCTCAGGTTCCCCGGCCTCCCTCAGGCGACGGCGGCGCTGGGAGGACTCTTCCACCTTACGCGCCCTCTTCTGCTTCCGGGCGGTCACCTTGTCCTTCCTCGCCTTCTCCTCCGTGGCCCGGAGGCGGTTCTGGGTTCGCCGCTCTTTATCCTCTGGGACAGGCGGAAGGGAAGCCTTCCCGGTCCTCGAGAGGCCCTACGAAGACGGGGAAGCCAGCGACCCAATCGAATGAACTACGCTTACCAACGCCGGGAAGCCCACGCAGGGACGCATTGGCACCCGGTTGACCTCCTCCCAGGTGGGATAACCCCCCAGCATATAGCCGACCTGGCGTATGACCTCCGCTTCGCCAAGGTCACGAGGCAGCATCGCGGTACCTTCCCGCCGCGACCCAGTCACCATCTGATGAAGTGCCAGGCGGCGCTCCATCAGAGGTAACACCATCCGCATGTGGAAGTTCCCCGCCACGCCAGCCCCGATAAGGCCCCTCCAGTTCAACTCCTTGAGCGCGCCGAAGTACGCGTCCAGGTGCTTCGACTCCTTCGCCGGGCACCCCCACTCCCATTGGGGAAGGGGGGCTATGAGTGCCCTTCCCGTGAACTTGGGGAAGAGACCCCCGTCGTTGCGGAGGTAGAACCAGCTGTTGTGCCAGCCCTTGTTGGAGGAGGGGGCCTTGCAGGGGATGTACAACGAAGAGCGGATCACGAGGCCACATCCCCCCGCGCGCTGGATCTCCCGCGACTTCCTTGCGCCGACCCACTTGGTGTACCAGTCGACGCGGGAAATGCGGTGCCACAGGTTCCAGTGCGGGGGCACCCCGAGGTATCCTTCACACAGGGCGGCGAAAATCAACGCCTGCATAATGGAATTCGGGGTGAGGTTGTGGAGCTCCAGCATGTTCTCGAAGAGGATGGCCTGGCAGAAGCGGCTCGGCGGCGAGCCAAGCCCGCGCTCGTGGTAAGCAACGAAGCTCACCACGTACCCTTCGCCGGGGTTCGGCTCCTCGTGGTCGCGCGGTGGCACGACCCACTCCGGGTGCTGCGTGTCGGTACGAGGACGCAGCAGCCCCAGGTGGACGAGGCGCTCCAGCTGCGCCTCCGTCACAGTGCTCCTCGGCCACGGCTCCAGCTTGAGGACGCCGGCGGCGGCCGCGGCAGCATCGGTGGCAACGGCATCGGTCGCAGCGGCTTCGGTCGTGGCGGCTTCGGTGGCAGCGACATCGGCGGCGGCGTCGACAGCAGCGGAGGAGGAATCCGTGGCAAGAGAAGAGGGAAAGGGTTGTGGGAAGAACGACGGCCGCGGCAACGATCTCTCTCGAAACAGGCGACGAAGGTAAGAAAGCAGACGGTCGAGCGAGCGAATGGCTAGGGTAGAAAGAAAAAACGGTAAGTTTTTCTTATAAACTCCGCCGGCGGATCGTGGGTAGGTGCGGAGGATCCGCCGCATTAACTGCGCGGGGCCCGCCACGATCCCCACGCCGCCGCCATCACCGCACGCAAACCGCCTCGACTGAGCCGAACCGTCGCGTCCGTCAGGCTTCGCGCCTCAAAAGGTGAGCCGAATCATTACAACCGCGCGCCTCGATTCCACCTACATTTTCTCCTTCCCAACGAAGGAACCCCGGGCTCGGGCGCTGTTACGTTCCCAGGGGATCGAAGACTGGCCCTCCGAGGCTTGAACAGTCGCCCCAGGGAAATCGAGTTAGGGACAGCTAGTGGATGGGTCACGAAAACGGCCAGTATCCCGACGCCCGAAACGTCACAAGGGACATCCCATGCTGTGTCCAAGTCCCAGTAGCGAGTCGGTTACGTGGAATCCCTCCGTGGGAGGCATCATGCCCTCGGGACCCATCGAAGGGACCCGACATCCACTAACTGACCCTCGGGAAATAATTGGAGTGTGCTCAGGCCACTAGCCGACCCTTAACGAATGGGGCACGGACCTCCACTTGGACCAACCCGTTTGTAGCTCACCGGAAATGCCGACTCATGCCCCAGCGGGGAAGTCGAGCAGGACCAAACCTTCCTCTTCCCGAAAAAAGAGCGTGAAGGTCGAATTAAAAAAGACAGGGAAGAACCCGACCGATCTCCGATACGAAAACGGAGGCTCGGGAACTCGCCCTGCACCTTGGAAAGACCACCGAACGATCTCCCAACACGGTGGGAGGCTCGGGGGCTCCGCTTCCAAGGAAACAACCCACCTAAATAAATCGAAAGACACCCGAGGACTAACGAACACGATTCTAAGCCTTTGAAGGGATATATCATCCCTCCAAAGCCTCGGGGGCTACACCCGGCGGGTGCGCCCGCGCGCACCCACCGGAAAAAACAACCCACACTTTATCTTTTTTGACAGGAAGAACCAGCGTGAACCTGTGGAGGAGTGCCTTCACTCCGCCACAGGCTCGGGGGCTACTGTTGGGTACCAAAGTTAGGGGTACCCAACTTCGATGCAAAAACGCTCATTCCCAACATGGCCTGGCCCAAGTAAGGCCAGTGGAAGCCCACGAAGGCCGCGTCTACAGAGGCCCACGACGTCATTGCACTAATGACAGCCAACCCTCGGGAGAGCGGCACCCTCAGCGCCAATCCTCCGATTCGCCCGAGCCTCCCCACGGGAGCTCGGGAGAGCGGCACCCTCGGTGCCCAAATCTCCGATTCGCCCGAGCCACCCCGGGAGAGCTCGGGAGAACAGCACCCTTAGCGCCAATTCTCCGATTCGCCCGAGCCTCCCCATGGGAGCTCGGGAGAGCAGCACCCTCGGCGCCCCAATCTCCGATTCGCCCGAGCTTCCCCATCCCCCTCGAGCGCAATCTCACAAAGGCATCCCAGGCACCGGTGATGTCAACAGAGCAATCTTGGACCACAAGAGACCTCCCTGACCACTTTACAGGCACCATCCCGTCAGGCGAGATTCTCGACGCAACTGTGCCTCGCACGCCCCTGATGGCCATACCATCTGTCAGGATTTCCCTGGCAAAGGACTTGATAGGCCAACTACGGCCGTCCTCTCCATGGTATGGTCTACAGTGCGCCGCCCCGTTTTCCGCCGGGATCTATCAACTCCGACTGCGACAGTCCAAGCGCCTGACGACGGGCTACGCAAGAACGGGAAAGGCGCCTACTGCACTGTCCACTCGAAAGGACGAGCACGCCGTCCATCCGGGCCCACCTGACCCTCGGGAGTGCTGTTCAAAGGCCAGAAATATGACCAGGGGAGATATCCCCCGCTCCATCCAATCACGCCTTCAGGAGTCCCGAGCCTCGAGAGACAACGCCCTGAAATAACTCACCCTCTCGTCACATCGTACGGAAGGATAGCCGGTAGGTGTGACCCTATGGCACGTCGTAATCTGACGACTGCTGCCGCCTTGGAACTCACCAAGGTCATGTGAACCACGACAGCCATATCCTGGAGACCCAAAGAGAAGACCGTAGCTGACGACATGACGTAGTCAGACGACTGTTCCCACCTTGGAACTCACCAAGATCGTGCGAACCACGACAGCCATACCCCGGAGATGCGGAGAAAAGGCAGTAGCTGACCATAGTCAAACGGGGAACAGCAACTCCTCACTGTGAAATACGTAGCATTGTAAGCGCTACTCTTGCCCCTCCCTTGCGACTATAAAAGGGAGAGCAGAGGCCAGCTTTAGAGGGACCCCGGAAGTCCTAAGTTCTCACTCACACATACACACCAACACAAACGACTTGCATACACTTAGACACTCCCAAGAGACCTGGGAGCACTTCCCTCTCTCGCCTAGCTTGTAACCCCCTACTACAAGCACCCCGGTGCAAGGCAACACGACTCTCCTCTCCATTGGACGTAGGACTTGCTTGGCCTGAACCAGTATAATCCCTGTGTTTCCCCTTGCACACCATCCGTAGCCTCAACCGCAAAACACATATTTACTAGCCGGTGTTAGCCCCGCTAAAACTAGCACCGACACTAATTGTTTGATCAACTATTGTTTGTAGAAGTTTCTAAATAGGCTATTCACCCCCCTCTAGCCTCTTTGGACCTATCACCTGTCCTTATGGAACCTATGCCTACCGTAGGATGTCGTTTGGATTGTGTAGTGCACCAGCTTTTTTTCAAAGATGCATGATGTCTATTTTTTCTGATATGATTTAAGAAATCATGGAAGTTTTCATGGAAGACTTTTCTGTTTATGGAAAAACTTTTGATGATTGTCTTGAAAATTTAGACAAGGTTTTGCAAAGATGTGAAGAAAAGCATTTAGTCCTTAATTGGGAAAAATGTCATTTTATGGTTAGAGAAGGAATAGTGCTAGAACACCTAGTGTCTGAAAGAGGGATAGAGGTAGACAGAGCTAAAATTGGAGTAATTGAACAACTACCTCCACCTATTAATGTTAAAAGGATTAGAAGTTTCCATGGTCATGCTGGCTTTTATAGACGCTTTATACAAAACTTATCACATATTGCTAGACATCTTACAAACTTGCTAGCCAGGGATGCTCCCTTTGATTTTGATGATGCTTGTATGAAATCTTTTAACACCCTTAAGCAAGCACTCATCTCTGCACCAATCATTCAACCCCCGGATTGGTCTTTACCTTTTGAAATTATGTGTGATGCTAGTGATTATGCTGTGGGGGCAGTTTTGGGATGAAGATAAAAAGCATCATGCCATTGCCTATGCTAGTAAAACTCTAACAGGACCAAAACTTAATTATTCAACAACTGAAAAAGAACTCCTAGCTGTTGTTTTTGCTATAGACAAGTTTAGATCTTACTTAATCGGAGCTAAAGTAATTGTTTACACTGATCATGCTGCATTAAAATATTTGCTCACTAAGAAAGATGCTAAACCTAGATTGATAAGATGGATTTTGCTACTCCAAGAATTTGACTTAGAAATAAAAGATAAAAAGGGAGTAGAAAACTCTGTAGCAGATCACTTGTCTAGAATGCATTTTGAGAATATGCAGGAAATGCCCATCAATGACTCGATGAGGGACGACATGCTCTATCGGATCACCTGATCTGACCCCTGGTACGCAAATATTGTGAATTTTATGGTTGCAGGATATGTACCACCAGGGGAGGACAAAAGAAAGTTCATCTACGAGAGTCGACAACACATGTGGGACCCGCCATACCTCTTCAGGATATGTTCTGATGGACTACTCTAGAGATGTGTACCAGCGGAAGAGGGGATCAAGATCATTGAAAGATGCCACTCATCACCATATGTAGGTCACTATGGTGCATTTCGCACACATGCAAAGATTTGGCAAAGTGGGTTCTTTTGGCCCACCATGTATGATTACACGAAAAGCTTTATCCGGAGATGTGGGGCATGCCAACGCCATGGAAACATCAATTCAAGAGATGTCATGCCCCTCGTCAACAACCTCCAAGTAGAGCTCTTTGAGGTCTGGGGAATCGACTACATAGGACCATTCCCAAAGTCAAAGCAGTGTGAGTACATTTTGGTGGTAGTAGACTGCGTCTCAAAATGGGTAGAAGTTATGCGATGCAAAGCTGCAGATTTCAGAAGCTCAAAGAGGATGTTTGAAGAAATAATATTTCCAAGAATTGGTACTCCAAGGATGGTAATTAGTGATGGAGGATCCCACTTCATCGACAAGAGATTCCAGCTATATTTAGCAAAAAGAGGGGTCTGTCACAACATTGCCACTCCCTACCATCCTCAGACAAGTGGGCAAGCAGAGACATCAAACAAGCAAATCAAGAATATTCTGCAGAAGACAGTCAACGAAATGGGAACAACTTGGAAAGATGGACTACCAGAAGCACTGTGAGCTTACAGAACAGCCTACAAGACACCAATTGGAATGTCACCATACCAGCTTGTTTATGGAAAGACCTGTCACTTGCCAGTAGAGCTTGAGTTCAAGTCTCACTGAGCAATCAAGAGATGGAATATGGATCTGGATACTGCAGGAATAAAAAGGAAGATGCAACTCTCTGAACTAGATGAATGGCGTGAGAAAGCATATCACAACTCCAGGATCTATAAAGAGAGAACCAAGAGATGGCATGACAAATGGTTGAAGGAGAAGGACTTCGCACCTGGAGATCAGGTGTTGATGGTCGCTAACACCCTGTTTTACCATCAACATTCTACCCATAATCAAGGTAAAACCACATGAAATGCAAAGAACTCACTTTGAAACTCAGCTAGTTCCACATGTCCTTGGAGAAATATGGTGTATGCAGGAAAAATGGTGAAAACAGGCAAAAACGAAGCAAACCAAGACATCTCAGCACCTCAGCTGCCACATGGGAGCCAGAGGGGGCGCCCGCCCTACCACATAGGGCGCTCGCCCTATTAAAGTTGTCAAATATACTCTGCCACCTCACGGATCCGTGTGCCATCCTCCTAAATGTCCTATGGAACGTTGATTCAACATCAATGGCTCAGAAACAAGTCACAAGGATTCGGTGGCCCTATCAACAGGGCGCCCGCTAGCCCAAACTGGGTGCCACGTCCACAATCCGAGGGAAGGCCCCCAGGAGTCATCCAAGCCATCAAATGAAGTCGGTTTTCAGCCAATGGTGATCAAGTTATGTGCTATGGATTGAAGGACCCACATGTCATCCCCTAATGGCCACAAACTACCTTTCCAACCAGAAACCGACGTACCAACCGCCATAGGGGAGGAAGGGGGGCTGTTGGATGCAAGGCGGTGCATCCAAGGGGGCACCCGCCCCCCTAGGAGGGCACTCGCCCTGCCTCTTCACGCCACCCACCTCCGGGACCCCTACAAGTACACCTGGAGCACTCCTACACTATAAATAGGACTTGTTTCCTCACTTGTAAGCAGAAACCACTAGAAAAACAACTAGGATCACTAGCAAATCACAAGAGATTCAGCTCATAGTCTGTAGTAGCTCCTCTCTCTCTAGCGAAGCTCTGCTCTGAGGAATAGTGCTAGCTAGAGAAGAGTAGAGTAGTGAGAGAGAAGTCAGGAGAAGGAGGAAGTCTGTGGAGGAGCCAGGCTTGTCGGCGACCTCTTCTGCGGTGTTCTTCACTCTTATTGGTAATAAAGATACCCTTCTTCATTTATTTATTGTTATACTTTAAGTAGTTGCATACTTGTCTCATTGCTTGCTTAGAGTTTTCTAATTCCTTGGCCAAAGTTAGAGTAGTAAGTTTTATAGATTAAGCACGGTGCTTAGGCTACAATCTTACCCTTGAGTGCGGCTAGACCCATGGATAGTAGTGGTAGGTTCTAGGTGGTGACAGCCCTAGAATCCTCTGAATTCCACCACGTTCGATCTGGTTTTATTAGCATAGGGCTTGTAGACGTACGGTGCCTAATCAGTTGAACCCCGGCGAGTTTAGGACATTGCATGTCCCGAGTATAGCAGTCTCTTTGGTATAATAATCACTTGATCTTTTACTAAGATAGAGTTCTCCCATAAACTCCAGAGCTACTTCAATTTATCCTAGTGTGTTTCCACCTTAGTTGTACTTCATTGATTTATCCTCACTAAGGTTATTATCCTATTTATCCATATCTAGATCCTTGACTATCAGATCCTTGGAATCACAAACCCAGCCTTTCTTTGGTACCTAGTACTCCTAGGTAAAGTGCTACACGATAGTTCTGTACGCTTGCAGAATCCCATCACCTATCCTATAGAGCAACACATAGCATCTTTGGTGCAGTTGCTAGAAATAACTTTATTCCTAGTAGCAACGTTAGAAGTGTCAACAATCACATACTTTGAGCAACGGCGCCAGAAATGCTAGTTGGTATAAGATAACTCAAACAAATAAACACTAGGATTATCTGCAAGCGAACAGATACCGATGTAGCACTTCACCTGGGAGTATTCCAGGTATCGTTATTTATATTTTACCATAGGGAAAACGGGATGACTAGAATCTAGACTTAACCCCTGAGCTGCTATCAAGAACGGAGAAAATAGGTGACATAGGAGGTTGCTAAGGCTTCTAGTTCTAATCCTCACAAGATATGATATGATTGTTCTTGAAGGGGAATTACTATAGGAATACACCAACAAAGTGTAAATTCCTTAGTAATGGAATCCTACGGTCTTACTGACGGGAGGTGGACTGTGCAAGACACAACAAGGCTAGGTCACCCTTGCGATCTACCACCGATCCGGACAGTATAGGGCACTTACGAGTAAATATAATTGTTGATGGCCGATAATGTCAACTTTTATTAGAACTTTAGACACAAAAGGATACATGAAAACATACTTGTCTAGGGTTTTAACTGATAGTTTCCACGAGTTTTGCATGTTCTGTATTTTCTAGGGACTATTCCAGAAAAGCATAAAAAAGGGATTAAAGAGCATAATTATCACGAAACTTAACCGCCAAGGAAACATCATCACGAAGACCCTAGAAGAGTGTAGAAGGCACCCGAAGCAACCTGGGGCCGAGCCCTGGCCAGGTGGGGCCGGCCGGCCCAAGGGTGGGGCCGGTCGGCGCCCCCCTAGGGTTTCGCCGCCGCCTTCTGGAGTCTTCTTCCACCGCCACTTAGGAGTCATCTCGGCCCTTGTTTCAAGTCGGTTTGATCCTATGGCGCACGTGCATCCCACCGGGCTATAAATAGAGGGACAGACCCCCTGGAGGCATCAATCCATCATTCATTCAAGGCATCAAGTCCTCAAGCCATCAAGAGCCTCCTAGTTCATAGTTCTGGCCTAGTTAGATTAGAAGTAGAGGAGTTCTAGTTCTTCGGCGGATCTGGAGCCCCGGCGTCTGTCTGGAGTGCGGAGTTCGGTATAATTCTAGTTCTTTCTCTATTATTGTATTCTTCATTATGATTAGGGAAACATTGTTCTTAATAGTTCATATATTCTTGATTACAATAGTCTTTGTCTACTTTGATTATATGTCTAGTATAGTCGGTTTGATCTTATTGAATTCATGTAATTGCTCGCATAGCGTTTATTCATGCAGACGATGGATAGATGATGAACAATATGTACGTGGTGTCTAGGTATTTTGTTTATCTGCGAGTGCACACTGATGTGCCGGGTCATGTGGTAGATCGCGTAGGTGACAGCTGCGTTGAGTCCTCTGTAGTCCACCCCGCGTATGTAGGCCAGCAGGCACGGTCGCGAAGTTGGATGATGACTCTGTTTCACATCCTTCCTAGATGATGCCCTTTGCATGTGATTATGATATAGGATTAGTCTAACAATGATTGCTAGATGTAATTGCACTAATTAGAGTTATTCATTGATGTAGTTATAGAATTACCTTTGATATTAATTCCTTAGTTTATCCATTGGCTAGCTATTACTATGACTAGAGCATGCTCTGATGATTATCTTCTATTTATGATGATTGATCATACTTATCACCTTTATCTTTATTTATCTTGTGACCTCTACCTGCTATGAGTAGAGTAAATGACATCGGTAATGTCACTTATCCATTGTATACCATCACTATTAATATAATAGATTAAAGTTTATCCTAGTCCTTCCCAGTAGTATAAATATAAATCGACAACCTGGTAGAACTCCCTAGGTAAAATGCTACAATGGTATAATTATCTGTCCGCTTGCAAAACTGATCTTATTTTATATTTATATTTATTTCTGCCTAGTCACATAGATTAATATATAAAACCTTTATTTATTCTTAGCATTATTAATTAGGGATGACAACCTAGTTCTTGCATAAGAATGTTGGTAATAGAAAAGTGGCTAGTTGCTAATGACAAGTTAATTAATTACCATTCATCTTCTAATCTTGCCTCTCGCATTAAAAGTTATATAGTTATATTTGGCGACGTTAGTAGATGTCAACAAGCATTTTTGGCGCCGTTGCCGGGGAAGGCACATTAAACTTAGGAAATATTGATAACATATATATACATAATCGATAAGATTGTATTACCGATTGATCTCTAACTCAAATAGGCACACCCTTGTTTTTATCATTTGCTTATCTTATGCAGGGTGATGAATGAATGGTTTTTCTCTTCCAAATAATTTCACTGACGATCCAGAGAAACTCCTGAGAAGAAAGAAGTTTGTAGAGGCGAGGGACAATTTCAAGCTACCATCAAGAACACCCATCGCTGCTCAAGCTCATTCATCAAAGGAGCGAGCTCCAATATTGGAAGAAGAACACTTAGGAGAAGATTTGTCTCCTGTGTTTCAAAACATAGCTGAGAAGACGCTGCGCGAGTTCTCTGCCCCAACAACAGAAAACATCCGGACTGGACCAGCAGTCAACACGGGGGAGAATGGATTCGAGCTCAAGCCTGCTCTTATCACCATGGTTCAAGCCAGCCAGTTTTGTGGAAAAGCTCATGAAGATGCAAGTGCACACTTACAACACTTTCTAGAGATCTGCAGCACCTTCACGATTAGAGGAGTACCAAGAGATGCTATTTTACTCTGTCTTTTCCCATTTTCGCTTTTGGGGAAAGCCAAGCAGTGGTTCTACACCAACAAAGACAAGAACACTACATGGGACCGATGCTCAATTGCTTTCCTGGCAAAGTTCTTTCCTATAGGCAAGACGAATGCTCTGCGTGGGAAAATCTCAGGTTTTCAACAGCAACATGATGAATCATTCACTGAAGCATGGGAGAGATTCCAAGATTACATTGAAGACTGTCCTCATAATGGGATAGAGGATTGGCCACTATTGCAGACCTTCTACTGCGGGCTACTCTCTAGCACCCGTGAGTCCATAGATGCTGCAGCAGGAGGAGCTTTCCTGTCACTTAAGCTTCCAAAAGCTAAAGCACTTGTTGAGAAGATGGCCTCAAATTCAAGCTATAATGAAGATCATACTCAACCTCGCAAAAGAGGAGGAGGCATCCATCATCTCAAGGAAACTGACAAGGTCACTACCAAGCTAGACCTCATCATGAAGAAGCTTGACATAGAGAAGAAGGAAGTCATGCATATCAATGATTCTCGCATGACCTGTGAAGAATGTGGAGATTACGGGCATTCAGCTGTCAACTGCCCTACGTTACAAGAGGATGTGAACTTCATCAACAATAACACCTACTATCGTCCTCAGCAAATCAAGGATTGAACCAGCCAAACCAAGGATGGAATCAGCAACCTCGACAAGGTAATTAACAAGGTAACAACCAAGGTTATAATTATAATAATTACAATCTTCCACCTTTAAGAGATTTAGTTGCTGGTCAATCTAAATTGTTAGATCAAATGTCTAGAAAGGTAGCCTCAAATGATAAAGCTTTAGAAATTATAAATACCAGAATGGATACCTTTGCTTCTGTTATAAAGAATCAACACAGCTTTAATAAAATGTTAGAATCACAGTTAGCTCAGCTAGCTGCTGTTGTCCCTCCATTTGAGAAAGGAAAGATTCCAGGCCAGGCGGAGGATTTAGAAACTACTAACCTTGTTGATATCATATTGAGCTTGCAGATATACAGTGGATAGATAACTCACTACTTGAGAAGATGGGAGACCCTGGAAGACCTATGATTCCTATCTCTATAGGATGTCGTAACTTTCCAGAAGCTATCTGCGATTTCGGCGCAAGTGTCAATATAATGCCTAAGGTAATCTATGAGAAAATTTTAGTGATCCTTTGTTGTACACAGATATGCGTTTGCAGCATGCAGATCAATCCATTTGCTACCCCAAGGGAGTACTGGAAGAAGCTGTTATCAAAGTGGGGCAATCATATGTCCCAATTGACTTTGTGATCATGGATACTGGAGGAGATGAAAAGGCACCCATTATTTTGGGACGATCGTTCTTATGCACAACCAAAGGCATCATCTATGTGGAACACACCAAGATTGTCCTCTCCATCAAAGACAAGAAGGAGGGATTTTCATTCAAGAACCACATCCTCAAGACTCCTGTAGTTTCGAAGCAATTCCATCAACAAGAAAAGCAACAACAACAACCAGCACCTAAGAAGAAGAACAATAGAAGATGGAGGAAGAACAAACCCCGACATGCACCTGAAGAAACCGCTCAACTAATCAATGCTATCAAAACAGAAAATGATCATATACTCCCGAAACCATTCCCAATAAAGAAAGGTGACCCAGGTGTACCAATCATCGAATGCTCAATCAGAGGCATCACTTTTCCCAACACCGTTTATGACATTGGATCAGGCGTCAACGTAATGTCCAAAAAAGGTATATGATGAATTATTTGATGATTTACCTTTATACCCAACATATATTCAGTTGCAGATGGCAGACCAATCACTGAGGTTCCCTGAAGGCGTAGTCAAGGACGTCATGGTAAGAATTCAAGACAAATATATTCCCGCAGATTTTCTAGTTCTTGACATGCAGGAAGATAACGAATCGCTTATTCTTTTGGGAAGACCATTCCTTTACACCGCCAATGCTATCATCTACATCGTGTTTGGACAAATCCACATCAACCTACCCACTGGAAAGGTACGCTGTCAATTTAGGACACATCTTAACCATGAGCAGATCAGGAAGCAACGCAACAGGAGGAAATGCCAAGCCTGCCGTCAGGCTGCTCAGCCTCACTGTGGATGGGAGGAATCCCCTGGTAAGATTGTGAAGTATTAAGACTGCTACAAGGAGCAAGAAGAAGCCATACAAGCACCACGCTGGAGTGAGTGGGAAGCGGAAGCTGAGAGGATGGACCAGATTGCTAAGGCAGGGAAAGAAGAAATCCAGGCACAAGTAGAAGAATGGATGAAGAGAGATGAAGAATCAAGAGAAGTAGAAAAGGAAGAGCTGGAGCTAGAAAAGAGAGAAGCAGAAGAGACAGAAAAGAGATGGAAGGAGAAAGAAGAAGCACCTGCTACACCACCGCAAAATAGGGAATTGACTGAGGTAACCTCAGACAATGAACCTACTGAGTAAGTACTCTCCTCTATATAAGTCCTATCGGTAGACTTTAAATTTCATACCCTAGCCATAAGGTTAGAATGGTAGTTATCTAATTAATTTAGCATTCATTAGTAATTTTGCTTAGCAGATTTAGCATAATCATTTTTTTGCATATTAAAAATAAAACAACAAAAATATTTACTGCTTTATTTACTACATCACAAATATTGAAGCCCCATGGGAATGAATATTCCCTGTGGTGTCATAAAAAAACATATATAGCATGCATACATATTTGATTTCTGCATAAGAAACTTAGAAAAACCCCAAAAAGAGAATTCTGTTAGAATCCTGCTAAAATCTATTAATTAAAATCAACTCAAAAAAATCAAAGTGCTCATTGGCTGACTGCTAACCCCTTGATAATTCGAGCCTCGAGTTTTGGTTTTCTTGTTGGAGTATAACTATGCAGGAATAATATGACTAAGGAGAGAGTCTATTAGTGGCACCCACCAGGACTGCTACTACCACTCTGAGAAATATTCAAGCACCAAGTATTGCAAACATCAAGCTTGGGGAGGAGCATCCCCTAGTTATCAGGTAATTATACCTATGCGCTTATTGAATCTACTTTATACAAGCACAAAAACCCAAAATTATGTGGGTACATGAAGGTCCACTCAGTTAGGAAGCTCCTGCTAGAAATATAAAATCAATCACTTACCATGGAGTGGTATTAAACCTAACCCCTCTCTATGAGATTTGGTATTTTTATTGGCAATTGAGTTTCACAGGAAAACACAAGATCAAAGAGCTAGTCAACCCGACATCTCTACGCTGTCGATACACCTGCTCCCAGAAGGATCACTCAATTTGCAACATCAAAAACCCTGTCAAACGTAAAGCTTGGGGGAGGGCACCCTCCAATTAAAATCCAGCTAAATATAACTTTCCTATCTTATTATTATTACTATATCGCTTTTTCGTGTGAGTTAGCTAGTAAGATAAAATTTGAAAACCAAATAAATATTTATCTATATATTAGAGTTTGTTTAGAGTCAGTCTAGGCTAAAACCAAATTAAAAATTGATGAACACTAAAATTTTGTTTTGGAGATGATGAATAGTTGCTTTGCCATAATTCCTTTTAAGTGCCTAGTTGTCAAACTTAGATTCTTCTGAGTTTTGGATATTACTATTTTAATCTGAGAATTTACTCTGAACCTGAAACTTGTGGAGGCATATGCTCGAGCTAAGTTTATGTAATTGATTGATATGATTCTTGAAGGTTGAGTTACTATTTATCTTATTCCTAGCATTACTAAGTTCTGGAGATTTATTTTTGAAAACTTAAAATCTACATGATGAGCTCTTGTATGACAAAATATGAATTCCTACCAAAGCCATATATTATATATTTAGAGATAGGAAACCTTTGCACATTCATGCTGCTCGCTTTGTATTGAGTTTCGTCAACGATCACGTACACACTTCAGCACATATGCATTATTCCTACCCTGTGAGTAATCGCAACCATTTCCACTTTCATCGATGTTCATCATAAAAATGTTTTCTCCTGCACTGGAAGTGAACACCAAAAATATATAAACCCCATAGGACAGCGTTGTTATAAATGCTCTAAGTTTTCACTATTGTTATCTCTCCAAATCATGTACTGTATGCATGTGGCTGTGCAAAAGTATGAAAAAAGGGAGTAAAAGATGGACAAGTGTCCCAGTATTAAAACAATGGGTACTAGATGCCCGCCTCCCGAATGCTAAAAAAAGAGAGAGAAAGAGAAAGAATAAAGATAGCCCATGTGTTCCTCCAAATTCCAAAGGAGAGTGAATCATTTCAAAGAGCATAAGTAGAATTAGGATTAGCCGCCTCATATACACCTATCCACCATATTTCATACACATGCACATCTTGGTTTGATTGTATGCCTTGAGTCTCTGTGGATCCATCGTTTGACTTTACAACATATGAATTGCAAGTATGCTTAAACCTTGTTATTGCCACTCCTATGAGCTTCACTATAATCCTTACTTATAAGAAGGCATAACATTAATGCCTTAAGTGAGATGCACAAATACCACATACTGAGAGATTTGAGGTGTCATACAATTAAGCTCTGAGTTTTATTTCGAAAACTTGCAAAACTCCAAAATACTAGTACTATGAAGAATTTCAGACATAGTGCTTGACTTAATTGTTCTATCTTTCAATTGCTCAAGACTTATGTGAGGGTTGTAAAGCCCCATAGTTAAAGGTAAAATCAGTAGGTCTGAAGGCTAGAGCAGTTATTGTCTAATCTAGAGGAGAATTTATGTTTGAAAGCATGTGTACTTGGAAAGAATGAAAGCATTACAGCAACTCCTGATCCAAATACATTAGTAATTAGGCTTAGTTTGTTTGCCAAGGGACTGGCAAACAGGTAAGCTTTGGGGTGTTGTTGACGGCCGATAACGTCAACTTTTATTAGAACTTTAGACACAAAAGGATACATGAAAACATACTAGTCTAGGGTTTTAACTGACAGTTTCCACGAGTTTTGCATGTTCTGTATTTTTCTAGGGACGATTCCAGAAAAGCATAAAAGAGGGATTAAAGAGCATAATTATTACAGAACTTAACCGCAAAGGAAACATCATCACGAAGACCCTGGAAGAGTGTAGAAGGCACCAGAAGCAACCTAGGGCCGAGACCTGGCCAGGTGGGGCCGGCCGGCCCAGGGGTGGGGCCGGCCGGCGCCCCCCTAGGGTTTCGCCGCTGCCTTCTGGAGTCTTCTTCCACCGCCTCTTAGGAGTCATTTTAGCCCTTGTTTCATGTCGTTTTGATCCTACGGCGTACATGCATCCCACTGGGCTATAAATAGAGGGCAGACCCCCTGGAGGCATCAATCCATCATTCATTCAAGGCATCAAGTCCTCAAGCCATCAAGAGCCTCCTAGTTCATCAAGAGCCTCCTAGTTCATAGTTCCAGCCTAGTTAGATTAGAAGTAGAGGAGTTCTAGTTCTTCGGCCGATCTGGAGCCCCGGCGTCTGTCTGGAGCACGGAGTTCGGTATAATTCTAGTTCTTTCTCTATTATTGTATTCTTCATTATGATTAGGGAAACACTGTTCTTAATAGTTCATATGTTCTTGATTACAATAGTATTTGTCTACTTTGATTATATGTCTTGTATAGTCGGTTTGATCTTATTGAATTTATGTAATTGCTCGTATAGCGTTTATTCATGCAGACAATGGATAGATGATGAACAATCTGTAGATGTGGTGTCTAGGTATTTTGTGTCACAGAACCGACCAATTTATACGAGCACAAGTACAACGATCGCATTTTAGCCGCAATCCAGTCGCACTTGAGCCAATATAAACCCGGTAGTCCGGAAATCTCGAAGGATTTCAAACATTTCATACCCCAAGGATCATTCATTCAGCAATACCCGATCACATGACACATAAGTTCGCAACCAAATTTAAACATCAGAGTACAACATAGTCTTTTACACAAATAGGGTAGTAGCGGAAGTCAACATAGTTTTACACCACAGAGTTCAAATACGAGTACCATCACACGACCCTGTCACAGCATTCTTACAACAACTAAAGATAGATAATGACCCTGCCCTCGGGTCTAGTCTTCTTCGCCCGCAGGGGTGAAGCAATTCCTGCAATACGCGTAGTAGACTACACCATCTGCAACAATGGGAATAAAACCCTGAGTACTCAATTGTACTCAGCTAGACTTACCCGACAGGGAGTAAATAAAAAGACTCTCAAGGATATGCAAGGCTTATTTGGTGGAGCTCAGAGGGTAGCATCATTTTTGCATCAAAAGCATTACTACAGTAGAACCTCAACTTATTCATTTTAATTGTGATAAGCTTCGATTTCAATTAAACTATTTACTAGGATTAGCCACTATACTAAGCATTCACTGAATATTGTAGCAATCAATAAAACCATATGATTTTCGATATCCACAGATATCAACCTCATCTCACCAAAATCATTATGTTCAAGTTATTAGCCTCTACCTCACCAGAAGATCAGTTCAGTTTCTCACTAACCAGGAGAGATGGCGATTCGAATCGATTGTACCAGCTGGCAAATATGCCAATCACAAACCCTGTCAGCCGAGCCACTGGCTTCTTGGGCCACCGTTAAATCTTTCTGAGACATAATATCTATCGCGGGCTTGGAGGGGTCCATATTCTCAGAGACAAACCCACTTCCAGGATGCATCAGGTCCCTGACCTGCTCTTGGTAAGATGGTGTCTCCGCACATCCTTCCTACCTCCAGAATATGTCTGCCTTATCACGCCCAATTCCCGGCTCAGAAAGAAATACTCGGCTTCGCGGTCAGAACGACTTATCTGGCCAGCTATGTGACGACGTCTTTCAATCTCAACTGATGTCTGGTGGCCTCAGTCCTAGTCGGCCACAAGCAGCACCGAAGACGGCATGACCTCAACCATGTCATGCGGCTCCCCGCTACCTAGCCTTGATTCTCTCATTAGACACTGTGGCATGGTGGCACATATAGTCCATCATGTGGAATCCAACCCCATCATCATTAGTAACCACCTATGCTCGCGAAGGACAGGAAATCCCTCGACTTCTACCGGTCTAAGCATGGCTAAGCATAAGATCGAACCCATCCCCTTGTCTAGTAATAACTTCAGGATCAAGTATAAGTGGACAAGTAATAAATGCAGCAACAGTATCATATCAACTCCTATACTTAAGTGCACAATCATACGATTTAATAAAGACCAGTGTATTTGTAAAAAGAGTAGGTGGAGACTTACGAATGCTCCGGGGCTTGCCTTTCACAAAGTTAGCGGGTTGGTGATCCGGGCACTCCGGAAGTTCAGCCTCTCCTTCTTGTCCTTCGGAAACCTCGGGCACTTCAATCTCCGGTGGAACTCCCTCCTCCGGTGGATCGAATTGCAACAGTGTCACGCCTCCCGGCGATCCTGTATGCATGATATGCATATATGAGAACTGAGAATGCACATGAAATGCAAGATAGAGATGCACGAATTAACCCATGATATGCAATCAGTTTAACAATCCACACTCATTTATTTCTTTCCTAGACAACCAACTCATACTCACCCTTCTTAAGCAAAGCATAGAACAATTTCTCGTCCCGGGTGAGAGGTCTACAACCTGCACTTAATAATTAACATGCATCAACTAACCTACCACAACCAAAAAAAATATTTGCTTAGAAACAATTAAATACACCCTGGCCTATAACTGGACCTACTGCTTACTGTGACCAGAA
The DNA here is from genome assembly GCA_038502445.1 of Eremochloa ophiuroides. Classification (NCBI taxonomy): domain Eukaryota; kingdom Viridiplantae; phylum Streptophyta; class Magnoliopsida; order Poales; family Poaceae; genus Eremochloa; species Eremochloa ophiuroides. Next base: position 59,465,441 of record JAHLJS010000002.1, read on the forward strand.
AAATCCATAGAAATTACAGTAGCTATTACACATCCAGATTAGCCTACTGATAAAATTTCAAGTCATTTGGACAAGTATAACAGTCTACACAAAAATAACAAGCAACCAGCCTTTTAAGCAATGAAAAATACTTAACACAGTGAAAAGTATCAAACAACAGATTTCCTAATTTTCTTAGCTTCTTTCCAACATAACATAGCCCAAGAAAAATATTCATGTCCATAACCTTAACACATTAAGCATGGTGATTTTAGCAAGATTAAAACATAAAAGGCACATTATACTAGACATCATATAAATAACAGTGAAACACTAACAAACATATTTTTCATAGATTCTACTTTCCTAAACAAGATGAATGCAAGTGGAATCACATTTTTAGCACATTCCTGCAATTACTTATGCATTTATCAAGTTTACAAGCAATTAACAATTTAATTATAACTGCACACAAAAATATTCAAAAAGTACATTTTATATTTTTCCTTGATAGAGCTCAGAAATACAAACACAACAAAATTTGGTTCACCCCCATTGGACATTCCTAGCTCCAGATATGAATTTTGGAAGGTTTTACACATTTTCTGGAAATTCATTTTATAAATCAAAAACCTAAACCCGATAGAACTGCTACGTGCACCCGGCTCAGTGAACCAGAGGCGCACCCGAACGGCTGACTCGCGGGGGCCGGGGTCGACCCGACCCCACGCGTCAGAGAGAGGAAACAGAGCTGCCGGCGCTGACCGGGGAGAGCTCGCCGACGGCGAGGTCTCCGGCGACGCCGAGGCTACCTACCGACTCGCGGCAACGAGACGAACCCGATGGACCAACTGCCGAGGGTCGTACTCCACCGGAGCGAGCTCGACGGCGGCAATGGCGGACAGCGGTGGTCCGGCGAACTTGCGCCGGCCGATTCCGGCCGTTGCTCGCGCGGCTCGGCCTCGTTCCGTGTTCCTGCAACCCTAGCGGACCTGTGCGCGCGACTAATCGAACTATTGCGCACGGAAACTCACTGACCGCGCTCGCATGGCGGCACGGTGGCGAGCGGTTTCACGGCGAACTCGGGTTCCGGCGAAACCACGGCGAGATAGACCTAACCGACGGTGTGGAAAGGATCTACGGCTAACGGAGACTCTTAGACGAGCAAAAGAGAGGGAAGCCGACCCCGGCATCGCCCTCGTCGTGGCGACCCGAGAGCTCGGCGGCGCTCCGGCAATGGCGGACGGCGGGAAGCTTGCTGGAGCTGTACCTTAGGTCGGCTGAGGTCGGCAACGGGTCGGAAACGAAGAGCAGAGCAAGCCGCAGCTGCGCCGAGGGTGGCGCGGTCGGAGACGGCTCGGTGGCGGCGGATTTCACCGCGGCGGTCGCGGCGGAAATGGCGACGGCGGAAATGGCGACGGCGGAGGGGAAAGAGGAGAGCAGCGAGCGAACAGAGGGCGAGAGAGCGGGGAGAGTGAGGGCGAGCGTGCGGGAGACAGCATTGCTTGTTCCCCTTTGTAAGCCAACCGCACGGCAGCAACGACGGCGTACGGCGCCATCTGGCGGCCGAGGCCTGACGCGGTCGCGCGATTCGCCCGAGGGTCGAACTGAATCGGCTCCGATTCAGTTTCCGCGGACCCGACTGAAACTCGATTTTCATCGATCTATAACTCGCGATCCAGAGCGTTTCAGCGAAAACTTCACTAATATGGGTTGAAGAGCTATACGAGTAGATCATTTCATATTAAGGAACTTTACTCTAGTTCGGCCTGGATTGAGAGATACAAGTCGATGAACAGGGGTACACCGAAACTGAAAACCGGTTTAGACTTAGGAAAATTTGAAAACTTCCAAAACAGCTCCAAATCTGCACTAATTCAACTTTTTGACCTTCTTGCACTCATTTTCATGAGTTGACCCAAAAATAAAGTTTGTTGCTTATAAAATTCTACACAACTTTGATTAAGGGTGCACTGACATGCAGAATCTCTAAAATGCCCTTCTTGTTTGGTCAAACAGAATAGCTTTTAAAGGGCTCTCTAGTCAACTATGAGCTAGAGGGGTATTTTGGGGATTTCACCAACATGAACATTGTTCCAAATGTTATCCTAAACATGTATAAAGCATTTAGAACCGTAAACAAGCATCACATTTGCATGACAACACATTTTGCATAATATGGACATATAAACAAACATATAGCAATAAAAGGGAATCAAATAAAATGCAATGATAATAATGCATGAAATGACATGATCTATGCTTGATGACATGCATAGGTCAAATCTGATTTCAACTTGATATCACCAAAATCCACTTGCTCTTCCGGTACTCGTAAACATTTCTTGAGTTGAGATACATGAAACACATTGAAGATAGTGGACATGTGTGGTGGCAACCGTAACTTGTATGCTACCTTCCCACTTCTTTCCAGAATTTGAAAAGGACCTACAAACCTTGGAGCTAACTTTCGTTTCACTCCAAAGCGTTGCACGCCTTTCATAGGTGACACTTTCAAGTATACATAGTCACCCACTTCAAATTCCAATGGCCTTCTTCGCTTGTCCGCATAGCTCTTTTGACGAGTCTGAGCGGCTTTGAGATGTGTTTGAATGGTATGCACTCTCTCTTCGGCTTCTTTCACAAAGTCAATCCCGTAATATCTCCTTTCGCCTGATTCAACCCAATTGAGAGGAGTTCTACATTTGCGCCCATACAAAGCTTCAAAAGGAGCCATTTGAATACTCTCTTGATAGCTATTGTTGTATGAGAACTCGGCCAAAGGCAACCATTCTTCCCACGAACCTTTAGACGATAGAACACAAGCTCTCAACATATCTTCAAGAATTTGATTTACCCTTTCAGTCTGACCAGAAGTTTGAGGATGATAAGCTGAGCTGCGAACCAAATTGGTCCCCAAACACTTGTGTAGATGCTCCCAGAAGCGTGCAATAAATTGCGGGCCTCTGTCGGAAACTATCGTCCTCGGCACACCATGTAACCGAAGTATCTGAGCAAAGTAGAGCTGTGCCAACTGATGAGGACGATCTGTAGTTCGAGCTGGTAAGAAATGTGCAATCTTAGTCAATCGATCTACGATCACCCAAATAGAATCGTGGCCTTTTTGCGTTAGAGGTAACCCAGATATGAAATCCATGGTTATCTCATCCCATTTCCAACCTGGAACTGGTAAGGGTTGCAATAGGCCTGCTGGCTTAAGATGAATAGCCTTCACGCGACAACAGGTATCACACCTGGCCACATAGGCTGCAATTTCCTTCTTCATTTTGGTCCACCAGAACCTAGGTTTCAAGTCTTGATACATCTTACTACTACCAGGATGGATAGACAACTTGGACAAATGAGCCTCATCCATAATCTGATTCCTCAACTCACGGTCTTTCGGTACTACCAATCGATCCTTGAACCACAATATACCTTTTTCATCTACTTGGAAATGAAGCATTTCTTGTTCTTTCATCTTCCTTTTGATATGATATATGCCGGGATCTGTTTTCTGACCTTCAATAATCTTGCTTTCCAAAGTACAACTGAGAGTAATATTATTCAACACCACTGGATGCACAAGATTGAACCCGTCTGCTAGCAAAGGCTGCAATACATTGCAATGAGACTTTCGGCTCAAGGCATCGGCTACGACATTGGCCTTGCCCGGATGATAGTGTACTTCTAGATCATAGTCTTTGATCAACTCCAACCACCTTCTTTGCCTCATGTTCAACTCAGGCTGAGTGAAAATGTACTTGAGACTCTTGTGATCGGAATAGATATGACATTTGTGACCCATCAAATAGTGGCGCCAAATCTTCAATGCATGAACTACAGCGGCAAGTTCCAAATCATGAGTAGGATAGTTTTGCTCATGTTTTCTCAGTTGACGCGAGGCATAAGCAATGACTCGGCCTTCTTGCATGAGAACACATCCTAACCCAGTGCCACAAGCATCGCAGTACACATCAAAAGGCCTTTCAATATCAGGTTGTGCAAGAACTGGAGCAGTGGTCAACAACGTTTGCAAGGTGCGAAAAGCTGTTTCACACTCCTCACTCCATACAAACTTGGTATCTTTGTGCAATAGCTTGGTCATAGGTTTAGCTATTTTAGAGAAATCCTGAATAAAGCGGCGATAATACCCAGCTAATCCCAGAAAACTACGAACCTCAGACACATTTGTTGGTGACTGCCAATCCAATACCTGCTGAACTTTTGACGGATCTACAGAAATACCTTCAGCAGATAAGATATGGCCCAGAAAAGGTACTTTAGTCAACCAAAACTCACACTTGCTGAACTTAGCATACAGCTTATGCTCCCTGAGTCTAGTCAAGACTATCCTCAAGTGTTCAGCATGATCCTCCATGCTCTCAGAGTACACCAGAATATCGTCAATAAAGACTACCACGAACTTATCCAACTCAGGCATGAATACCGAATTCATTAGATACATGAAATGTGCAGGAGCATTGGTTAATCCAAAAGACATAACCAAATACTCATACAAGCCATACCGAGTGGAGAAAGCCGTCTTGGGAATATCTTGTGGTCTGATCTTAATTTGGTGATACCCAGATCTCAGATCAATTTTGGAGAAAACCTTGGCCTTGGACAATTGATCAAACAAGACATCAATACGAGGTAGAGGATACTTGTTCTTAATTGTCACAGCATTTAGTGGCCTATAGTCCACACACATACTAAAGTTTCATCCTTCTTCTTAACAAAGATTGCAGGACTGCCCCACGGAGAAGAACTAGGGTGAATGAACCCTTTGTCTAATAACTCCTGGAGTTGTTTCTTGAGTTCAGCTAATTCATGAGGAGGCATTCTATATGGCCTTCGAGAAATAGGCGCCGTACCGGGAATAAGTTCTATTGCAAACTCCACATCTCGATCAGGAGGAAGTCCAGGTAGATCATCAGGAAAGACATCAGGAAACTCACACACTACCGGAATACCTTGGACGGTCTTGCCCTCAACTGCGAAAGAGAGATTAAAAAGATCCCCTCTTCGAGGTAAGGAAACTTGAAAGGTACCCCCACCCTGGGGCGCCTTCAACGTCAAAGTTCGGTTAGCAATGTCCAATACCGCACCCCATTTGTTCATCCAGCTAACCCCTAGAATTACACCCAGACCTAGCCCAGGCAACACAATGAGATGACTGATAAAACTCCTATCATTAATCTCAATACTCGCCTGCTTGATACCCTCACGTGTGCATATTTCAGCCCCAGCTGAGGTTATCCGGAAGTTACAGCCCAAATCAACGATCTGAAAGGCATGCCTTTGTGCAAATGCTTGACTTATGAAAGAATGCGATGATCCAGAGTCGAACAAAACAATAGCAGGATGCTGATTCACAGAAAACATACCCGTAGTGACTGGTTCACCTTCTGGAATTTCTTCAATAGTGGTGTGATGCACTCGAGCCTGCTTTGGATGAGGGCAATAGCGAGCAAGGTGCCCCTGTTCACCGCAGTTAAAGCATGGCCCCAGACCTTGGTTGGTCCTCACTGGAACGGCGTTGCTTGGAGGAGCGTTGTTCTTGTTCAAAGGCACTGTGAAACCTTTCTTGTAGCGCTGAGGCGCTGGCTGCTTCTTTGGAGGGGGTCTGAATTTTGCTCCAGGAACAGCCGGACGGTAAGCAGGGCGATTTGCCACCGCACGACTAGCTGCTGGAGTCCTTGAGTGAGAAGAGCTTCCTTCAAATGGCCTCTTGCCTCCCTTGGAAGCAGTGTGCAAGTTGTTCTGTTTCTCTTGGATATAAGCTTCACTGATGAACTCGTTAAAAGTTGTACGAGCGTTGTTCGCCAGAGTCTTCATAAGCTTGGTACTAAGACCTCTCTTGAAGGTTTCAATCTTCTTTTCATCTGTATCTACCATCCACGGGGCATACCTCGACAGATTGTTAAAGGCATGATGATACTGAGTGAGGGTCTTGGTACCCTGAGTAAGCTGCATGAATTCATTGACCTTCATCTTGATCAAGCCTGCTGGAATGAAATGCCCCCTGAAATCCCTGGTGAACTGCTCCCAGGTGATATCAGCGACCACAGGGTAGGCGGTCTTACGATTGGCCCACCATATTCCAGCTTGGCCTTGCAGTAACATAGCAGCAAAGCTAGCCTTCATGGTTTCAGTCAATCACAGCACAGAGAATGACTGTTCAATAGTATTTAACCACTCATCAGCTTCCAGCGGCTCTACGGCCTGCTTGAATACCGGAGGCTTAGTGTCCATGAAGTCCTTATAGTTACTGTATTGGTCCTCATCGTTTCCGCGGCGTCCACCTCGATCGCGATTGTGGTTGTTACTAGCAACCATCTGCTGCAAAATCGCTTGCTGGGTGTCCAAGAACTGAGCAAACATTTGTTCCTGGGTACGTGGTGGAGGAGGCGGCAACTCCTCATCTTCATGTTCGTTCCCACCACCACTGGTTGACCCATGACGACGGGTATGAGGTGCCATCTGTAGCAACACGCAACAACCATTGTTAAGTGTCAGTTATGTCAAAGATAACCGAAAGATTATGCCCAAAAGATATCAATGTTCATTTTTTTGATAACCAACAAACGGCACAATAATTCAATAATCATCACACAACCGCACAATAACAAGGTGCAACCAAAAAGGGTTTCCAAGCTGCATAAGTTACCATTACTTAATTAAAAGTTTGATGGTTCCAGCCCTGAACACACAGGGTTCTCTCATTACAATTCAGGTTCTACCCATTACATGACATTAAAGGTTTTCCCAATACAAAAGGGTGCCGATCATGGCAAGATCACTAGAAAAAGCCTAGTCATTATGGTCACTGTCCACGCCGGACACGTTCCCACCATGGTCATCACTCTCGTCAATAGGCACGATCTCCTCGGGGTCTTCTTCGTCTTCTTCCTCACTTGCTTCACCATCATCAGCTGCAATGAAGATCTCAGGAGCAAACTCCGCTGCACCCGGAGGATGAAACGGATCAGCACGGTTGTTCAGACGATGAACATCCTGCTGCAACTCCCAAACCTGCTGCTGACTAGCACGCAACTCTTGCAGAAACTCATTGCGCTGACGTGTCAAACTCATATTACGATTGTCAAGCTGGCGGCGAAGATCTGCATTCTCCCTCTCAAGCACCTCGACACGGCGATCAGCTGCCAACAAGGCGCCAGTGCATCGTAACAACTCATTGCGACAGGCAGTGAGAGCTACCACCAAGTCATCTGAGCTACGACGAGCCATACGTGCCCACTCTTCAGCTTCTAACTTCTTCTCCACAGCATCATGCAGGGCTTCAACGCACTTCATCCAACCATCCCTAGTGGAATAGTGCATCCTCAGGACAGCAAACATAGCACTCATAGAAGCACCCGTGCTATGAGCACGCTCGTCCCTGCCTCGCTCTAAAGAAGCTTGGCTAGACTGAGCCCACTCACCCTGAGAAGCATCCACCCTGGGAAAAACATTTGCTGGCCCCAAATCAGCTCTCTTGTTGAACCGGCTGCAAATATCCGTCAACACCTCAAAAGCTGCAACCTGCGCACCATCCCATGGCGTCCTCATGTCAACTTCCACCTTTATTCCTGGAAACGGCCAACCCCTTTCAAGCATAGGGATAGTCACCCAAACATCAAACCAAGGCTGCACCATCGTTTGCGCTGGCTTCCAGAAATACAGTGGTGGCTCTGCATATCCCACCGACTGCAACAACCTCCATAGCACAGTGGGTGTGCCAAACTGCTCCAGAAACTGACCACTCTGCGGCTCACCTTCAGCTGCCATCTGGTACATTACAACATCTTTCAGCATTTAGAATAAGATAGGACAGCACAAATTTTACCATAGGGAAGGAAATAGTACAGATAGCTTAAATTAATTTCATGATCATGATGCATGCACGTGCCAACGACCTCACACATAATATTTTTTTAACTAACGTTATAGTCGGTGGCATACCACGTGCTCTCATATACGTAACTAACCGTGCTATACGTTTTGCGTGGTTAGTGTACCTGCAGAAGATTCATTTCAACCCAATCCCAATGTATGCAGGGCAACAAGAAGCACTTTTTGCCGGAAATGTTCCCATGAACATTTGCGACCCCAAAAATTAATTACTCCACCTTACTTCCATAAGTACACATATAGATAACATGTACTCACTTCAGTAACATACTCTCACCATCGATCGATGGTTGTTCGATCTTACACTCACATCTCACCTTACCTTAGGCGACGTGGTACATTGACCCATAAGAAGCAATAAGAAACCGACAGTTCATGATTTTCCGCACGATAAAACCAAATGAACCACAAATAGAAATATGATGCAATTTCTCCCAAGTCAGTACTTACATAAGCCACCTAATTACCACATATACATAGGGCTATAGGACTTGGTCATTGGTACTCATAAGTTTTGCAAACACTTGGTTTAAATCACCTATACACACTATCAGTTGGCAATTAGTTTGTAAAACTCAAAACTCTTTTAGTTTTTAAATAGTCAAGTGACGATATATGCTGAATTATGCTCTGGTACCAGCTGTCACAGAACCGACCAATTTATACGAGCACAAGTACAACGATCGCATTTTAGCCGCAATCCAGTCGCACTTGAGCCAATATAAACCCGGTAGTCCGGAAATCTCGAAGGATTTCAAACATTTCATACCCCAAGGATCATTCATTCAGCAATACCCGATCACATGACACATAAGTTCGCAACCGAATTTAAACATCAGAGTACAACATAGTCTTTTACACAAATAGGGTAGTAGCGGAAGTCAACATAGTTTTACACCACAGAGTTCAAATACGAGTACCATCACACGACCCTGTCACAGCATTCTTACAACAACTAAAGATAGATAATGACCCTGCCCTCGGGTCTAGTCTTCTTCGCCCGCAGGGGTGAAGCAATTCCTGCAATACGCGTAGTAGACTACACCATCTGCAACAATGGGAATAAAACCCTGAGTACTCAATTGTACTCAGCTAGACTTACCCGACAGGGAGTAAATAAAAAGACTCTCAAGGATATGCAAGGCTTATTTGGTGGAGCTCAGAGGGTAGCATCATTTTTGCATCAAAAGCATTACTACAGTAGAACCTCAACTTATTCATTTTAATTGTGATAAGCTTCGATTTCAATTAAACTATTTACTAGGATTAGCCACTATACTAAGCATTCACTGAATATTGTAGCAATCAATAAAACCATATGATTTCCGATATCCGCAGATATCAACCTCATCTCACCAAAATCATTATGTTCAAGTTATTAGCCTCTACCTCACCAGAAGATCAGTTCAGTTTCTCACTAACCAGGAGAGATGGTGATTCGAATCGATTGTACCAGCTGGCAAATATGCCAATCACAAACCCTGTCAGCCGAGCCACTGGCTTCTTGGGCCACCGTTAAATCTTTCTGAGACATAATATGTATCGCGGGCTTGGAGGGGTCCATATTCTCAGAGACAAACCCACTTCCAGGATGCATCAGGTCCCTGACCTGCCCTTGGTAAGATGGTGTCTCCGCACATCTTTCCTACCTCCAGAATATGTCTGCCTTATCACGCCCAATTCCCGGCTCAGAAAGAAATACTCGGCTTCGCGGTCAGAACGACTTATCTGGCCAGCTATGTGACGACGTCTTTCAATCTCAACTGATGTCTGGTGGCCTCAGTCCTAGTCGGCCGCAAGCAGCACCGAGGACGGCATGACCTCAACCATGTCATGCGGCTCCCCGCTACCTAGCCTTGATTCTCTCATTAGACACTGTGGCATGGTGGCACATATAGTCCATCATGTGAAATCCAACCCCATCATCATTTGTAACCACCTATGCTCGCGAAGGACAGGAAATCCCTCGACTTCTACCAGTCTAAGCATGGCTAAGCATAAGATCGAACCCATCCCCTTGTCTAGTAATAACTTCAGGATCAAGTATAAGTGGACAAGGAATAAATGCAGCAACGGTATCATATCAACTCCTATACTTAAGTGCACAATCATACGATTTAATAAAGACCAGTGTATTTGTAAAAAGAGTAGGTGGAGACTTAGGAATGCTCCGGGTCTTGCCTTTCACAAAGTTAGCGGGTTGGTGATCCGGGCACTCCGGAAGTTCAGCCTCTCCTTCTTGTCCTTCGGAAACCTCGGGCACTTCAATCTCCGGTGGAACTCCCTCCTCCGGTGGATGGAATTGCAACAGTGTCACGCCTCCCGGCGATCCTGTATGCATGATATGCATATATGAGAACTGAGAATGCACATGAAATGCAAGATAGAGATGCACGAATTAACCCATGATATGCAATCAGTTTAACAATCCACACTCATTTATTTCTTTCCTAGACAACCAACTCATACTCACCCTTCTTAAGCAAAGCATAGAACAATTTCTCGTCCCGGGTGAGAGGTCTACAACCTGCACTTAATAATTAACATGCATCAACTAACCTACCACAACCAAAAAAAATATTTGCTTAGAAACAATTAAATACACCCTAGCCTATAACTGGACCTACTGCTTACTGTGACCAGAAAAATCCATAGAAATTACAGTAGCTATTACACATCCAGATTAGCCTACTGACAAAATTTCAAGTCATTTGGACAAGTATAACAGTCTACACAAAAATAACAAGCAACCAGCCTTTTAAGCAATGGAAAATACTTAACACAGTGAAAAGTATCAAACAACAGATTTCCTAATTTTCTTAGCTTCTTTCCAACATAACATAGCCCAGGAAAAATATTCATGTCCATAACCTTAACACATTAAGCATGGTGATTTTTGCAAGATTAAAACATAAAAGGCACATTATACTAGACATCATACAAATAACAGTGAAACACCAGCAAACATATTTTTCATAGATTCTACTTCCCTAAACAAGATGAATGCAAGTGGAATCACATTTTTAGCACATTCCTGCAATTACTTATGCATTTATCAAGTTTACAAGCAATTAACAATTTAATTATAACTGCACACAAAAAGTATTCAAAAAGTACATTTTATATTTTTCCTTGATAGAGCTCAGAAATACAAACACAACAAAATTTGGTTCACCCCCATTGGACATTCCTAGCTCCAGATATGAATTTTGGAAGGTTTTACACATTTTTTGGAAATTCATTTTATAAATCAAAAACCTAAACCCGATAGAACTGCTACGTGCACCCGACTCAGTGAACCAGAGGCGCACCCGAACGGCTGACTCGCGGGCCCCGGGGTTGACCCGACCCCACGCGTCAGAGAGAGGAAACAGAGCCGCCGGCGCTGACCGGCGAGAGCTCGCCGACGGCGAGGTCTCCGGCGACGCCGAGGCTACCTACCGACTCGCGGCAACGAGACGAACCCGATGGACCAACTGCCGAGGGTCGTACTCCACCGGAGCGAGCTCGACGGCGGCAATGGCGGACGGCGGTGGTCCGGCGAACTTGCGCCGGCCGATTCCGGCCGTTGCTCGCGCGGCTCGGCCTCGTTCCGTGTTCCTGCAACCCTAGCGGACCTGTGCGCGCGACTAATCGAACTATTGCGCACGGAAACTCACTGACCGCGCTCGCATGGCGGCACGGTGGCGAGCGGTTTCACGGCGAACTCGGGTTCCAGCGAAACCACGGCGAGATAGACCTAACCGACGGTGTGGAAAGGATCTACGGCTAACGGAGACTCTTAGACGAGCAAAAGAGAGGGAAGCCGACCCCGGCATCGCCCTCGTCGCGGCGACCCGAGAGCTCGGCGGCGCTCCGGCAATGGCGGACGGCGGGAAGCTTGCTGGAGCTGTACCTTAGGTCGGCTGAGGTCGGCAACGGGTCAGAAACGAAGAGCAGAGCAAGCCGCAGCTGCGCCGAGGGTGGCGCGGTCGGAGACGGCTCGGTGGCGGCGGATTTCACCGCGGCGGTCGCGGCGGAAATGGCGACGGCGGAAATGGCAACGGCGGAGGGTAAAGAGGAGAGCAGCGAGCGAACAGAGGGCGAGAGAGCGGGGAGAGTGAGGGCGAGCGTGCGGGAGACAGCATTGCGTGTTCCCCTTTGTAAGCCGACCGCGCGGCAGCAACGACGGCGTACGGCGCCATCTGGCGGCCGAGGCCTGACGCGGTCGCGCGATTCGCCCGAGGGTCGAACTGAATCGGCTCCGATTCAGTTTCCGCGGACCCGACTGAAACTCGATTTTCATCGATCTGTAACTCGCGATCCAGAGCGTTTCAGCGAAAACTTCACTAATATGGGTTGAAGAGCTATACAAGTAGATCATTTCATATTAAGGAACTTTACTCTAGTTCGGCCTGGATTGAGAGATACAAGTCGATGAACAGGGGTACACCGAAACTGAAAACCGGTTTAGACTTAGGAAAATTTGAAAACTTCCAAAACAGCTCCAAATCTGCACTAATTCAACTTTTTGACCTTCTTCCACTCATTTTCATAAGTTGACCTAAAAATAAAGTTTGTTGCTTATAAAATTCTACACAACTTTGATTAAGGGTGCACTGACATGCAGAATCTCTAAAATGCCCTTCTTGTTTGGTCAAACAGAATAGCTTTTAAAGGGCTCTCTAGTCAACTATGAGCTAGAGGGGTATTTTGGGGATTTCACCAACATGAACATTGTTCCAAATATTATCCTAAACATGTATAAAGCATTTAGAACCGTAAACAAGCATCACATTTGCATGACAACACATTTTGCATAATATGGACATATAAACAAACATATAGCAATAAAAGGGAATCAAATAAAATGCAATGATAATAATGCATGAAATGACATGATCTATGCTTGATGACATGCAAATGCAAGTGTGAAAATAGTAACTAACACTAGGGTGTTACATTTTGTTTATCTGCGAGTGTACCCTAATGTGCCAGGTCGTGAGGTAGATCGCGTAGGTGACAGCTGCGTTGAGTCCTCTGTAGTCCACCCCCCGTATGTAGGCCAGTAGTCACGGTCGCGAAGTTGGATGATGACTCTATTTCACATCCTTCCTAGATGATGCCCTTTACATGTGATTATGATATAGAATTAGTCTAACAATGATTGCTAGATGTAATTGCACTAATTAGAGTTATTCATTGATGTAGTTATAGAATTACCTTTGATATTAATTCCTTAGTTTATCCATTGGCTAGCTATTACTATGACTAGGGAGTGCTCTGATGATTATCTTTTATTTATGATGCTTAATCATACTTATCACCTTTATCTTTATTTATCTTGTGACCTCTACCTGTTATGAGTAGAGTAAATGACATCGGTAATGTCACTTATCGATTGTATACCATCACTATCAATATAATCCTAGTCCTTCCCAGTGGTATAAATATAAATCGACAACCTGGTAGAACTCTCTAGGTAAAATGCTACAATGGTATAATTATCTGTCCGCTTGCAGAACTGATCTTATTTTATATTTATATTTGTTTCTGCCTAGTCACATAGATTAATATATAAAACCTTTATTTATTCTTAGCATTATTAATTAGGGATGACAGCCTAGTTCTTGCATAAGAATGTTGGTAATAGAAAAGTGGCTAGTTGCTAATGACAAGTTAATTAATTATCATTCATCTTCTAATCTCTACTCTCGCATTAAAAGTTATATAGTTATATTTGGCGACGTTAGTAGATGTCAACAATAATCTAAGCACCACGCTTAAACTATAAATAACTACTTCAATCAAGGAGCTACCAAGACTAAAGCACTCAAAAGAATCGTAAACCTTAAGAACAATAATAGCAACGTTACTCACTTGGATTAGAAGTTGAACTACGAAGAAATCTTCAGAAACAAGTCCCAAAGAAGGACTTGAATCCACGGGTACAAGTCGTAGAGCAGTCATCGACAGGCTAGCAACTCTCCCAACTATCTCCAGCTCTACTACCACACTACTTCTGGAACAAGAATAGCCCTAATCTGGAGAGACTACAAGGCTAATCTTCTACTTGATGCTTGGCTCTAGATCTTATATTGGGTTTCTTCTCTATTATAGATATGTCAATGGAACTCTGAAACCTTGGATTGATTTCTCTCTGGATTGATATGAAACCCTGGGGGTCTGGGGGTCCTTATATAGGCCGGTGGGATGAACCGTAGCCCTTGGATCAAACCGACTTCGACGGGCGGTGGAGATTGCGTGAAATTTCAAGATGTGGGGCCACGTCGAAACGTAGACGAAAAGGACTCTGGGTGGGATCGGCCGACCTGTCAGTGGGATCGGCTAATCCCCCCTGGCTAACATGTGGGCCCTCCCTTGGCAGGTGTGTCTCTGGTGTTCTCTAGAATATTCTTGATCTCCTGCCGCGGCATAATTCGGTATTTTTCTCTGCGGTGTGGGTCCTCTTTGGTTCTTTTCTTGTATAGTCCCTGGAAAACACAGATTCACCAAAACTCATTGAATTCTATCAGTTTAAACCCTATTCTAGGTGTTGGCTCTCATTTATATCCTTTTTCATGATTGGTTGATGGGTAAAATCAAACAATAACTACCGTCAACAAGCTCCCGCACACTGGATCTTTGCTCGTCCCGAGTAAAGGATGGAATTAAGCAATCTTAACTTCGGGACTAGACATCATCATTTTACCATTCCTAGTCATACCTGTACTGCGGGATTCATTGTGTCTACCATGAAACTTTGAGCGGTTGAAGAATAGAACAGCCAGAAACCGATCACCTTCTTCTACTAATCAAGTAGTTGGAGGTTTTTGAATATTTAGAAAATAAAGCATATCTACCTTCTCCTTCTTTGTAGTACTCTCATGTCACTCATATGTGGTGGTGCTGATCCTTACCAAGGCATAGATGATGTTGCCTTCTCTGTTGCCTACTTTTAAAGCTTATGTGGAGTTGAGGTAGGGGTAAAGTGAAAACATACTTGTATTGCATATATTGTAAAGTCAAAACAAGGATCAAAGGAGAAAGGTGTCATACTCTTAGATCAAGATGTGCATGTGTGTGGAATATATAGTGGCTAACCTAATTCTACTATGCTCCCTTTGAGTATATTCTGTCTTCTGCTTCTGCAGGACAACATGGGCTATCTTTCTTGTCACACCCAATTTTAAGGATAAAATTGAATGCATAACCTTATGTGCGCCCCAGGATCTGTCACACACATAAGCCTGACAAATACAAGGTAATATCAAAAGACAATGATCAAATACATAACGTAGTATAATTAGAATATAACCTTTAAGAAGCAAATAGCGGAAAGACACTCCGATCTTCGCGTGTAGACGCCAACTCCACAGGGACACAACTGACTGGTTGACCACAAGCCTAACTGTTGTTGATATAGCAAGAGTGAGCACATATCGTACTCAGCAAATATAACATGGGGTTTATGAGGCTCAAAAAGGATAGACACGGGTTTACAGCGGTTTGCTTTTAATTAATCATCCTTTTATGCAGTTGGATAGCAACAAATGAATAAGCCCATTCTCATGATCATAGTAAACATAATTAATGAGTAGCAATAAATAGATTTAGCAATAAGTAAGCATCACCCCAAAGATAACTATTCCATAAGACGTCCAAGGCCGCTCGTGACCGTGAGCTCGGCTAGTATACCAGTTTTACACTCTGCAGAGGTTGTGCACTTTCACTATGAGCCGTGATTCCCATTTGCTCGGGGTAGCTAGCCCCATAACACTACCAAGGTGAGCGAGCAAGGTTTCACTATGAAGCCTTTCAAAGGTTCGTCTAACATGTTAGGGCCGCGAGGTTTCCTCGGCAAGCAGATGTAGAGCCCCCCTTCCATATGGCACAAGGTCACGCAGGTTATACACATATGGACAGAGGCCGCACTATACCCAAGTCGTCTAAGCCCCTCTTGCGCCTTTCGGTAACCTCTAACAAGATAGAAAAGGTCCTCATACTGAGCTAAAACCAGAGCCATGTAGCCCTCATAGTTGCACTGTCAATCCCGGTGTCATACTTACAGATCATTATCAAGGGTGAAGGATTTTGAGCATCACAAAAACTATGCTCGAATCCCCTAGTTCCATGTTGCTAAAAGGCATCTTTTAATCTTTATTGCATATTCAATTAATCAGTTTACATGATCATGATTCCCAAAAGCGCACTAGCAACATTTACCATATGCATAATCCCATAGGTGGCAAGGAACAGGGTAACAATGCTAGGAAATAACTATGGTTAACAAGGAAGACACATGCAAATGCAATTATTTATTTGGTGAATAGGACAACAAGGAAGATCCCATGCTATACTTGCCTTGATCAAAGTACTCTGGAGAACTTGGATCCTCAACGTACTCCTGATCACCAACGTATTGCTCACCGTCTGAACTCGATCATAAAATCACCACACAATCATCGAGGCAATCATACACGAAGCAAACAAAATTTAGATTAGAAACAGTACACCAACAGTAGAAAAGCAGATTGAAAAGTTTATAAAAATAATCCACGCGTCGCTACGATTCCAACGATATAAAGATCACGAAAATCGGAGTTCAAACGGGAAAGTTATGAAATAAACAAGTTTTACTCTAATAAAATAATAGATTAAATCTAATCTCGAATTTTAAAAGTTGAAAACATGAGTAACAGTAGCATCATTAGGTGGATTATGAAATTACGAATCTAACGAGACTTGAACGGATCAAATCGGAGCTAAAACGAATAAAATATGGCCGAAATAAACTGAGTGGCAAATCTGTAAATATTGAAAACGTATTTTTGAATCTAAACCGAGGAAAATACGTTTTCTAAAAAGGAAAGCGTAATCTGAAAAATACGCCAAAGGATCGCGGGTTGGAACATTAAAAAGCTCAGGGGCTCTTTTGCAAAAGTGCCGGCGAAAGGGTATCTCTCACTGTGAGCCGTTGGATCGGCCGTGGACGGCGCAAGTAGCTCGGAGGAAAGAGGGGCGGCTCTGGTCGCCGGAGTCGGGCGGCGCCCGGCCGATTCCCCGCCGGCAAGGTGGCCGGAGACGGCGTTTTCGGGGCTAGGAAGATCGGCACACCTCGGGATCTGGTCGGGAAGCAAGAGGAGTTCAAGCCGAACCTATCTATGGTTTCGGTTGCCACAGAGGTAGCTCGGGGAGGATGCGGCGAGCTAGGTGGCGGAACTATGGCGGCGGCGAAGCTCGGCATCATGGCTATAGTGCACAAAACCGAGGGAGAAAGGGTCGGGAAGGTTCCTGACCTTGCTGCGAAGCTTGGAGAACAACTAATTTCGACGGAGAAGTCTTCCCGAGGAGAAATCGACGGCGGCGGCAGAGCTCGGGGCTGCGGCTAGGGCAAGATTGGAGGGCGTGGCTTGCTCGGGAACTTGTGGGGAGGGACGGCAGATCTCGGCCGACCTATATAGGGGCGCGAGGGAGGCGTAGGAGATCCGGACTCGTCCGAGGATCCCGGCGGCGGAAAGCTTCGAGCAGCGGCGGCTCTGTTCGCGCGAGGGTAGGAAGAGGCAATGCCGCTAGGGCTGGATGGCGGCAAATAGGGGCCCGCCTGGACTTATATAGTCCCGAGGCGATGGGGATAGGGGATTTGAGTTCGCCTCGGATATAGGAGATCGAATCGAGGGCGGCGAGCGACGAACTCGCTCTGTTCGTTCTCGCGTCGGACTCTCGGCGAGCAGGAGAGGGAAATAGGGGAGGGGCTGTCCTGTGGGTCCCACAGGTCAGTAGCACCGAGCGCTGGGGTCGGACTGGCAGTCACGGCAGAGGGATGCTCCGCGCGCGTGCTCGGTCGCGGCGTGGCTCTCTGTTTTGGGCGCCCCGGGGAGAAGAAAGGAAGGAGGAGAAGAGGGACTGCCCTGTGGGGCCCGCCTGTCATCCAACGATGGGAAGAGGGGGCGCTCAGCTTGCTGCGCCGGCTGGCTGGCTAGTTAGCTGGGCCTCGGCCCAAGTTAGCAAGGGAGGGGGCAGGCCGAAAGGAAGAGGAGGACTGGGCCCTCGGGCCAAAATCAGAGAGGGAAGGGTTTTCCTATTTCCCTTTTCTATTTTTGAATTTCATTTTCAAAAGGATTTTCAATTTGGGATTTTGAATAATTGTTTTTGAACATTTGAAGAATTCAAATAAACTCCAAACAGTACAAAGAAGAAATGCTCCAGCATGAATGCATCATACATGTGTATGACCTAGGTTTGATTTTATATTTGTGAAAATTATTATTTCCCTATATTGGAATGATCAACTAATTGCATAATTAAATAAATTCCCACTATTTAAAAGAATACAATTTTTCGGGTGTTACAATTCTACCCCCCTTAAAAGGAATCTCGTCCCGAGATTCGAGAGAGCAAGATCAAAGGAATAACGTTTAGATGATTGAGGAGATTCAAATACTCTACCATTGAATCTTCTTTGTTTTCTCGAGTACCTCCTCCTTGGTGATAATAATTCTGATGCGCATTTCCTGTTGTCACCACCTCTATATAAATACTCCAGATAATATTTCCATACATTGATGGGTACCCAGTATGGTAAGATCCTTTGTCAGTAATAACTCATCCAATCGCATATGTGATACACATCTAATGTTCCACATAATATCTTAAGTGATTCTAATGTTTATGGGTCCATCACGCTTCCGCTGCGCTACTCTGATATTCCATCCAAACACTACACTTGTGTCTGATCAGGCAATATTCCTCAACTTCATACATGAATTGATATTTCTGAATCTTGTGCTTGATAGTGTCCTCTCCAAACGCGGAGGTATCTGATTATTCCAAGTAAAATCACCGAAGCTCAGAAATCTTCGTCTTGTTACTCTTTACCTTGGCTACCCCCCTTAAAAAAAATTAACTTGGGGTACCAAGGATAGCTCGCATCCTCTTTCGAGTGGGTTGATTAACTACCATCATGTACTTCTAACATCCCAACAATACTCATGAGCGTAGGTAAGAATAGGTAATCTAAAGTTATTCGCGAGCAGAAAAACAACATCTCAGTAAATCAGTTGTAACTCCAGATCTGTTACTCCAAATAAGCCGCAGCACATACCGCTGGAATGCTGCTGAAATTTCCTACAACTTTGATGTAGAACACTTTTCCAAATTCTGTAGTTATAATGGTTGAAAACAGGGCACAACCAAAACATTTTCAGATTCCAGATAGTACAGTTGCATCGTCTTGTGATTTTCATAACTCCCAAACAATAATAGCTATCAGGGTGATTCTTGTGCCCACAGAACGATCTTGAAGTCTACTTATATCAAAAAAAATTCCATGATTTTTGCTCTTCCAAAAATGGAGGTATAAGCTGATGAAGACAGATTGCTCTGAGAAGAAAGAATAAAGGAAACAAGAGAGAAAGAAAACCCAACTATGTATTCCATTAATCCTCATACCTTAGTCATATAAACTAAATGAAATTATGGACAACTCCATAAGATCATTACAATCAGTACAAAGATCCAAATCAGGCAATGTCATAATAACAATTCAATAAGGCACAACAATCACTAATACTTTGCGACACTATCGTTCTATCTCTGTCAAGGGTTCAACTCTAAGGCTTCAACTTCATGTTATGAAAGAATGAAGTAAGAGATAGTTCTAAAAGAATTTCAAGCCAACGGGCGGATAAAAGATTTATAGCAATAAGGAGGAGATGAATATCAAGGTAAGGGGTATAGCAAAGCAGAAATTATCAAGGGTTATGGAACAAGGACTCCATAGGAAGTTATAAAACTTAAGATGGTCTAATTCTTACTAGGCTTGCGTCCTACAGTCAGCATTGCTCCGATACCACTTTGTCACACCTAATTTTAAGGATAAAATTGAATGCATAACCTTATGTGCGCCCCAGGATCAGTCACACACATAAGCCTGACAAATACAAGGTAATATCAAAAGACAATGATCAAATACATAACGTAGTATAATTAGAATATAACCTTTAAGAAGCAAATAGCGGAAAGACACTCCGATCTTCGCGTGTAGACGCCAACTCCATAGGGACACAACTGACTGGTTGACCACAAGCCTAACTGTTGTTGATATAGCAAGAGTGAGCACATATCGTACTCAGCAAATATAACATGGGGTTTATGAGGCTCAAAAAGGATAGACACGGGTTTACAGCGGTTTGCTTTTAATTAATCATCCTTTTATGCAGTTGGATAGCAACAAATGAATAAGCCCATTCTCATGATCATAGTAAACATAATTAATGAGTAGCAATAAATAGATTTAGCAATAAGTAAGCATCACCCCAAAGATAACTATTCCATAAGACGTCCAAGGCCGCTCGTGACCGTGAGCTCGGCTAGTATACCAGTTTTACACTCTGCAGAGGTTGTGCACTTTCACTATGAGCCGTGATTCCCATTTGCTCGGGGTAGCTAGCCCCATAACACTACCAAGGTGAGCGAGCAAGGTTTCACTATGAAGCCTTTCAAAGGTTCGTCTAACATGTTAGGGCCGCGAGGTTTCCTCGGCAAGCAGATGTAGAGCCCCCCTTCCATATGGCACAAGGTCACGCAGGTTATACACATATGGACAGAGGCCGCACTATACCCGAGTCGTCTAAGCCCCTCTTGCGCCTTTCGGTAACCTCTAACAAGCTAGAAAAGGTCCTCATACTGAGCTAAAACCAGAGCCATGTAGCCCTCATAGTTGCACTGTCAATCCCGGTGTCATACTTACAGATCATTATCAAGGGTGAAGGATTTTGAGCATCACAAAAACTATGCTCGAATCCCCTAGTTCCATGTTGCTAAAAGGCATCTTTTAATCTTTATTGCATATTCAATTAATCAGTTTACATGATCATGATTCCCAAAAGCGCACTAGCAACATTTACCATATGCATAATCCCATAGGTGGCAAGGAACAGGGTAACAATGCTAGGAAATAACTATGGTTAACAAGGAAGACACATGCAAATGCAATTATTTATTTGGTGAATAGGACAACAAGGAAGATCCCATGCTATACTTGCCTTGATCAAAGTACTCTGGAGAACTTGGATCCTCAACGTACTCCTGATCACCAACGTATTGCTCACCGTCTGAACTCGATCATAAAATCACCACACAATCATCGAGGCAATCATACACGAAGCAAACAAGATTTAGATTAGAAACAGTACACCAACAGTAGAAAAGCAGATTGAAAAGTTTATAAAAATAATCCACGCGTCGCTACGATTCCAACGATATAAAGATCACGAAAATCGGAGTTCAAACGGGAAAGTTATGAAATAAACAAGTTTTACTCTTATAAAATAATAGATTAAATCTAATCTCAAATTTTAAAAGTTGAAAACATGAGTAACAGTAGCATCATTAGGTAGATTACGAAATTACGAATCTAACGAGACTTGAACGGATCAAATCGGAGCTAAAACGAATAAAATATGGCCGAAATAAACTGAGTGGCAAATCTGTAAATATTGAAAACGTATTTTTGAATCTAAACCGAGGAAAATACGTTTTCTAAAAAGGAAAGCGTAATCTGAAAAATACGCCAAAGGATCGCGGGTTGGAACATTAAAAGGCTCAGGGGCTCTTTTGCAAAAGTGCCGGCGAAAGGGTATCTCTCACTGTGAGCCGTTGGATCGGCCGTGGACGGCGCAGGTAGCTCGGGGGAAAGAG
This sequence comes from Eremochloa ophiuroides, assembly GCA_038502445.1. Classification (NCBI taxonomy): domain Eukaryota; kingdom Viridiplantae; phylum Streptophyta; class Magnoliopsida; order Poales; family Poaceae; genus Eremochloa; species Eremochloa ophiuroides. Next base: position 59,487,017 of record JAHLJS010000002.1, read on the forward strand.
GGGCGGCTCTGGTCGCCGGAGTCGGGCGGCGACCGGCCGATTCCCCGCCGGCAAGGTGGCTGGAGACGGCGTTTTCGGGGCTAGGAAGCTCGGCACACCTCGGGATCTGGTCGGGAAGCAAGAGGAGTTCAAGCCGAACCTATCTATGGTTTCGGTTGCCACAGAGGTAGCTCGGGGAGGATGCGGCGAGCTAGGTGGCGGAACTATGGCGGCGGCGAAGCTCGGCATCATGGCTATAGTGCACAAAACCGAGGGAGAAAGGGTCGGGAATGTTCCTGACCTTGCTGCGAAGCTTGGAGAACAACTAATTTTGACGGAGAAGTCTTCCCGAGGAGAAATCGACGGCGGCGGCTAGGGCAAGATTGGAGGGCGTGGCTTGCTCGGGAACTTGTGGGGAGGGACGGCAGAGCTCGGCCGACCTATATAGGGGCGCGAGGGAGGTGTAGGAGATCCGGACTCATCCGAGGATCCCGGCGGCGGAAAGCTTCGAGCAGCGGCGGCTCTGTTCGCGCGAGGGCAGGAAGAGGCAATGCCGCTAGGGCTGGATGGCGGCAAATAGGGGCCCGCCTGGACTTATATAGTCCCGAGGCGATGGGGATAGGGGGGTTGAGTTCGCCTCGGATATAGGAGAGCGACGAACTCGCTCTGTTCGTTCTCGCGTCGGACTCTCGGCGAGCAGGAGAGGGAAACAGGGGAGGGGCTGTCCTGTGGGTCCCACAGGTCGGTAGCACCGAGCGCTGGGGTCGGGCTGGCAGTCACGGCAGAGGGATGCTCCGCGCGCGCGTGCTCGATCACGGCGTGGCTCTCTGTTTTGGGCGCCCTGGGGAGAAGAAAGGAAGGAGGAGAAGAGGGACTGCCCTGTGGGGCCCGCCTGTCATCCAAAGATGGGAAGAGGGGGCGCTCAGCTTGCTGCGCCGGCTGGCTGGCTAGTTAGCTGGGCCTCGGCCCAAGTTAGCAAGGGAGGGGGCAGGCCGAAAGGAAGAGGAGGACTGGGCCCTCGGGCCAAAATCAGAGAGGGAAGGGTTTTCCTATTTCCCTTTTCTATTTTCGAATTTCATTTTCAAAAGGATTTTCAATTTGGGATTTTGAATAATTGTTTTTGAACATTTGAAGAATTCAAATAAACTCCAAACAGTACAAAGAAGAAATGCTCCAGCATGAATGCATCATACATGTGTATGACCTAGGTTTGATTTTATATTTGTGAAAATTATTATTTCCCTATATTGGAATGATCAACTAATTGCATAATTAAATAAATTCCCACTATTTAAAAGAATGCAATTTTTCGGGTGTTACATTTCTTCTTCTTCTTCTTCTTCTCTTCTCTCTTTTTTTCAGGCGGGCATCTGAGTACCCATTGTTTTGGCATTCTGGACACTTGTCCATTTTTACCTCTCATGCGGGCATCATTGTACCCATTGTTTTCTCTTTTCTCGCATTTTTGCATAGCCACATGCCTCTTCTCTGCATACTTTTGAGAGATGATAACAAGAACATTTGGAGCATTTATTCCTAACTTCTTTTTGTGCTTCCTCCAATATCGGAGTAAAACATTTTTGGGTGGAAAGGCATGTTGTTGCGTATTCCCAATGTAGGAATAGCAGATATATGTGGAGTGTATGTGATCTTGATCTTGGGAGCATGATAAATTTCTCAACAAGGGTCACTCGGTTTGACAAAACTCAAAGCAATAGCAAGTAATAAATATAGAGGGTTGATTCTATCCTATATTTGGCTCTGGTAGGTAAATGCTTTTCCTACAAAGGAGAAGCATAGCTATTGGTTTTTAAGTTTTGCAAATAAAATTTTCCAACAACTAGATATCAACAATCAAGCTTTCATTATTCTTACTATCTCGTATTCCACAACAACTTAAGTAACATGGGGTCCCTAATTTTAAGTTCCCAACAGTAGCAAGACTTCCAGGAAAAGTGTTATGTGTGTCTATCAAAAAGTTAAGGCTACTCAGGTTAATCCTTTCATGTTTTAAAGTTGTTTAATCATAAGATTTTCAATTCAGTGCAAAACAACGAGCGGTGTACGGGAAAATATGGAGTTCAGGGTACGTACCTGACCGTGGACGAAGCTTGCGGCGAGGTGGCACTGGGATGGATCGTCTGACCAAGGGTAGGGATCGGCCGATCCCTCCTGGTGGCCGTTCGTGCCCTGTCTCGTCGTGTGTGATCTATGCGTTGGTTGCTTCTGTTTTGGTGTACTTTCATCTTCGGTGTTCGTCGTTCTATCACGTGCTCCTCCCCCACACTTGTTTCCTATTTTCCTTTATGCACAACAAAGTGGAGACAAGCACAAATATATCCAAGCGAGATAATATTGACTTAAAACTAACTTTTATTAATAGGGAACTTTTATTACACAAGACTTTCAAACTAAGACGAACTAAGCGAACTTAAGTGAACTAATCAAGCTAAGAGAACTAAATGAACTAAGGGTGCCCTATGGATACATAACTCTAATACTTCCTAGAATTGGTCTGGGAGAAAACCTCAAATTTAATCTCTAATTCCCTTTGCTTTCCGTCCTTCAGATCAATCCTAAGATTAGTATTAGCTATAGTCCTAGCAAGGAGCCTATCCTGGATCTTCATGATCTCCATCTCATGTCTCATCTAGTCCATCTGCTTCTGGAGCTCTGCCGTGGTGACCTTGGAACGCTTCCGTGGGGGTTGCTCTCTACGGGGTGCTTCCTTGGGTGGCACGTACTTGACTTTGGCCGGGTCAGCATGGACTACATCAAAGGTGGGGTGAGTGGTATACTTGGCACATGAGACACGGCCATCCATGTCGAGCTTCACTCCCGTTAGTGTCTCGTTCGGCTTCGGTGGCAGGAGCTTAACATCCTTCGGAAGCTTGACGATTGGTTCCTTCCATGACGTGTCCTTCAGGTAGAGGGTCTCCGGCGGTGATGGAAGGGCTGGTTTTGCACAAGCATGAAAGGATTGCTCATGCTTGCTAGGCTGGCTTGGTGGAGCAATGGCGAGAGGCCAGGGAGTTCTAGCAGGGATGATGGCTTGAGAGTCATCGGCAGGAACCTTGCTTGGATCCATCCCGTAGGGGATGATCTTCTTGTCAGCCATGGGAGTTTTGGAGTGGAGATCGTAGGCACGACGAAGAGAATGGTTGGATGAGATGAGATGGGAGGCTAGCAGGGGCTGGTTATATAGTCGTCCAGTGGCTACTAGGGTTTCGAAATTTCCCTACGAGCTTACGGCGGCGGTGGATGGCTTACCAAAAACAAAAGTTGGAAAAATTTGCGAGAAGAGACCCGAAAGACCACGTCACGAAAAGGTGGCGGCGAATGGGGCCACTGGGGGATCGGCCGATCCCAAGGTGGGCCTGGGCGATCCTCCCCGGGGTCCATTCGTCTCCGGTCTTTTTGTGCGGCTTTCTCACGATATTTAGTTTCCAAAATTTGAAATTTCCCGTGCGGAAAGGCAAAAGGAAGGCTAAGGCCCTAATACACTTGGTAATAAATTCAATAATATCTATTTCCCCTAGGCCTTTAATTGGTTCTAGAAAGAGTTTGAGGCGGTGACCATTTACCTTAAATAACGTACCTTCGTCGGTTTGAGGTCTGCCCGCTCCATGGGATGAAGTGTTGATCACCTCGAATGGTCCTTCCCATTTGCTACATAGCTTTTCAAGACCGAATAACTTCACCCTGGAATTAAAAAGTAATACCTGATCTCCGGGTGCGAAGTCCTTCTTCTTCAGCCTTTTGTCATGCCATCTCTTGGTTCTCTCTTTGTAGATCTTAGAGTTGTGATATGCTTTCTCACGCCATTCATCTAGTTCAGAGAGTTGCATCTGTCTTTTTATTCCTGCAGCATCCAGATCCATATTCCATCTCTTGATTGCCCAGTGAGCCTTGAATTCAAGCTTTACCGGCAAATGACATGTCTTTCCATAAACAAACTAGTATGGTGACATTCCAATTGGTGTCTTATAGGCTGTTCAGTAAGCCCATAGTGCATCTGGTAGTCTGTCCTTTCAAGCTGTTCCCATTTCGTTGACCGTCTTCTGTAGAATGTTCTTGATCTGCGTATTTGATGTCTCTGCTTGCCCACTTGTCTGAGGATGATATGGAGTGGCAATGTTGTGGCAGACCCCTCTTTTTGCTAAATATAGTTGGAATCTTCTGTCGATGAAGTGGGATCCTCCGTCACTGATTACCATCCTTGGAGTACCAAAACTTGGAAATATTATTTCTTCAAACATCCTCTTTGAGCTTCTGGAATCTGCAGCTTTGCATGGCATAGCTTCTACCCATTTTGAGACATAGTTTACTGCACCAAAATGTAATCACACTGCTTTGATTTTGGAAATGGTCCCATGTAGTCGATTCCCCAGACATCAAAAAGCTCCACTTGGAGGTTGTTGACAAGGGGCATGGCATCTCTTGAATTGATGTTTCCATGTCGTTGGCATGCCCCGCATCTCCAGATGAAGCTTTTCATGTCATCATACATGGTGGGCCAAAAGAATCCACTCTGCCAAATCATTGCATGTGTGCAAAATGCGCCATAATGTCTTCCATATGGTGATGAGTGGCATCTTTCAATGATTTTGATCCCCTCTTCCGCTGGTACACATCTCTGGAGTAGTCCATCAGAACATATCCTAAAGAGGTATGGCGAGTCCCACATGTGTTGTCGACTCTTGTAGATGAGCTTTCTTTTGTCCTCCCCTGGTGGTACATATCCTGCAACCATAAAATTCATAATATTTGCGTACCAGGGGTCGGATCAGGTGATCCGATAAAGCATGTCGTCCCTCATCGAGTCGTTGATGGGCATTTCCTGCATATTTTCAAAATGCATTCTAGACAAGTGATCTGTAACAGAATTTTCTACTCCCTTTTTATCTTTTATTTCTAAGTCAAATTCTTGGAGTTGCAAAATCCATCTTATCAACCTAGGTTTAACATCTTTCTTAGTGAGCAAGTATTTTAAAGCAGCATGATTAGTGTAAACAATCACTTTAGCTCCAACTAAGTAAGATCTAAACTTGTCTATAGCAAAAACAACAGCCAGGAGTTCTTTTTCAGTTGTTGCATAATTAAGTTGTGCTCCTGTCAGAGTTTTACTAGCATAGGCAATTGCATGATGCTTGCTATCTTTAGTTTGTCCCACAACTGCCCCCACAGCATAATCACTAGCATCACACATAATTTCTCAAGGTAAAGACCAATCAGGGGGTTGAATGATTGGTGCAGAGATGAGTGCTTGCTTAATGGTGTTAAAAGATTTCATACAAGCATCATCAAAATCAAAGGGAGCATCCTTGGCTAGCAAGTTTGTAAGAGGTCTAGTAATATGTGAAAAGTTTTGTATAAAGCGTCTATAAAAGCCAGCATGACCAAGGAAACTTCTAATCCATTTAGCATTAATAGGAGGAGGTAGTTGTTCAATAACATCAATTTTAGCTCTGTCTACCTCTATCCCTCTGTCAGACACTAAGTGTCCTAGCACTATTCCTTCTCTAACCATAAAATGATATTTTTCCCAATTAAGGACTAAGTGCTTTTGTTCACATCTTTGCAAAACCTTGTCTAAATTTTCAAGACAATCATCAAAAGTTTTTTCCATAATGATTTCTTCAATCATATCAGAAAAAATAGACATCATGCATCTTTGAAAAGAAGCTGGTGCATTACACAATCCAAACGACATCCTACGGTAGGCATAGGTTCCATAAGAACAGGTAAAGGTGGTTTTGCTCTGATCATCAGGGTGGATAGGAATTTGATGATATCCAGAATATCCATCAAGGAAGCAAAAGAAAGAGTGGTTTGCCAATCGCTCTGACATCTCATTGATGAAGGGTAAAGGGAAGTGATCTTTCCTTGTTGCCTTGTTGAGTTTTCTATAATCTATGCACATCCGCCGTCCAGTGACGGTTCTCTAATGGATTAACTCATTCTTATCATTCTTGACAATCGTCATGCCTCCCTTTTTAGGCACAACTTGGACAGGGTGTAACACCCTAGTGTTAGTTACTATTTTAACACTTGCATTTGCATATCATCAAGCATAGATCATGATATTTCATGCATCATCATCATTGCATTTGAATTGGTTTCCTTTAATTGCTATATGTTTGTTTATATGTCCATAATATGCTAGATGTGTTGACATGCAAATGTGATGCTTGTTTACTGTTCTAGATGCTTTAGACATGTTTGGGATAACATTTGGAACAATGTTCATGTTGGTGAAATCCCCAAAATACCCCTCTAGCTCATAGTTGACTAGAGAGCCCTCCAAAAGCTGTTCTATTTGACCAAACAAGAAGGGCATTTTAGAGATTTTGCATGTCAGTGCACCCTTAATCAAAGTTGTGTAGAATTTTATAAGCAACAAACTTTATTTAAGGGTCAAGTCATGAAAATGGGTGGAACGTGGTCAAAATGTTGAATTAGTGCAGATTTGGGGCTATTTCAAAGTTCAAAAAAATTTCCTAAGTCTAAAAGTAGTTTTCAGTTTCGGTGTACCCATGTTCCTTGATCTTTATCTCTCAATCTAGGCCGATCTAGAGTAAAGTGTTCTAATACCAAATGATCTACTCATGTAGCTCTTTGATCCATATTAGTGAAGTTTTCGCTGAAACGCCCTAGATCACGAGCTAGAGATCGATCAAATATCGGGTTTCAGTCCAACTGAATCGACTCGATTCAGGCTGAATCGGTCGAACACCTGGCAACGCCGTCAGGCGCCGCGCGCCAAGTGGTGACCGTACGCCGGCGACTGGGCCAGGGCCGTGCTGCAAAGTGCAAAGACGACGCCTCCCTGTCCCTGCCGTCCATTTCGTCCTCCCCCGTCTCCTCTCTCGCCTCTCTGCTCTCCTCTTTCCCCTCCGCCGTCGCCATTTCCGCCAAGCGGAAGCACCGGCAAAATCCGCCGCCGTTGCTTCCCACCGACCGCTCCATCTCCACCATAGCTTCGCCGTTCTCCGCTCTACCTCCTCGAACCACTCTTAGCACCTAAGGTCGTAAGGTAAAGCTTCTAGGTTTCCTCGCCGCCGCGCCATTGCCGGAGCGCCGCCGAGCTCTCTGCTCGCCGCGTCAAGCGCAGTGCCGTGGCTGTTTTCTCTAGTTCTTGCGCGTCTTGGCATCTCCTTGAGTCATAGATCAAGGCTAGGAAGTTGGTTGGGTCACTCGTCCTCTAAGTTCGCCGAAACCCGAGCTCGCCGCGAACCCGCTCGCTGCCGTGCAGCCATGCGGGTGCGGTCAGTGTGTTCCCGTGCACAATAGTTCGATTCACCGTCCAAATAGGTCCGCTAGGGTTCCAGTTTTGCGGAACGGAGCTTATCCGCGCAAGTATTGGCCGGAATCGGCCGGCGCAAGTTCGCCGGAGCTCGGCCGTCCGCCATTGCCGCCGTTGAGCTTGCTCCGGTGGGGGACAGGCCTCGGGAGTTAGTTCGCTGGGTTCGTCTCGTCGTCAGGAGTCCGTTGGTGCTCGTGGTGTCGCCGGAGACCTCGCCGCCGGCGAGCTCTCGTCGGTCAGCGCCGGCGGCTCTGTCTCTCTCTTTGACGCGTGGGATCGGGTTGACCCAGGGGCCCGCGGGTCAGCCACTCTGGCACGCCTTTGGTTCACTGAACCAGGTGCATCTAGCGGTTAAAGCCGGTTTTGGATTTAAAAGATTTATGAAATAGATTTCCAGAAAATATGTAAAATCTTGCAAAATTCATATTTGGAGCTAGGAGTGTCCAAATGAGGTGAAACCAATTTTGTTGGGTTTGTATTTTTGTGCTCTATGTATGGAAAATATAACATGTGCTTTTTGGATAAATTTTCTGTGCAGTTATATTTAATTTGTTAATTGCTTGCAAAATTGATAAATGCATAAGTAATTCTAGGAATGTGATAAAAATATGATTCCACTTGCATTAATCTTGTTTATAGAAGTAGAATCTGAAAAAAATATGTTTGCTGGTGTTTCACTGTTATTTATATGATGTCTTGTATAATGTGCCTTTTATGCTTTAATCTTGCAAAAGTCACCATGCTTAATGTGTTAAGGATATGATCATGAATATTTTTCCTGAACCATGTTATGTTGTGAAGAAGCTAAGAAAAATGGGAAATCTATTGTTTGATACTTTTCACTGTGTTAAGTATTTTCCATTGCTTAAAAGGCTGGTTGTTTGTTATTTTTGTGTAGCCTGTTGTACTTGTCCAAATGACTTGAAATTTTAGCAGTAGGCTAATCTGGAAATTCTTTATCTACTGTAATTTTTCTAGATTTTTCTGGGCACAGTAAATAGTAGATCCAGTTATAAGCTATGGTTGTTTAAATTGCTTTTAAGCAAGTGCTAGTTGACTTGAGAGTGTTTTCATGCATTTCTGTGATGTTCCAGCATTGTCACTTGTTTAAAACAGTGGAGCTGATCCTAATTTGAGCTTAGGGCAGCAAGGTTAATGTTTTGTTTATATGATGTTGCTCGTGCTTGTTAGTTATAACATGATTGTGGTAGGTTAGTTGATGCATGTTAATTATTAAGTGCAGGTTGTAGACCTCTTACCTGGGACGAGAAATTGTTCTATGCTTTGCTTAAGAAGGGTGAGTATGAGTTGGTTGTCTAGAGAAGAAATATGCACGTACTCAGTAAATGAGTGTGGATGGTTAAACTGATTGCATATCATGGGTTAATTTGTGCATCTCTATCTTGCATTTCATGTGCATTCTCAGTTCTCATATATGCATATCATGCATACAGGATCACCGGGAGAAGTGACGCTGTTGCAGTTCGATCCACCGGAGGAAGGAGTTCCGCCGGATATTGAGGTGCCAGAGGTTCCCGAAGGCCAGGAGGAGGAGGCTGAACTTCCTGAGTGCCCTGATCACCAACCTTCTAACTTTGTGAAAGGCAAGCCCCGGAGCATCCCTAAGTCTCCACCTACTCTTTTTACAAATGCACTGGTCTTTATTAAATCGTATGATTGTGCACTTAAGTATAGGAGTTGATGTGATACCGTTGCTGCATTTATACCTTGTCCACTTATACTTGATCCTGAAGTTATTACTAGACAAGGGATGGGTTCAATCTTATGCTTAGCCATGCTTAGACCGGTAGAAGTCGAGGGATTTCCTGTCCTTCGCGAGCATAGGTGGTTACTAATGATGATGGGGTTGGATTCCACATGATGGACTATATGTGCCACCATGCCACAGTGTCTAATGAGAGAATCAAGGCTAGGTAGCGGGGAGCCGCATGACATGGTTGAGGTCATGCCGCCTTCGGTGCTGCTTGCGGCCGACTAGGACTGAGGCCACCAGACATCAGTTGAGATTGAAAGACGTCGTCACATAGCTGGCCGGATAAGTCGTTCCGACCGCGAAGCCGAGTATTTCTTTCTGAGCCGGGAATTGGGTGTGATAAGACAGACATATTCTGGAGGTAGAAAGGATGTGCGGAGACACCATCTTACCAAGGGCAGGTCAGGGACCTGATGCATCCTGGAAGTGGGTTTGTCTCGGAGAATATGGGCCCCTCCAAGCCCGCGATACATTATGACTCAGAAAGATTTAACGGTGACCCAAGAAGCCAGTGGCTCGGCTGACAGGGTTTGTGATTGTCATATTTGCCAGCTGGTACAATCGATTCGAATCGCCATCTCTCCTGGTTAGTGAGAAACTGAACTGATCTTCTGGTGAGGTAGAGGCTAATAACTTGAACATAATGATTATGGTGAGATGAGGTTGATATCTGTGGATATCGAAAATCATATGGTTTTATTGATTGCTATAATATTCAGTGAATGTTTAGTATAGTGGCAAATCTTAGTTTAAATAGCTCAATTGAAATTGAAGCTGAATTACATTAAAATGTATAAGTTGAGGAACTACTGTAGTAATGCTTTTTGATGCAAAAATGTTGCTATCCTCTGAGCTCCACCGAATAAGCCTGCATAGCCTTGAGAGTCTTTTTATTTACTCCCTGTCGGGTAAGTCTGGCTGAGTACAATCGAGTACTTAGGGTTTTATTTCCATTGTTGCAGATGGTGTAGTCTACTATGCGTATTGCAAGAACTGCTTCACCCCTGCGGGTGAAGAAGACTAGACCTGAGGGCAGGGTCATTACCTATCCTTAGTCATTGTAAGAATGCTGTGACATGGCCACGTGTTGGTACTCGTATTTGAACTCTGTGGTGTAAAACTATGTTAACTTCCGCTACTTCTGTATTTGTGTAAAAGACTATGTTGTACTCTGATGTTTAAATTTGGTTGCGAACTTATGTATCATGTGATCGGTTGTTGCTGAATGAATGATCCTTGGGTTATGAAAATGTTTGAAATCCTTCGAGATTTCCGGACTACCGGGTTTATATTGGCTCAAGTGCGACTTGATTGCTATTAAAAATGCGATCGTTGTACTTGCACTCGTATAAATTGGTCGGTTCTGTGACAGCTGGTACCAGAGCATAATTCAGCATATACCGTCACTTGACTATTTAAAAATTAAAAGAGTTTTGAGTTTTACAAACTAATTGCCAACTGGTAGTGTGTATAGGTGATTTAAACCAAGTGTTTGCAAAACTTATGAGTACCAATGACCAAGTCCTATAGCCCTATATATATGTGGTAATTAGGTGGTTTATGTAAGTACTGACTTGGGGGAAATTGCATCATGTTTCTATTTGTGGTTCATTTGGTTTTATCGTGTGGATAATTATGAACTGTCGGTTTCTTATTGCTTCTTATGGGTCAATGTGCCACGTCGCCTCGGGTAAGGTGAGATGTGAGTGTAAGATCGAACAACCGTCGATCAATGGTGAGTGTTATGGTTACTGAAGTGAGTACATGTGATCCATATGTGTACTTATGGAAGTAAGGTGGAGTAATTATTTTTGGGGTCGCAAATGTTCATGGGAACATTTCCGGTGAAAAGTGCTTCTTGTTGCCATGCATACATTGGGAATTGGGCTGAAATGAATCTTCTGCAGGTACACTAACCACGCAAAACGTATAGCACGGTTAGTTACGTATATGAGAGCACGTGATATGCCACCGACTATAACGTTAGTTAATATATATACTATGTGTGAGGTCGTTGGCACGTGCATGCATCATGATCATGAAATTAATTCAAGCTATTTGTACTATTTCCCTCCCCTATGATAAAATTTGTGCTGCCCTATCTTATTCTAAATGCTGAAAGATGTTGTGATGTACCAGATGGCAGCTGAAGGTGAGCCGTAGAGTGGTCAGTTTATGGAGCAGTTTGGCACACCCACTGTGCTATGGAGGTTGTTGAAGTCTGTGGGGTATGCAGAGCCACCACTGTATTTCTGGAAGCCAGCGGGAACCATGGTGCAGCCTTGGTTTGATGTTTGGGTGACTATCCCTGTGCTTGGAAGGGGCTGGTCGTTTCCAGGAATAAAGGTGGAAGTTGACATGAAGACGCCATGGGATGGTGCGCAGCTTGCAGCTTTCGAGGTGTTGACGGACATTTGCACTAGGTTCAACAAGAGAGCTGATTTGGGGCCAGCAAATGTTTTTCCCAGGGTGGATGCTTCTCAGGGTGAGTGGGCTCAGTCTAGCCAAGCTTCCTTGGAGCGAGGCAGAGATGAGCGTGCTCATAGCACAGGTGCTTCTATGAGTGCTATGTTTGCTGTCCTAAGGATGCATTATTCCACTAGGGATGGTTGGATGAAGTGCGTTGAAGCCCTGCATGATGCTGTGGAGAAGAAGCTAGAAGCTGAAGAGTGGGCACGTATGGCTCGTCGTAGCTCAGATGACTTGGTGGTAGCTCTCACTGCCTGTCGCAATGAGTTGTTACGATGCACTGGCGCTTTGTTGGCAGCTGATCGCCGTGTTGAGGTACACGAGAGGCAGAATGCAGATCTTCGCCGCCAGCTTGACAATCGCAATATGAGCTTGACACGTCAGCGCGATGAGTTTTTGCAGGAGTTGCGTGCTAGTCAGCAGCAGGTTTGGGAGTTGCAGCAGGATGTTCATCGTCTGAACAACCGTGTTGATCCGTTTCATCCTCCGGGTGCAGCGGAGTTTGCTCCTGAGATCTTTGTTGCAGCTGATGATGGTGAAGCAAGTGAGGAAGAAGGGGAAGAAGACCCCGAGGAGATCGTGCCTGTTGACGAGAGTGATGACCATGGTGGGAACGTGTCCGGCATGGACAGTGACCATGATGACTAGGCTCTTTCTAGTGCTCTTGCCATGATCGGCACCCTTTTGTAGTGGAAAAACCTTTAAAGTAATGTAATGGGTAGAACCTGGTTTGTAATATGTGAACCCTGTGTGTTCAGGGCTGGAACCATCAAACTTCTAATTAAGTAATGGTAACTTATGCAGTTTGGAAACCCCTTTTTGGTTGCGCCTTGTTATTATGCGGTTATGTGATGATTATTGAATTATTGTGCCGTTTGTTGGTTATCAAAAATGATCATTGATATCTTCTGGGCATAATTTTTTGGTTCTCTTTGGCATAACTGACACCTAACAATGATTGTTGTGTGTTGCTACAGATGGCACCTCATACCCATCGTCATGGGTCAACCAGTGGTGGTGGGAATGAGCATGAGGATGAGGAGTTACCACCTCCTCCACCACGTACCCAGGAGCAGATGTTTGCTCAGTTCCTGGATACTCAGCAGGCTATTTTGCAGTAGATGATTGCTAACAATAACAACAACAACAACAACAACAATTGTGATCGTGATAGGCGTCGCAGGAATGGCGATGGCCAGTACAGTGACTACAAGGAATTCATGCACACTAAGCCTCCGGTATTCAAGCAGGCTGTTGAACCACTGGAAGCTGATGAGTAGCTGAACACTATTGAGCAGTCATTCTCTGTGCTGCGGTTGACTGAAACCATGAAGGCTAGCTTTGCTGCTATGTTGCTGCAAGGCCAAGCTGGAATATGGTGGGCCAATCGCAAGACTGCCTACCCTGTGGTTATTGATATCACCTGGGAGCAGTTCACTAAGGATTTCAGGGGACATTTCATTCCAGCAGGCTTGATCAAGATGAAGGTGAATGAGTTCATGCAGCTTACTCAGGGTACCAAGACCCTCACTCAGTATCATCATGCCTTTAACAATCTGTCAAGGTATGCTCCGTGGATGGTGGATACTGATGAAAAGAAGATTGAAACTTTCAAGAGAGGCCTTAGCACCAAGCTCATGAAGACTTTGGCGAACAACGCTCGTACAACTTTCAACGAGTTTATCAGTGAAGCTTATATCCAAGAGAAACAGAACAACTTGCACACTGCTTCCAAGGGAGGCAAGAGGCCCTTTGAAGGAGGCTCTTCTCAGCCAAGGGCTCCGGCAGCTAGTCGCGCGATGGCAAATCGCCCTGCTTACCGTCCGACTGTTCCTGGAGTAAAGTTCAGGCCTCCTCCAAAGAAGCAGTAGCCAGCACCACAACGCTACAAGAAAGGTTTCACAGTGCCTTTGAACAAGAACAATGCTCCTCCAGGCAATGCCATTCAAGTGAGGACCAACCAAGGTCTGGGGCCGTGCTTTAATTGCGATCAACAGGGGCATCTTGCTCGCTATTGCCCTCATCCAAAGCAGGCTCGAGTGCATCACAATACTATTGAAGAGATTCCAGAAGGTGAACCAGTCACTGCGGGTATGTTTTCAGTTAATCAGCACCCTGCTATCGTTTTGTTCGACTCGGGATCGTCGCATTCTTTTGTGAGTCAAGCATTTGCACAAAAGCATGCCTTTCAAATCGTTGATTTGGGATGTAATTTCCGAATAACCTCAGCTGGGGCTGAAATATGCACACGTGAGGGTATCAAGCAAGTGAGCATTGAGATTAATGATAGGAGTTTTATCAGTCATCTCATTGTGTTGCCCGGGCTAGGTCTGGATGTGATTCTAGGAGTTAGTTGGATGAACAAATGGGGTGCGGTTTTGGACGTTGCTAACCGAACTTTGACGTTGAAGGCGCCCCAGGATGGGGGTACTTTTCAAGTTTCCTTACCTCAAAGAGGGGATCTTTTTAATCTCTCTTTTGCTGTTGATGGCAAGACCAGCCAAGATATTTCGGTAGTGTGTGAGTTTCCTGATGTCTTTCCTGATGATCTACCTGGACTTCCTCCTGATCGGGATGTGGAGTTTGCAATAGAACTTATTCCCGGTACGGCACCTATTTCTCGAAGACCATATAGAATGCCTCCACATGAATTAGCTGAGCTTAAGAAACAACTCCAGGAGTTACTGGACAAAGGGTTTATTCGCCCTAGTTCTTCTCCGTGGGGCTGTCCTGCAATCTTTGTTAAGAAGAAGGATGAAACTTTGCATATGTGTGTAGACTACAGGCCACTTAATGCTGTGACAATCAAGAACAAGTATCCTTTACCTCGTAATGATATCTTGTTTGATCAATTGTCCAAGGCTAAGGTTTTCTCCAAGATTGATTTGAGATCTGGGTATCATCAAATTAAGATCAGACCACAAGACATCCCTAAAACAGCTTTCTCCACTCGGTATGGATTGTATGAGTACATGGTTATGTGCTTTGGGTTAACCAATGCTCCTGCGCATTTCATGTATCTAATGAATTCGGTATTCATGCCTGAGTTGGATAAGTTCGTGGTAGTCTTTATTGATGATATTCTGGTGTACTCTGAAAACATGGAGGATCATGCTGAACACTTGAGGATAGTCTTGACTAGACTCAGGGAGCATAAGCTGTATGCTAAGTTCAGCAAGTGCGAGTTTTGGTTGAATAAAGTGCCTTTTCTGGGCCATATCTTATCTGCTGAAGGTATTTCTGTAGATCCGTCAAAAGTTCAGCAGGTGTTGGATTGGCAGTCACCAACCAATGTGTCTGAGGTTCGTAGCTTTCTGGGATTAGCTGGGTATTATCGTCGTTTTATCCAAGATTTCTCCAAGATAGCTCAACCTATGACCAAGTTATTGCACAAAGATACCAAGTTTGTGTGGAGTGAGGAGTGTGAAACAGCTTTTCGCACCTTGCGAACGTTGTTGACCACTGCTCCAATTCTTGCACAACCTGATATTGAAAAGCCTTTTGATGTGTACTGTGATGCCTGTGGCACTGGGTTAGGTTGTGTGCTCATGCAAGAAGGCCGAGTCATTGCTTATGCCTCGCGTCAATTGAGAAAACATGAGCAAAACTATCCTAGTCATGATTTGGAACTTGCCGCTGTAATTCATGCATTGAAGATTTGGCGCCACTATTTGATGGGTCACAAATGTCATATCTATTCCGATCACAAGAGTCTCAAGTACATTTTCACTCAACCTGAGTTGAACATGAGGCAAAGGAGGTGGTTGGAGTTGATCAAAGACTATGATCTAGAAGTACACTATCATCCGGGCAAGGCTAATGTCATAGCCGATGCTTTGAGCCGAAAGTCTCATTGCAATGTATTGCAGCCTTTGCTAGCAGACGGATTCAATCTTATGCATCCGGTGGTGTTGAATAATATTACTCTCAGTTGTACTTTGGAAAGCAAGATTATTGAAGGTCAGAAAACAGATCCAGGTATATATCATATCAAGAGGAAGATGAAAGAACAAGAAATACTTCATTTCCGAGTAGACGAAAAAGGTATATTGTGGTTCAAGGATCGCTTGGTAGTACCAAAAGACCGCGAGTTGAGAAATCAGATTATGGACGAGGCTCATTTGTCCAAGTTGTCTATTCATCCTGGTAGTAGTAAGATGTATCAAGGCTTGAAACCTAGGTTCTGGTGGACCAAAATGAAGAAGGAAATTGCAGCTTATGTGGCCAGGTGTGATACCTGTTGTCGCGTGAAAGCTATTCATCTTAAGCCAGCAGGTCTATTACAACCTTTACCAGTTCCAGGTTGGAAATGGGATGAGATAACCATGGATTTCATATCTGGGTTGCCTCTAACACAAAAAGGTCATGATTCGATTTGGGTGATTATAGATCGGTTGACTAAGATTGCACATTTCCTACCAATTCAAACTACAGATCGTCCTCATCAGTTGGCACAGCTCTACTTTGCTCAGATACTTCGGTTACATGGTGTGCCGAGGACGATAGTTTCCGACAGAGGCCCGCAATTTATTGCACGCTTCTGGGAGCATCTACACAAGTGTTTGGGAACCAATTTGGTTCGCAGTTCAGCTTATCATCCTCAAACTTCTGGTCAGACTGAAAGGATAAACCAAATTCTTGAAGATATGTTGAGAGCTTGTGTTTTATCGTCTAAAGGTTCGTGGGAAGAATGGTTACCTTTGGCCGAGTTCTCATACAACAATAGCTATCAAGAGAGTATTCAGATGGCTCCTTTTGAAGCTTTGTATGGGCGCAAATGTAGAACTCCTCTCAATTGGGTTGAATCAGGTGAAAGGAGGTACTACGGCATTGACTTTGTGAAAGAGGCCGAAGAGAGAGTGCATACCATTCAAACACATATCAAAGCCGCTCAGACTCGTCAAAAGAGTTATGCGGACAAGCGAAGAAGACCATTGGAATTTGAAGTTGGTGACTATGTATACTTGAAGGTGTCAACTATGAAAGGCGTACAATGCTTCGGAGTGAAATGAAAGTTAGCTCCAAGGTTTGTAGGTCCTTTTCGAATTCTGGAAAGAAGTGGGAAAGTAGCATACAAGTTACGGTTGCCACCACATATGTCCACTATCTTCAATGTGTTTCATGTATCCCAACTCAAGAAATGCTTGCGGGTACCGGAAGAACAAGTGGATCTTGGTGATATCAAGTTGAAATCAGATTTGACCTATGAAGAAAAGCCTGTTGAAGTAATAGATTACAAAGAAAGAGTCACCCGTAGCCGAGTGATCAAGTTCTACAAGGTGATGTGGAACAACCAAAGTCATTGGGATGCGACTTGGGAGCGAGAAGATTACCTCAAGGAAGTCTATCCTTCTTTCTATAAACAATGGTAATTAACTCTAATCTCAGGGACGAGATTCTTTTAAGGGGGGAAGGGCTGTAACACCCTAGTGTTAGTGACTATTTTCACACTTGCATTTGCATGTCATCAAGCATAGATCATGATATTTCATGCATCATCATCATTGCATTTGAATTGGTTTCCTTTAATTGCTATATGTTTGTTTATATGTCCATAATATGCTAGATGTGTTGACATGCAAATTTGATGCTTGTTTACTGTTCTAGATGCTTTAGACATGTTTGGGATAACATTTGGAACAATGTTCATGTTGGTGAAATCCCCAAAATACCCCTCTAGCTCATAGTTGACTAGAGAGCCCTCTAAAAGCTGTTCTGTTTGACCAAACAAGAAGGGCATTTTACAGATTTTGCATGTCAGTGCACCCTTAATCAAAGTTGTGTAGAATTTTATAAGCAACAAACTTTATTTAAGGGTCAAGTCATGAAAATGGGTGGAACGTGGTCAAAATGTTGAATTAGTGCAGATTTGGGGCTGTTTCAAAGTTCAAAAAAATTTCCTAAGTCTAAAAGTGGTTTTCATTTTCGGTGTACCCATGTTCCTTGATCTTTATCTCTCAATCTAGGCCGATCTAGAGTAAAGTGTTCTAATACCAAATGATCTACTCATGTAGCTCTTTGATCCATATTAGTGAAGTTTTCGCTGAAACGCCCTAGATCACGAGCTAGAGATCGATCAAATATCGGGTTTCAGTCCAACTGAATCGACTCGATTCAGGCTGAATCGGTCGAACACCTGGCAATGCCGTCAGGCGCCGCGCGCCAAGTGGCGACCATACGCCGGCGACTGGGCCGGGGCCGTGCTGCAAAGTGCAAAGACGACACCTCCCTGTCCCTGCCCGTCCATTTCGTCCTCCCCCGTCTCCTCTCTCGCCTCTCTGCTCTCCTCTTTCCCCTCCGCCGTCGCCATTTCCGCCGAGCGGAAGCACCGGCAAAATCCGCCGCCGTTGCTTCGCCACCGACCGCTCCATCTCCACCATAGCTTCGCCGTTCTCCGCTCTACCTCCTCGAACCACTCTTAGCACCTAAGGTCGTAAGGTAAAGCTTCTAGGTTTCCTCGCCGCCGCGCCATTGCCGGAGCGCCGCCGAGCTCTCTGCTCGCCGCGTCAAGCGCAGTGCCGTGGCCGTTTTCTCTAGTTCTTGCGCGTCTTGGCATCTCCTTGAGTCGTAGATCAAGGCTAGGAAGTTGGTTGGGTCGCTCGTCCTCTAAGTTCGCCGGAACCCGAGCTCGCCGCGAACCCGCTCGCCGCCATGCCGCCATGCGTGTGCGGTCAGTGTGTTCCCGTGCACAATAGTTCGATTCGCCGTCCAAATAGGTCCGCTAGGGTTCCAGTTTTGCGGAACGGAGCTTATCCGCGCAAGTATTGGCCGGAATCGGCCGGCGCAAGTTCGCCGGAGCTCCGCCGTCCGCCATTGCCGCCGTTGAGCTTGCTCCGGTGGGGGACAGGCCTCGGGAGTTAGTTCGCTTGGTTCATCTCGTCGTCAGGAGTCCGTTGGTGCTCGTGGTGTCGCCGGAGACCTCGCCGCCGGCGAGCTCTCGTCGGTCAGCGCCGGCGGCTCTGTCTCTCTCTCTGACGCGTGGGGTCGGGTTGACCCAGGGGCCCGCGGGTCAGCCACTCTGGCACGCCTTTGGTTCACTGAACCGGGTGCATCTAGCGGTTAAAGCCGGTTTTGGATTTAAAAGATTTATGAAATAGATTTCCAGAAAATATGTAAAATCTTGCAAAATTCATATTTGGAGTTAGGAGTGTCCAAATGAGGTGAAACCAATTTTGTTGGGTTTGTATTTTTGTGCTCTATGTATGAAAAATAAACATGTGCTTTTTGGATAAATTTTCTGTGCAGTTATATTTAATTTGTTAATTGCTTGCAAACTTGATAAATGCATAAGTAATTCTAGGAATGTGATAAAAATATGATTCTACTTGCATTAATCTTGTTTATAGAAGTAGAATCTGAGAAAAATATGTTTGCTGGTGTTTCACTGTTATTTATATGATGTCTTGTATAATGTGCCTTATATGCTTTAATCTTGCAAAAGTCACCATGCTTAATGTGTTAAGGATATGATCATGAATATTTTTCTTGAACCATGTTATGTTGTGAAGAAGCTAAGAAAAATGGGAAATCTATTGTTTGATACTTTTCACTGTGTTAAGTATTTTCCATTGCTTAAAAGGCTGGTTATTTGTTATTTTTGTGCAGCCTGTTATACTTGTCCAAATGACTTGAAATTTTAGCAGTAGGCTAATCTGGAAATTCTTTATCTACTGTAATGTTTCTAGATTTTTCTGGGCACAGTAAATAGTAGATCCAGTTATAAGCTATGGTTGTTTAAATTGCTTTTAAGCAAGTGCTAGTTGACTTGAGAGTGTTTTCATGCATTTCTGTGATGTTCCAGCATTGTCACTTGTTTAAAACAGTGGAGCTGATCCTAATTTGAGCTTAGGGCAGCAAGGTTAATGTTTTGTTTATATGATGTTGCTCGTGCTTGTTAGTTATAAGATGATTGTGGTAGGTTAGTTGATGCATGTTAATTATTAAGTGCAGGTTGTAGACCTCTTACCTGGGACGAGAAATTGTTCTATGCTTTGCTTAAGAAGGGTGAGTATGAGTTGGTTGTCTAGAGAAGAAATATGCATGTACTCAGTAAATGAGTGTGGATGGTTAAACTGATTGCATATCATGGGTTAATTTGTGCATCTCTATCTTGCATTTCATGTGCATTCTCAGTTCTCATATATGCATATCATGCATACAGGATCACCGGGAGGAGTGACGCTGTTGCAGTTCGATCCACCGGAGGAAGGAGTTCCGCCGGAGATTGAGGTGCCAGAGGTTCCCGAAGGCCAGGAGGAGGAGGCTGAACTTCCTGAGTGCCCTGATCACCAACCTTCTAACTTTGTGAAAGGCAAGCCCCGGAGCATCCCTAAGTCACCACCTACTCTTTTTACAAATGCACTGGTCTTTATTAAATCGTATGATTGTGCACTTTAGTATAGGAGTTGATGTGATACCGTTGCTGCATTTATACCTTGTCCACTTATACTTGATCCTGAAGTTATTACAAGACAAGGGATGGGTTCGATCTTATGCTTAGCCATGCTTAGACCGGTAGAAGTCGAGGGATTTCCTGTCCTTCGCGAGCATAGGTGGTTACTAGTGATGATGGGGTTGGATTCCACATGATGGACTATATGTGCCACCATGCCACAGTGTCTAATGAGAGAATCAAGGCTAGGTAGCGGGGAGCCGCATGACATGGTTGAGGTCATGCCGCCTTCGGTGCTACTTGCGGCCGACTAGGACTGAGGCCACCAGACATCAGTTGAGATTGAAAGACGTCATCACATAGCTGGCCGGATAAGTCGTTCCGACCGCGAAGCCGAGTATTTCTTTCTGAGCCAGGAATTGGGTGTGATAAGGCAGCCATATTCTGGAGGTAGAAAGGATGTGTGGAGACACCATCTAACCAAGGGCAGGTCAGGGACCTGATGCATCCTGGAAGTGGGTTTGTCTCTGAGAATATGGGCCCCTCCAAGCCCGCGATACATTATGACTCAGAAAGATTTAACGGTGACCCAAGAAGCCAGTGGCTCGGCTGATAGGGTTTGTGATTGGCATATTTGCCAGCTGGTACAATCGATTCGAATCGCCATCTCTCCTGGTTAGTGAGAAACTGAAGTGATCTTCTGGTGAGGTAGAGGCTAATAACTTGAACATAATGATTATGGTGAGATGAGGTTGATATCTGTGGATATCGGAAATCATATGGTTTTATTGATTGCTATAATATTCAGTAAATGCTTAGTATAATGGCAAATCTTAGTTTAAATAGCTCAACTAAAATTGAAGCTGAATTACATTA
Organism: Eremochloa ophiuroides; assembly: GCA_038502445.1. Lineage (NCBI taxonomy): Eukaryota > Viridiplantae > Streptophyta > Magnoliopsida > Poales > Poaceae > Eremochloa > Eremochloa ophiuroides. Next base: position 59,507,813 of record JAHLJS010000002.1, read on the forward strand.
AAATGTATAAGTTGAGGAACTACTGTAGTAATGCTTTTTGATGCAAAAATGTTGCTATCCTCTGAGCTCCACCGAATAAGCCTGCATATCCTTGAGAGTCTTTTTATTTACTCCCTGTCGGGTAAGTCTGGCTGAGTACAATCGAGTACTCAGGGTTTTATTCCCATTGTTGCAGATGGTGTAGTCTACTATGCGTATTGCAAGAACTGCTTCACCCCTGCGGGCGAAGAAGACTAGACCTGAGGGCAGGGTCATTACCTATCCTTAGTCGTTGTAAGAATGCTGTGACATGGCCACGTGTTGGTACTCGTATTTGAACTCTGTGGTGTAAAACTATGTTAACTTCCGCTACTACTATATTTGTGTAAAAGACTATGTTGTACTCTGATGTTTAAATTTGGTTGCGAACTTATGTATCATGTGATCGGTTGTTGCTGAGTGAATGATCCTTGGGGTATGAAAATGCTTGAAATCCTTCGAGATTTCCGGACTACCGCGTTTATATTGGCTCAAGTGCGACTTGATTACTATTAAAAATGCGATCGTTGTACTTCTGCTCGTATAAATTGGTCGGTTCTGTGACACTGGGCTTACCCACTCACTATGCGGCACAGGATAAATAATCCCGGCGTGCAATAGTTTCAAAACCTCTTTCTTTACAACCTCTCTTATCGCATTGTTAAGCCTACGCTGGGGCTCTCTAGATGGTATGATATTAGGATTAGTTGGAATGCGATGGGTGCAAAGAATAGGAATAATTCCTTTTAGATCTTGGAGTGAATAGCCAAAAGTTGATCGATGCTTTTCCAAGACAGTGATCAAGCGAATGGTCTCTACTTGGGAGAGTTTATCACTAATACCGGAGATTGCATATCTTCGTCTAGGAAAGCATATCTAAGACCGACTGGCAATGGCTTGAGCTCAATAGGAGGTTTAGGAGGCATTAGAAATTCATCAAGGGGTAAAGGTTCTGGATTTTCGGCTTCTTCCTTGATGAAGAACTCTTCATCTTCTTCAAGATGTGATTCTCTCAGGAAATCAAAGGCTGCTACTGTGATCTCACTAATTGGATCAGGCTCAGGACATGGCTCAGTCTTAGCATTTAAGGAACGGGTAATGGACAAAGGGAATCTAAAGTTTGGTCCTAAGTGAACATTGATTGTCCCAGTTTGTCCATCTTGAATAAGTCTTCCAATGGGTTGGCCTATCAACAGGTCGAACTCCATGACATCAAAGATATAAAAACTTAGATGGAGCATGGTGTCGTTTACCCGAATAGGGAGCACATATAAAATGCCTAAGCTTGGAATAATGTGCCCAGAAGAACTTTTCAAGAGCTTTGTTGTTGAGGTTAGTGGCATGTCTATTGATAAATCTTCAGCAAAAAGGGCCTTTATGGATTTGGCATTTGATTAGGACAGAAGGTGAATCCAATCGGATCACATCAGAGGAAACCTCTGATTCTTCTAACCAATCATTGCAAATTATGGCTATGAGCTCTCTTGTGGTATTTCTATAGAAGGCTACTTCAGGAGGTTCTATAGGTTCTAAAGATGGTTTCTTGGGCTCCTGAGGCTTATTGATCATGTGAAAGTGAGAGGTGTTTCCGAAATCGGAGAAAAGATCATCTTCAATGTCGAGTATAAAGTCCGAAAGTGGAGTATCCTCCTTTTCCATAGGGTTGGAAATCGGAATAGCTGAGGTTTGGGATGTTGATGGTAAAGGTTCCGGTTCAGGTATCCTAAACTCTCCTTCTAACTTCTCCTTAGGTTCGTTAGCTAGGATGTTGTCTAGGATCTAGCATGCTTCAGAGTCTGAAACATGCGCAAAAGATCCTCCCGCAGAGTAGTTGAGATGCCTCCTGGATTTTCTTCTCAGACCCACAAAAAAGTGTTGAATGAGAATCGGGTCTGGAATGAATAGGTCTGGTCCAGATTTTATAAGTTCATTAAAATGCTCCCAGGATGTGACCAAAGATTCATTATCTTTCTGTTTGAAAGATAGAATCTCGGTTCTGAGGTTGACAATTTTGGAAAGGGGGTAGAATTCAAGACAAAAGTTTAAACGAAGTTTTCTCCAATCTCCTCCTTCTTTCTCTACGATTTGGTCATACCAGGTTTTACCTCTCCCTCTCAAAGAGAAAGGAAAAAGCTTCCACCTTAGGGTTTCATCAGACATGCCCTCTATATGGATGCAGTCAAAAGTTTGATCAAACTCTCATAAGTGAAGATGAGGATTATCATCTCCCTCTCCTGAAAAGGACTGGCTTTGGACCATCTCAATCAGACACGGGCGTAGCTCATAGGTAGGGGTTTGGATAGGCTTTGAGGATTGCCTACGACTATGGCTTGTGCTCGTGGATGCAACATATTTATAGATGGGTGTAGTTTCAATGGCATCCATAAGGATGAAAACAAAAATAAGGAGATAATAAAAGAAAAAGTATGAATATAAGGTTAAGATAGACTCTAGATGTTTCAACCGTTTTCACTGGCAAAGGCACTAGAAATGCTTGTTGGCATAAGATAACTCAAACAAATAAACACTAGGATTATCTGCAAGCGGACAGATACCGATGTAGCACTTCACCCAGGAGTATTCCAGGTATCGTTATTTATATTTTACCACAGGGAAAATGGGATGACTAGAATCTAGACTTAACCCCTGAGCTGCTATCAAGGACGGAGAAAATAGGTGATATCAGAGATTGCTAAGACTTCTAGTTCTAATCCTCACAAGATATGATATGATTGTTTTTTGAAGAGAATTACTATAGGAATACACCAACAAAGGGTAAATTCCTTAGTAATGGAATCCTACGGTCTTACTGGCAGGAGGTGGACTGTGTAAGACTCAACAAGGCTAGGTCACCCTCGCGATCTACCACCGATCTGGACAGTATAGGGCATTTACGAGTAAATATAATCTAAGCACCATGCTTAAACTATAAATAACTACTTCAATCAAGGAGCTACCAAGACTAAAGCACTCAAAAGAATCGTAAACATTAAGAACAATAATAGCAACGTTACTCACTTGGATTAGAAGTTGAACTCCGAAGAAATCTTCAGAAACAAGTCCCAAAGACTTGAATCCGCGGGTACAAGTCGTAGAGCAGTCACCAACAGGCCGGCAACTCCCCCAACTATCTCTAGCTCTACTACCACACTACTTCTGGAACAAGAATAGCCCTAATCTGGAGAGACTACAAGGCTAATCTTCTACTTGATGCTTGGCTCTAGATCCTACTTAGGTTTCTACTCTATTATAGATATGTCGGTGGAACTCTGAAACCCTGGATTGATTTCTCTCTGGATCGATATGAAACCCTGGGGGTCTGGGGGTCCTTATATAGGCAGAACCGTAGCCCTTGGATCAAACCGACTTCGACGGGCGGTGGAGATTGCGTGAAATTTTGGGATGTGGGGCCACGTCGAAACGCAGACAAAAAGGACACTGGGTGGGATCGGCCGACCTGTCAGTGGGATCGGCCGATCCTCCCTGGCTGACATGTGGGCCCTCCCTTGGCAGGCGTGTCTCTGGTGTTCTCTAGAATATTCTTGATCTCCTGCCACGGCGTAATTCGGTATTTTTCTCTACGGTGTGTGTCCTCTTTTGTTCTTTTCCTGTATAGTCCCTGGAAAACACAGATTCACCAAAACTCGTGGAATTCTGTTAGTTTAAACCCTATTCTAGGTGTTGGCTCTCATTTATATCCTTTTTCATGATTGGTTGACGGGTAAAATCATACACTAACTACCGTCAACAAGCGTTAGTAACTGTCAATATCAAGTATTAATTTTTTAATTCCTGGGTGAAGTTATTCGGTCACGGAAAGCTACGAAGCAAATGAGAAGGACCATTCAAGGTGATCAACACTTCGTCCCATGGAGAGGTCACACTTTAAACAGACGAAGGTACGTTATTCAAGGTAAAATGGCCACCACCTCAAAATCTTTCTGGAACCAATTAAAGGCCCAGAGGAAATAGATATTATTGAATTTATTAATTTACCAAGTGTATTAGGGCCTAAGCCTTCATTTTGCCTTCCCGCACCGGAAAGTCCGAATTTTGGAAACTAAATATCGCGAGAAAGCTGCACGAAAAGTCCGGAGCCAAATGGACACAGGGGCATGTCGCCTGACCCCACCACCAGGTCGGCCGAACCCCCTATGACTCCATTCGCCGCCACCTTTCCGTGACGTGATCCTTCAGGTCTCTTCTCGCATATTTTCTAACTTTCATTTTTGTTAAGCCATCTGCCACCACCATAAACTCATATGGAAAATTTTGGAACCCTAGTGCCCACTTGACGACTATATAACCAACCCCTGCTAGCCTCCCATCTCATCTCATCCAATCCATCCTCTTCCTCGTGCCTACGAGCTCTCCTCCAAAACTCCCATGGCCGACAACAAGATCATCCCCTACAGGATGGATCCAAGCAAGGTTCCCGCCGATGACTCTCAAGCCATCATCCTAGCTAGGCCTCTCACCATTGCTCCGCCTAATCAACCTCGCAAGCATGAGCAATCCTTTCGTGTTTGTGCTAGACCAGCCCTTCCATCACTGCCAAAGACCCTCTACTTATAGGACGCGCCACGGAAGGAACCAATCGTCAAGCTGCCAAAGGATATTGAGCTCCTGCCACCGAAGCCGAACGAGACCCTAAAGAAGGTGAAGCTCGACAAGGACGACCATGTCTCATGTGCCAAATACACCACTCGCCCCACCTTTGACGGAGTCCGTGCTAACCCGGCCAAAGTCAAGTTCGTGCCACCCAAGGAAGCACCACGTGGAGAGCAGCCTCCACGGAAGCATTCCAAGGTCACAAAGGCAGAGCTCCAATAGCAAATGGCCCAGATGAGACATGAGATGGAGATCATGAAGAATCAGAATAGGCTCCTTGTCAGAACTATAGCTAATACCAATCTTAAGATTGATCTGAAGGAAGGAAAGCAAAGGGAGTTAGAAATCAAATTTGAGCTTCTCTCCCAGACCAATCCTAGGAACTATTAGAGTTATCCATAGGGCACCCTTCATTCGTTTAGTTCGCTTAGCTCGATTAGTTCGCTTTAGCTTGCTTAGTTCGTTTTAGTTTTAAAGTCTTATGTAATAAAAGTGTCGTATTAATAAAAGTCAGTTTGAGTCAATATTATCTCGCTTGGATATATTTGTGCTTGTCTCCACTTTGTTATGCATAAAGAAAATAGGAAACATGAATCAAGGGAATAAAACAATACACAACATAGTTATGGGGTTTAATTCTAACAAGTTCCACGAGTTTTGGTGTTCTCACTTGTTTTGTAGGGTATAAAAGGATATTCAATTTTTCATAAATTAAAAGTATCTCAAATGAGGAAGTGTAGATCACCATTGCATAGAGCTTGTCGAGACGATTGAAATGGACCTATGGTTTGCTATTTTTTGAGTCCGGAATAAAGAGATATGGATTTTACAAAAACTAGAATATTCTAGAATCGGAGCTGCGGGATTAATTGGGCCTAAATCTAAATTTAGCCCATTAAAGCCTATGTGCACATGGTGAAAAGACTTAGTACCATATTACTTGCCTAAGGTGGAGGGGAGGCCAGACGCCCCCATATGAGGAACCCAAGAGCCCCCGAGTCAAGTGCACCATTATAGAGTTGTAGAGGCGTCCCTCGAATGGATAACCTCTCAACTCTAGAGGATTAGGGCTAGACTTTCCAATGTAGTAGATTAGTTCTAGTTGAGAGTTAGGAAGAACGGAGCTATGCTTCGGTTCTGGAGAAGTCTTCAGGGGTCTCGTATATCTTTGTATCTCATCTTTGTAAGACTTATGCTTTAATATATTTATCTTCTCTATTTACTTTATGCCTTGAATTTGATTAGTTAGTATAGTTGGTATACTTTGGCATAGGATCTCCGCTCGCATCGAGTGCTCTAGTTTTCATATGGGATTAGAGTAGTAATTAATAGTGTAGGCATGGTGTCTAGACTAGAGGTTACCTGAGATTGCACTCAACCTTACGAATAGTTGTGGTAGCACCAGGAGGTGACAGCCCTGATGGCCGAAGTATTCCACCTCGTGTAGGTTGATGATTGTAGGAACGTATTCAGAACTTCCTAGTCCCATTCTCATCCCATTCCCTGGCTAGTGTTCTGATGTCCCGAAGTGTTATTGTGTGATTGCTTTATCTACCATTAATCAGTTATTATAGAACCCCAGTAATAGAGAAGTATTTAGGAACCTTGAACTCTCCCGTTGTCCTCTCACTTTAGCTATCTGCTCTTTTATCATAGAATTCTCCTGTGTGTCTATGTCATTTAAGGATAGCTCCTATCATTTATCGTTTACCCTACTATAGTCTAGTTGGTGTACTAAGTTCATAGACACAGGATGGTCAGCTATCAAACTTCTTTAACCATTATTTCCTTGTGGTAAAATATAAATAACGATACCTGGAATACTCCCGGTAAAATGCTACAATGGTATTCTGTGCGCTTGCAGAATCTTTCATACTCTATTTGCACTTAATAAATACCAACAAGCATTTTTGGCGCAGTTGCCGGGGAAGCAATTGGCATAAGAGTTTTATAGTGATCTCGATGTCTTCTAATTTAGTGTACTACTAGATTTAGTATGATTACCCCTGATCTATTGAGTTGTGGAATAAGACAGGACAACAGAAACCATTTTGACCTTCCAGCAAGTTTCCACAAGACAAGAAGATACATTGAAGAGCCCAGGGCGCCTGAACATTGAAGATTCATCAATAATGGAACCCTGCCATCTCAGAGGTTTGCACACATATATATATTTCTTTCTAACCTTGTGTAGATAGGAGAAGGAGGTCGTCATCACAACAATTCAAATCACATCTCAAATGACGAATATAGAGGCCGTGCTACACACAAGTCATGGTAAATATGATCAAGAAGGTGAGAAAGTCTTGCTCATGGACTTTAAACTTTTGAGTAGTTATCTTTAATTCTTGCATCTCATTGCATATTTATTTTAATCCATGCATTCACACCATTTAGTTTATATTCCCTCATATCAAATCCATAGCATGTTTAGTTCTTGCATACATCCATACCACTTGCATATTAAAAAGAAAAAAATATATATACCTCACTATGATCATATTATTTTATCTCTATTTGAATAAATCCTTGTAATGCTTTCATACTACCATTACTTACTATAGTTTATGGCTGGAATAATTTCATACATCTCTTAAATGAAGTATGGTGCCAAGTTTAGGAGTGTTTGATCTTAGTTTCAAAGGTTTTTAACCTAAGTTTATTAACTAAAAGTGTGATAATTAAAAGGTCTTCCAAGAACGACTTTGTGTCCTAAGGTAACCACTCTTGAAAAAATAATGTGAGCTTGTACCTTTTGATGTAATAGCCGTGAGAATTGAGCATAGAATTATAATTATAAAAATATTCCCTCGGTTATTTTTTGTCACTAACCATTCCAGGCTTGAAGTAGAAGGATGACATCATTAGGTATGTCCAACCAATCATCATGCAATATTAATCCATCAAAACTTAAATTTGCCTTGCAAAATTCAAGTTTGGGGGAATGGATTTATTTAGAAAATCTTATGTTGCTAATATTGGTTGTCTCTACCTTGTCAATCAATGTTCAAATTGTTAATCAATGATCATGGTCTTTCATCTCTGTTTGCATAACTCTTTATAAACTTTCATGTTACCTTTGTTCGCTATAGTATACTTAAGGTTTGGAGAAATTTCATACACCTTTTAAAATTAGGCATAGTGCTTGGTTTAAACTATTTTCTAGAATCATAATTAGATAAGGTGTTTAGTTTGATTTCTGAACCAAGAGGTGTGATGATTTTACTTTCAAAGGCTTTTTGAATTAAGCGTGGTACTTAGGTTAAAATGCCTTCCTAAGTCAAATTGGACGTGGCGTCTAGGTTGATTTTTGAGCTGCTCGTATGCTGTAGTAAACATTGGATATTCTGTTCGACTAACCCTTGCAAAAAACTTCCAATTTAATTTGGGTAAGTCATGAGATAAATTCAAATCAGAGATGGGACAGGGCACATGCTAAACTTCAATAAATTTGCAGAGGAAGACAAGCTCATTCATTATGGATAGAAGAACTATGAGTATTAATGATTTATTCACTTTATCTTCTTCTGCAAGTTACTTGGACTCAAGTCATGCCGGTATAGAACATGATCTATGCCAACATAATATCAACCCTATCTTCTTAGTAGCGTAGATGGAACATGATAAAATTCCAGACAAACAACCTATGTTCCAAAGTTGTACATCCCTTCGGGTATGTGTTGTCCACTAATCTGTTGCAGGCATAATAATAAATGGAGTGACAAGGTGTCATAAGATCAAAGAAGCAAAAGATGGCAAAGAGGATAAGCAACAAAGGAGACAAGATGCTCATGAACAACTCAAGATGCAAGAGAAGGAAAGGACCACCAATCATCTACCCTTCATTACTTAGTGCCATCACACTCTAATAATGAAGGTAATATCTTAAGGTAAGTGGTCACTATTTTCCTTTTGATCTTGGAATGCAGATAAATAAAGACACAAATATGTTAGAGTTACATCTTTAATTGATTAACCTAATTAACTCAACATGTTTTGTCCTTTAAGATTGTTCTTGACATCATTCTTTTGATCTCAATCTTAACCCAATGTGCTAAAACATTCGATTCTATCTTTGGAACATGATAGTCATACTCATGTGAAAATTTATATATTATGTAGAGATAGACAACCATTCCATTGGTTAAGCAATTTAAATCTTTTCTGCCATATGAACTTAAATGCAACATTAATACTTAATTGTCTGATCTTACCACTCATGTCATGAGTAAAACAAATTATGTATCAACTTTGTCTTGTTCAATGTGCCTAAGGCTAGAGAAGAATAAATAAAGAAATAGATTCGGTTTTGTTGGTGTTTTTCCACCAGCAGAGCCCATGCACTTGATCTCTACCTTGGTTTTGCAAACAGGACAACACTTCAAGCAAATTTGTTAATTCCCAAAATTCTACAAGTGAAAGTTCTGTGAACATGCACGCTGAGCAAGATGCTGCCAGCTTCCACTATTAATGCTCTACTTCAACCTGCTGGCCAAGCAAAGAACAAAAGTGACATCACCATCACCAGAGATGCAACCATCAAGACCTCCATCTCTAAGACGGAGAGATACACAAGAGTGGAAGAAAAAGTCCTGTCGGTAGACTTTAAATTCCGCACCCTTGCCATAAGGTAACATGGTAGTTATCTAATTAATTAGTATTCATAATTTACATTAGTAATTTTACTTTAGCATATTCATCTTTATGCATATCAAAAAAAGAAGAGATAAAAATCTTTATTGCCTTATTTACCGCATCATAAAACATTAAAGCCCATGTGAACAAACTTATAGAATATTCGCTATGGTGGCATAAAAAATAAATAAATAAAAATGATAATAGCATCTGTATTTACTTTCTTGCATTATGCAAATCCTAAGCCCCATGAGAATAAATATTCTCCGTGGTGGCATAAAAATATATAGCATGCATACATATTTGATTGTTGCATAAGAAAGTTAGAAAACCCTAAAAATAGAATCCTGCTAGAATCTATCAATTAAAGTCAACTCAGAGAATAATCAATTACTTATTGGCTGACGCTAACCCCTTATCACATTCGAGCCTTGAGTTTTTGTTTTCTTATTGGAGTATAATTATGCAGGATAACACTATGTCTGAGGAGTGAGTCCATCAGTGGCGCCCACCAGACTGCTGCTGGTAAGCCCACTCTAAAGATCATCAACACCAAATATTGCAAACATCTAGCTTGGGGGAGGAGTATCCCCTAGTTATCAGGTATCTATACCTAGGCGATTATCGAGTCTATTTTATATAGTCATAAAATACTAAAAAAATGTGGGCACATGAAGGTCCACACTTTTTAGAAAGAACCCAAAAATATGTGGGCACATGAAGGTCCACCCAATTAGGAAACTTCTGCTGGAAATATAAAACCAATCACTTACCATGGAGTGGTATTAACCTAACCCCTCTCCATGAAATTTGGTATTCTTGTTGGCAATTGAGTTGTACAAGACAATACAAGATCAAGAGCTAGTCAACCTGGCACCCTTACGCTACCAGTATGCCTGCTCCCAGAAGGATTGCTCAACTTGCAACATCAAAGACCACGTCAACATCCAGCTTGGGGGAGGGCGCCCTCCATTTAAATACAGCTAAGTATAAGTTTCCCATCCTTATTATTGTACCATATTGCTTTTCGCGTGAGTTAGCTAGTGAAATAAAATTTAAAAACCAAATAAATAGTGTTTAGGTTAGTTAGCGTGTTTGAATAAAATAAAAAGAGAGTGCTTACAATAATTTTTCTCGGACTCAATGGAAACCATGCTCAGGAATTTGATAAGTAGCACCCCACCATGATTCCTCATTCCAACTTAGTTTTCAACCTTGAATCATCCCAAGTTTTAGATACAACCATTTTAACTTGAAGATTTGCTTTGAACCTGAAACTTGTGGGTAGCAAATGCTTGATCTAAGTCTAAGTAATTGAGGGATATGGTATGCAAAGTTTGAGCTGCTATTTATCTTGTTCCTAGTGATACTTGAATTCTAGAGATTTATTTTGAAAATCCTTAAAACCACATGATGAGTTCCTGTATAACAAGAGCTTTATAATCCCACCACAGCCATACATGCTAGATTAGGAAAACATAAACATTATATGCTACTTGCTTTGTTTTAAATTTAGTCAAGCTTTGTTGATACCTTAGGAACTTGTCATGCTTTTACAATCAAGATCACATGCACTCCACCCATAATGCACTACTCATATCCGAGTGGGCGCATCCACATTCCACATTTTCCATCTAGATCCACCTGAAAATGTTCTACTCCTACACTAGGAGTGAACACTAAAAATATCCTATTGGTTACCCCAGATCAATGCTCCAAGGTTCTTGTTGCTATCTCTCAAAAGAAAAAGAAAAAGGGAAGTATTGTTGCAGAGAAGAGGCATGTGGCTATGCAAAAGAGTGAGATGAGAGAAAACAATGGGTACAAAAATGCCTGTCTGAGAGGTAAAAATGGACAAGTGTCCAAATTTATCAAAACAATGGGTACTCTTATGCCCGCCTGAAAAAAAAGAAAAAGAAAAGAAAGATAGCCCATGTTGTCCTGCAACACAATTCCCTAGTGTTTGGAAAAGAGAGAGAGATGTCTCAAGGAGCAAACGAGTAGAATTAGGATTAGCCACCATATATATCCACGTACCACCTCACATCCACACACATGCTCATCTTGATTTGATTGTATGACTTGTTCCTTTGGATCCATTGTTTGACTTTACAATATATTCATTGCAAGTATGTATGAGCTATCTCCTTACCCATAAGCTCCACACAAGCTATTAGTTATATGGTGAGAGAGAGAAGAGAAGGCATGCATCACTATTGCCTTGGTAAGGATCCACAAATATCACATATTGAGAGACTTGAGAGAGTCATACAAAGGAAACTCTGAGTTTTATTTTGAAAACTTGCAAAAGCTCCAGGATAAGAGTTGAACGACAGAGCTTGAGACATAGTGTTTAACTTAGACATTCTATCTTTCAATTACCCAAGACTCAAGAGAAAGCTACAAGCTCCATGGTAAAGGTAATACAGGTAAGTCTGAAGGTTAGCTTGGTCTACTCTAATCCTTGAGTACTTCTTGGTTTAAAACTGAATACTTGTGAGGGGTAGCTATAACTTTTGATTTATGCTAAAGTTTGGCTTTGCTAAGGGACTAGCAAAGGGTAAGCTTGGGGGAACTTATTGATGGTAGTCATTGCTCATTTTTACCCATCAAATAAACATGAATCAAGGGCATAAAACAATACACAACATAATTATAGGGTTTGATTCTAACAAGTTCCACGAGTATTGGTGTTCTCACTTGTTTTGCAGGGTATAAAAGGACATTCAATTTTTCACCAATTAAAAGTATCTCAAATGAGGAATTTGAGTTCAGCATTGCATATAGCTCGTCGAGACGATCGAAATGGACCTATGATTTGCTATTTTTGGAGTTCGGAATAAAGAGATATGGATTTTACAAACACTGGAAGATTCAAGAACCTGAGCTGTGGAATTAATTAAAGACTGCGGGATTAATTAGGCCTAAATCAGAATTTGGCCCATTAAAGCCTATGTGCACATGGTGGAAAGGCTTAGTACCATATTGCTTGCCCAAGGTGGAGGGGAGGCCAGGTGCCCCCATATAAGGAACCCAGGACCCCCCGAGTCAAGTGCACCATTACGGAGTTGTAGAGGCGTCCCTCGAATGGATAACCTCTCAACTCTAGAGAATTAGGGCTAGACTTTCCAATGTAGTAGATTAGTTCTAGTTAAGATTTAGGGAGAGCGGAGCTGCGCTTCGGTTCTGAAGAAGTCTTCAGGGGTCTGGTATATCTTTGTATCTCATCTTTGTAAGACTTATGCTTTAATATATTTATCTTCTCTATTTATTTTATGCCTTGAATTTGATTGGTTAGTATAGTTGCTATACTTTGGCATAGGATCTCCGCTCGCATCGAGTGCTCTAGTTTTCATATGGGATTAGAGTAGTAATTAATAGTGTAGGCATGGTGTCTAGACTAGAGGTTACCTAAGATTGCACTCAACTTACAAATAGTTGTGGTAGCGCCAAGAGGTGACAGCCCTGATGACCGACGTATTCCACCTCGTGTAAGTTGATGATTGTAGGAACGTAGTCAAAACTTCCTATTCCCATTCTCATCCCATTCCGTGGGCTAGTGTTCTGATGTCCCGAAGTGTTATTGTGTGATTGCTTTATCTACCATGAATCAGTTATTATAGAACCCCAGTAATAGAGAAGTATTTAGGAACCTTGAACTCTCCCGTTGTCCTCTCACTTTAGCTATCTACTCTTTTATCATAGAATTCTCCTATGTGTCTATGTCATTTAAGCATAGCTCCTATCATTTATCGTTTACCCCTACTATAGTCTAGTTGGTGTACTAAGTTCATAGACACAGGATGGTCAGCTATCAAACTTCTTTAATCATTATTTCCTTGTGGTAAAATAAAAATAACGATACCTGGAATACTCCCGGTAAAATGCTACAATGGTATTCTATGCGCTTGCAGAATCTTTCATACTCTATTTGCACTTAATAAATACCAACAGTCACACAAGCCAAGAACCTGATAGAAAAGATGGTGACAAATCAAGGGTGGAATGAAGACCGACTCTGACCTAAGAAAAAGAGAACATATACCATCCATGAAGTAGATGCAATCACTGAGAAGATGGACCTCTTACTAAGAAGGCAAGAAGAACGTGCTAACTTCAAGAAAGACTGAGAGGCCGTCCAACACTATGCTTCCAAAAATCAATGGAACCAGGTATGTAGTGTAATGCATTCCGAATTAAATCCTGAGAAGATAGACGCCATCTACAACAATACAAACTATCCTCAACAAGGAAGATAGGCGTCGAACTCCAAGTTTCAAGGTAACGCAAGTTTTGGTGCTTCCAGAAACAACCAATCGTCACTAAAAGATCTTATCATAAATCAAGCTAAAATTAATGAAAGCACGAATAAAAGGTTGATAGCAAATGATAAGACCCTTGAAACATTAAATGCTAAAATGGATGCTCTCGCTTCTTGTGTGAAAGAACAGAAGTGTTTTAATAAAATGTTAGAATCTCAAATAGCTCATCTGGTTGCTACTATTCCATCCCCTGAAATTTCTTGCAATACTTCAAATATCAATGCGGTGACCACGAGGGGAGGTAAGTCCACTCGCGATCCACCACATCCTAACATGGCAGGGAAGGCTGCAAGAAAAGACAAGAAGGACGATGAAGAAGAAGAAGAGTCACCACCACCTGAAGACAACACCAAATTCCAGGGAAAGATAGCCACACACGAATATTATGACACCAATGTGCTGCTACCTTTCCCTAGGACAAGGAAGCAAACCACCGACGAGCAATTCGGGAAATTCATCGAGGTAATTCGTCATCAATATGTGCATATTCCATTACTTGATGCAATGCAGGTCCCAACCTACGCCAAGTATTTAGGAGACATCCTCAACAACAAGCGCCCGTTGCCCACAATGGAAATCGTCAAATTAACATAGGAATGCAGTGCGGCTATTTTGAATCAGCTGCCGCCCAAGAAGAAGGACCCTGGGTGTCCCACCATAGACTGCTCTATTGGGACACAGTACTTTGAGCATGCACTGTGTGACTTGGGAGCAAGCATCAGCGTCATGCCAAAGGTAGTGTTTGACAAACTCAATCATACTATTTTATCCCCTATATCAATACGTTTGTAGCTGGCGGATCAATCGGTCCGCTATCTGGCCAGGATAGCTGAAAACATCCCCGTCAAGATACGTGGATTCTTCGTCCCCGTGGACTTCGTGGTCCTAGACATGGAGGTAGACGAGAAGACTCCACTCATCTTGGGGAGACCATTTCTCAGCACCGCCAATGCACACATTGATGTTAGAGCTGGAGAAATTCAATTCACTATTAACGGGACCCTAGAGACATTCCACTTCCGACTGAAAGTTGAGCAATGCTCATTAATCATGCTAAAAGAGCTGCACGCCTTTGCTCTCGTGAGAGATATGAAGAAGCCCAAATCGATGCCACGAGCAAAGAGCAAACAAGTCTAGAAAAGAAAGTTGGTACGACCAGCTGCACATCCAGGACACTCTATCACACTGGTACAGGAAGGAAGTCCTACATCAAGGACTTGAAAAGGTAAATCCTCCATCAAGGTAAGTAAGTAATCCTTCTATTCTTTTATTTCAGCATTTAATTCCTTGTCTTTTAATTTTTTGACCTTGATCAATAAAACTTGTCAAATAAAAAAACATGGGAGAATTTTGAACCTGAATGGAGCCCATGGAGGGGTCGGTTGACCCCTCCAATGGACCCACCACCACTCACTTTGCTCACACAATAATATACTCAGCAAAACATTGCATGAGAATTTAAATGGGGTAGAAAGAGGGGTCGGGCGACCTGACCAAGGAAGCCTTCCTCTCTCATATTTTGACATTAAGTTGGGATTTAGTAGCTAGGCAAGGAAATCATGGGATGTGATGTTAAATAATGCTTATGTTAATCTTTCTTAATCTTGTGAGCATATAAAATAATCATGCTTGTTGATTGTCCTCTTGAGAGCATATGAACCTAGGGACTTGTTCACATCCCATCCATGTTTCCCACTCACATCCCATCCTTGTCTCCCACTCTTTCTTTCGTAGATTCCTTGCATGCACATATATTAGTAATCACTTTTGCTAATCATGGGAGCAAACTAGCATAGCAATCACTTGAGAAATCACGCGAAGGAATTGTTGAGCAAGTGGCCAACAACCATGGTCATTCCTTGCTCCCTCCTTTTGCCTTTCTTTCACCCACCATGCATCCCACTTGAGTGAGCATCCAAGAGGAAATGCCAACATGAGAGTAAGCCACCAGCTTGTGAATCTCTTGCCGACACCACACGTCAACTTTGTGCCAAATTGGAGGTTATAGGGGGGTCTGCCGACCCATAACTCTGCCCCCTATCACACCAGCTTTCTATACTCTCCACAAACGACACAACCTAGCAAAGATTCCTGAAAAACAATTAAGTAAAGGGGTCGAGCGACCCATCACCTCTCCTCCTCTTTCTCCCATTTTAAAAAAGCACACGAAGGAGAGTAGCTTGCCATCATCCAGAGAACATTAACACTCAAGAACTCCGCTCAATTATTCTCTCGCCAATAAAATTGTTCATCCCCCGAAGAACTCTAGAGAGGTACTCATCCGGTAAGAGGGTTCATTGATTTAAGCTAACCCCTATTGTCCAAGCTTGGTTCGTCTCTTTGTTTTTTGTGCAAGCATGAAGAACCCATTCAAAGCCGTAGCAAAGAGGGTGCGCACAGCATTAAGCGGGAGTCCATCACGACGTTCATCACGGGAAGGGCAATCCTCCCATGACATCGAGATACGACTCTCGGGTCACAAGATGAATAAATTTCTGGAGAACCTTTGCTTGTGCGAAGCAACAATATGGAGAACATGGAGCAATCACCTCATTATCATGAAGCAGTTAATGAAGAGTCTAATGAAGAAGAACAACCCGTCAGGACAGAGGACCCACAAACAGGCATTTGGGTCACCCCGCAAGAATTGCTCATCCTCAACACGATCCGCGATCGCAACTTCGAGCATACCAAGGTAATTGATTCCCAACTCCTCCAGCTCACAGGTATGAATGAGGAGTTCTTTAATGTTTTTGGTGCAATAGGTTGGGGTGAATTATGGGATTTTTCTAATTTCCCAGGTAGCAGGCGTCTCACTTTAGAATTCATGAGCACAGTAAAGACAACTAGAGACAACATTTACTTTCGCTTGTTTAATCAAGATTTTGATTTTCTGTGGGATCAATTTAGTGCTTGTCTAGGTTTCATAAATTGCACCACAAATTTGGAAGATGCAACTCAAGAATTTAATAAGCTTGAATTTTAGCATGAGATAACGGGAGAAAATAAAATGGGTAAGCCACGTACTAGCTATGTTTGCAACCCCACACTTCGCTTTTTGCATAGATGGCTAGGAATCACTTTATTCCCCAGGGATGATGTAAGAATTGTTAGGGAAGTTAATTTAAGAATACTGTATGCCATGACACATAAAATTCGAGTATCACCCGTGAAAGCTATGGTGGAACATTGGAAATCTGCACTCTCAAGAGTTGGCTCATTTGACTTCACATCTATCATTACAAAATTTTGTAGTTATCTTGAAATGCTTCATGGATTTAATGATTACATAAACACCCCTAGAACCATTCTAGATGTGGAATATTTTATTAAGGCACACATTATTGCTAGTGGTCCCCAAGGAACAATTGAATTTAAATTCCATAATTCCACTGCAAGACTCATCTTACCATGTGCAGAATAAAAATTGTATGGAGGCCACCCTTTAGTACCTAACATTGCAGGAGTAGGAGACCGTTGGAGTTTTTCAGGACTCGCTACCCGCGGAAGAACACGCACTGCACAGCTTGATGATTCGTCTGAAGAAGATGACAACACCTATGCAGGCAGTTCAAATGCAATGCCGGCCTCCAGTTCTGGAGGGAGGCGCCGGTCAGGGGCACAGAGTGCCAGATTCTCTTACTCATCTTTGCATGATGCAGGGACTCGAAGTCACCGTCATGACATGGAACTGCTCACCAACCAATTTGGTGTGTTGTGGATTGGCCATGAAGCCATTCACAACATCACAGTACAAACCCAGCAGCAACTCCAGAACTTTCAGGAGCAGAGTGGTAGACAGTGGGCCACCCTCTACGCACACCATAACATGCCACTACCTCCATACATACCGCAGCATCCACAGCAGTTCCCGCGGTCATATCCACCAGCATATCCATCGCACTATCCTCCTCATTATCCACCACCATACCCACCACATCCACCTCAGTGAGGCACCTACAAAAGTGCAAGCTTGGGGGAAATTGTCCCCCACTAAGGTAAGTATTCTATCTTAGCATTTTGCATTGTTTTTAATTTGATGCATTTAAATAATAATAATGAATAAAATAAAAATAAAAATAAAAATACCAAAAAATATTTTGCTGGTCTCATTTGTTTCATGAATGTTTATCTTCCTCATGGAAATGATGAATAGTTGCTCTATTAATGTTTCTCTAGTACCTAGTTTACAACCTAATATTTCTGAGTATGAATTACTTGGCTCACATAAAACCATCATGAACCTAAAAATTTTGTGGGTCGCAAGTGCTAGAACTAAGTCTAAGTTGTTGTGAGACATGATATAGTGAGACAAAAGCTACTATAATATCATTATAAGCAAGTATGATTACTGGAAATTTATTTCTTAAAACAATCAAAACCTTATTGTTCCTCAAAATGGCGATGAATTCCTACCACAGCCATATATGCTTAAATCTTCCAAATAAGCTATTTGCTTTGTATTGAGTACTGTCAAGTCTTGTTGACCTTTATTGAGAGATTTATCATGTCCCCAAGATCAAGATCACGTACACCACACATATATGCTGCTTCTACACTGGAAGTACGCAACAACATGCCATTCATTTCTATTAAATAAATACTCCATGTTTTAAAGATCATAGAATATCTCTCTTAGTTGATTTGATAAAAGAGACAATGGCTATGCAAAATGAAAAAGAAAGAAAGATGGACATGTGAAAGACCAAGAAAAAGAAAAAAAATATATGAGCAAGTCTAGGCTTATGAATAAAAGAAAAGAAAAATGATAGACATGTCTCAAAAATAAAGTAGAGAGATCATCTCAAATAAAGAAGCATTATAGTTTATCACTTTCCACACACATGCACATCTTGATTCTAAGGGCATGACACTTCTATCTTTGGATCCAAGCTTTGACTCTATAATACATGCAAAGTAAGTATGCTATACTCTTCCATTCCTACCTTGAGCCCAGATAAGCTTTTGTGGAAGTAGGATAAAAAGAGAAGGCAACATTTATTATGTGCTTAGTGAGGAATCATACACCATTTGAGTGACATGAAAGAACCATATGAGGAACATTAAGTTTTCTTTTGAAAACATTGCTAACACCTCCAGTATGAAACTTGCAAAGAATGAGAAAATTAGTGCTCAAGTCAAACTGTTATGTCTCTCAATCGCCTAAGACAAGGGAAATGCCATCAGCCCCATAAAGGACTAAGGTAAAATGAGTGAGTTTTCATGACCAAATTTTCCATTCAAAGAGAAATATTTTGCTGTACCCATGGTACTCTTGAAATATGAACATTGCAGCAACTCCTGATCCACCGAGGCTAAGTTTAATTATTTGCTCGGGACAAGCAAAGGTTAAGCTTGGGGGATCCTGTTGACGGTGATTAAGCTATAAAATTCCACACTCTAACATCGTCAACAGCCTCGGTTTTCGATGGAAGATCAACATAACATGAACTTATTTTATCCAATAACTGGTTCCACTTGTACTCTTAGCCTTTGTATGCAGAGAAGATCAAACAGGGCAGAGATGGGCACTTGGAGGCCAATTTAGTGGGTGAGCCAACCCACATAATTGGGCACCAAGCCATCACACTTCAACACATGACTCAAGGAAGCATATCGAAGAGAGTGGAGATCTGGAGGGCCCACATAAGGGTCGGCCGACCCACATGTGGGGGCCTCCAGGGCTCTGCTGACATGGCATGATCCAAGGCGTGAACTAACAAAAACCAAGCAAACCTAATACATAGCCATGCTCTATGACAGGTGGGGACCCTCGTGGTGGGCCCACATTGCCATAGAGGGGTCGGTCGACCCACACCTGGTGGGCCCAGACCACCAGCACGGTCCACCGACCTTGAGCATGCCTCCATGCAGCTGGTTCAATCCTGGTCGTCCATCTTAAGTCGGTTTTGAGGCGGTTATCCAAGGGAGGAAAATGAAGGAGCACGCGGATTGCTGACGTGGCACCTCTCCATGCCCCCTATAAATAGAGGCTGCCTCTACCCTCTCAAGACATGATTAATTCAAGATACAAGTGAAGAATAGTGTAGTTCCACTTCTAGTAGTAGTGTAGTCTAGTGTGGGGGTTAGAGTTGAGTCGAGCTAAGCTCGAGGTCTCCGGAGTCGTCTTCTGGGGAGTCTGGTAAAGCACTTGTATCTTTCTCTCTTTGTAAGACTTATTTATATCAATACAATATTCCTTCTTTACTTTACTAGGTATTTACTTTGTGCAATATTATTCTTGCAATAGTATTGTTGTGATTTATCTTACCTCATAGTTGTTACATACTAGATTGTGATCCTGTAACCAACTCTTGTTTGCTATTCATCGCCTGTCATAGGGTGCTCTAGTTGCCTTGATCACAGCTAGAGTAGTAAGAATTAGTGTAAGCGTGGTGCTTAGACTTGATCTTACATTTGAATGCCGCTTGCTGCATGGATTGTTTGTGGGTACTAGCAGGTGGTGACAGCCCTGTCTAGTCTTTGCATCCCACCACGTGTTTTAAGCAAGTTCTTAAAAGGTAGGCTCCCATAAGAGTATAGCCGCTTTGGGCAAAGGTTATATCCTCTACTGTCTCGGACTACCCTGGCAATACAAGTAGTAATTTAGCAATCTTAGTGGTTTCATCTATTTGATAAGGTTAGATCACAGGGGTAGAGTTTGAATCACATGAACCTGTCTCACTCGTTGTCCTCCCACCTAGCTATACTACACTAGTTATCTTTTAGCATTCCATTTGTTATCTTTGAATCATCACCTTCCTATCATACTTCGATTACCCCCCTACACTAGTTGTTACTGAGTTGAGATAGAATTAAGGATCTCCTCCTATTAACATTTCTAGCTACCGCTTTCCCTTAGGATAAAATAAATAACGATACCCTAGAATACTCCTGGGTGAAGTGTTATAGCGGTATATTCTATGCGCTTGTGGAATTATCCAATAGATATAAGAAATACCCCCAAGCACTTCTGTCGTCGTTATCAGAGATAGCCTAACACCCTGTCTCTGGTGATTGCGCTACGAAGTGTCAACAATGCGGTGGCGCTAGGCAGTGCGTCCCCGCTGGTGACAAAGAAGAGTGCGCTTCTTCTATCACCGCTCCCACAGAACTGGAGTGTGCCACCTGCGGAAAAAACACCACGCTCGCGCTTGGAGACAGCAGCGGGTCGGCGCGGTTGTTGTTGGCCGTCCGACGGGGCGAGGTCGCGTGCCTCCTTGCTGAGGTCGATTGCCGGCAAGGCCACCTCATGCATCTGCCGGCCAAGCTCCTGCAGTCGGCGCCGCGCTAGGAGGCCACGTGCTGCAGCCTGTAATCGCACCACCACAGACTGACAGCCATCTGACGAAGCGAGTGCTGGTGCTGCAATTGCGGGGGCGGTCGCCGGCGTGGACAGGTTGGACCGATACCGTGGAGATGTCAGAGATGATGGGCGACGCTACCGTGGCGACGTTGGTAGTGGTGGTCTGGGACGGCTCGAGAAAGGCTGGGACCCCGCCGAACCCGGGCAGGCCGAATTGCGGCTACACACCCGATCCATCTACTAACGCCAGATGCGACGCCATGTTTGCCAACCCAGCGTCGCACGGAGGCAGCGGCTCTGGCCCGATGTTGCCTAGACGCGGCTGCGGCACAGCATCGCGCCGAGGAGTTTGCGGCCTGATGGTGTGCGGATGCAGCGGCTCCGGCCCCGCGTCGCGAGGAAACCACGGTGTCAGTAGCCCAACAGCGGGACGATAAACCGCTGGTGGAGAAACCAGGGTCCACAGCGATGGCGACACGGGCGCCTGCAGTGGTGGCGGTGGCGATCGATTCGCCTCCTGTGCGAGCCAAGCATCCATCTGATGCTAGAGGTTGAACACAGCGGCCATGAGGGTCTCAAACGCCGGCACTGAAGCTGTTGGGGTGGAAAACAGGGCAGGTGCATATGGCGCACCTGCACCGATCAGCGGGATGAACATGGCGGCGAAGGTCGCCGGCGCAGCGGCGGGAATACCAGGGGTGGACATGGCGGCAAAGGTCGCGGGCGTGGCGGCGGAAGCACCTGGACCGAGCATGATCTCCGATACCAGATGTTATGGATGTCGTTGGGGCTACGTGGTTGCGAGGGAGCGGCGACGACGGCATGAACAGTACCCGCACTACAGTACCCGTGGGTACTATTCACAGGCTGGTGCTGTGAGAGAGAGAGGAGGCTAGGGTTTTGGGCGCTAGGCCGGCAAGAGAGAAGGGTTTTTCTTCTAATCTATTGCTTGATTCCAGAGTGATACATCTCCTCTCATTATATAGAGAGGTCTTACTTGGCCCCTAAATAAGAGACTAATTAACCCTAGCGGGCTAAGGTCCAAAAGGCCCTTGACTCCTCTAACATTTTCTTTCATAACTTTTCTCAACTCTCTTTTTTTTGCACTTTTCTTTATAAGACTAAACACAGGGATCAAATATGATTCTTGCACACTTATAACAAAAGACAACCAGTAGCTAGAACTTGATAGGATCAAAGTTAACATAAAGGATGATATACGCTATATTCTTTTTTTTTGGGATTTTCAGATATATAAAAGAGACTCAAAGGATACGCAAAGGATAATGATCAGCAACTAAAACAAAGATTCTAATGGACTCAAAATTAACAAAACTCACAAGAATAACAGATTGACATAGAGGGCTATGGAAAAAAAAATTTGTGACTTTTTGATGGATAGGACAAACACAAATATATATATATATATATATATATATATATATATATATATATATATATATATATATATATATAGAGAGAGAGAGAGAGAGAGAGAGAGTGCATTTTCTATACTCCCGGGAGTAGTTACTCCTATCTTTAAAAAATCACCTTGCGTATGTGTTTATACTTGTTTATCACTTTGAGTATGTTTACATACTCATATTCTCATATTAAGATGCTTCAAATCTTCCTATACGAAAAAATTTCAAGGGAACCCATACTTTTTAATATATTACGAAAATGCCACTTACTGTAGTATATAAAATAAGTATGACCATATACTCAGTGTATGTATGCATACTTCATAAATATACTAACATAGATGGTCTACTATGATCATATACTTCATGTACATACACTTCATTTGGTCATATATGCCCTAAATCTGAAGATACAAGCATAGAAGTAACTACTCCCTGAGAGTAGTAAATAATTTCCCTATATATATATATATATATATATATATATATATATATATATATATATATATATATATATATATATATATATATATATAGCTAGGGTAATGAATTCTACCGTGGCAACGAAAGCTTTGATACCAGATGATGAGGTTCTTGGTCTCGATCTTCACGGCATAGGATCTTGATCTTGATAACTTGCTGAAAAACAGCGAGTTAACTTCCTGCAAGCAGCGATAACTAATGCAACCTAATGATGTTGGCAAATAGATTGCGAATGTTCCTGGATGAGATCATATTAGAGGAACAAAGTGCTTTTGTCCCCGGCAGGTTGATTACTGATAATGTGGTGGTGGCCTATGAATGTACCCACTATTTACAGAGAAAGAAAGGTAAAATCGCGGCCTGTGCAGTCAAGCTCGATATGGTGAAAACGTATGATCGGGTGGAGTGGGAGTATCTCAGAGGAATTATGCTGAAATTGGGGTTTGCTGAAACCTTTCTCTCACTGGTGATGAGGTGTGTGACTTCGGTTTCTTTCTCAATTAAAATTAATGGTGTTCTGACGAATGTGTTCACTCCTACAAGAGGTATACGGCAAAGTGACCCCCATATCGCCGTACCTTTTTTTGCTTTGTGCGGAGGGATTGTCTTCACTACTGGAAACTTTTGGTCCAGTGCATTTATCCAGAGGTATTCGCGTGAGTATCCACGCTCCATGGATATCACACCTTCTCTTTGTGAATGATTGTATTGTCTTCACTGAAGCGTCGCATAGAGGGGCCAATAGGCTTCAGTCGATCCTTGATATTTATAGCAATGGCTCAGGACAGCAGGTAAACCGTAACAAATCCGCTGTCTTTTTAGCAAGAATTGTGTGGATGATGTGAAGGAGGTGGTGCGGCAAGAACTGGATATAAATACTGAGGCATTATCAGACAAGTACTTGGGCTTACCAACAGCGCTTGTCCGATCCACCACCGAGGCATTTGAGTTTATGGCGACAAGAGTGAAGGGCCTTGTTGGCACTTGGAGTGGCAGGCAGGCGAGCAGCGCAGTAAGGGAGGTTCTTCTCAAGGTAAAGGCACAAGCGGTCCCTACTTATTCAATGAGTTGTTTCTTCCTTTCCAAAAGAACCTGCAAGAATATGAGATCCACAATTGCCAACTATTGGTGGGGCGGATCAGCAGACAACCGATGAATACACTGGCTACGTTGGGACGGTTTGACTCAACACAAGTCTGTGGGAGGCATGGGTTTTTGTGATTTTCACCTTTTCAACAAGGCAATGTTGGGAGAGCAGAGCTGGCGTCTGTTGACTCAGGAGGACAACTTGTGTACCAGAGTGCTCAAAGAAAGATATTTTCATGACTCATCCTTTTTAAACTGCTCGCGGAAGAGGCATGCTAGTCATACCTGGAAATCAATCATGGCTGGGAAGGAAGTGCTTAATCAAGGTCTGATCAAGAGAATAGGAAATGGGACATCAACAAACATCTGGCAAGACAGATGGATCCCAATGCACTTCAATGCCAAGCCGATTACTCCCAGGGAGAGGCATCTGGTGACGCTAGTGTTAGATCTTATTCTTGACTCAGGTCAATGGAATGAAGAACTGATTAAGGCTCTCTTCTTTCCAATTGACACAAGGACCATCCTTTATACTCCTCTAAGACCACAAGAAGAGGATTGGTGGGCATGGGAACCAGAGAAATTTGGTGAGTACACAGTGAAGTCGGCATATAGGATACTTCATGGGACCAATGCGGATCACGCTGGTCTAGTTCTGGGGGCTTCGAATGTTGCGTCCTAGGGTAAGCGGTGGGCACTGAATGTTTCGCCCAAAGATAAGGTATTTTGGTGGAGGGTGTTACATGAGTTCCTACCTGCCAAGGATATTCTTAACCGGCATCATATTGAACCGACCGGTTTCTGTGAGGTGTGTGGAGCAGACAAAGAATCAATTAAACATGTGCTTACTGAATGCACTATTGCCAAACTTTTTTGGAGAGACGTCAGGGGTCTTATTGGGATCAAGCTTCCCCGGCTCCACCCTGTTACTTGGGCAAGTGATTTATTAACTGAAGGTTTCTGCTCTGGAAAAAACCGATGTCTCTTCATAATTGGAATGTATTCCTTATGGCTGCAAAGGAATGGGCGCCGCCATGGCAGTGATCAACCACCATTGAGACAAGCGGTGTGTTGGGCTATGGACACCGCACACGATCTGTGGCAGATTACCAAAGCACCAAGACAGAAACCAGTGGTGACTAGAAGCCGGGCTCATTGGCAGGCGCCACAAGGAGAGTGGATCAAATACAACACACCGCTTTTGGATGATTCATACTAAATTGAATGTTAAGCATGTTGGAGTGCTCAACTCAATCATAGAAAGCAAGTGAAGACCGAAGCAAGACTTGGCTCGATGGATCGAATGCAAGTGTGAAGGGCAAGTTGGGTGATGACTTGGCACCGATGGACCGAGGCAATGGTGAAGAGCAAGTGAGGCTAAGGTTGACAGACTTGAAGTCTATGAGATGGTTTGGGTGATTCACATCAACTATGAAGACAAGCCAAAGATGCATTGGCTATTATGAAATCTCTTGGTGAGAATGTTGGACAACACTTTCCTTGCGAGCATCAAATTGTGGTATTTGGATTTGCGCAAGGCAAAGGTATGAAACATAGGGTGTTTCATTTTACCGGCTGTGAGGTGTGTAGAGAAGATTATAGTTGGATTTAGGATTGGTAGCTGTACTATTAAGAGGGGCAAACATGTTTTGCATTACGGTTATCTAGTGCCACTTGTGAGATCTAACATCGAATTATGACTTGGTGATGAGTGGTGTAAAAGTTTGGCAAACCTTTGTGAAAAGATTTACAAAAGCTAACTAGTGTGACTTCAACAATCTCTTTTGTGAGAGATTGTATCTTGGTGTTGGTTTGCTTTGAAAAAGGTTTGAAAGTGCTTGTTACTAACTTTGAGTAGTTTTGGAACCATCCATGGCACATGGATTGGTATGCCTAAACAAACGGATGCTTTGCGCTTGAGAAGGGTGGTTTCAGGCAGCGAGTGGACAGTCCAGGCCTTGGGGCGGATAGTCCGCCAGCCATTCCCTGCAAACCACACGGATTGCAAACAATCTGTTGGCCGTTGTTGGAGGCAACGGCGGATAGTCCGCACGTTGCTGGTTCTCTGATCAAGGCGTCGCGATAGAACGATGGATAGTTCGAGCCCTAAGGGCGGATTGTCCGCAAGTCACAGTTTGAAACTAATGGCTAGTTCATATTGAACAGCGGATAGTCTGAGGCTTGAACGGTGGACTGTTCGCGGATGTTGCAGAAATAGAGTAACGGCTAGTTTTGGGGTGCTTCTCTATATACAGTGGGTTGCGCGGCTTGTGGGCACTCTCTTGGCCATTCTAATAGCATACCTCTTGGGAGAGCACCTCCTCTCATATTTCTTGCTTGAGGGCAACCTTTAGAGAGTGAGTGTGCTTCTCTAGTGCGAATCTTTTTGAGAGAGATTACTTGTGGCACTAGGTGGTCATCGTGCGGGCTTGGTTGTTTGTTACTCATGGAGTTTGTCGACTCTTAGACGGCTTGGTGATGGTCTCCGTGAAGCACGCAAGGAGGATTGTGCAGTGCTCCGGAGTTGGCTTTGTGAAGGGGTTATTGAGCTTATCCCTGGTGGAGGAAGGCAAAGAGCATTTCTACTGTAATTGAGGCATGAAGAGTATCTAGTTGATTCGTCGGCTCAAAGTTTTTGTGCTCACGTGGAGCCTAACTAGTGAAGTAGTCCGAAGCTTGCAGGCTTGGAACTAACAAGAGGAGTGGCAATCCTAGAACTTGCTTCAACGTGGATTAAGTGACCAGCAAGTCACTGAACCACGTAAAAACACCATGTGTCATCCTCTACATTATGGTTTAGTCATCTCAACACAAGCTTACTATATTGCATATATTATCCCCTTGTGTTGCATACCTTGTGCCTTGTATTTGCAGTTTCTCTCTAGTATGTGTAGGAGCTCTCTTGCGCTTACTATGTTAACTAGTTGACTTGCTTAGTTGAACTTGCAAGCTAGAATTGTGTGGAAGAACTCTCACTAATTGAGACCTTAAATAGAGGGGTGAAATCCAAAATCAACTTGTTTCACATCTTCTGCAACTAAAATTAGATAGTATTTATAATTAAACTTAAAAATGACTGTTCACCCCCTATAATCAGCCATCTCGATCTTTCACATACCATACCACAAGGGTCCAACATCCTCAGATCATGCCACATGTACTAGCCCTTTAAATATTATTATCATTGTCGTTCAATGGCTCCTCACGTCAATGCTCCGATACAATAACGGAGACGCACACTTGCGTGCCCACCTCCGTTAACGTTCATACAATGTCTCGCAAAATCATTTAGACATCCAAAAGTATATGCTAGTTTGGTTGCTAATAGTTTTTATTTTGGCCAAGTTTAACCAAATTTATTAAAAAATTAAAATCATACATCGACAAAATCACAATAGTATATTTGAAATTATTTATGAAACATGTCTTCATGATGCATTTATTTCATGCTCTAGATATTAATATATTTTTTCCTAAAATATCAGTGAGGCAAACTGATCTAGGGCACAACCTTGCACAATGTCTATATCTACTTAGCAACTCTTCAGTTTGCCGTTTTAATATCTACCAGAAAAAAAGAAGTATATCACTCGACTGCACCAAATTCAAATTATATCAATGTTTCAGACAATGTTCAACTGCTGAGCCACTCAAGACTGGATCCTTTGACCGTGGATTCAGATATTCCTCAGTTTTCCTCTTCTTGCCCTGAGCAACCAATCTTTTAACGTATGAAATATAAGCATCAACGTCAAATTTTCTCTTGCATCCAGCATAGTTCATATAACGTATCTTTCCAAATACCGGACGTTCCTTCCAACCCTACAAAAATTGAAGCGTAGACTAACTCGTAAGCTTTAAGAATGATACTAATCATGGAACCGCAGAAATAATCTCTTAGAATTTAAAAAACACATCAACAAAGATTTTGCAGTTCTTCCCTATGAAGGGAACTACTAGAGTTCACTAACCTGATCATGGAGGCCACAAATAGACCACATGCAACCAACATAGCCATTGGGATCTCTTCCATCGATATGATACTGCAAAATATTGATAAAGTTAGAGAATTTCATAACATACTTATGAACCAACTTGAATAAATACATTAAGGTAAAGTGCTATTACAAAATCAAATCTATTGACCAGGGAAATGAACTGGACAGCAGGTATCTGCACTATAGGTACATCATCTAGTTGTTTTCAAGTCCCAAAATATCATTTATCCACTTCGTCAAGGGTGTCGGTGCTCAAGGTAGCAGGCCCTCGACTTCTCAGTTCATAGCTGGGGGTTGATAATGGCGCCAGGAGGTTTCCCTGGACGTCCTATGGTGAAGGGGGTGAGATTAAGAGCAGCAGAGGTAGATTAGGAGATAACTTGATTCTCTTCCCCTCATCATAAGCTGATTACAGAATATAGAGCACCCCAGCCTCCTGGGCGTCCAGCTCTGGTCCCTTCGTTTCTCCCCCCAATAATCACTCTCTCATAACTCTAATCCCTTCCCCATAATCCTTAATTGCTGCTGACTACAGCTGGTACCTCCTTGGGTGCCCACTCTAGCCCTTCTGGCCACATCTCGAGCACTGGGACGCCTTTCATAATGGCGCCCCCAAATCACACACTTACACTTTCATATCTTAGTTAGCTAATTTTAAATGTAAACGCAAATAAAATAAATAACCAACTTAACAAAGTTACTGCTACTTGTCAGACGGTCAGAGGCAATCTTAACATCTTTTGCCCAAGAGGATTATGGCACAATAATTAAAATTGAAGATAGAAAGCACTAAGATTGGAGGAAGATCAAATGGACCTTAGTTCGAAAAGAACCTTAGTTCGAAAAGAATGGTGACTATTCATTGCTAGAACTGTCACTGTCTTTTCTCCTAGCATAAAAAATAGTACTACAAAGAACTGTTCTTAACCACATTCAAGGCTATAACTATTGAGAAAATCCCTTCTATGCCATTGAAACTCATACTTATCCCTTATGTGCCATTAAAAAATACAAGTTCCCTTCTATGCCATTGCTTTATATTTTCTCTCCCTTATATGCTATTGCCGTTATATTCTCCGTAAGAAATCTCCGTTAGCGCTATGTGCGGTACCATTTTCACTCCGCATATGTCTACATCGCTGCAAGAAGACTGACCTAGCCTAGCCATTTGACGTACGTATCATAATTTGTCTAGCCATTTGACGTACACGTGTTATAATTTAGACTTACGTAAATACGCTTATCCTAGTGTTTTCCGATTCAAAATTTTGTTCAAATTTTTCCTACAAAATGTCTCGTAGTGACATCTCCATGTGCTATAACTAGTGATAGTGTTAAAAAGATTCGTCTCACAATTTATATGTAATATATGTAATTAGTTGTTTGTTTTGTCTATATTTAATACTTTATATATGTGCAAACGTTCGATGTGATTGGTGTAAAGTTTTTACCTTAAAAACTAAACAGGACCTCGCTATGTACGTGTGGACAATGACTTGACGAGGTTGGTCTTTGGTGTTCTTGCCGGTGGCTTTTTGTATACGGTGTCCTTGCTCGTATCGGAGATGTGCACGCGTGATGCATGCGGAACCCGCCTCGAGCTGAGCACGAGGGCGTTGGTCATTGGCATGGATGATGTTGGCATTGGTGCACTACGCAGCAGCGTTAACCCTAGATCCCCGTCCGTTCCCAGCCTAGCACGTGAGATTTTTGACGGAGAATATAACGGCAATGGCATATAAGGGAGAGAAAATATAAAACAATGGCATAGAAGGGAACTTGTATTTTTCAATGGCACATTAGGGATAAGTATAAGTTTCAATGGCATAGAAAGGACTGGCCCATAACTATTTGGTGACTTCGGCATGCTAAAATCATAAACTCTAGTAGAGGGACAAAAGTACAAAATTTAGACAAAAACAACATCAGAAATCAGAAGCACACAGAAACAGTAAAATCTCAAACTGCTGCATCCTAAGCGTGGCAGCTGAAAGTATACTTTAGTTGGTGACAAAGTGGATGTAACTGTCACATTTTGTTAATTGCAGGTTCTTGCACTACAATGTTATTAGTAAGTTATAGAACCCAACACAAAACTAACAGTAGTTTCTGTTTCCCCCCAGTTTTTCTTATGTTTGTTGAATGTAAAGACAATTTTCCATCAATATGATAAAAATAAAAGCAGTACAACACTACAATGCATCTCAGACATTCTTCTAAAATTTACCTTGTCATTCAAATATATTGCTACAGAAAGTGCTTCTTCAGGTCCACTGGTCCATTCTAGAATCTTTTTGGCCCAATACATTCTGCAGAAAACTATTGTATTTTTTAAATAAATGCAGAAACCTATTGTATGAACACAAAGTAATCCCTTATAAAGAAGGTATGAATGCAGAAATAAAGATCAGAATACAATGCTTGGTCGGGGGCAAAAGAGTGGCAAAAAACAATTTGGATTGTTTTCTCTTATCAAGAATATACAAAAGGTAGTACTCCGTAGTAAACTCTACCCATATCAGCAGGATCTTGGAAAAATACTTCATATAAAGAAAATGTTTCAGAGATTTGTTGTAAGCTAACTCACACTTCCATCAAATATAATATTGTTCAAATAGGAACAGAAATCCATGACTACATTTGTCTGTGTGCTGTACACAAGAAGACTTAACACAATCAGCCATTCCAGCACTACATATTCTGATCTTAAACTACATCTGCCCATAGTCTACATACAATGCATTCCAACACTACATATTATCACAAAAGTAAAGAAAAGCATAAATGGGCTAAAACCATGATATATAAATATAGGTATGAATTATGTTACCGCATAAATCCATGCATTTTCCCATGGTGCACCATCTCCAATTGAGATGCATTCCATAGCTGATAAAGGTTGGGAAATGAAGGACACAGTCCAGTCAGCAAGTAGATTAAAATGAATTCAATAACTTCAATAGAGTACAAGGAATATGCTAATACAAACAGGATCAGATGTTTTGGCATTTTCAAGCTGCTCCCTCCTGTTAGCCAAAATAGAATGCTAGTTAACAAATAGCCATGTTGAACATGAGCCTATCGCCTTAGTCATGCCAAGCAGGCAGATAAATGTAATTCACACATATAACTAACTCACGTATAGATATACTCTCTTTTATCACCAGCGTGATCCATTAATGTCTTTCTAGCCCACTCCCATGCACCAACCAGTGAATCATAGTGAGGCTGGTAAAAGCAGAAATTGTCAGCTAGTTCCCTCCTTATTATCAGCTCCTCCAAGAACGCATCCACTGACTGTATCCAAAAGCACGGTATTTTGTAATGTATTAGTTCACTGTTAGACAGACAGATTCAATCTTTAATAATAATGTCAAGGTTTGCTCTTCGGCTGGTAGAAAGATATAGTTGACCCTTTAATATGGCTCTTAATCTTTCATTTAGGAGAGTAACAAGAAATTAAGTAAGTGCACCTTTGGACTAAGATGACGGCGTTTTTTTGCCTCTAGAGCACACCTTTGTGCAGAAATGTGCCCAAAATGTAAGTATGGTGAAAGGCACGACAATGCAAGTGGCTTTGTAGGATCATTCCGGCCTGTGTCATAGCTCTTGATCCTCTTCGTCAAGAACCCATCCTTACTACCAAGAAGCACCTCCAACGCTGCGGCCTCCCCAGGCTCGCACCAGTCAATCTCCGGCACATTCTCAGCCTCACTGTTCCAACAGTGCAGAATCAGTTAGCCATCACTAAACAATGCTATATTTAAAGCCCACACAAGATTATCAACCAATTCAACACCCAACTGCACCTGAAGATGCTATTGATCAGTGCATCCCAGTCAACACTCATAGGCTGCTCCATGCACCAAGGTGCCCACCCCGGCAACTCAGGGTACTCCACCAAGTACTCGTCTATCACCTTGCTCATCTTGCTTCTAAAGGTCTTGGCCGAGTACTCCAGCTTCCCTGACGCCGTCCAGACAGGCACTACATTGTGTGCGTCCACCTGCGTGAACACTATAGCACTCTCACCAATGCGCTCAGCCCAATCCAACTCGAAGGATCCACACTTTGTCGGGGTCCCGGTGTACTCACCTGATGCACGACCATGTCGGCAGTGTCACGCAGCAGCTCCTGGACGACGGCGTCCAATGCCTCCCGCACCGGCCGCAGCGGAGAGAAGTCGGCGACGAGGGCCGAAGCCCCGAGCCGCCGCACCAGTGCCGGCACCTCCGCGGGTCCGCCCTCGAGGAGAAAGAACGGGAGGCCGCGGGCGTGCGCATCGGCAGCGAGGCGGCGGAGCCCGCGGAGGAGGAAACCTAACTGGCGGAGATGGGCGCCTAGGAGGAAGGGCCGTGGGAATAGCGTGAAGGCGATGGCGAGCGGCGCTGCGGGGACGGACGCAGCAGCGAGTTCGGCCGCGTGGAGGAGGGCCCAGTTGTCCGCGAGACGCTGGTCCCGCAGCATCCAGTACACCACCGGCCCGGGCATATGGCCTCCGCCCGGGTGGAGAACCCGCACGCGAGACGGGTGGACCAGGTTTGGGCTCGCCGGCGGCATCCAGGCAGTGGTGGAATGGCGTCGGCGCGTAGGAGGGGATTTTTTTTTTTTTTTTTTGAGAGAGAGAGGGGGGGGGGGAGGTGGCGGGGCGTAGGAGGGGATCTGGGGAAGCCAGGAATGTACGGGTCTTTTGGGCGGTGGGCGCGGTGTTGGCTGGAGGCGCTTTACGCGACGGCGGTTGAACGAACGAGACTGGTGGTCCATAGACGGATAGACCAATCACCAATGTCTGGCAAGGGGATCCGGGTGGGTGGCAGTTGGGGCGAGGGAGAGGCCACATCGGCAGCTTGCTGAGGGTGGGACCATAGGATTTTCTTTTTTTACAACAGTAACATTTTAGGTTTTTTTTCGAATTACACAGTACAGACACAGACGCTCACAACACACGCACACTCATCCCTATGAACATACATCGGCAAAGCATATCCCTATGAGCACCTCCGAAAGACTCTGCCGGCAGATCTTGAGATTGACGAAGTCATCATAGACGCCTCGCTGTCGACGGCCGTTAAATCCTGGGATAAATTCAGGAAAGGTGCGACAACCAGGATTTTAACCCTGGTAGGTAGCGTCCCACTGGACAGTCCTATCATTGGACCACATGCCTATTCAGAATATTTAGGGGTTGTTTGGTACAGGTCACAACAGCTTCACGAGTTGTTGTGAGCTGTTTTATTTGCCAAACACCCTTTTATAAAACTGCTTTATCGATGAAACTATTTTTCTCCCCCTTTCACAAGATGATGAGCTACCATGAAAATGAAAAATAGCTTATCCTAACTCTCTACCTCATTTCTCTCTCCCAGTCATATATGAAGTTATTGTTGAAGCTATTTTACCAAATAATATTATCAAAACAGCTCATCTTCACCAAAAATATTGCTCATAAAGTAATTTTCTAAAAAAAACAGCTTCACATGTAAAGTTGAGCTGTGCTAAATAGAGCCTTAATTTTTACTAGAAATATGTATGTGCGTTAGAACAGGTGTACTCTCTCTGTACAGTAGAAAATGCAATTGTAGGATCCAAATTCTTCCAGTAAAAACGCTCATATAAACAGTAGCCTTGGATAGAAGACCTAGTGGGGGCTGTTCATTTAGCCACTGCATGCCAGATAGCCAGCGCATTCAGATGGTTCATGGCCTCCTTGCTCGTCCACGTGTGGCTTGAGAGTTCTGAATAGTTTTGCTTTACTCATCCGTGTGCGGCAGGAGAGAGTTCTAGACCTTAGAACAGAGAGCTCTGCCAGGTAGTATAGGGTATTTTTGTCATTTGCACACGTCTTGATTTTGCCACGGAGGGAATATATTATTTATTTAATGTTAAAATTATTTTAAATAGGATTAAACCCACTTTTGGTCCCTCCAACTATAAAACCATCTAATGTGGGCACCTCAACTATCAAAACTGTTTAATTTTGACCCAGAGTCATTAAAGACCAC
The DNA here is from genome assembly GCA_038502445.1 of Eremochloa ophiuroides. Lineage (NCBI taxonomy): Eukaryota > Viridiplantae > Streptophyta > Magnoliopsida > Poales > Poaceae > Eremochloa > Eremochloa ophiuroides. The sequence goes on from JAHLJS010000002.1 coordinate 59,541,698, forward strand.
TCCAATTGCCTCAGGGGTTGTTGACTATAATTATTGTATGATTTTACCCGTCAACCAAACATGAAATAGGGGTATAAAGGCAAACACCACCATAGAAATAGGTTTTAACTGACAGAATTCCACAGTTTTGGTGAATCAGTATTTTGTAGGGTGTTAATCAAAAAAGAATCAAGGGAGACCCACATGTCGGACTAAAACATCGAATTCTACCACGAAAGGAGATCAAAAATATTCTAGAGGACACCAGAGACTCGCTGGCAGAAGCGGGGCCCGCTTGGCAGCAGGGGGAGGTTGGCTGACCCACTGACTAGGTCGACCGACCTTTCAGAGAGTTCTTTTCACGTGCGTTTCAACGTGGACCCACATCCGTTTTTCAGGATCAATCTCCACCACCCGTCGAAGTCAGTTTGATCTAAGGGCTACGGTTCATCCTACCGGCCTATATAAACAGCCCCAGACCCCCAGGGTTTCATATCAATCAATCAGATATCAATTTAGATCAATCCAGTTCAGAGAGCTAGAAACCCTGTAATCATTAGAGCTTCACCATCTAGAGCATAGCTACATAGGTTAGAAGTAAAAGGAGGTAAATTCTACTTGAGTTCCGGATCTTTTCTGGAGCTGGAGGCTTCCCGGAGCCATTGTAAGCTCTCTCTTGTATCTTAAACCTCTCTTGAGTGCTTGAGATAAAGTTGATTAACATTATTCTACTATTGATTTTGTTCTCAATTATGCTATTCATTGCTTATCTAGATTTTATACTTTACATAGTTAGGATGCATTCATATTCATACATAGGTTTGTATAGCTCTCATTCATTGATATCATGTATGGGTGATGAACAGCATGTAAGCATGGTGTTTAGATGTGGTTTGTCTACAAATGCGCCTTATATTCTGGGTTCTGTGGTAGATCGCGGATGTAACACTCCCGTTGAGTCCTTTGTGGTCCACACTCTGAATATAGGGAGAGTAGAAAGTTATTATTACTTTAGAAGGCTGGCTATGATCTTGATCTTCCTTAGTAATATTCCCTTAAGTATGAGTATGAAGTGTCTTTGCCATAATTGCTAGTATAATTGCACCAATCTAATATATCTTGATAGTATAGTTAGAATGACTTAAGATATCCTTATGCTTCTGCCTAATTCATACTAGTGCCTAGATAGGAATTGTTCTAAGTGATCATTATTATATATTGATTGATTGGTTGATTGATCATTATGCTTATCATATACATATATCATTATTATTGTAACATAACCCCTATTCTGAGTAAGTAGATCATTTATGGTTATCTCTATATTTGCATATGCATATGATAAATATCTATCTACCTGCATCCCATTTATTGCCAACCCTTCCCAGTGGTAAAATATAAATGACAACCCGGAATACACTTAGGTAAAATAATGGTGTATATTTTATCTATGCGCTTGCGGATATAATATAATATATTTTCCAGTCACTTGGTAGAAGGAGAGATCTTTTAGAATCATGCTGGGGATGACAACCTAGTTATTTCTAAGAGATAGAGGATAAGAGTTCAAGTGATCTGTAGGCTAATCAGGTGGCACATTACTTTATACCTCCCAACATTTCGTTAAGAAATGTCAACAAGCATTTTTGGCGCCGTTGCCAGAGAAGGCTGTTTGGCATACATAAGATATAGATAGATCATATGCATAACACTAAATATGTTAAGAAACCATACAAACCTTAGTCGAACAGGATTACCCTTGTGCTTGTCTAGTTGTGTATCTTTTGCAGGATAATGTATGAGTGGATGTGACCTTCCAAAGAACTTTATTGATGTTGACGGTAATTATTGTATGATTTTACCTGTCAACTAAACATGAAAACAGTATATAAGCAAACACCAACATAGGTTTAGGGATTGAACTGACAGAATTCCACGAGTTTTGGTGAATCTGTGTTTCTGCAGGACGTTATTAGGAAAAGAAGAAAATATCAAGGATGTCGGCATAAAAATCAAATTCCGCGGCGAAAGCGTGTTAGGAAGAATCTAGAAGACACCAGAGACTCACCAGAAAAGGCGAGACCCGATCGGCCACCAAAGTGGATCGGCCGATGCGGCTCATGGATCGGCCAATCCACTCCAGAGTCCGTTTCGCCTCCGCTTCGACGTGGACCCACATCCCACATTTCACGCAATCTACACCGTCCGTCGAAGTCGGTTTTGATCCAAGGGCTACGGTTCATCCCACCGGCCTATATAAGGACCCTAGACCCCCAGGGTTTCAGACGAATTCATTCAATCATATGTAAACTCTAATCGATAGGTGTTCCATGAAAGGATAACTTCTCATTAGGATCTAGGGACTAGATAGTAGAGAGATGGAGAACAAGAGAAGAGTTAGGAGGAGTTGTCGGCCTGTCGGTGATCCCTCTACGGCTTGTACTTCGGTAGGATCTAGCTCTACATGAGCTAGCTCTTAAGATGTCTCGGGCAACCAACTTCTGATTCAAATAAGTTTATGTTTATATTATTCTTCTGGTTTACGAGTCTCTTTTGAGTGCTTTAATCTATCTGGCTTAGATTAGAGTAATATTCGTAGTGTAAACGTAGTGTTTAGACTCGGTATCTCGTAAATACACCCTGCTATCCGGATCGGTGGTAGATCGCGGTAGACTTAGTCCTTGACACAACCGTTGAGTCCTTTGTAGTCCACCTCCCGTCAGTAGTACCATGTAGGACTTGTTGCTAAGGAATAGCATCATCTTTTGATGTCTACTCCTTATGTTCATCCCCAGTTGAGTAATAGAAGACATAGGCTTTCCAAGTTAGAAGTAGAAACCCCTGAGTTATCCTCTCTACACTCCTATTATCTACAACCTAGATCACCATAGCCATATTATCAACACCCTTGATTACATTACAGCCATAACCTTAGTAGCAACACCACTGTCCTTGATTACATCACCACCATCATTGACTACCACCTTTTGACTTAGTTTTTACCTTTACTTATTGACTACCTCTGGTTAAGTTAGATTGTAGTTAACCACGCCCGTTTCCCTGTGGATATGATATTTAAAACCCTCTGGGTGAAAGCTACAACGGTATCCGTGCGCTTGCGAATTTATCTGTGTGCACTTAAAGATACCGACAAGCTTTCTGGAGCCATTTCCGGGGAAACGGTTGCTTACTTAGCTACAAGCCTAGCTTAACCTTTTTATTTTTAACATGGATTCCACTCCTATCTATCAGTATGCTAACCCCACGAGCTCTAGTTTCATGCCACCAGAATCTTCAAAGCCTATCCTAGCACCTAGCTATGAGCTGAGCCCGTGTCTTGTAGAGTTTATCCAAAAACAGCCCTTCTCGGGAGAAGGTGATGAAAACACGTACTCACACCTATGTGAGTTCTACCGCATCTGTGCATGCTTGCGCATCGCTGGCATACCAGATGAAGCTTTACAATGGAAGCTCTTTCCATTCTCTTTGACTGGAAAAGCTAGACATTAGTACAACCAGACCATAGGTAGTATGCAGGGAGATTGGGAAACACTATGCTCTAAATTTTATTCAAAATTCTTTCCCATCCCTATGGTAGTCAGCCTTTGAAAGGAAATTTTATCCTTCAAACAAGGCAACGATGAGTCTCTTGCTGAATCCTAGGAGCATTTCAATGACCTTATCCTCACTGGCTTAGACCTTGCTATTGAAGACCATATATTTCTTCGACATTTTTATATGGGTCTTAGCAAGAATGATAAGCAAGACCTTAATTGTTGCTCTGGAGGATCATTTTTCCCATTTGACTGCTATTGAAGCAAGGTCTATGCTTAATAGATTCACTGGAGTGACCTATTGCTCTAGCACTCGTCCTACACTCCCCGAGAAGAAGGAGGAATCATCTCCTGATCAAAGAGAGGAAGCTCCGATATCCAAACAACAACCATTTTAATCCCAAGATTTGGTTATCTTTCCCAAATCATCAATACCCCAAAATTTCCCAAGAGAAATTCCACCTTTGGAACATCCTTTTGAATTCGAGGGTAACCCCATTGATTCTGGGAGAGCAAATAACTCTTGTCCGCATAAGAGACCTCCAAGTGATCATATTTCAAATCCTCTTATAGAAGAGTCTCTTAGAAAACGTCCTTATTCCCATTGAGAAGAATTTGAGGATGGCATATCTAGTGATGCCATAGAAGGAGAGCCAAGCCAATTAGAAGTCAATCCTATCTTCTCCCCTTCTATGCCCACAGTAGATGAATTATCTGAACCCATCCTTGATCCCAATGATCCATCTTGTACTCTCTCTCCTAAGACTCTTGATGATCCTAGAAACCCATTTAGACATCCAAATCATAGGAGTCATCAAGGCCACAAGGAAGATCATGAAGAGCTACAACAATGGCAGGAATGTGTTGAATGGATGGACAGATACGAAGCCTTATGGACGGAATCCATACTTAGTTCAGATCCAAATGATGAACTTATAGCTTATCCGAGTATGGAGGCCCTAGGCGAGATCAACCTGAGAGACACCAATTCAAGGGAAATCTTGGACAATGAAATGCCCAATGAATGTCATAGGCATGAAATGAAAGAGACAATGTTTTTTGCTGATAGACATTCATGAAGAGACACCCTTGGAGATTAAAATAGATGATCCAGGCTCACAAGAGCAAACTCCTGAGTCAACAGGTCTCTCTATCATTGCCATACATGAGATCTCCAACCCCCTCATTTTACCTGTCCATAGAATCTTAAAAAGGGTGGTTGTAGATGCATATGTTTATCATAAACATTGCAAATCTTGATGTATGAGTCTTGAGATAGATGTCGTCCTTAAACAAGTCTTCCCCTTTTTGCTTTGATGTCTTTGTAGCATAGAGATATAATTGTGAGAATATCCCTTCGGGTATTATTGTCACTAACCATTTTAGGACTAAAGCAAAAAGGATGGAGGATGATGACTCCAAGGTATGTCCAACCAATTACCATGCAACATTGATCACATCCATCCAGACTTGATTTTTGCCTTGCAAAATTCAAGCTTGGGGGATGGGCTTTTCAAAAACAAATCCTATACCATGTTGCAAATTTATCTTGGTTGTCACTACCTTCAATTCATGCACTCACATCTCTATTTGAGTAAATCCTTGTAAAGCTTTCAAGCTATCTTTGTTTGCTATGGTATATGTTTAGGTTTGGAGTAGGTTCATACATCTCTTAAATTAAGCATCCTTAGCTTAAGAGAGCTAATCCTACTTTAGAAGGCTTTTAAAATTAAGCGTGGTGCTTAGGTTAAAATGCTTTCCAAGATTAAATTAGACATGGTGTCTAAGTTGATTTTTGAACTGATAGTATGCTATAGTAGACATTGTATATTTTGTCAGACTAACCCCTGTAGGAAACTTTCAAATCAATTCGGGGAAGTCAAAGGATAAACTCAAATCAGAGATGAAGTAAGACATGAATCTCAACAGTTGTGCATAAGGGAGATGTCCGGCTCGGCAGACTTAAGAACCAGGAGTCATTGCAGTCCGGTTGCAGCATAAGGAAGGAAGACCAAATTCCACCAAAGATTGATCTGACCATGGTCTTCCTCCTCTCGACCTCCCATCGCTCAGGCACGCTGGTTTGCAATCCCTCTACTCACCATTACCTTACTTCTATAAGTTTGATTAGTTCTACAAATGCCTTATATGAAAATCAAACTTAACGACAACATAAAATCAATCCTCCATAGAAGAAGTAATGGTGAATCATAAATGTTCTATGGTAATGTCCAAACAACTTATCTACATTATAGAAAGTGACCTTTAGCTTGATGACAACACTATCCCTGTCATTACTTGTATATTCCTTCGGGTATGTGTTGTCCACTAATGCTTTGCAGGAATAACGAGAGGAGCAAAAGGTCCGAACATAGCTCAAAAAGGAAGAACAAAAGGATGTCATAGGAGACAAGCCACTCATGAACAAGACACTACAAACTCCTGCCCAAGCAGACACATACTGAAGCAGTGAGGATGATCAACTTGGTTCAGGCTGAATACGATCACCTCCTTGGATCACTACACCTACCAAAGCTAGACGATCCAGTCATGCCAACAATCGAGTACACCAGAGAATCTTTCATAGGAGTTTCTGCAACACTGGATCGAGTGTCAACATAAAGGAAAAGATGACAGACCAGGTGTTCAGGTTCCTAGAGAGGACTCAGAATCACTACATCCCCTCTGACTTCTTGGTCCTAGACATGGGCAAGGAAGAGTATGATCCACCGATTGTACTTGGAAGACCGTTCCTCAACACCTCACGAGCAATCATCTATATAAGATCAGGAAAGGTCCACTTCAAATTCCACAAAGAAAAGGAGCGCTGCTACTTCAACAGCTATACAACTTATGAGCAGACAAAGAAGAACAAATCAAGGAGGAGACGTCATTCATTCCAACATCAGAAGAACCAACCACCCAAGGATGGTTAGGCAGACTATGAAGGAGAAGTTGTAAGGAGTGATGAGGCCACTACGTCCGAAGATAAGAAGAGTGAGGAAGAGGAGATTGTGAAGGATGAGCCCCAACCTCATCCTTGTGGGTAGCCCCCAACCTCATCCTTAGTTTTCAACCTTGAATCATCCCAAGTTTTAGACACAACCATTTTAACTTGAAAGACTTACTTTGAACCTGAAACTTGTGGGTAGCAAATGCTTGATCTAAGTCTAAGTAATTGAGGGATATAATATGCAAAGTATGAGCTGCTCTTTATCTTGTTCCTAGTGATGCTTGAGTTCTGGAGATTTATTTTGGAAATCCTTAAAACCACATGATGAGTTCCTGTATGACAAGAGCTTTATATTCCTACCACAGCCATACATGCTAGATTAGGAAAAAAACATACACATTATATGCTACTTGTTTTGTTTTGAGTTTACTCAAGTTTTGTTCATACCTTAGGAACTTGTCATGCTCTTACAATCAAGATCACGTGCACTCCACCCATAATGCACTACTCATCCCGAGTAGGCGCATCTACATTCCACACATTCCATCTATTCCATATATTCCACCCAAACATATACCCCATTGGTTACTCCAGATCAATGCTCCAAAGTTCTTGTTGCTATCTCTCAAAAGAGAAATAAAAAGAAAAGTGAAGTACTGTTGCAGAGAAGAGGCATGTGGCTATGCAAAAGAGTGAGATGAGATAAAACAATGGGTACCAAGATGCCCGCCTGAGAGGTAAAAATGGACAAGTGTCCGAATTATCAAAACAATGGGTACTCTGATGCCCGCCTAAAAAAGAAAAGAAAGATAGCCCATGTTATCCTGCAGCACAATTCCCTAGTGTTGAAAAAGAGAGAGATGTTTTCAAGGAGCAAAAGTGTAGAATTAGGATTAGCCTCCATATATACATCCACCTACCACCATATATATCCACCTACCACCTCACATCCACACACATGCACATCTTAATTCAATTGTATGACTTGTTCCTTTGGATCCATTGTTTGACTTCACAATATATTCATTGCAAGTATGTATGAGCTGTCTCCTTACCCATGAGCTCCACATAAGCCATTAGTTATAGGGTGAGAGAGAGAGAAGGCATGCATCACTATTGCCTTGGTGAGGATCCACAAATACCATATATTGAGAGACTTGAGAGAGTCATACAAAGGAAACTCTGAGTTTTATTTTGAAAACTTACAAAAGCTCTAGGATAAGAGTTGAACGACAGAGCTTGAGACATATTGCTTAACTTAGACATTCTGTCCTTCAATTACCCAAGACCCAAGAGAAAGCTACAAGCTCCATGGTTGAAGGTAATAAAGGTAAGTCTGAAGGTTAGCTTGGTCTACTCTAATCCTTGAGTACTTCTTGGTTTAAAACTATATACTTGTGAAGGGTTGCTATAACTTTTGATACATGCTAAAGTTGGCTTTGCTAAGGGACTAGCAAAGGTTAATCATGGGGGGCTTGTTGACGGTAATTATTGTATGATTTTACTCATCAACCAAACATAAAATAGGGTATAAAGTAAACAACACCATAGAAATAGGGTTTTAACTGACAGAATTCCACAGTTTTGGTGAACCAGTGTGTTGCAGGGTGTTTATTAGAAAAGAACTAAGGAAGACCCACATGTCGGACTAAAACATCGAATTCTATTGCGAAAGGAGATCAAGAATATTCTAGAGGACACCAGAGACTCGCTAGCAGAAGCGGGGCCCACTTGGCAGCAGGGGGAGGTCGGCTGACCCACTAACCAGGTCGGCCGACCTGTCAGAGAGTTCTTTTCGCATGCGTTTTGACGTGGACCCACATCTATTTTTTAGGATCAATCTCCACCACCCGTCGAAGTCGGTTTGATCTAAGGGCTACGGTTCATCCTACCGACCTATATAAACAGCCCCAGACCCCCTAGGGTTTCACATGAATCAATCAGATATCAATTCAGATCAATCCAGTTTAGGGAGTTACAAACCCTGGAATCATTAGAGCTTCACCATCTAGAGCGTAGCTACATAGGTTAGAAGTAGAAGGAGGCAAGTTCTACTTGAGTTCTGGATCTTGTCTAGAGCTGGAGGCTTCCTGGAGCCATTGTAAGCTCTCTCTTGTATCTTAAACCTCTCTTGAGTGCTTGAGATAAAATTGATTGATATTATTCTACTATTTATTATGTTCTTAATTATGCTATTCTTTGCTTATCTAGATTGTATACTTTGCATAGCTAGGATGCATTCATATTCATACATAGGTTTGTATAGCTCTCATTCATTGATATCATGTATGGGTGATGAACAGCATGTAAGCATGGTGCTTAGATGTTTGTCTGCAAATACGCCTTATATTATAGGTTCTGTGGTAGATCACGGATGTGACACTCCCGTTGAGTCCTTTGTAGTCCACACTCTGAATGTAGGGAGAGTAGGAAGTTATTATTACTTTGTAAGGCTGGCTATGATCTTGATCTTCCTTAGTAATATTCCCTTAAGTATGAGTATGAAGTATCTTTGCCATGATTGCTAGTATAATTGTACCAATCTAATATGTCTTTGATAGTATAATTAGAATGACTTAGGATATCTTTATGCTTCTGCCTAATTCATGCTAGTGCCTAGATAGGAAGTGTTTTAAGTGATCATTATTATATATTGATTGATTGGTTGATTGATCATTTTACTTATCATATACATATATCATTATTATTGTGACATAACCCCTGTTCTGAGTAAGTAGATCATTTATGGTTATCTCCATATTTACATATGCATATGATAACTATCTATCTATCTGCATCCCATTTATTGCCAATCCTTCCCAGTGGTAAAATATAAATGACAACCCAGAATACTCATGAGTAAAATGCTACAATGGTGTATATTTTATCTATACGTTTGCGAATATAATATAATACATTTTCCAGTCACTTCTCCGAAGGAGAGATCTTTTAGAATCATGCTGGGATGACAACCTAGTTATTTTGAATGGATAGAGGATAAAGGTTCAAGTGATCCGTGGACTAATCAGGTGGCACATTAATTTATACCTCCCAACATTTCGTTAAGAAATATCAACAGGGGTCAAAATTGAATGGTTTTGATAGTTGAAGTGCTAAAATTAGACATAAGCAAGAGTTGAGGGGATAAAAATAGACTTAATCGATTAATTTAGTTTTTAAATATTTATGAAAAATAAACTTATCGATAAATATCAATATGTATCAAAATATTACCTATACATCACTAGATTTTTTCTAAATAAGAATCCGAATTTATTTAAAATTAGTGACATTGCCCGCACCATCGTGGGCTTGTGCAAGAAGTGTGGTCTCTAAGGAATATTCAGACTAATGTAGAGACTATCATAATACGCCATAGCGTACATATGTAGAAAGAAGTGTGGTTTGTAGTATTTGGCATAGCAGGCAAAGCAGTTTTACATTAACAACAAAATTATATAAAATATAAATCATCAATTGACATCCTAACCAGCAGGTGCACCGGCCCAGTTTCCTTGAAATGTGCCTTTCACCTGGTTGTTTGCCGTAGCGCACCTTTGAGCAGCAGCAAGCACCTAGAGGCACACGGCCTGAGAGCAGCGGAGAAAATATAATAATGTTAGAGTGTCACAGAACCACCCAAATCATGTGGCCCACAGGCACCTGTCATTGTCACTAATAACCTCCGATAGCCGTGCCCGTGACCCAAATGACTTAGAAGGGTCTGTCGGGCTACACCAGCACCCGTTTCTTCTACAGGATCTCATTGCGAAGCCATTATAGGATTACAACAGTTCATATAAAATATACATATTAAAGTAAAAGTGCGAAAGGATTATATAACTTTAGATTACAAACTAGTTGTCCAAATATAAACTTAAGTACAATTATTACAAACTATACATAAATAGCATTAGCAGTGGAGTAGCTCTTATACAATACACATATATAATAATAGAAACCTGGCCCAAGGGTTTAAACTTCACTCGTCATCACTGCTCTCCTGGAAGATGGTCATGCAGGAGGGCCCAAAGTAGACCTGCTGCGGCTGCTCTCCTGCATCAGGGGTTAACAAACCCTGAGTACATGGGGTACTCCGCAAGACTTATCCAACTAATAATTAGCAAGAAGACTCAGGAATGCAGGTTGAGGGGAGTCAAGGTAGGGCTTAAGTAAGAATCATAGTCTTTTGCAGAAAAGCTCTCTATTTTTAGTTTCTACTTTCACTATTTTATCTCAGTATTAAATAGTAGTCCTGAGGGTAAGTTGGTTCACATGTACCCTCCAAATTCCAATTACTTATTCATTCACAAAACCTAATTCTGAACCACTATTCGATGTATGATCGAAGGATCAAGTCTCCATAACCGAGGAGCAATGACGATTCAAATCGATTAATACCCAGCTGCGGATCTCTAACCACAATGAATATGTAGCATCTAAGCATGCATATGCCAACCCCATTTTCCACGGCTCCTCCGAAACCTGAACCGGTCTTACGCCATCCGAGAGCACAATACTCCTCTAATCCAGCACACCGGCCACGAGGCTACATGCTACTCTCGCCATCTCTCCACTCCCAGTGCGCGGTTGTCGGTTCGAGTGACAGAATCGTCGGAGCTAGGGCTTCCCGAAGTATGTGGCTAGTTGCAAAGTCTCGATCACAGCAGGCCCACAATGAACGGTCCCTAATTCATTTTCCATCGGTGACAATACATTGGGACTCTAACCCAAGTGCAAAGCAACCGAATGGTTTCCAAATCTCTTTCCATCGGCGACAATACATTAGGACTCTAACCCAAGTGCAAATCGACCGAACGGACACATATTCATTTTCATTTCTCATGATTGATCAATAGTATATCATCATAGCTCAGAAAATAGCATTTTATGCAAAAATTAAATTAATTAAGTTGGGCTAAGCATTTTCCAAACATTTCATTTAAATCAGGTTTCCGAGATGATATTTAAGTGGTCAAGGGTGGTAATGCATCAATTGGGTTATCACTCAACTCCTATCAACTTAATTCAATAGTTTAACTCAAAGTGATAAATATTTTATAAATCATCAGGATGGGTTTAAATGCACCGGGGGCTTCCCTTGAGCTGTAGGGAGTGAAGGGTTGGGGTCGGTACCATAGATGTCAAAACCCTATGGATCTTAGGAGCAACTTCCTCCGCAGTGGTCTCGACTTTCACTTCTTCACCCTCGGTAACTACACGTATACAATGATGCATGCTTAACATGATGCATAATGACATGACGTGAGAAGTAGAACAAACATTTAATCAACGACCTTGAGTACAACTTTCCTTCGTGATAACATTGTAAAACGATCTACACTAAGTAAGGTGGTGGTGGTATAATTACTTTATTAACCATTTTGACAGTCGTAGAAAGCCGCTGCACAGCTCTACAATTATCACAAAAGCTAACCATGAGGAAATCAATCTAAAGTGCCTAGGGTCCATAGGGTGAATGACCCAAGGTCAACAATCAACCCCAAACTCACACAGACCTAAATTATAAGGGCTTTTCTTTATATTTCATTAATCAAATAATCAAGCATTAAATAATAAATAAGTAAACTCCTTCCATTTAAGCTCAAACTTTTTCAACAGATAGTTCATGTCATAAAACAGTACCACATTAAATTTCAAGATTTTTCAATGATCTTAGAATTTATTAAAATTTAGCAAAGTTGCATTTAGTAATTAATAGGCGCAATTTTAATCCTTACAGAAAGTACTAGAAATCATTTTACTATATTTTTCTTGCATTCTACACATCACAACGAGTTAAAAAGTTTTTCATGATTTTTAGGACATCAAATTTATTCCTACAAAAATAACAAGACAGAGCACAATTCCCAATAATTCAAATTCAGAAAATCAATTTATATTCGCATTTAAATGGAAAAACCAATCTGGCCCGGGACGGACCACGAAGGAGCAGGCCGGACCAGCCGGCCCGCGCGCGCACGGCACTGGCATCTTTGCACAAAACCCCCTGAACCTAATAGAAACTAACCCGCAATCCACACGGCACTATTCAAATGAGTCAGTGACTTCACGGATAACCCCCTAGACTTTCTTTTCTTCTAACCCAGGGTCCCTCTCCTCATCTACAGGCGCTGATCGATGGCCACCGGTGGTTGACCGGCCCTAGCTCGCCGCCGGCGAGTCGGCTGACCTAACCGGGAGCACCAGCGTGCTCCGGACACTCTTGCGAACCCAACGAGCTAGTTGGTTACACGTTTTTGGGTTTGGAGGGCACCCAGCCGCGATCGCGGCGGCTCGGTGTTGACGGTGGATATACTATAAAATTCCACATTCAAACACCGTCAACAGGTCTCGGATTCAAGGGAAGATAAACATATCATGAGCATATTTTATCAATAACTAGTTCCACATGTACTCTTAAGCTTCTAAACGCAGGGAAGATGAAACAGAGCAGAAATGAACACTTGGAGCCCAATAATGTGGTTCGGCCGAACCATGTATTTCGGACCCAAGTCATCACACATCAAGACATAGTGCAAAACATCACTTGGAAGAGAGGATAGCCAAGGGTGGGCCCACCCATGGGTCACCGAACTGCCCATGGGGCCAACCTGGCTCTGGTGACGTGGCAGGATCCGTGTGACCTTCCACTCAGCTCATTTCAGCCCTTGGATCAACATGTGTTTCCATTCAACGGTTGAGAAGAAAAGCATAAGGATTCAACGTGATAACATGCAAATGAAGTGGAACCAACACAAGGGGGACAGTCTGTGACAGATGGGGACCACGGTGGTGGGCCTAACCCACCAGGGGTGGGTTGGCCGAACCATTAAATGTGGGCCCAAGCCACCTACACACTCCCAGACTGGTGGGGACTCATTCTAGAAGACCCTGGCTAGGCCCACCAGTCATAGGGGGGTCGGCCGAACCCCCCTGGTGCCCAGCCAGGTCGGTTGGCCTCCACCGACTCCAAGCATGTTCTCCACGTGATGATTTGCTCACGGCCGTCCATCTTGAGGCGGTTCAAAGGCGGTTCATCCAAGGGTGGAGAGGCATGGAGCACACGGGTCACTGACGTGGCACTCCCTCACTCTCCCCTATAAATAGAGGCTTCCCACTCCTCTCCAAGACACACAAGACACAAGAGAGACAAGAGTCACAAGTCACAAGAGTTCTACTCTTTAGTAGTAGTATTAGTCTAGTGTGGGAGTCAGAGTCGAGTCGAGCTACGCTCGGAGTCTCCGGAGTCATCTGCTGGAGAGTCTGGTATAGCTCTTGTACCTTTCCTTCTGTAAGACTTTACCTTTATCAATATATTATCTTTACTTTACTTTACTAAGTCTCTACTTAGTGCATCACTATTCTTTATAGTATTGTTGTGTTTTGTCTTAACTTATAGTTAAGTTATATTGGATAGTGATCCTGTAACCAGCTCACGTGTGTAGTTCATCGCCTGTCCTAGGGTGCTTTAGTTGTTGGTACACAACTAGAGTAGTAAGGCTTAGTGTAAGCGTGGTGCTTAGACTAGATCTTGCCTTTGAATGCCGCATGTCGCACGGATTGTTTGTGGGTGCTAGCAGGTGGTGACAGCCCTGTCTAGTCTTAGTATCCCTCCACGTGTTTTAGGCAAGTTCTTAAAAGGTAGGCTCCCATAAGAGAATAGCTGCTTTGGGTAGAGGTTATATCCCCTACTATCTCGCCTATCCCAAACACACAGGAAGTAAGGTAGCTGTCTTGATATAATTCATCTATTTGATAAGATAGTTCACAAGAGTAAAATGAGTGTCATAAGAGTCTTATACTCACTCATTGTCCTCCCACCTAGCTATACTCTACTAGTTATCTTAGTTATCTGAAAATCTTGTCGTGTCTTGGTGTTATTATCCTTTCCTCTACATATCGATTTACCCCCTATCACTAGTTGATACTAAGTTGCTATAGACTTAAGGATCTCTCTCTTTTTATTAATTATTCCTAGCAACCACTTTCCCTTGGGATAAAAATAAATAACGATACCTTGGAATACTCCCGGGTGAAGTGCTACAGCGGTATATTCTGTGCGCTTGCGGAATTATCCAATAGATATAAGAAATATGCTAGACACTTCTGGCGCCGTTATCAGAGATAGCCTAACACCCTGTCTCTGGTGGTTCCGCTAAGAAGTGTCAACAAGTATTTCTGGTGCCGTTGCCGGTGAAAGCATCTGTCTAGAAATATTAATAAAAAAATTGAATCCGGAGTCTACTATCAATTTAGTTATCGATTAGTGTTAGGGGCTTACCCCTGTCTGTGTTTCTCGTTATCGTGAAGCTAGACAGTGCATGAACGGTTTCCAATTGCCGTCAAATTTCATTGAAGACCCTGAGCAATTGTTGAGGAGAACTAGACGCCGTCAAGTTCCACCTCAAAGGTTCATTTCAAACCTGAATCCATTCGAGGAAAGAGGCTCTGCACTATCAACCGAGGAAGCTATGGCCCAAAAGACCATCTCTGAGTTCTCTGCACCGTCGGCTGACAACATTGCCACCGGTCCGCAGCTCAACTTGGGGGATGTCACCTTTGAGCTTAAGCCAGCTCTGATCAACATGGTGCAAGCCAATCCATTCTGTGGGAAACCGCACGAAGACGCCAATGCCCATCTCTAGCACTTCTTGGAGGTGTGTGGTACCTTCACTATCAAGAATGTCTCGGCTGACGCCATCCATCTTCGCCTGTTCCCATTCTCACTGCTTGGGAAGGCGAAGCAATGGTTTTATGCCAACAAGAATGAAGCTACCACCTGGGAGAAGTGCGCCAATGCATTTCTCAAAAAGTTCTTCCCAATGGGCAAAACCAGCACTCTCTGTGGAAAAATCTCAAGCTTCCAACAGCAAGCTGACGAGACGATTCCCGAAGCATGGGAATGTCTCCAGGAGTACATTCGTGCTTGTCCTAATCATGGAATTGAAGAATGGCTCCTAATCCAAGATTTCTACCATGGGCTGACTGGATTAGTCCGTAATCACCTTGATGCTGCCGCTGGAGGAGCATTCCTGCAACACAATGTCAAAGACGCCAAAGACCTCATTGAAAAGATGGTTATCAACCAAGAATGGAATGAGGAGTGTCTCCAACCCAAGAAAAGGGGTATGCACACCGTTGAAAGCCCATGTTTGGTTTTGGGTAATTGATGAAACCTAGTTTGCTAATGATTGCTCTAAGTGTTTCATGAGAATTGATTAGCAAATGGCAAGATGGAGCAAAGGACTGGGTCGGTGGAGGCCACAAGTGAAGGGCAATGACGGTATCCATGCAAATGGTATAAGTCCATCATCAAAAGGAGTCCACAAGTTTCATCAAGAGATGGTGAAAAAGCTAGGAGCTCAAGGCAAAGGTATAATCCATAGGAGCTCTTTTGCTTTTAGTGATCAAGACTCCATAGAGGGAGTGATCACATTTAGGATAGATAGCCGTACTATCAAGAGGGGAGAAATCGTTGATGAAATACGGTTATCAAGTGCCACTAGGTGTTCATGATCATTGCATTGCATATAGATGCTAGTGACACTAACAAACCCTTGGAAAACTCTTTTGAAAAGGCTAACACACGTGCACAAGGTGTAGAATAATTGGTGTTAGCACATGGAAACAAAGGGTGAAAGGTTTGAGTGAAAATCCTGAGAAAACAGAGCGTCGGACCGTAGAGTCTCAGAGCGTCGGACCAATGTCTTCGGTCCGACGGCTAACACTGCTGAGAGCGTCGGACGCTCAGTCCCTGAGCGTCGGACCATTCGCAGAAGCGTCCGACGGTGCAGATCGTGCGAGAGCTGACACGTGGCGAGCTCTGAGAGCGTCGGACTCTCAGCGATAGTCCGACGGTGAGCGTCGGACTAACGTCCGACGGTTTTCAGCGCTCGGGGAGCTCTCTGGAAACATCAGACGCTGGCGAGTTTTAGTCCGACGGCCTGCTGTTTTAGAGTCCGACGGTGGGTACGTGTAGTGCGTCGGACCGTGAGGTTTGGTCCGACGGCCTACCGTCTGACGGGTCGTTTTGGCACGAGGAAATAGCCGTTGTGATCCAACGTTCGACTTCAAACGGCTAGTGACACGTGGCGTTCATCCGGGGCGTCGGACCGTGCAGATTAGTCCGACGGTCTGGCCGTCGGACAGTCCGACGGTACGCAGAAAAGTCTAAACGGCTAGTTCTTTGTGTGTGGCTTATAAATAGTCACTTGGCTGGTTTGGGGAGTAGCTTTTGACACTCCTGAACAT
The DNA here is from genome assembly GCA_038502445.1 of Eremochloa ophiuroides. NCBI lineage: Eukaryota > Viridiplantae > Streptophyta > Magnoliopsida > Poales > Poaceae > Eremochloa > Eremochloa ophiuroides. The sequence goes on from JAHLJS010000002.1 coordinate 59,558,438, forward strand.
CATAGCATACTTGTGAGCCTTCCCACTCCACTCTCACTCATCCTACTTGATTGTGATCATCATTTGGTGAGTTTGGAGAGCATCAAGTGCATTGCATTGATAGAGATCATCTAGAGGCACTTGGTAGCGGTGATTCGCAGCGGTTTCTCTCATTACTCTTAGAGTTTGTCGACTCCTAGACGGCTTGGAGCTGCGAGGATCGTTGAGGAGAGTTGGTGATTGTCTCCGCCTCCGATCAAGGTATTGTGAGGGGTTCTTGAGCCTATCCCCGCGGGAGATCGCGAAAGGCATCTTTAGTGGATTTCTTGTAGCTTGGTGGATCCCCATCTTGTGTTGGTTGTGTGGCACCCTTGAGAAGGGTTTGGCGTGTGATGCCAATTAGCGCGTGAACCTCCAAGTGGGTGCATCACTACAACGAGGACTAGCTTGCCGGCAAGCAAGTGAACCTCGGTAAAAAAATCTTGTGTCATCTCTCTACCGAGGATTTCTCTTGTATTTGATTGATTGGTTATATTGGACTTCATATCTTCTCTACACCGGGGGTATTGAAATCACCTCTACTCTTTACATTTGTGTACTTACTCTCTTGTGTAGTTTGTTAGTTAGTTGCTCACTTAGGAGTAGTGTTTAGTAGTGACACAGCCTTTGAGTATGAACTAGTGATCATAGTGTAGTACACTTGTCTAGGTGGCTTGCATAGTGTAATTTAAAGCTAGTGTTTTGTAAAACTTGCTATTGTTACTAATCAGTTTGTTAAGTGTTGTTTGTAGATTTTTATAGGCTATTCATCCCCCTCTAGCCATTTAGGACCTTTCAAGTGGTATCGAAGCCGAGGCACCGTTGATTTGAGGCTTAACAGCCTGCGGTGTAAAAATGGCTCAACTCAACATTCACATCAACAACACCAAGAAGCCACCCTAATTTGATGGCACAAATTATGCATATTGGAAGAGTAAGATGACCTCACACATCAAGTCAATCAATAGAGAGGTTTGGAAGGTTGTGGAAACAAAGATTGAGATTGCCAATGCGGCCAATCCCACAACCGCCGAAGAAAGATTGCTTCAACTCAATAACATTGCGGTTTGTGCTATTCATGAGGCCGTAGATGAAAAAGTGTTTGAGCAAATCAAGAACATTGAGGGTGCTCATAAAGCTTGGAAGAAGCTTGAGGAATCATATGAGGGCACTAAGGGTGTAAACGCCGCCAAAGCATACATCTTGAAGGACAAGTTTGCAAGCTTCAAGATGAAGGATGATGAAACCGTGCCGGAAATGTTCCATAGATTGCAAGTCATTGTGAATGATCTCAAGGCCGTGGATGAAGAGGTGAAGGATAGTGACTTCTCAATGAAATTCTTGAAGAGCTTGCCCAAGAGGTTTGCTACCTTGATCACGGTTTTGGTGAAGACTACATTGAGTGAGTTGACACCAGACCAAGTGCTTGCGGAGGTGATGACCGATGATGCCTATAGAGATGATGAAGACAAGGAGGAGTTGATCAATAAGAAGAAGAAAGAAAAAGATGAAGACTCCAAAGATGAGAAGAAGAAGAGTGTGGCATTCAAAGCCACATCATCAAAGGACAAGGGCAAAGCAAAAGTTGAATCAAGTGAAGATTCATCAAGCACAAGTGAGTGTGATGAGGAGATGGCCCTTCTAGTGAGAAGATTTGGCAAGTTCATGAAGAAGAAGGGCTACCGAGCAAGAAGGAAGAAGAATGCAAGAAAATTTGATGGCCCAAGAAGATGCTTCAATTATGGAAGCAAAGATCACTTGGTAGCCGATTGCCCACACTCAAGTGAAGATGATCACAAGGGTAAAAAGAAGAACAAGCATGAGAAGAAGGAGAAGAAAGAGAAGAAGGAATCCTCATACAAGAAGAAGAAGAACTATTCTCATGTGGTGACATGGGATGGTGATGCCTCTTCAAGAGATGAAGAAAGTGATGATGACAAGAAGAGCAAGAGGAAGGCACATGCAAGCATTGCCATTCATGACAAGCCTTCCATCTTCGATACTCCTTCATGCTTCATGGCCAAAGGCTCTAAGGTATCATCCGATAGCGAATCTAGTGATGATGATAGTGATGATGACCTAACAAAAGAAGAATTAATTGAAATGCTTGATGATGCGCGTATTCATTTTGATAAACTTAGAAAGGAATGTAAGGGCTTGCGCAAGGATAAACAATCCATTGAGCAAGAACATATGGAGTTTAGAGCATCTTATGAGAGTCTAAAGGAAGACCATAAGAAGCTCCAAAAGGCTTACACTAAGCTTGATGAAGCTCATTCCTCTCTAGTTGAGCAAAATGAAGACTTGCAACAACAAGTGCAAAAGAAAGAAACTAAAACTTGCAAGATAGGTGTAACATATGATATATCTTGTGAATCTATTATTGTTGCTACTACTAACCTTTCTTGTAACACCCCCACTACTACCTCACCCACTAGTGACCCTTCACTAGTAGTTGAGAACAAGAACCTAAAGGAGGAGGTTAAAAAGCTCAATCACTCCTTAGCTATGGCTTATGGTGGTGAGGACCGCTTGCTTATGTGCTTGGGTAGCCAAAGGGAATCTCTCCACAAAGAGGGATTGGGCTATACCCCCAAGATAGGCAAAACCGCCTTTGCTCCTCACAAGACTTGTTTTGTGAAGAGAAATGGCCGGTATTGCACAAAATGCAAACAAGTTGGTCACTTAGAGCAAGATTGCAAAAGCAAGAAATCCAATGCTTATGTATCCTCAATTAAATTTGATTCTTGCTACATTCTCACAAAGGGCTCAAACGGTGTGAAGGCTAAGTTTGTTGGTACATCCATGTTGGGTCCAAAGAAGAAGACCATTTGGGTACCAAAGAGCTTAGTCACTAACCTTCAAGGACCCAAGCAAGTTTGGGTATCTAAAAGGAATTGATCTCTTTTTGTAGGTCAATTACAAAGCCGGAGGGAGGCATTGGGTGCTTGATAGTGGATGCACTCAACATATGACCGGTGATTCTAGTATGTTTGGCTCTCTCAACACAAGTGCAAATAGTGGCTATGATGCAATCACATTTGGTGACAACAAGAAAGGGAAAGTGAGAGGACTTGGTAAAATTGCTATCTCCAATGATATGTCCATCTCAAATGTGTTGCTAGTTGAAAGCTTGAACTTCAATTTGCTCTTGGTTGCACAACTTTGTGATCTCGGTTTCAAGTGCATATTTGGGGTTGATGATGTTGAAATTGTTAGTGTTGATGGGTCAAATTTGATATTCAAAGAGTTTAGATATGACAACCTATATCTTGTGGATTTCAATGCTAGTGAAATTCAATTGTCAACTTGTTTGATCAGTAAGTCAAGTTTGGGTTGGTTATGGCATAGAAGGCTTGGTCATGTTGGAATGAAACAATTGAACAAACTAGTGAAGCATGATCTAGTTAGAGGCTTGAAAGATGTCACTTTTCAGAAAGATAAGCTTTGTAGTTCATGTCAAGGCGGCAAACAAGTTGGAAATACACATCCTAAGAAGAGCATGATGAGTACTAGTAAAGCTTTTGAGCTCTTACATATGGACTTGTTTGGACCAACCATATATACTAGCATTGGTGGGAGCAAGTATGGATTTGTGATTGTGGATGACTATACTAGATATACATAGGTATTCTTTCTAGTTGACAAGAGTGAAGTGTATGATATATTCAAGTCTTTTGTCAAGAGAAGCCAAAATGAGTTTGAAACAACCATCAAGAAAGTTAGAAGTGACAATGGTAGTGAATTCAAGAATACCAAGATTGATGAATTATGTGATGAGTATGGCATTGGACATCAATTCTCACCCAAGTATACACCACAATCAAATGGCATTGTTGAAAGGAAGAATAGAACCTTGATAGATATGGCAAGATCAATGCTAAGTGAATATAATGTTAGTCATTCTTTTTGGGCCGAAGCAATCAACACTGCTTGCTACTACATCAACCGCTTATATTGCCATGGTATGCTTGCAAAGACTCCTTATGAGCTATTGAATGGTAGAAAGCCCAACATTGCATATTTTCGGGTTTTTGGTTGCAAATGCTACATTCTCAAGAAAGGCACAAGATTGAGCAAGTTTGAAAAGAAATATGACGAAGGCTTCTTACTTGGCTATTCAACTACAAGCAAGGCATATAGAGTTTGGAATTTGGCTAGTGGTACTCTTGAGGAGGTACATGATGTTGAATTTGATGAAACCCAAGGCTCTCAAGATGAAGTTGAAAATCTTAGTGACGTGAGAGGCAATGACTTGGCAAATGCAATGAAAGATATGGATATTGGTGATATTAGGCCAAGGCAAGTCAATGATGATGAAGATGATGGTGCAATTCATACTAGTATGCAAGTTGAAAATGAAGCAAGTGCAAGTGACTCACAAGATCAATCTCAAGTGCAAGATCAACAAGCTAGTTCATCTCAATCCAATGATCAAGTTCCTATTCTCGAACCGGTCTCTATTGCAAGGGATCATCCTTTGGATCAAATCATTGGTGGTATTCAAAGTGGAGTTCAAACTAGAGCAAGACTAGCTCAAATTTGTGAGCATTTCTCATTTGTGTCAACCATAGAGCCAACCAAGATTGAGGAAGCATTGAAAGATGTTGATTGGGTCAATGCCATGCATGAAGAGCTCAACAATTTCACAAGAAATCAAGTTTGGGAGCTAGTGGAAAGACCAAAGAAACACAATGTGATAGGAACAAAATGGGTCTTTAGAAACAAGCAAGATCAAGATGGCATAGTAATAAGGAACAAGGCTAGATTGGTTGCACAAGGTTACACTCAAGTAGAAGGTCTTGATTTTGGAGAAACCTATGCACCGGTTGCTAGATTGGAGGCCATTAGAATCTTATTAGCCTATGCTTGTGCCCACGATATCAAGTTATATCAAATGAATGTCAAGAGTGCATTTCTCAATGTGTACATCAATGAGCTGGTTTATGTGGAACAACCTCTTGGAATTGAAGATGTGAAGAAACCCAACCATGTGTACAAGCTAAGAAAGGCATTGTATGGTTTGACGCAAGCACCTAGAGCATGGTATGAGAGATTGAGAGATTTCTTGCTCTCAAAAGGGTTCAAAATGGGAAAGGTTGATACAACTCTCTTCACTAAAAAACTTGGCAAAGATTTGTTTGTGTTACAAATCTACGTGGATGATATTATCTTTGGATCAACAAATCAAGATTTTTGTGAAGAATTTGGAAATATGATGGCAAGTGAGTTTGAAATGTCCATGATTGGTGAGCTTAGCTACTTCCTTGGTCTTCAAGTTAAGCAAATGAAGAAGGGTACATTTGTAAGTCAAGGAAAGTACATAAGGGACATGGTGAAGAAATTTGGATTGGAACATGCAAAGCCCATGAATACTCCTATGGCAACTAATGGGCATTTGGACTTGGATGATAGTGGCAAAATGGTAGATCAAAAGCTATATAGATCAATGATTGGAAGTCTCCTTTATGTGACCGCATCTCGACCGGATGTCATGTTTAGTGTGTGCATGTGTGCAAGATTTCAAGCCTCACCAAGAGAAAGTCATTTGAAAGCTGCAAAGAGAATATTGAGGTATTTGAAAGGCACACAAGATGTTGGGTTGTGGTATCCTAAGGGGTCCAACTTTGAGCTTATTGGATATTCGGACTCCGACTATGCCGGTTGCAAAGTGGATAGAAAGAGCACTAGTGGAACTTATCAATTGCTTGGAAGGTCACTTGTATCATGGTCTTCAAAGAAGCAAAATAGTGTTGCTCTCTCAACGGCCGAAGCGGAGTACATTAGTGCCGGAAGTTGTTGTGCGCAATTGCTTTGGATGAAGGCAACCTTGAGTGATTTTGGATTAAAATACAAGAAAGTGCCTTTACTATGTGACAATGAGAGTGCTATCAAGCTAACCAACAACCCCGTGCAACATTCAAGAACAAAGCACATTGACATAAGGCATCACTTCATTAGAGATCACCAAATCAAAGGGGACATTGCAATTGAAAGTGTTGGCACTGAAGATCAATTAGCGGATATCTTTACCAAGCCACTTGATGAGTCAAGATTTTGCAAGTTGAGAAATGAGCTAAACATACTAGACTACTCCAACATGAACTGAAAAGCATCCTACATTATATGACATGCCTCTCCTTCGACTAAAGCAAGGTAAAATTGGTTGACACGGCATTCATACTTTGATAAGGATTTGTCTAGTTCATGTAGACATGAAATGCATCTTATAGGCTCATTCATGAAAAATCAAATGCTTTCATGTATATATGGTACCACTTTTGTTCTTTATGCTTGTATGATCAAGTGGTAGCATATGACATATTGATGGGCTTGCAAACCTAGTGTTGAATCTAGAACATGAGCTCATGATGTGTAACTTAACATGGTCAAGATAACCCTACTAGTGAGGTATGAAGAAGCTTGTCCTTGGCTCAAACTTAGTTACATATTCTAGGCAAGTGATCTAGATTGAACCAATGTGAACATGAACTAAACCCCATTTATTGACTTGATACTCCCATAATTTGCACCATTTTTGGTGATTATTGACAAAGGGGAGAAGAAAGTCACAAAGATAAGAAAGAAAAGGGGTCAATTAAAAATTTGAAAGCACACAAGTAGGGGGAGCAAGCTCATGAATAAGTTGTTGCATTTGTGTATGCATTAACATATGAATTGTTGCATTGTCAAAACTTCAATTCCTATACTTGTTTGAATTGATGAAATGCTTAAAAATAGGATTTGAATGGTGATTTGACAAACTAGCATGCATAGGACTTACATGTCATACAAAGTACCTCTTTTACTTAAATGTTGATCTCACGAGGTATTTTGAGTTTGTGATGCATAACTAGTAAACAATGGTGCTAAGGATAGTATATTTCCGCAACTCCGATGGTATCATGCTTCAAAAGTCCATTCTATATATCTTAGCATCATTTGATAGTAGTAGCTCACCCAAACCTTCAAATTCATGCATATGTGAAAAATTGAAACAAACATAAGGAATCACATATGTAGGGGGAGCTATTTCTACCAAAGTGCAAACTTCGTTTTGATTTCATATCTTTGTGAAGGTTGTCATCAATTACCAAAAAGGGGGAGATTGAAAGCCCATGTTTGGTTTTGGGTAATTGATGAAACCTAGTTTGCTAATGATTGCTCTAAGTGTTTCAAGAGAATTGATTAGCAAATGGCAAGATGGAGCAAAGGACTGGGTCGGTGGAGGCCACAAGTGAAGGGCAATGACGGCATCCATGCAAAAGGTATAAGTCCATCATCAAAAGGAGTCCACAAGCTTCATCAAGAGATGGTGAAAAAGCTAGGAGCTCAAGGCAAAGGTATAATCCATAGGAGCTCTTTTGCTTTTAGTGATCAAGAATCCATAGAGGGAGTGATCACATTTAGGATAGATAGCCGTACTATCAAGAGGGGCGAAATCGTTGATGAAATACGGTTATCAAGTGCCACTAGGTGTTCATGATCATTGCATTGCATATAGATGCTAGTGACACTAACAAACCCTTAGAAAACTCTTTTGAAAAGGCTAACACACGTGCACAAGGTGTAGAACAATTGGTGTTAGCACATGGGAACAAAGGGTGAAAGGTTTGAGTGAAAATCCTGGGAAAACATAGCGTCGGACCGTAGAGTCTCAGAGCATCGGACCAATGTCTTCGGTCCAACGGCTAACACTGCTGAGAGCGTCGGACGCTCAGTCCCTGAGCGTCGGACCATTAGCCGAAGCGTCCGACGGTGCAGATCGTGCGAGAGCTGACACGTGGCGAGCTCTGAGAGCGTCGGACTCTCAGCGATAGTCCGACGGTGAGCATCGGACTAACGTCCGACGGTTTTCAGCGCTCGGGGAGCTCTCTGGAAACGTCAGACGCTGGCGAGTTTTAGTCCGACGGCCTGCTGTTTTAGAGTCCGACGGTGGGTACGTGTAGTGCGTCGGACCGTGAGGTTTGGTCCGATGGCCTACCGTCCGACGGGTCGTTTTGGCGCGAGGAAATAGCCGTTGTGATCCAACGTTCGACTTCAAACGGCTAGTGACACGTGGCGTTCATCCGGGGCGTCGGACCGTGCAGATTAGTCCGACGGTCTGGCCGTCGGACAGTCCGACGGTACGTAGAAAAGTCTAAACGGCTAGTTCTTTGTGTGTCATAAATAGTCACTTGGCTGGTTTGGGGAGTAGCTTTTGACACTCCTGAACATCATAGCATACTTGTGAGCCTTCCCACTCCACTCTCACTCATCCTACTTGATTGTGATCATCATTTGGTGAGTTTGGAGAGCATCAAGTGCATTGCATTGATAGAGATCATCTAGAGGCACTTGGTAGCGGTGATTCGCAGCGGTTTCTCTCATTACTCTTGGAGTTTGCCGACTCCTAGACGGCTTGGAGCTGCGAGGATCGTTGAGGGGAGTTGGTGATTGTCTCTGCCTCCGATCAAGGTAGTGTGAGGGGTTCTTGAGCCTATCCCCGCGGGAGATCGTGAAAGGCATCTTTAGTGAATTGCTCGTAGCGTGGTGGATCCCCATCTTGTGTTGGTTGTGCGGCACCCTTGAGAAGGGTTTGGCGTGTGATGCCAATTAGCGCGTGAACCTCCAAGTGGGTGTATCGCTACAACGAGGACTAGCTTGTCGGCAAGCAAGTGAACCTCGGTAAAAAATCTTGTGTCATCTCTCTACCGAGGATTTCTCTTGTATTTGATTGATTGGTTATATTGGACTTCATATCTTCTCTACACCGGGGGTATTGAAATCACCTCTACTCTTTACATTTGTGTACTTACTCTCTTGTGTAGTTTGTTAGTTAGTTGCTCACTTAGGAGTAGTGTTTAGTAGTGACATAGACTTTGAGTGTGAACTAGTGATCATAGTGTAGTACACTTGTCTAGGTGGCTTGCATAGTGTAGTTTAAAGCTAGTGTTTTGCAAAGCTTGCTATTGTTACTAATCGGTTTGTTAAGTGTTGTTTGAAGATTTTTATAGGCTATTCACCCCGTCTAGCCATTTAGGACCTTTCAACCGTTCATGAGGTGGACATGCTCTCAGCAAAAATGGACCTCTTGATGAAGAAGATTGAGGAAGGTTCCAAGAAGGAACAAGAGGACATTCGAACCACTGCCACCACACGAGCAATCGAAGCTGATCCATGGTGCGAGGTATGTGGTGGAGAAGATCACTCGGGGAACAACTGTCCCGAGACGGAGGAAGTGAGCTTCATCAACAGCAACAATAATGGGTATCGGCCCCAGCAACAAGGAGGATGGAACTCGCGCCCTTTTTACCAAGGAAACCAAGGTAATGGTTACAACAATAATTTTAATAATTCTTATGGTAACCTACCTTCTCTTAAAGATCTTGTCTTAGGCCAATCTAAAATCAATGATAGTATAAACAAGAAAATAATGGCTAATGATAAGATTCTTGAAAATCTTAGTGAGAAAATGGATAGCTTTAACACTGCTATAAAAAATCAATTGAGCTTTAATAAAATGCTTGAAACCCAATTAGCTCAAATAGCAGCAGTTGTCCCATCATTCGAACAAGGTAAGATCCCAGGAAAACCTGAGGAACCAATTGAGGGTGTTAAGTTAATTTCTACGAGGTTTGGTAAGCCTCCGGTTAGACAAAACCCGGGTTGTCTTCTTGATCCGCCATTCATGGCCAAGAAGATTGACCCCGGCCATCCTACCATCACCTGCGAGATCAGGCCACACACCTTCAACAACGCCTTCTGCGACCTTGGATCTGGAGTGAACATCATGTCCAAGGTAATGTACAAGAACATGCTAGGGGGACCTTTGTACCCCACTTTTGTCAAATTGCAGATGGCCGATCAATCAATCTGGTTCCCCGAGGGATTGGCACGGGACATCCTTATCAAAGTTCAAGATGAATACATCCCCGCCGACTTCATCATTCTTGACATGGGGGCCGATGACGAAGTCCCCGTCATCCTGGGAAGGCCGTTCCTCAACACTGTGAATGCCATCATCTACGTGGGATCCGGCCAAGTCCACTTCCAACTCCTAGGTAAGAGAATTCAATGTCCTTTCAATGGTTATAAATCGATGCAACAGGCAAAGAAGAATCTGTGGAGAAACAAGCCACAATATGCACCCCACCGAAAGAATCAACCGCCAAGGTCCAAAAAGGCCGAACTGGTAAGTAAGGCTGAGGTGGTAAACAAGGCTGACTCTGCTGAGTCACAAGTATCAACCAAGAAGGAATGGCGGAAGAAAGAGGTGCGATCATCACAGTCTCCATCTCCGGGACCGATCGAAGCACCCGAAGAATGAACCCGAAATGGAGAGGTCCTGCTCTACGGACCTAAAACATGGAGCCCTTGCTGGTAAGGTAAATCAGTAATTATCTCATATTTAATTCCTGCACTTCAATTTTTGTATTTTCTCCATTGCATCTCATATTTAAATTTTGCAATAATTTATTTTGACAAAATAAAACACTTAGATGAATAAAACTTGAGAATGAACAGTAGTGCTCACACCTAAGGTGGTGGGACCACCTAGGTGGGGTTGGCTGACCCCACCATGGGGCCCACCCACCTCTGGTGGTGTTGGCGTAGTGTAGTGATTCATTTCCTGAATTTTGAGCACTATTTCCTTTTGAATTTGGCCAACCACATTTGGTTATGACCACTTTCACTTGCTCCAAGGAGAATCCAACATCCACTACCATCCAATTCTGAAAAGTGGACACTTTGGCATGCATTAGTGTTCCCATGGTCCATGGGTATCACTTTAAACATGTCCCCACTTTTGTCATACACCTTTTACCTTCACAAAACACTAGACAAGGGAATCTCTGAAATTTTCACAACTTTTGGTCCACCACTAGTCTCTACTTTTCTGGACACACTATTTAAAGCTGAAAGGGGACAAACCCTGGTTCGGCCGAACCATGTTTTGGCTCCCTTCAAGAAAGTGGAGTTTGAATTCAAATAGATTCCCTGTTCAAAGGTAAAAGCAATACTGAACATGTCATAAGTGGTTCGGACGACCTATAATTGAGGTCCCCTCTGCAGAGTTGCATTTGAATTCAAATACATTCCCCGTCCAAAGGCAAAAGCAACTCTGATTTTGTCATAATGGGTTCGGCCGACCCATCAAAGGAGAGCTGTCAGCAAGGTCGAATTTGAATTCAAATAGATTCCCTGTCAAAGTTGAAAACAACAAAGACCTGCCCTAGGGGGGTCGGTCGAACTGGGCCTAGTGGCCTGGCCACCAGCCCTTCTCCCCCTATAAATACCCCTCATTGTGTGCTCATCTCCACACTCAAACCAGCCGAATTCTTCCGAGCACACAATCTCCCTTCTTCTCTCCACTTGAGCAAGTTCTTTCTCAAGTTTAGTTTAAGTTTAGCCACTCATACCAAAAACCTAAAAATATTGTAGTAGTAGAAGCTTGTCTCACTCTCATCTTTGCTCTCAATATCTTGTTTGTGGAGGTAACCATACCCCGCAAGGACTACTAACAATGGGATAGCTAACGCTAATGCTAATCCCGGTTGTTGTAGTGTGTTCTTGTGTTAGCTCATTGTTGTAGGATGAAGAAGTTCTCCTCCGCACTCAAGAAGGCCAAGAGTGTCGTAGGGATTTCCTCCCGACGACCCCGCCATGATGAATATGAAGGAAGAGAAGCTCCACCAAGACGAAGCTTTGGAGTGCCTTCCGAGAGGACGTTCGACCCTGAGAGCGGCCTCATGCTAAATCAAGAAGAGTACCAAAGGTACACCTCCATCCGACACCGAGGGTATGAACATAACAGCATCATCGACCCTGTCCTTTTGGACAGCACAGGTATGACCGCGGAATTTAATACTATTTTCAATATAATCGGTTGGGGAAGTTTTTGGGAAGTGCAAGAACTTGGAATAGAAAAGCTCGCCATTGAATTTCTATGCTCTTTACAAGCCACTGAAAATAATGTCTACTTTCGCATGTTCAACCAAGAGTATAATTTAACTTGGGGAGTTTTTAGCATGCCACTTGGTTTTGATAATGACTATCATCTAAACCTGGTTAATGCAACAAGAAGATTAGATAAAGCTAAATTTTGGAAAGCTATAACTGGATTTAATGATTGCTCTGATCCTAAAACTGATGAAATTCATAATCCCACTTTGCGCTTGATCCGATATTGGATGGCCATAACTTTTCTTCCTGGCTCTAATATGCAAGTTCTTTACAATGATGAATTCAGACTGCTCTATGCCATGACAAAGAAAAATAAAAGTTTCACCTGCTAAGATGCTAGTCCACTTTTGGCTTGGTATTTTCCATAGAAGTGAGCCTATATTCTTTACTTCTTTTATCACTCGCATTGATGAAACAATGAACTTGCTAGATGGAAAACATTACTTTGAATACATTGCCTCTCCTAGAGATATTGTAACCGAAGATTTCTTTGTAAGTGCTTAAGTCCTTAAAAGAAATAAAAATGGTGATATAAAAATGATTTATCCCGGCCATAGAGCCGAAATCTCTCTCCCTTGTGAGAGGCGTCGGTTGTATGCGCTGTGCACACTAACAATAAATTGGGACTAAGAGGCAAGGAGCCAAAATATTACAGGATCAAGCAGGGTGACAAGGAGCATGTCACAAGCCGCCCAATTTGAGCAAGGCGGCACATCACGAGCTGCAGGGAGATATGAAGAAGAAGGCGATGAGGCAAGTTACATGGACATTTCAAGGTCCACGGAACGGCCTCAACAGCACACTCCAAGAGTGCGCACTCCCCGTCCGTCCACACGGGCGAGGGGCCGTCGAAGCCAAGGATCGGAGATAGACTAACTCATAAATGACATGGGCGCAATGCAAGTTGAGCAAGATGCAACTCTGAATATGGCACAATAAAATGCTCAACTATTGCAAGCTATCCAAGACGAAGAAGCACAACGCTGGGCGGGATGGTTCCAATACTACCTGCCACCGCAATGAGCAAAAGGACAAGCTTGGGGGAGATCCTCTCCCCCACCAAGGTAAGTATTTTATCCTAGCTATTTACATTATTTTAATTTATAGCATATAAAAAATAATAAAAATGCATAAGATAAAAATACTAAAAATATTTCCCTTATTCCCATATGTCCCATGAATATTTATCTTCCTCATGGAAATGATGAATAGTTGCTCTATTGATGTTTCTTTAATGCCTAGTTTACAACATAGTATTTCTTTGAGTATGGATTACTTGGTTCATTTGAATCATCATGAACCTGAAAACTTTATGGATGCTAAGTACTAGAACTAAGCCTAAGTTGTTGTGAGATATTATATAGTGAAACAAGAGGTACTATAATATTATTCTAAGCATGCATGATTACTGGAGATTTATTTCTTAAACAAACAAAACCTTATTGTTCTTCAATGGTGATAAATTCCTACCACAGCCATATATGTTACACATGTCTACAACTTTCCACTTAAGCTATTTGCCTTGTATTGAGTATTGTCAAGTCTTGTTGACCCTTATTGAGAGTCTTATCATTCTCCCAAGATCAAGATCACGTACACACCACACATATATGCTGCTTCTACACTGGAAGTACGCAACCACACGCCTTTCATTTCCACCAAATAATGCTCCATAAGTCAAAGTCATAGAAAATCTCTCTTAGTCATTATGGTAATAGAGACAAAAGGCTATGCAAAATAAAAATAAAAGAAAAATGGACACAAGAAAGTCCATAGAAAAGAAAACAAAAAATATTTGAGCAAGATTAGGCTCATAAGTAAAAGAAAGAAAAAAATGATAGCCATGTCTCCAAATTTTAGAGAGAGATACAATTTCAAATAGAGGAGCATATAGTTCACATTTTCCACAAACTTGCACATCTTGATCTAGGGGCATGACACTTCTCTCTTTGGATCCAAGCTTTGACTCTACAACATATGCAAAGTAAGTATGCTATATTCTTTCATTCCTATCTTAAGCTCCACATAAGCCATTTTTAGAAGTAGGATGATAAAGAGAAGGCAATATTTACTGTATGCCTTGGTAAGGAATCATACACTATTTGAGCGATATGAGAGAACCATATGAGGAACATTAAGTTATCTTTTGCAAAAACATTGCTAAAACCTCCAGTATGAAACTTGCAAAGAATGAGAAAAATAGTGCTAAATTAAACTGTTCGGTCTCTCAACCACCTAAGGCAAAGGGAAAGTTATTAGCTCCATAAAGGACTAAGGTAAAATGGGTGAATTTTTATAGCCAATTTTTCCATTCAAAAGAGAAGTATTTAGTTGTACACATGGTATTATTGAAACATGAACATTGTAGCAACTCCTGATCCACCGAGGATAAGTTTAATTATTTGCTCGGGACGAGCAAAGGTTAAGCTTGGGGGATCTTGTTGACGGTGGATATACCATAAAATTCCACATTCAAACACCGTCAACAGGTCTCGAATTCAAGGGAAGATAAACATATCATGAGCATCTTTTATCAATAACTAGTTCCACATGTACTCTTAAGCTTGTGAACGCAGGGAAGAAGAAACAGAGCAGAAATGAACACTTGGAGCCCAACAATGTGGTTCGTCCGAACCATGTATTTGGGACCCAAGTCATCACACATCAAGACATGGTGCAAAACATCACTTGAAAGAGAGGAGAGCCAAGGGTGGGCCCACCCATGGGTCGGCCGAACTGCCCATAGGGCCCACCTGGCTCTGGTGACATGGCAGGATCCGTGTGACTTTCCACTCAGCTCATTTCAGCCCTCAGATCAACATGTGTTTCCATTCAACGGTTGAGAAGCAAAGCACAAGGATTCAACGTGATAACGTGCAAACGAAGTGGAACCAACACAAGACAATAGTCTGTGATAGATGGGGACCATGGTGGTGGGCCCAACCCACCAGGGGTGGGTCGGCCGAACCACTAAATGTGGGCCCAAGCCACCTACACACTCCCTGACTGGTGGGGACTCCTTCTAGAAGACCCTAGCTGGGCCCACCAGTCATAGGGGGTCGGCCGAACCCCCTGGTGCCCAGCCAGGTCGGTTGGCCTCCACCTACTCCAAGCATGTTCTCCACGTGATGATTTGCTCATGGCCGTCCATCTTGAGGCGGTTCTAAGGCGGTTCATCCAAGGGTGGAGAGGCATGGAGCACACGGATCGCTGACGTGGAACCCCCTCACTCTCCCCTATAAATAGAGGCTGCCCACTCCTCTCCAAGACACACAAGACACAAGAGAGACAAGAGTCACAAGTCATAAGAGTTCTACTCTTTAGTAGTAGTATTCTAGTGTGGGAGTTAGAGTCGAGTCGAGCTACGCTCGGAGTCTCTGGAGTCGTCTGCTAGAGAGTCTGGTATAGTTCTTGTACCTTTCCTTCTGTAAGACATTACCTTTATCAATATATTATCTTTACTTTACTAAGTCTCTACTTAGTGCATTACTATTCTTTATAGTATTGTTGTGTTTTTTCTTAACTTATAGTTAAGTTATATTGGATAGTGATCCTGTAACCAGCTCATATGTGTAACTCATCGCCTGTCTTAGGGTGCTTTAGTTGTTGGTACGCAACTAGAGTAGTAAGGCTTAGTGTAAGCATGGTGCTTAGACTAGATCTTGCCTTTGAATGCCGCTTGTCGCACGGATTGTTTGTGGGTGCTAGCAGGTGGTGACAGCCCTGTCTAGTCTTAGTATCCCTCCACGTGTTTTAGGCAAGTTCTTAAAAGGTAGGCTCCCATAGGAGAATAGCCGCTTCGGGTAGAGGTTATATCCCCTACTGTCTTGCCTATCCCCTACACACCGGAAGTAAGGTAGCTGTCTTGATATAAATCATCTATTTGATAAGATAGTTCACAAGAGTAAAGTAAGTGTCATAGGAGTCTCCCACCTAACTATACTCTACTAGTTATCTTAGTTATCTCAAAACCTTGTCGTGTCTTGGTGTCATTATCCTTTCCTCTACATATCGATTTACCCCCCTATCACTAGTTGATACTAAGTTGCTATAGACTTAAGGATCTCTCTTTTTTTATTAATTATTCCTAGCAACCGCTTTCCCTTAGGATAAAAATAAATAACGATACCTTGGAATACTCCCAGGTGAAGTGCTACAACGGTATATTCTGTGCGCTTGCGGAATTATCCAATAGACATAAGAAATACCCTAGGCACTTCTGGCGCCGTTATCAGAGATAGCCTAACACCCTGTCTCTAGTGGTTTCGCTAAGAAGTGTCAACACTCGGTGGCGGCGGTGCCCTGCATTCCGACGAGCTTAGAACGGTACCATTAGGGTTAAGTGCGCAATCGATCTAGGGGCTCACCGAGAGTTGATTAGACTAGCTGGTTTGGTCCGAGGCGGTGCAGAGGGGCGAGTGTGACGACGACAGCGGCTGCAGCGACATTCACCGGCAGCGTGCTTCACGTTCCGAAGCTCACCGCAGTAGGCTAGTAAAGTTGGAGGTGCTCGCGGCAGCGCTCCGACCGGACCCAAAGACGACGACTCGTGTTCTAGGACCTATGGGGCACTACAGCTCGTGCAACAAGGTGCAATCGGTGCGCAAGGAAGTTGTGAGGTTGGCTACGAGATGAATTGGTCAGTGGTGGATTGGAGGGAGAGGAAGAGGAAAATGAGGGCGGTCATTGGCATTTAAAGGGCTGGGACGGCTGGGAAAGGGAGAAGTGGTCCCCACGTGTCAATTTTTCACCAACATGGGAGCAGGAGACGGCCAGGATGGCCGGCGACGTGCGCCACAGCTGCGGCCATGCCTGCACATGTGAGTAAGACAGGGTGCCATACTGTTTACTTTAGCTTAACTATTCAACTTTTGACTTTTGTGCTCAATTAATTTTAATTTTGTGTATATACTCGGAAAATCATAAATATAAAAGTTGTAGTAAATTTTGTGCTGAACATTTTTGGTTTTTGAATCACATCCAAATTTTGAATGGTTTTAAAGTTATTCAAAAGGGGGTAAATCCATTTTTTGAATTCCATTTGTAATTCAGTGAAATTCTCAAAACTTTTCTCAATAACTTGAAAATCTGCAAAAATAAAAGTTGTTCTACTTGTTAAGCTTGACAAGTTTCATTAAAGATGTTTGATTAGATTCTTGATAACTTTTGAAATGAGTTTTCAAATTTGAATTTCAAAACACTACTTAGGGTTTTATTTAAAATTCCACTTAATAACTTTAAAATCACCCTTAATGAAAGTTGTTCCATTTTGAAAGGCTACAACTTTTATTAAGGCACCATCATCATATTCCACTTAGTTTTTGAACTAGGGTTTTGAGGTCCGATTTAGGGTTTAAAATTGGTCTTCGTTTTAATTCTCTTTTTGATTTAGGTATATACAATAAAAAAACTTGATCTGTGGGGGTAAGACAACCCCCGGGCGTTGCATTTAAGAAGAAGATCTTCTCATGCAGGTCTAGAAAATCACCGAACTATGCACAGTAACAGGGTTGGATGCGGGATGATTTGCAGATGATCATGATGACATGATAGGTTCTAGTTACAGTAACACCAGAGGTGTTACATAGAGGTGGCTAGACATCTATCCTGGCTTCAATTTGCAAGCACAAGAGCCGCATCTCAGTTAACATAATCTCAACTCATTGACATATCCCTGGGCTAGAATCATACCATTAGTATGATTAGATGGATATCTGATTTTAGCATTTCTATTAATGACCAGACATTATAGTTACCTTGCGAAGTGTCTGTCAGGCTCCCAACAATAAGAACAATGACTATCTTAATTTGAACCTCATCAAACACCAGGCAAGTCGTCCTGAAATGAGCATAACATAAATAAAAAATGGTAGATAAAACTATCGAGGAAATAATCTTGCTGGTACTTTTGTGCTGTTAACTTGAGGCCTGGAACAAAATAACAAATGGAACATGCTCAAACCATCATGAAACCATAAACAGATCATAGGTAGACTAATCCTGGACCTGTAAGCACCTATGTGGAAATATAAATTGTACAGAGTAACAGACCTATGACCTGGCATGCAATGGTGACACTATTTTCTCAACCTTGAATTTCCTCTAACTAAGGTCTGGGCAGGCATGGTAGATGTGTATGTGAAATTCTGTGGTATAGGCTCACTGATTTCCTGATAAACACTCTATTTAATTATTATCATAGTAAGAGATGCCTTTTCAGTAAAATAATTATGTAAGTACGCAAATAAGCTTAGCTAGGGAGCCCATTCTCATTTATCATTTACATCATTTTTGGATAGTAAGCACAAAAAGCAAGCAGAAAACATGAGATATGGAAGCAATAAAAGACCTTCAATTTGGACAACCAAAGATGCATATAGTGAACTAATTAAAAAATACTAAAGAAATTGACCTTTGGATGACATCTGGTATCAGCTGAACACAGGTAATATAACAAAATGTGACATCTGGTACAAGCTGAACAAAGGTAATGTAACAAAATGCTTTACTCTGATAATAGATTTGGGTAGTTCCCTTTGATGGTTCCCAATATGTTTTTCGTTGTGCATGTTTTGGACAAAATTAGGAAGCCAATATAATACTCCAAACTTAATGTCGTGAAAAATCAATTTTCTTAGCGAACATGGTCATTAAGGAGGCACAACTATAGGGACTTTTTCCAATATTAGGTACACCTAATCAGAGAATAGAGGTACCACAATTGAGACAATAAAGCTTACTGATCTAAATAGGATATCTGTTGCACAGCAGTCTTGACAGAACTGAGTCCACAACAAAGTTAAGTGGTAGCAACTCTTTAAAATAAGAAGGGACACACAATACCTATATTGATGATCGTTGAGTGTTCTATTCTTGGTTTGTCAATCTTACTCGAGCACACCAAAAATAGAAGGGAACCGATAAGAGTTCTTGTAGAGAGGCAATGCACCGCACACCCAATAGGGGGGCATTGATATATATTGCCAATAGGCTTGGAGTACAAGTAAAGTAATAACACGGACTCTAATACCTATATATATATATATATATATATATATATATATATATATATATATATATATATATATATATTACCCACCCGCAGTCGTAGCGGGAGAGTCTCGAACGCAAAGACTTGAACGAAACTCAGTGAGCAACTGTACCCGCAGGCCTTTAGTCATGATGTCCACGAACTGGTGTGACGAAGGAACATGGAGCACCCGAACCTGTCCCAAAGCAACCTTGTCGCGAACAAAGTGAATGTCAATCTCAATGTGCTTCGTACGGGTATGATGAACTGGATTGCTCATCATGTATACTGCACTGACATTGTCACAGTAGATAATGGTCACCGAAGTAAGCGGGGTGTGAAGCTCCTGGATTAACTGACGAAGGTCATAGGTCTCGGCCACTGCATGAGCCACAGCTCGATACTCGGCTTTGGCGCTAGAACGGGAAACAGTCGTTTGCCGCTTGGAGGACCAAGAGACCAGATTATCACCAAGATAAACACAGTATCCAGAAGTGGAGCGGTGGGAGTCAAGGCAACCCACCCAATCAGCATCTGAATAGGCAATGAGAGTGTCAACCGACCCAGCACTAAGGTGAAGACCAGCAGATAATGTACCCTTGACATAGCAAAGGATCCGTTTGCAAGGCAAGATGAGGTTCTCGAGGATCATGCATGAATAAACAGACCTGCTGGACTGCGTAGGCGATGTCAGGGCGAGTCAGGGTGAGATACTGAAGAGCGCTGGTGAGACTGCGATACTGATTGGGGTCCTCAACTGGTGAGCCATCTGTAGCAGAAAGCATGTTGCGAGCATCCACTGGAGTAGCTGTAGAGTGACACTCAATCATGCCAGCACGCTGTAAGAGATCCACTGCATACTATCGCTGGGAAAGAAAGAGGCCATCAGCGGAGCGAGTGACAGAAATGCCAAGAAAATGATGAAGAGCCCCAAGGTCTGTCATAGCAAACTCGGAGTAAAGCCGCATAGTAATCTGCTTAAGAAGAGCCAGCGAGGAGGCTATGAGAACAATGTCATCGACATAGAGCGGTAAGTAGGCAGTACTGGTACCCTCCTTGTAGACAAACAACAAGGAGTCAAAGACCAAAGTAGTAAAGTCCAGGGTGCAAACGAATGTTACAAACCGCTGATGCCAGGCGCAAGGGGCTTGCTTAAGTCCATACAGTGACTTCTGAAGCAAGCAGACAGAGTATGGAGCAGTAGGATCAACAAAACTAGGTGGCTACTGACAATAGACAGTCTCACTCAAATGACCATGAAGGAAAGCATTCTTGACATCCAGTTGGTGAATCTGCCAGGCACGAGAAGCTGCAATACTGAGAACAACCCGAATGGCGGCATGTTTGACAACTAGACTGAAAGTCTAATCATAATCAATGCCATACTGCTGAGAGAATCCGTGAACTACTATTAACGGTTGTTAATCTCTAAATATAACCATCAACTATTGCATAAAAAGACCTAAAATAAATAAACAATAGTTGTAGGGTTTAAGGCTAACGAGTTCCACGAGTTTTGCTTTCGCCTGATGTTTGCAGGTATATTTAATTTTCCATCAATAAAAGTATCCCAAATAAGAAATTGGACTACACCATTGCGACGGGCTTGTCGAGACGATCAAAACGGACCTATCATTTGCTATATTCGAAGTTCGGACTCAAAATCTGCGACCCAACATACACCATTGGACTGCGGGAGACCGAAAAAGACACGTCGGCGAAGCGGAGCCCATTTGGGCCCAGAGCAGCGCCGGCCAGCCCTAGGGTGGGGCCGGGCGGCCCTCCACTGTGCCACCTCACCTCCAGCTTCTGGAAACTTCCTCCCATGCTTCCTTGGTGTAAGGACCGGATAGGCTAGAGGGGGTGAATAGCCTATTAAAATTTCTACAAATCACTAGACCACGAGTTAGAATATGGTATTTCACAAGAATATGCACTCAACCGTAAGAAACCAACTCCTCCGAACCTAAGGAGATGGCACCTAGACAAATAGTAAGCGTAAGGAAGAGTGATCGAGGAAGATTATACCGAGGGCTTGATGAAGTGAAGACCAATCGCCGTGTAGAGCCAATCACCAAGAATATAACCAATAACCACAAAGAAAACCAATCATCCACTCGAAGGTGGAGAAGAGAATGAACACCCGATTTTTACCGAGGTTCACGTGATCGCCGTCACGCTACTCCTCGTTGTGGCACCGGTCTTCCTTGGTGTATTGCAAGCTAGGCTTCACACGCCAATCCCTCACTGGGAGCCGCTCACCAACACAAGAGAAGTGGCTATCAACCATGATCAATCCACTAGAGTTGTTTTGGCACTCCGCCAAGGATAACCACAAAACCCCTCACAATCAATCACTTCGGTGTGGGCTTGAACAATCACCAATCAACCTCAACACCTGGAATCACCTCCAAGCCGCTAGGGACACGGCAATGCCTCAAGAGAATAAGAACTCAGCCTTGGCTTGCTCTCAAGTGCTCTAGAATGCAATTCACTAAGCAATGATGCACTTGAGGATCACTCAACTCACAAAGATGATCAAAGATGAACAAATGAGTGAGTGGGAGGCTAGAGAGTGCTCACAAGAGTTAGGCAATGAATCAAATGTGCAAGAGTGTCACCAAGTGACCAGGGAGGGAGTATAAATACCCCCAAGTGCACTCCTTGCCGTTACCCCTCAAGAACCAGCCGTTAAACAGCTTTTCAAGGTGTCGGATGCAACTCGTCGGACCAACGCCTCGGTCCGATGCTCGGATTGAAGCCACGTGTCAGCACAGTTCAACCACAGCCGCTCGATCTCAACGGCTAACTGTTTGCGCCTGAATTTCCACCGTCGGATGCCACAACCACCGGACCAACGTCCAGAGTCCAACGCAACAGAGGTTCGCCACTGAGCACCGTCCAACGCTGCTCAAAGGAGGCGTCGGACTAACGAACACAGTCGTCCGACATTTCCAGAGAGCTTTCAGAACGCTAAAACTCGTCGGACGACAGTCCGATGCTCACCGTCGGATGAAAACCAAGTGTCCGACGCTTCTTATCTCGCCACGTGTCAAACTGACGCTGCGCTCCACCGTCGGACTGAGAAGGAATGGTCCGACGCTCAGAATTGAGCATCCGACGCTCAGAAATTGTGCGTCCGACGCTCACACACAGAGTAGAACTAAGGTCAGGCGTCGGACTGAAACAAATGGTCCGACGCTACCCCAACGCCACAGTCCGACGCTCTAAAAACTGCCCTTCTCAAGTTAGTTTCACACCCCTTGCTTCTATGTGCTAACACTCAAGGTTCTCAACACTTGTGCATAGTGTGTTAACATTTTCAAAACATTTTTCAAGGGTTTCTAAGATGATCTCTAGGTTGAGTTAGATTCAATGCAATGAAATGCAACCTAGAGCACTTGAAGGTAATCCAACACTCGTTCTCTCTGTTGACGGTAGTTATACCATGTTTTTACCCATCAAAACCGTCAACAAGGCATTCTTTCTGGAAGGAAACCACCAAACACATAGTGACTTAGGTACAAATAACTTGGTTCCACATGTACTTGTCATTATTTGGTTGCAGGAACTCAGAACAGGTACTTTTCAGTGTCTGGAAGCTCTATATGAAGGTTGGGCGACCAACCAAGTATGGCCAAATGACAAACCAACTTCATAATCATTAATATCATAGCTTCTGGAGACGATGTGCAAAAGATGGGCACAATGAGTGGTTCGGCCGAACCACCCATGGGCAAGTTAGCACCACCATTGTGCTTAGAATTGCATGAAGAAGCCACCTGCAGAAGATGGAACCAAAGGTCGTTCGGCCGAACCACATATGGTGACACCAGGCCACGACATTTCAGCACATGAGTCATGTCAGCATACACAAGGAAGCTCAGGCAAATGGAGCACAAGCATGGTTAGGCCGAACCATGCATGGGGCCCACAGGACTTTGGTGACGTGGCACAATCTATGGCACACCCCCTAGAGTCCATTTCCACCCTTGGATCACAAGTGTGTTTTCAATCAATGGCTAAAGAGCAAAGTACATGGATCCAGTGTGAATCGACAAGATCAAGGCAAAACAAGTACATAGCCACACTCCATGACAAGTGGGGACCACAGTGGTGGGCCCACCTCACCGCAGGTGGGTTGGCCGAACCCCACTTGGTGGGCCCCGAGGCTCGGCATTACTCCACTGTCATAAGAAAGCTTCTAGAAGACCCTGGCTGGGCCCACCTGCCATAGGGTGGTTCGGCCGAACCACTCCTTGGGCCCAGCCAGGTCGGTTGAGCCTCCACCGCCTTCCTCATGTTGAACATGTGTTGGAAATCCTCCACCCTTGATCCTAAGGCGGTTATATGGCGGTTTGATCCAACGGTGCATGATGGAGTTCACGCGAATTGATGACGTGGCAGTGGAGTAGCCTCTACTCCACCTCCCCCTATAAATACCCCCCATAGGCCTTCACTTTAGAGCATGATTCAAAGGAGAAAACACTATGTAGTAGCTTAGCTCTGCTATAGTGCTGTGCTTGTTGGGAGAGAGTGAGGGAAGTCTTCAGGAGAAAGCCCCAGGCATGTCGGGAATCTTCTCCAAGGTGTACCTCAGCGGATGCGAATCTTCAAGTAAGTTTTACATTTGAGTCCTTCTATTATTTGATACTCTGGTTCTGGTACTTTAAGTATATACTTGCTTTATCTGTACATTGCTTTACTTAGTAAAGTGCTCTAGTCTCTCATGAAGGTTAGAGTAGTAAGTGTAGTGTAGACGTGGTGTCTAGGCTATATCTTGCCAGCGTAGGCCGCTTGTCGCACGGATTGTTTGTGGTAGCCAGCAAGTGGTGACAGCCTTGTCTGGTCTTCGTATTCCACCACGTGTGTAAGACAAGTTATTAAAACGGCAGGGCATCAATACAATAGTACAGCCGCCTCAGGTAGGAGTTATATCTCCTACTGTTTCGCCTGTCGCCTCTTGTAAAGGGAGGAGGTGGTAAACCTCTTTATACTTAGAAAGCCAAGACCAGATATCTTTTGCTACATCAGAACCTCTCTACCTAATTATCATAGCTCCTTTGTCTCATCACTGGATGGCCTTCAACCTAGTTAGAACACTTCACGTTCCCCGTGGAAAATACGATACCTGGAATACTCCCGGTGAAGGCTACATTGACTACCGTACGCTTGCGGTATATCCGTTTGCCACTTCTGGTGTCAATAAGCTTTCTGGCGCTGTTGCCGGGGAATGGTAGCTGTCTTAACTAGAATCGAGTCATCCGAGTTACCCTTCTTTTATCTTTCTTTTATTTTTATCCTTTCCCCACCATGAATCAAACACCCATCTCTCATCTTGCCGCTCCAAAGGGCGCTAGTTTGGAGGCACCACCATCATCCCATCCTATTCTTTCGCCTAGCTATGAGCTTCGCCCTAGTTTCATAGCTAAGGTTCAGGAACAATCATTTGCTGGGGAGGAAGATGAAAACCCCTACACTCACTTACGTGATCTTGAGCAATTGTGTTCATGTCTTCAAATTGAAGGCATGACACGAGTTACATTGAAATGGAAACTATTCCCGTTCTCTTTGACGGGAGCAGCTAAACATTGGTATGCTCGACACATAGAGAGCGCATATGGAGAGTGGGAAAGCCTTCAATCCAAATTCTGCTTAGCTTTCTTCCCTATCTCTCGTGTTGTTCATCTTCGAAGAGAGATCTTAGCCTTCAAACAAAAGGAGAAGGAGACTCTATGTGCGGCATGGGCCCGTTTCGCAGATCTAGTATCCCTTAGTCCTGATCTTGCTATAACCGAGCCAGCATTGATACAACATTTTTACTTTGGTCTTAGCAAAGATTCTGCATAATTCCTTGATATATCTTCTAGAGGAGCATTCCATCGTTGTACCGTTGGTGAAGGGAAGAAACTTCTTGCTAAAATCCTTGAAAACACTCCCCACACCCAAGGGTATAATGAACCTCCTAAGAAAGAAAAGGAATTAATCCCTGAGCAAAAAGAAATCCCGATAGCCGAATCAAAATCAATACCATCCAATGATTCTGCCATCGATCCTGAACCACAAATACCATAAATATCGAGGGAGGAAGAAATTCATCATATAAATCACTCCTTCGATTACGAGGCTAATCTCCTATCTGACCTTGCTGGTTTTGGGAATGCCTACAATTATCCTATCCAAAGGAGACCTTCTAAGAAACTTCATTCAAAACCTTTCAAGAAAGGATCTCTTCAAAATTTTCCCAAATTAGCATCATCTGACGCCTCGAATTCCCAAGTGGCACATAGGAAAATATCGAGGATCTTGGATGAACCTCCAAAAGGAATGCTGACTGTGCCCATAGAAGGTGAGCCAAAATGCTTAGAAGAAAAATCTATCTTCTCCCCGCCTATGCCTACATCCGCCATATCCTTTGAACCCATCTTTAAACTCGACCTTGATCCCGATAAATCCAATTGTGCCCTTCCTTCAAAGTCGTATGATGATCTGGTCATTGACCCTGGGGATTCATTAAGACACCCAAGGCATGAGAGTCATCAGGCCCATAAATCTAACCAAGAAGAGAAACAACAACAGTTGGAGAATCCATCCACTGTTATAAGTCAAGAATGGTTAGAGGAGACCAAAGATTCTCATGAAATCACTAAGATGCCCACTCATGTAAGGAGAATATCTTGTCAAGTCATGGGCATTTATAGTGAAATTTGCTATGATCCAAGCCTTGGGATAAACATCATTCCTCATTTCCATGTTCAAAGTTCATCAAAGAATCACTTGCTACAATCCCAAAAATACCTTAGCCTCCCAAATGGTCAAGTCCTTAATTGTTTAGGAGTCCTTCAAGGTGTACCTGTAGTGATTGATGATCTAAAGATCTCCCTAGATTTTCACATCTTTGACCTTTCTGGACTTTCCTTTCATCTCACATTCATTGGAAGGCCAATCATGCGAATCTTGGAGGACATTGGAAATAAGAAGCTTGGTCATAGAATAGGTGATATGTATCCATCTGTTTGGTCTTCACAGCCACTCAACATAGGGGTAGAGTCCAAATCTGTTCTTGATCCAAGGGGTGAGCTTAAGATGATTTCACGAACAACCATGACATGTGCAAGTCTTGAGGAGGATTTGGAATGTCATGAGAAGAAAATTGCTCTCCCACTCCTTGAGATGGAGAATTTCATCAATAAGCATGGAAGTTATCCTTTGATCCTCTCGTCAAGTCCTTGCTCATTTGTGAAATCTTTCGACTCAATCTTTCTCTCAACCAATACCCAACAAGAGATCTATAACCCCTTCACTCGTCTTGTGTCCAAAATGTTTGCAAGAGAGGTTGTAGATGCTTTTGTTTATCATAAGTTCTCTAAATCTCGTAGCGGTATAAATTCTTGCAGTTAGGCCCCCACAAGTTGGCTTCAATTTAACATCATGGAACTTGTGTGCCTAACTTGAGTAGGGTAGTAAGACTTGTGGTTCTGCTGGTGTGCTGCCACCAGTAGAACCCCTGCATTTGATGTTGTCTTGGTTTCCATGACTCAGGACACACCTTACACCAAGTGTGAGGGGGTCATTTGACCTCCTCGAACACATTTGGGTGTTGACGGACATCCCGAGCATAAAAGCATCAGTGTAGAAACTCATCATTAGAGGTAAGAATACACAAGGAAAGAGCCAAAGTGGCTGGAGCCTCCAAGGTGGGGTCAGCCGACCCCACCATGGACCCCTCAGCCCACCAGTCAACCTCCACTACATTGAGACATACTTCTTGACTGGTTTGACACTTTCCCTTCCTCTTCTTTAGTGCACTCCTCTTACTTTTGTCTTCAACCCTCTAAAAAAATATGCTTCTTGTCTTCACCTCTCATGCTCTTGTAGAATGAATCTTGTTTATTCCATTATGCTTCCTTTTCTATGTTAGCATGCTTTTGGTTTGGGTGTATAGGTCGATCATACCTCCAAAGTCTTTTTGAATTAAGCATGGTGCTTAGGTTAAAGAGACTATCTTAATCAAACATGACATGGTGTTAAGTTTGATTATTGAATCAAAACATACTTGCATGGAACTTGGTTGCACTTTTGGACTAACCCCTGTAGCAAGAACCTCGACATCTCTATGGGTATGTCATAAGATCATTCAGGGAGATAGATTGAGATCCTCATGGTCAAAAGTCAAGTTGTTTGGGCAAGGAGAACTTAAATGCAACTGAGGAGGACCACTGCTACAACTCATCATCTTTAAGGTAAGTGGCCACCTTCTTAGAGTTTTCCATTTACATGAACCTTTGAAGAGGTTGACATGCTAGAATTCATCTCTGATAATGAATTGACATAATTAAAATCTACATATCTTACTTTCTTTTTCAATTATTTGTATAGCTTGATCACTAGATAGGTTCTCAATTAACTTGAAATCCTTCCTTTCTTTACCTTGGGTCCCCAAAACCCCCAATTAGAAGTGGACAGCCAAAATTCGGTGACCACTTAGGACCAAAATTAGGCCAAGCCATATAACTTTCAGAAATGCACAATCTGGTCGCACTGGGCCATTCGAACCTAGGTTGGGTGACCCGCACTTGGCACAATTTGAAATTTTGGAAAATGGGACAATGTTCAGGAGCTCTTGTAGGCCACGTGACAAAAGTTTGGGGCAAAAATATGGGTCGGCCGACCCATACTTTTCATCCCCCAAACTCGTCACATTTAGGGAATCACTTGGCAAATGAGTGAGGAAGTGGTCACGGCCATATGACCCATTATTGGGGTCGGCCGAACCACTAATGGCAACTTGGTGCCACCCATCGGCTCCAGAATGTTGTGCCAATGTTCCCCGACGTTTTCTCGCGATTTCGAAAAGGAGAACGTTGGCACTCGTCTTCTTAACCCCTTCCTCTCCTTTTTCTTCCTTCCACCTCCATTCTTCACCATTCCAGCACCTTCCTTCGACCTTAATCCATCCGAGAGATCACTTTTCGAGACCCTAGAGGTCATCATGGAGGTCAAGGTGCTTGAGGTTGAGCCCTACGGAGTATACCAGCCCCTACACGCCTTCAACACCCACCTTTCATGAAGAACCACATGGTCACTGGTGTTGGGCTGGGACAAGGGAAGATGTTGTTTCCCAGCTCACATACGAGGAGAAGTAGTTGCGTGAGTAGAGAAACACCACTCGTTCCCCAAAGACCACCTGGCGAAAGGTTAATCCTCCATGATCAATGGGCCATCAAGGCACTTTGAGGATGACCGCACCAAGAAGAGTGTCTTGGAAAAGTTCCTTTGTGCGGTTTCCTCATCTAGGAACGACAATAGTGCCTTAGAGGAGCAAGTAGCGGAGTTGAAAATGGCTCACTTGGATTTAGAAGACAACTTCCGCACTCTTCGCATTAGCACTAGTGCGAAGATGAAGTGTATCTCTAAGGCCTTGCGGCGTGAGGTCATCCACTTTTCATGCTAGATATCTAAAAAAATCTCTTCACAAATAAGATAGGTATTTAGCTAGGTTTATTCCCTAGTAAATTGTCCTATGTTTAATAAAATTTTGGTTCTGCTGGTGTGTTGCCACCAGCAGGGCCCCTGCACTTGCACTTCCTTTGTCTCTCTAATCTAGAATGCAGCAAGCCAAGTGTGGGGGGAGGTCAGTGACCTCCCCAACACACTCGGAACAATTCTGAATGCACCACGATAAGACACGTTGGCTCAACGAAACCTGTCCCAAAAAGCCTTTAAAGGCAGGTCAGGCGACGGGCACATGAACACAAAACAGAAAAACGCAAGTGCAGGAGCACCTTCAAGGGTGAGGATTTGAATGGCAATCACCGGAGTGGCCAGAAGCTCTATGGTGGGGTCGGCCGACCCCACCTGGGACCTCTGGACCCACCAGTCAGCATCCACCCGGCGTCTACTTGCTTCCCGACTGGTTTGCCACTCCTACTCCCCTCTGTTCTTTCATTTTTGCTTTTTATTTGCTTTCCTTATATGAAATAAAATAAAAATAAAAACAAAAAGACTTGCATCTGAAAATAAAATGTGACACGATTTATGATATTTAAAGGGTAAAAGCGTCACAAAGTCTAATTCTTGCATATGCTTATGCTTGTGGGTCACATATCTTGATAGGAATATCATATTAACATAGTTGTTGACAAATGTGATATAGTTCTTAGCTCATGATTCGTACCTTTTCTATTCAAAGTGCTTAGAGATTTATTTTGAAAATGTCATAAAACCATAGTGTCACTTACTCCTCAATAGTAAGGAAATTCCTACCAAAGCCATATATGTTCATACCACGATTCAAAACCCTTCTATATATGCTACTCGTACTTGTGTTGAGTTTGGTCAAACCTTGTTGACCCTAGTTGAGAATTATGTCATAGTCCAAGAATGTAAGAATGTAAGAATGTAAGCAGTTTGGACCAAAATACCAATTTAAATTTTGTGATCCAAGACATTTTGAAGTTTTCGAAAGTAACACTGTAATGATTTGGCAATGGATCGCTCTGATACCACCTGTAACAGAACCGCCTAAATCACATGGCCCGCAGGCACCTGTCATCGCCACTAATGACCTCTGACAGCCGGGCCCGTGTTCCAAATGACCTAGGCAGCTCTGCTGGGCTATATAAGCGCCCGTATTCTCCGACAGGATCCCATTGCGAAGCCATTATAGGGTTACAACATTTCATAATAAAATACATCAGAGTAAAGGGCGGAAGACTTCATAGATTACAAACTAGTTGTTCAAATATAAATTCAAGTACAATTATTACAATCTATACCTAAATAGAAGTAGCATCAGGGTAACAGTTACACATAATAAGATGAACCCTGCCCAAGGGTCCAACATCACTCATCATCACTTCCTTCACAAACAAGCATCACGTAGCAGGGAGCAAGACAGACCTCCGGCTGCTGACTTCCTGCAACAGGGGTTAACAAACCCTGAGTACTGGGGTACTCCGCAAGATTTACCCGTCTAAAGAGAAAGATGAGACTCAGGAATGCAGGCTGAGGGTGAAGCATCTAGGCCCTAGTGGTTTCGGTGATTAATGACAACAAGACGATTATTATGACTAACGTGTGTTTTGCAGGATAACCTAGAGGTTAGGTCATAATAACATATAGGTTCAAGCCCCTAGCGATGAAAATCGATTCGGTTTTCAAAGGATGAAAGACAAGACGGTGATAGGCTAGTGCTAAGTGTCGTTTGGAGTTGAGAGACACTTGGCGTAGTCTTAGGTTTTGTTTTTTTCTCCTTGACCGTACTATTAAGAGGGGTTTGGATGGGTAGCTTGACTTAGAGCAAGATTAGAGAGTGTAGATGTGATGCACACTTGTCCAACATAGCTCTAGACAGCCCAGGGATACTCTTGAGAGGGAGAGGATCAAACTTCGTTTTGGAAAGTTTTCGATTCGGCGAAGTTTTGATCGAATTAGAGGCGTCGGACTCTAACTAGTATGGGCGTCGGACCAATAGCTACAGTCCGACGACACGTGGCAGGCCCTGGACGAGTTTCAGCGTGCCAGGGAGCGTCGGACCCTGGCCGGATGGGCGTCGGACCATTAGCCAGAGTCTGACGGTGCCTCCGGGTATTTGAGCGAGCGTCGGACCGTCGCGAGTGGGAGCGTCGGACTAATATCTGTTAGCGTCCGACGCTTCCAGAGAGGTTCCCAGAGCAAGTTTGAGCGTCGGACTGGGCGTCGGACCATTGCTCCGTGTACTAGCCGTTGAAAGGCACTGTGCCCGCAGTGCAGAAGCGTCGGACTGAGGAGCGTCGAACCATCGAGTTCGGTCCGACGCCCCTCCGTCACAGTTCTGGGCGCTGTGTTGTGTGAGAGTCGGACCGTGGCGTTTGGTCCGACGGTCGAGCCTCGGCAGAGTCCGACGGTTCGCAGGAAAGTGAGAAACGGCTAGTTTTGGAGAGGGTGAGTATTTATACTCCACCAAAGCCTCCATTCTACTTCTCTTGCCATTTCCAACAGCTGAAGGAACCATTGTTGATCTTGTGAGAGAGCAAGAGCCCTAAGGAGATTAGTGTGAACTCCATTGCTTGTGAGCTTCTTCCCTAGAGAGATCAAGAGTGACTTGTGTGCATCCATCACCCTCTTTGGCCTTGTTCTTGGTCAAGTGAGAGTCTAGGCTTGTTACTCTTGGTGATCGGCATCACCTAGACGGTTTGGTGGCGATCGGTGGCTTGGTGACCGCTTGGAGAACTTGTGGGCGGCTCAAGTCGAAGTTGTGAGCGGTTGTGGGCGATCCACCGCGCCGGAGTGGCAAAGGATCAGCCCATAGAGAGCACTTGGTCTTTGCGAAGATCAAGGGGGAGCTACACCCTTGCGCGGGTGCTCCAACGAGGACTAGTGGGGAGTGCCGACTCTCCGATACCTCGGGAAAAATTGGATTTGTCTTTCTAACCCTTTATATACCCGCATTTCCTTTGTGTTCTCTACTTTCCTAGAGTAGCATACTTGTGATAGGACTTGGCTCTAGGTTGCATAACTTGTTTTAGGAATAGAATTGTCACAAGCACTTGTGGGGTGACATTGGGCAAATTGCGATAGGTTGAATTGTGTTTCGAAAAATTATTAGTTGCCCAATTCACCCCCCTCTTGGGCATCCTTGATCCTTTCAATTGGTATCGGAGCCTTGTTGCTCATCAATTTGGCTTAACCGCCAAGAGGAAGGATGTCTGGTGGTCACGATGGTCCCCCTCCCGTCTTTGACGGTAACGATTTTCCTTATTGGAAAATTCGTATGGAGGCATACCTTGAGGTGGTGGACCATGGTGTTCACAAAGCCGCCACACAAGGGTACCCCACTCCCAAACCCGGTGCAACCCTCACACCCGTTGAGGAAGAGCACGAGAAGTGGAATGCTAAGGCTCGAAACATCATATTTAGAGGCCTTAGCAAAGAGGTGTTCAACCGTGTGAGGAACCACAAAAACGCCCATGCACTATGGTCGGATATTTGTGCGCTCCATGAGGGAACTAAGAATGAGCGAGAGGAACGATATTATCTTATCATTGACAAGCTCAATTCTTTCAAAATGCTATCCAATGAAAGTGCTAATGACATGTATTCTCGCTTGAATATCATTGTAGAAGAAGTAAATGGCCTTAGACTCACTCAAATCTCACCGGCCGAGGTTGCAAGGAGAATCCTCAATGCTCTTCCAATTGAGAAGTATGGTCACATTGTAACCGTACTTCATCAAACGGATCTCTCAAATGCAACCCCCACCCAAATATTGGGGAAGATCAATGCTCATGAGATGTACATGAAGATCACTCCTCAAGATGGATCATCATCCAAGAAAGAAGAGAAGAAAGACTTGGCCCTCAAGGCTGACAAGAAAGGCAAAGCTCTAGCAAAGTACTCTTCTCTTGACTCCACAAGTGATGATGATGATGATGATGTGGAGATCGCTCTCATGGTGAGGAAGACCACCAAGATGCTCAAGAAGCTCAACAACAAGGGAATCAAATTTGATTCCAACAAGAAGAAGTTCTTCACTGTAGCAAGAGAAAGCCCATCTCCGAGATGGATTGCTACAATTGTGGAGAGCTTGGGCATCTTGCTCATCAATGCCCAAAGCCCAAGAAAGACAAATTCAAGAACAAGAACAAGGGCAAAAGGCAAGACTCTAGTGATGAGAGTGATGATGAGAAGAAGAAGGCCAAGCCATTCAAGAAGAAATAACTCAAGAAGAAGCAATTTGACAAAAGCAAGAAGAGTGGCAAAGCTTACATTGTTGGTGATTGGCTCACTGACATTGAATCTTCTAGTGGCTCATCCGGTGAAGAAAGTGATGATGAAAAGGAGAAGGTGGCCGCTCTTGTGATTGGGACTTCACTTCCTCCACCGCCATCACCGCCCTCATCTCCAACACACCTTTGCCTTATGGCTAAGGACAAGAAGGTACAAAGTGATGATGAGAGTAGTGATAGTGACAATGAGTATGATTCACCCACCTATGATGAACTTGCTAGCTTGCTAAATGACTATACCAAAGTTATAAGAAAGCTAACAAGGAAAAATGAAAACTTAAAACTTGAGAATGGAAACCTTTTAGCTCAAAATGAACAATTCACTAAAGCTAGTGATGAGCTTAGAGTTGAAAATCAAAATGTGTCATCCAAGCTCAAGGAGCTCAAAGCCAACATAAAAGAGCTCAAAGAAAAACATGATAAACTTGAGAGGATACACATTGAGCTCACCACTAGCTACAACAAGCTAAAAGAGGACTATACTCAAGTGAAAGTGAATCATGACAACCTTGCTATGGCTTATGACTTGCTTTCCAATGAAACACATGATGCTCCTAACCATGTTGTTAAGTGTGACATAGCTACATCATGTGATGACTTGATTGATGAGATCATTAAGCAAGGTGGTAGTAGCAAAGGCAAGGAAGTGGTGGTGGCCGATTGCCATGGTGACTATTTGAAGCTCAAGATTGAAAATGACAACTTGAAGAAAGAGCTTGAGAAGCAATCAACCACAAATACCATTGTCATTGAAGCGGTGCAACAAGATGATGAAGTTGAAATGCTTAGAAAAGAAAACAAGATTCTCAAGAATGAGAAGTGTCACCTTGCAAGCTTATTGGAAGAGAACAAGAAGTTGAAGCAAGAAAAGAGTCATCTCACCGTGGGCTTGCAAAAATTCACAAGAGGCCAATATCTCCAAAGTGATCTCCTCATGAACACCGTGATGAAATTTGATAGAAGTGGGATTGGATACATGGGTGAGAAGGTGCAAAATATTAGAGCTCAAAATCGTCTCAACAAAGCAAAGAACAAGCCCAAGCCCAAGCCAAAGAGATGCTTTGAATGTGGTCAAGAAGGTTATTTTGCTCATGAGTGCAAGACACTGCCACCACAACCTTTGCCCAAGCATGCTAGGCCCTTTGCTTTTGATGCTCATTACATGCTAAGGAAAGATTCTAAGGGCAAAGTGAAAGTCATGTTCCTAGGACCCCCTAACAAGAATAGGCCTAGGCAACTATGGGTGGTGAAAGCTTTGGTTGAGAAAGTCCGGAGCCCTTCTCAAGTATGGGTTCCTAAACATCAAGCTTGATTTGTTGTGTATAGGTGAACTACAAGACCGGTGGCTCTCATTGGGTAATTGATAGTGGATGCAATCAACATATGACCGGTGATGCTCGTATGTTCACCTCCCTTGAAGAGAATGTAGAAGACCAAGGAAAGATAACATTTGGTGATAATTCCAAGAGCAAAGTGCAAGGGCTTGGCAAAGTGGCCATATCTAATGATCATTCCATTTCAAATGTGCTTCTAGTTGCTTCTTTGTGCTTCAACTTGCTATCCGTTGGTCAATTGTGTGATCTTGGCTTCCAATGCCTATTTACAAGTGAAGAAGTGGTTGTCTCCAAGAAAGATGACAATGAAGTGATATTCAAGGGCTTTCGGTACAATCATCTCTACCTAGTGGACTTCAACTCGGAAGATGCAAATTTGAAGACTTGTCTATTCACCAAACAATCTCTTGGGTGGCTTTGGCATAGAAGGCTTGCACATGTTGGGATGAGCACACTCAAGAAGTTATTGAAGAAGGAGATGGTGAGAGGATTGAAAGATGTTATATTTGAGAAGGACAAATTATGTAGTGCTTGCCAAGCCGGGAAGCAAGTGGCAAATACACATCCATCCAAGGCATTTGTGTCAACTTCAAGACCATTAGAGCTACTTCACATGGACTTATTTGGGCCAACAACTTATGCAAGCATTGGTGGCAAGCTCTATTGCTTAGTGATTGTTGATGACTTTTCAAGATATACTTGGGTGTTCTTTCTTCATGACAAGACCGAAGTAGCCCAATCTTTCAAGAAGTTTGCCAAGAGAGCACAAAATGAATTTGAAGTGAAGATCAAGAAGATTAGAAGTGACAATGGAAAAGAGTTTGACAACACAAACATTGAAGTATATTGTGATGAAGTTGGGATCAAGCATGAAGTCTCATCCACCTATACCCCTCAACAAAATGGTGTAGTTGAAAGGAAGAATCGGACGTTGATCACCCTTGCAAGGACTATGCTTGATGAGTACAACACACCGGAGAGGTTTTGGGCGGAGGCAATCAACACCGCATGCTATGCATCCAACCGCCTATTCCCTCACCGGTTGCTAAAGAAGACCCCCTATGAGCTACTCATTGGCAAGAAGCCGGATGTCTCCTACTTCCGGGTGTTTGGTTGCAAATGCTACATCTACAAGAAGCGGCAACACCTAGGGAAGTTTCAAAGACGTTGTGATATTGGTTTTCTTGTTGGTTACTCATTGAAGTCCAAAGCATATAGAGTATTCAACAATGCCACCGGCCTTGTTGAAGAAACATATGATGTGGAGTTCGATGAATCTAACGGCTCTCAAGGAGAGCATGAGAATCTTGATGATGTAGGTGATGAACCCTTGAGGAAGGCCATGAAGAACATGCCAACCGGAGACATCAAGCCAAAAGATGATGGTGATGATGTGCAAGTGATCGATCAACCATCTTCATCAAATGTGCCTCAAGATGATGAAGATAAAGATGGGGTGGATCCACATGAAGACACACACATCACACAAGAAGAAATTGAGGCACAAGCACAAGATGTTGATGCTCCACAACCTCCTCCTCAAGTGGTTGATAAAAGAACTACTCCACTCCTACAAGCACATCCTCAAGATCTCATAATAGGGAGTCCTTCAAGGGGGGTAATGACTCGCTCACAAAGGCATGCTTAATTCATTGAACATCACTCGTTTGTCTCTTGTAATGAGCCTACTAGCATAGAGGAAGCTTTTCAAGATCCGGATTGGGTGAATGCCATGCATGAAGAACTCAACAAATTCACCCGCAATCAAGTTTGGACACTTGAAGAGAAGCCAAAAGGAGCAAGAGTCATAGGCACCAAGTGGGTGTTCCGCAACAAACAAGACGACAAGGGCAACATTGTGAGAAACAAGGCAAGGCTCGTGGCAAAAGGGTTCTCCCAAGTTGAAGGCTTGGATTTTGGGGAGACCTTTGCCCCCGTGGCAAGATTAGAGGCCATTCGTATCCTACTTGCATATGCATCTAATCACAATCTAAAACTCTTTCAAATGGATGTGAAAAGTGCATTTTTAAATGGCTTCATAAATGAACTTGTCTATGTTTCGCAACCACCGGGTTTTGAAGACCCTAGATATCCAAACTATGTTTACAGGTTGTCCAAGGCGCTATATGACTTGAAGCAAGCCCCACGGGCTTGGTATGAGCGCCTCCGTGACTTCCTCATCAACAAGGGCTTCAAAATCGGCTTGGTTGATACCACACTATTCACCAAGAAGCACAAAGGGCACATCTTCATTTGTCAAGTTTATGTTGATGATATTATCTTTGGTTCGACTAATGAAGATTTTTGCAAGGAATTTGGTGATATGATGTCCAAGGAGTTTGAGATGTCCATGATTGGTGAGCTCACATTCTTCCTCGGCTTTCAAGTCAAGCAAATGAGGGAGGGGACGTTCGTGTCGCAAGAGAAGTACACGAAGGACCTCCTCAAGCGCTTCAAGATGGAAGAATGCAAGCCCATCAAGACCCCCATGCCTACCAATGGACATCTCGACCTTGATGAGGGAGGTAAATCGGTTGACCAAACTCTCTATCGTTCTATGATCGGTAGTTTGTTGTATTTGACCGCATCTAGGCCCGACATCATGTTTAGTGTGTGTATGTGTGCACGTTTTCAAGTTAATCCTAAGGAACCTCACTTAGTTGCGGTGAAAAGAATCCTTAGGTACATAAAGCACACCCGAGCATTGGCCTTTGGTATCCCAAAGGAGCTAACTTTACTCTTATCGGCTATTCCGATTCGGATTATGCCAGTTGCAAGATTGACCGGAAAAGCACATCCGGAGGGTGCCATTTGCTTGGAAGATCACTAGTTTCTTGGTCCTCCAAGAAACAAAATAGTGTTGCCTTGTCAACAACCGAAGCGGAATACATTGCCGCGGGTGCTTGTTGTGCACAAATTCTTTATATGAAGCAAACCCTACTTGATTATGGAATCAACTTAAAAAGGGTGCCTTTGTTGTGTGACAACGAGAGTGCGGTAAAACTTGCCAATAACCCGGTTCAACACTCCCGCACAAAGCACATTGACATCCGTCATCACTTCCTTAGAGATCACGTTGCCAAGGGTGACATTTCCTTTGAGGGAGTGAGAACGGATGATAATTTGGCGGACATTTTCACTAAACCATTGGATGAGGCACGCTTTTGTACTCTAAGAAATGAACTCAATTGCCTTGATCTAAGCAACATCACTAAAAGATGATCTTGTGTTGTCATGTGCATTGCATTGTAACATAAAACATGTCTAACATTGAATTGCACGTAGGGCTTGTCTAACTCGGTTAAGATAACCGCCTAAAAGCGTGTGAAGAAGCTTACCCGAGGAAAAACTTGACAACAACTAGTTTAATTTACGTGAATTTGCATTGCATATTGCATGGTTGTTGTTTTGTCGTTTTGTTCATGGATTTCAATTGTCTATCTTCATAAAATTCACATATGCCTAAGGCAAAATATTTGAAAAATTGAGGGTTTGAGAGAGGGCATCTCATACTAGTTCCAACTGGTGTTTATTTGACTCTTATTGGGGTTGGAACTTAGTTGGGAAAAGTTGGCGTGAAGAATTTTGGAAGAAAACAGGTTTTAGGGCGTCGGACCGAGGCGTCGGACACTGATTTTCCCAGCGTCGGACCAATTGCCTCAGTCCGACGGTCCCTTTCCCTGTTGTCCGAGGCGTCGGACGCTGGATTTCACAGCGTCGGACTATGCCTCAGTCTGACGGTGGATGGCAAAGCCGAAGGAAGCGTCGGACGCAGCGTCGGACCGGGAATTTTCAGGCGTCGGACTTTTGGGTAAGAGTGTTCACGTCGTGTCGCTCCGCGTTCACGGCGTCGGACTGAAAGTATTGGTCCGACGACGGGCGTCGGACTAAGTCTGACGGCCGCTGGAGCTTACTGGAAGCGTCGGACTCTGCGGAGTATTGGTCCGACGCTTGCACAGTAATGGTCCGACGGTCGGTTTGAAGGCGCGGATCAGTCCTTTTCCTCTCTCTGTCACGTGGGGCCCGTCTGTCGGTCGTCTTCTTCGTCCCAAGTCTTTTTCACCTGAGCCGCTCGCCGCGCCGCCCCCGTACGTTCTAACCCTAACCGCCGCCGCGCCGCGCCCTAACCCTCCGCCGCCAGCTCGCCCGCGCCCTCGCCGCCGGCGTCCAGGCCTTCCCCGCGCGTGCGGGTTCCCACCTCCTCTTCTTCCGCGCGCGCGTTCGCGCCCTACTGCAGCCGCGCGTCGCCGTGCCGAGCACCACCGAGCAGCACCGCCGCCGCCGGTTTTCTCGCCGCCGTTGTGCTCATCACCGCGGCTCAAGGAAGTTCCCCATTGTCGAACTCGTCATCCCTCTACTCCTTAGCTGCTCACATGGTGGTTAGATTTGAATCCCCTGTTTCAAATCTACTTCGCACTCAAGATGTTCGACGAAATGCCCTAACCATTATTCCTCGCGTTCCTTGCAGTTATATTGAGTTTGACTCTTCTCTCGGGCATTCTAGGGCTTGTGGAGGTGCTTTACACCTAGTGTGATTTTCTGTGGTGCCTCGCGTCGACAGAGTCTCTTACCCCTTCAAAGGTTTTCTCGCAGGTTTCTTGCTATTCCCTTCTTATCTCATTATGCTTGCTTCCTAGGATCACTCATCTCTAGATTATATATGCTTATGTATCCCTGTCTATCTCTCTCTTGCAGCTGTCGTGGTCAGAGAGTTTGGCAGTGCGTCAGTGAATCCGGGGCCAAGCTCGCGGATACGGAACGAGGCCAAGTCTCTGAGTGTCAGCTAGCAGCTTCAGAGAGACAGTGACAGTTGGCAGAGATGGTTCGTTGCAAGCAGGTCAGCCGCAGTTAGGGAGGCACAGGTGGAGACGAGAGGCCTCCTCCTCGTCCACCTTTGGACAAGGGGAAGGCCCCTCTCGTCGAAAGCAGCAAGAAAAGAAAGAGGCTTTCAGCAGAGCAGAGGCAGGCCATCAGGGTAGCACAGGCTGCAGAGGAGGCAGAGCGTGGCAGGGGTATACACAATGGAGGCATCTCTATCAGTTTGTTGGGCAGAGATGAGACCGAAGAACAGCCGCAGTCTCAGAGGCAGCCGGAGACTGAGTCAGCACAGCTAGTGGTGGCAGAGCCGAGGCAGCCAGAGCAGCAGGAGATAGTTACTCAGGGGGAGCAGGCCCAGGCTCCACCTCTTCGTCGCTCGGGCCGCACTCGATCTTCGGTGCCACCCCGGTCCGCTGGTCAGAGGCGCGGCGACCGAGTTCCCAGGGTGCCTGCTCCCTCCGAGCCTCAGCTGGTGCCTGAGCCGGATGTTCACTTGGACTTGCAGAGGATCTCTGCAGCCCGAGTCAGAGAGCTCTGGCTGACGTCGCTTTCCAGCTGGTCTCCGGATCAGAGAGATCCCAGAGCTTCTGAGGGCTGGTACACTACTCTTCACGAGGATTTCTTCACCGCCCTCATGGCCACAGGAGTTGGACTGCGACAGCACAGAGTATGTCCCCTAGAGGGCATAGTTCAGGCAGCAGGAGAGGAGATCAGACCTTATCTGACATACCTGCCTGGACTTGCGGAGCCTCTTGGCCGATCAGGCCGATACGTGGAGTCGTGGGTCCGAGAGTTCTATGCTTCCCTATGGATCGACCCCGACCACGAGTACTTGCAGTACACCTTCGGCGGAGAGCCATACCGGCTCTACACGAAGGCTCTGCGAGAGCTGCTTGGAGTGCCAGAGTCAGCTACCAGGTTGCACAGCATTTGCTATGCCACGACAGATCCGCCGAGGAGGGCTCGCGGAGGACTGGCACCTGGTACTGCTCATATAGCAGCATGCTTTCGACCACTGTTCGGAGACGGCTCCCGCAGGACACCTTCGGAGCTTCGTCTTGTCGTTCGTCTCTTGAACGACGTGATGAGGCGTACTCTTTTACTGCGGGAGGGGTACAAGGAGGGTTTGACACACTTACAGCTATGGCTCCTTAGTGCCCTGGTCTAGCAGTCCGAGTTTGACATTGCCGATCTAATTATCAGTGAGATGGAGGACACCATAGCAGAGGGCATCAGGTCTCGGCGACAGCTCCCCTACGCTCATTGGATCTCACACATCCTTGAGCGGAGGTTGCACCGGATTTGGACAGGCATCTCTCGTGAGTTGCGCCAGACTGAGACAGAGTTTCCAGTATATCGGATGACCTCTCTGATTGACGGACGCCGTGGCAGCCGAGCTTTACACAGAATACAGCGCCGTCACACTTCAGGGGCAGACATGGCAGAGGTTCAGCAGCAGGACGAGGCTATGAGGCACGTTGCCCATAGCGAGCTTGAGCAGTTACTTGCAGACGACGACCCCGTCGACACCTCCTCGTCCAGCTCTGACAGGGACTACCGGGCCATCCCTTCCCGTCCACGAGCTCACGACTCGGAGGCCGGTGGGTCCAGCTCCGCTCCTCAGACTTCACAGATAGACCCTGCACTGCTTGCTATTCTTCAGACCTTACAGCAGACACAGCAGAGACAGGCAGAGGAGCAGTCCCGGTTTGCGAGGGAGCAGGCTGCAGCTCTCACTCAAATTCAGCTTAGGCAAGATCAGTTCCAGCAGCAGATGCTCCAGATGCAGCTCCAGAGCCAGCAGATACAGTTACAGACATTTGAGTTTATGGAGCACATCATCAGGCACACCGGAGCCCCGCCGTTCCTAGCCTCTGCCTCTCCAGTCCAGCAGGTTGGACCGGCAGCCACTGCAGCCCAAGTGACTCCAGCGATACAGTCTGGTGGACTTCAGAGTTAGGGCACAGCTTCACTACCGAGTCAGTTTGTCACACCTACTCAGCAGACTCAGCAGTGGTTTACCACGCCAGGCACTCAGGGGTTCACTCCGATCCACACCGGTTTCACACCTGACCTAGGTGGCCCCTCAGTGTCTAGGAGCTTGGGTGCTACTTTCAGTGAGATCACAGGCATACCCACACCTCCTAAGTTCAGATTGCCTGTTACCACCACCACAGCTCCACCTGCCACTGGGACTACAGAGACACTACCGTCGTCAGTCGCCTCTTCAGAGCCTCTCCCGACTTCAGCAGGGCCTGCGATAGTAGTAGTCACAGCAGCAGCAACAGAGACAGCTCAGCAGACCCGGACCGCTTCTCCTTCACGTGCTCCGACAGAGGGTCAGACTGTTCAGAGCTCCGAGTCCGAGGAAGACCCTTCTCAGTTTGAGCTTCGACCTCACTCCTCTTGATGAGGATTGTCCATGGCATATTGTGCAATTCCGTTAACCGTCAAAACAATTTTCAGTGGTCTAGTGGTTCTTGTTCCATGAGCTATGTGACCATCTCTGTGCAGTTTTAGCATGCCCAATACATGTGTGAAGAAAGCTATTGAAGTCTAGTTTCCAATGCAACAAACGGTGCATCTTTTGGACTTCCGAGCTAGGAGTTATGGCTGTTTTAGTGGAGATAGCATTAGGTGTTGGTGGCTGCCCGAGAATCAAAGAAGACCCTTCAATTTCTCCACCAAGATGACCTTCCACTTTCTTTTATTTATGCCTCTGTTCACACCCAACCAGGAGGGATGTTCCTGAGTATAAATATCCATGTAATCCTCCATTGTAAGAAGATAAGATAAGAGACTTTTGATAATGATAAGATAGCCACCTTGTGTGTGTTCTTCTCCGATGGAGAGAATATTTGGAAATCTATGGTAAGGCATGAGTGCTTTGCAACTTAGTTCTTTCGATTCCTGAGGGGGTTGTAGAACGCCGAACTACGGTTCACCCAGTTTGTGCTTCACGTCTTTACGGCGTGATTGCGTGGGCTGGTTTTCGTCGACGCATGGAAGGGTGGATGTCTCGGCAGTTCGTCGCGGGTGCAACATCTCGTGGTGCACTACCTCTCCATCAGGTCGTGCAGCGATAGTTATCTTTTCTCCTTTGCTCCACCATGAAGATCGGGCAACAACAGCTGCACACGCGTGATTGGTACGCGTGTGCGTATCATTTGCTATTCAGAGCCTTGGTTGCCATGGTGTGAGCAATCTTCCTTTGTTCCTTTTGCAATCTTGATTCATACACTGGCTTGTCAATTCTAGTTTGGTGTTGATCTGATTGAACTATCATAAGGTAGAGATTGTTGGGAGATGAACTTTTGTTCACCCTGTTTGTGCCTTCACATCTATATGGTGTGATTGCGTGGACTTGTTTCCTCTCATCAAAATCTCCTAGATGTTTGATCAGGTTTATACTGATTGGAGTTGATCCCAGTAGTGTGACAAGTTTGTGTTTATCTACCTTGTTCTGTTGAGTCCATAATAATCAACGGCCATATATCCTACAATAATCAGCATGAGTCGAGGACGACTCATTTTGAAGGAAGGGAGAATGATGAGGATTGTCCATGGCATATTGTGCAATTCCGTTAACCGTCAAAACAATTTTCAGTGGTCTAGTGGTTCTTGTTCCATGAGCTATGCGACCATCTCTGTGCAGTTTTAGCATGCCCAATACATGTGTGAAGAAAGCTATTGAAGTCTAGTTTCCAATGCAACAAACGGTGCATCTTTTGGACTTCCGAGCTAGGAGTTATGGCTGTTTTAGTGGAGATAGCATTAGCTGTTGGTGGCTGCCCGAGAATCAAAGAAGACCCTTCAATTTCTCCACCAAGATGACCTTCCACTTTCTTTTATTTATGCCTCTGTTCACACCCAACCAGGAGGGATGTTCCTGAGTATAAATATCCATGTAATCCTCCATTGTAAGAAGATAAGATAAGAGACTTTTGATAATGATAAGATAGCCACCTTGTTTGTGTTCTTCTCCAATGGAGAGAATATTTGGAAATCTGTGGTAAGGTATGAGTGCTTTGCAACTTAGTTCCTTCGATTCCGGAGGGGGTTGTAGAACGCCGAACTGCGGTTCACCCAGTTTGTGCTTCACGTCTTTACGGCGTGATTGCGTGGGCTGGTTTTCGTCGATGCATGGAAGGGTGGATGTCTCGGTAGTTCGTCGCGGGTGCAACATCTCGTGGTGCACTACCTCTCCATCAGGTCGTGCAGCGTTAGTTATCTTTTCTCCTTTGCTCCACCATGAAGATCGGGCAACAACAGCTACACACGCGTGATTGGTACGCGTGTGCGTATCACCTCTGACCGCGACGCTGCAGCTTCTTCTCCTCCTCCTGAGTCTTAGGTCTTTGGTGCTTGATGCCAAAGGGGGAGAGAGCATAGATTTAGGGGGAGCGCGTGAGAGGGTTTTGGTTCTTTTGTTCTTTTGGATGTGACATTATCATGCATTATGTTTATTTTCATGTTTGAGACTTGCTTGTGACATGTGTTTG
This sequence comes from Eremochloa ophiuroides, assembly GCA_038502445.1. Taxonomy (NCBI): domain Eukaryota; kingdom Viridiplantae; phylum Streptophyta; class Magnoliopsida; order Poales; family Poaceae; genus Eremochloa; species Eremochloa ophiuroides. Next base: position 59,601,855 of record JAHLJS010000002.1, read on the forward strand.
AGCTTCATGATTATCTATATATTGTGTCACTTGATTCTCTTTTGGTTACGCTCTTGTCTTAGCTTCCGCACTTCATTCCGATCATGAGCGTATCGTTTGGTACTTGTGCTTATTTCATATCTTATATGTACCTTGTGGTCTTGATTTGTATAAGCATGCCTAACCCTTTTGCTCTTATTGTCACATGCTTATATGAATCAAACTTTTAAAAACCTCATTCCTTCTAAATCTATTTGAGGTTGTTGTCATCAATCACCGAAAAGGGAGAGATTGAAGCATCTAGGCCCTAGTGGTTTCGGTGATTAATGACAACAAGACGATTATTATGACTAACGTGCGTTTTGCAGGATAACCTAGAGGTTAGGTCATAATAACATATAGGTTCAAGCCCCTGGCGATGAAAATCGATTCGGTTTTCAAAGGATGAAAGACAAGACGGTGATAGGCTAGTGCTAAGTGTCGTTTGGAGTTGAGAGACACTTGGCGTAGTCTTAGGTTTTGTTTTTTTCTCCTTGACCGTACTATTAAGAGGGGTTTGGATGGGTAGCTTGACTTAGAGCAAGATTAGAGAGTGTAGATGTGATGCACACTTGTCCGACATAGCTCTAGACAGCCCAGGGATACTCTAGAGAGGGAGAGGATCAAACTTCGTTTCGGAAAGTTTTCGATTCGGCGAAGTTTTGATCGAATTAGAGGCGTCGGACTCTAACTAGTATGGGCGTCAGACCAATAGCTACAGTCCGACGACACGTGGCAGCCCCTGGACGAGTTTCAGCGTGCCAGGGAGCGTCGGACCCTGGCCAGATGGGCGTCGAACCATTAGCCAGAGTCCGACGGTGCCTCCGGGTATTTGAGCGAGCGTCGGACCGTCGCGAGTGGGAGCGTCGGACTAATATCTGTTAGCGTCCGACGCTTCCAGAGAGGTTCCCAGAGCAAGTTTGAGCGTCGGACTGGGTCCGATGGTGTGCGTCGGACCATTGCTCCGTGTACTAGCCGTTGAAAGGCACTGTGCCCGCAGTGCAGAAGCGTCGGACTGAGGAGCGTCGGACCATCGAGTTCGGTCCGACGCCCCTCTGTCACAGTTCTGGGCACTGTGTTGTGTGAGAGTCGGACCGTGGCGTTTGGTCCGACGGTCGAGCCTCGGCAGAGTCCGACGGTTCGCAGGAAAGTGAGAAATGGCTAGTTTTGGAGAGGGTGAGTATTTATACTCCACCAAAGCCTCCATTCTACTTCTCTTGCCATTTCTAACAGCTGAAGGAACCATTGTTGATCTTGTGAGAGAGCAAGAGCCCTAGGGAGATTAGTGTGAACTCCATTGCTTGTGAGCTTCTTCCCTAGAGAGATCAAGAGTGACTTGTGTGCATCCATCACCCTCTTTGGCCTTGTTCTTGGTCAAGTGAGAGTCTAGGCTTGTTACTCTTGGTGATCGGCATCACCTAGACGGTTTGGTGGCGATCGGTGGCTTGGTGACCGCTTGGAGAGCTTGTGGGCGGCTCAAGTCGAAGTTGTGAGCGGTTGTGGGCGATCCACCGCGCCGGAGTGGCAAAGGATCAGCCCGTAGAGAGCACTTGGTGTTTGCGAAGATCAAGGGGGAGCTACACCCTTGCGCGGGTGCTCCAACGAGGACTAGTGGGGAGTGCCTACTCTCCGATACCTCGGGAAAAATCGGATTTGTCTTTCTAACCCTTTATATACCCGCATTTCCTTTGTGTTCTCTACTTTCCTAGAGTAGCATACTTGTGATAGGACTTGGCTCTAGGTTGCATAACTTGTTTTAGGAATAGAATTGTCACAAGCACTTGTGGGGTGACATTGGGCAAATTGCGATAGGTTGAATTGTGTTTCGAAAAATTATTAGTTGCCCAATTCACCCCCCCCCTCTTAGGCATCCTTGATCCTTTCAGAGGGGAGTCAAGGTAAGGCTGTGAGCAAGAGTTCAAGAGTTTTGCAGAAATGCATTACTATCCTATTTCAATATTTCATCTCAATATTATTTTAATCATAACCATAGTTCCAATATTCCTTCTCATATGTCACATTCTTTCAATTTCTTAACCATTCTCAAAAACACCTAGTTCCGAACCACTTTTCGGTGTAAGTCAGTGGATCAAGTCTCCATTAACCGAGGAGCAACGTCGATTCGAATCTAGAAAGTACCCAGCTGGGGATCCCGATCCACATTGCATATGTAGCACCTAAGCTTACATATGCCAACCCCGCCTACCACGGCTTTTCATACCCCGGAACCGGTCCTGCGCCACCCGAGAGCACAGTACTCCTCTAGTCTCCAGGCACGCCGGCCACGAGGGTACACGCTACTCTCGCCATCTCTCCACTCCCAGTGCATGATTGTCGGTTCCAGCAGTAGAGCCACCGGAGTCAGAGGCTTCCCGTAGTATGTGGCTAGTTGCAAAGTCTCGATCCAGCAGGCCGACAACGAACGGTCCCTAAAGCATTTTTCCATTGGTTACCATGCATTGGGACTCTAACCCAAGTGCAAAGTAGCTAAATGGTTCCAAATCCGTGCCCGTCGGTGACAAGACATGGGAACGCCGCCACATGTGCACATCCATCCGAACGGACTTCCTTTTTCATTTTCATTTTTCCGGCGGCGGCAATGCATCGGGACTCTAACCCAAAGTACAAAGCCAACCGAACGGTTTCCAATCCGTCGATGGCATTACATTGGGACTCTAACCCAAGTGCAAGTCACCCGCACGGTTGCAAATTCATATTCATTTTTAGTATATCATCATAGCTCAGAAAATAGCATTTTATGCAAAACCAACTTTAAATAGCAGGGCTAAGCATTTTCAAATATTTTCATTTTTAAAACAGGTTTCGGGGTTATATAGCAAGGCAGGTCATGCAGCAAATAGGTGACAATCAACTCCTATCAACCTAATGCAATTATTTAACTCAATGTGATAAAATTTTTAAAACACAAGGGGTAATGCACCGGGGCTTGCCTTGGATTACGTGAAGTGTCGGATCCGGACCAGTACCACAGATGTCAAAAATCCAGAACAACCTCGGGAACAATCTCCTCAGAACAACCTCGGGAACAATCCCCGAGGTTGTTCTGGATTTTTGACATCTGTGGTACTGGTCCGGATCCGACACTTCACGCAATCCAAGGCAAGCCCCAGTGCATTACCCCTTGTGTTTTAAAAATTTTATCACCTTGAGTTAAATAATTGCATTAGGTTGATAGGAGTTGATTGTCACCTATTTGCTGCAAGACCTGCCTTGCTATATAACCCCGAAACCTGTTTTAAAAATGAAAATATTTGAAAATGCTTAGCCCTGCTATTTAAAGTTGGTTTTGCATAAAATGCTATTTTCTGAGCTATGATGATATACTAAAAATGAATATGAATTTGCAACCGTGCGGGTGACTTGCACTTGGGTTAGAGTCCCAATGTAATGCCATCGATGGATTGGAAACCGTTCGGTTGGCTTTGTACTTTGGGTTAGAGTCCCGATGCATTGCCGCCGCCGGAAAAATGAAAATGAAAAAGAAAGTCCGTTCGGATGGATGTGCACATGTGGCGGCGTTCCCATGCCTTGTCACAAATCCAGAACAACCTCGGGAACAATCTCCTCAATGACTGCCTTCACTTTTACCTCCGGTTCCTCGGTCACTATATGCATGCAATGATGAATGTTTCAATGCGATGCAATATGAAATGACAAATGCAAAATTCCAGAATAAATAATACCTAATTCAAGCATAATTGTACTTCATCACCTAGTCATAACCATACTAGACTAAGGTTCCCTAGGTCATAAGGGTGTTTGACCTAGAACTACAATCAATCCAAAATTCACACCAAACCCTAATCACCAAAGTTTCCTATTTATTTTATTAAGCAATTAATCAAGCATATAATTAATAATTAATTAAACTATTTCCTTTTGAGCCCAAACTCTTCTCATAGATAGATTTTGACCCCAAACAGTACCAAAACAAATTTCATAATTTTTGGAATTATACAGAAATTATTAAAAATCACCAAAGTTCCATTTATCAAATAATGTACTGATTTTTAGTCACTACAGAAACTACCCAAACACCATACTAAATATTTTTATTAAATACTACACCCTGTACAGAGCCTTCATAAATTATTTCATAATTTTTGATGCAGAAAAATAATTCTACCAAAAATAAAAAATAACGGCACTATACATTTGAAATTGAAATGGAAAACTCTATGGAAATTCCCCAGGAAAAAGAAAAGGACCACTGGTACGAGCCGGGCCACCTAGACGCGGCGCAGCCTAGCCAGCCCACGCGCCCCCTTGCCCTCTCTCTCGTGCTCCCTCTGGCACTGACGGGTTGACCCCACCCGTTAGCCTCTCCTTACACCGGCGCTGACAGGCGGGCCACCCCTGTCAGGCCCTTCGTCTTCCTCCGACCGACGCCTCCGCGCGCGCGTCCGCAACAGCACGATGTTGTCCTCACCGCTGGCGGCCCCAACGGAGGACTCTAGCTACCAGGTACCTACCCGAGACCTAAACTGACACCCCTAAGTACCTATCCCTAGCCCTCGACGCCTCCGACGAGCAGAAGCTCGACCATGGCGGACGGGGACGGCACGGCGGCCCTGTTCCGGCTGGTGGGGCGCAGTAATGTTACGGCAAAGGTGTAGGGAAGAACTAGGAGCTCACCACGAAGTTAGACGGGTAGCTGGTTGGGACAGAGGTGGTGCGGGAAGGCGAATTCGATGACGACGACGACCGCGGCGGCTCGACTCCGGCAACCAACGATCGTTCCGGTGATCCTAGGGCATCAACTGACAAACTGCCATGAGCATGAGCATCTAGAGATTAATCAGAGTACAGAACACATGCTGGAAGAGACGGAAGCTCACCTGGGCGAGCTAAACATGTCGAACTCACCCACGGCGGCGCTCCGTCCAGACCCGAGGACGCCGATGTGCGTTCCGGGATCAACGGACCACGCACACGCACACCGGTCGAAGCAGTGGGGACGCAAATAAGCTAGAAAGCCGACTGCAAGATGGATTTGGCTACGGTGGCACGGCGACTGCTAATTTGGCTGGAGCCAGTGAAGAGGTCGATGGCGACCGGCGGAAGAAGAACGCAAGAATAGAGCTCTCGTCGCCTATAAAAGGGGCTGAAGGCGAGGGGATAAGATGGAGCGGTGTTCGGGCCCTCCCTCGGCCGCTTGACAGCGCCTCGGCCCGCCCACGCCGGCCGAACAGCGCTCGGCGCCGGACGCGGCACGCGCGTACGGGCCAGAGAAGAGGAACAGGGGGGACCCCCCAAGCTACAGTGTAGGCTGAGATAGGTCAAATGCTATTTTGATTTGAATGATGGCCTACGAATCCGAATCTGAGAAAACGTTTAAAACAAAAGTTGTAGTACTACAAGTGTTGGTCAGTTTTGCTTTTTGAACCATTTTCAAATTCGGCCAAATTTTGAAACTACAGCAAAGGGGGTAAAAATGGTTTTGAATTTCAAAACAGAAATTCTAAAATTACTTTTAATTTTTCTCAACAACTTGAAAAATGGTCAAAATAAAAGTTATTTTAATCAGTGAACTCTACAACTCTTATTAAGGAAGTTTTATCAGATTCTCAATATTTTTGAAATTGAAGTTTCAAATTTAAATTTCAACATAGTAATTTGAGTTTAATTTAAATTTCTGTATCATAACTTCAAAATATCCAAAAATAAAAGTTGTTCCATTTTAAAATATCTACAACTTTCATTAAGACACTTCCATGAGATTCGTCATAGTTTTTGAATTAGGGTTTGAGGTCAATTCTATGGCTTAATTTAATTTCTTATTTAGCTTAATATTTGATTTTTAATTAAGGGTTTAAATACATAATCAGTGAAATCAAATCACTCTAGCACCCTAAGCACAATCATATGCAAATGATCAAATTAAACATGATGACATGACAGTTTAATTATGCAGTAATACCAGAGGTATTACAATTACCTTATTCAAAAAAAGGAGAGTGGACACATGAAGGTCCATTACTTTGAGAAAAAAAAAGAGAGAAAAAAATGCTAGCCATGTCTCAAATAAAATAAAGTAGAGAGAGATCTTATCAAATAAAGGAGCATTACATTGCATCATTTTCCATACACTTGCACATCTTGATCTAGGATTATGACAGTCTTCTCCTTGGATCCTTGTTTTGACTTTACAATAAATGCAATGCAAGTATGCTATCATGTTTATCCCTACCTGAGCTCCACATAAGCTTGATAGATGTAGGATGAAACAAAAGAAGGCAATCTGATGTTGTGCCTTGGTGAGGAATCATATACCTACTGAGTGACTTGAGTGTACTATTTGAGGAGTAAGAATGAACTATGTGCTTTCTTTTAAAATCATTATAAAAAAACTCTAAGTACTAAGGATTTGAAAATAGAAAGATGACTTTGCTTTGAGAACTGTTCCATTTTTCAACATCTGAAGGATATATGCTAGACAATACCACATAACCCACTTGTATGAGATATGTCATGAGTAAAGCTTTGTGTTAGCTAATACCTTAAAAATGTCATAATCATATTTTATTATTCTCTCTCTAACCTTTGCTCGAGGACGAGCAAAGACTTAAGTGTGGGGGATCTTGTTGACGGTAGTTATACCAAGTTTTTACCACATCAAAACCGTCAACAGGGCATTCTTTCTGGAAGGAAACCACCAAACACATAGTGACTTAGGTACAAATAACTTGGTTCCACATGTACTTGTCATTATTTGGTTGCAGGCACTCAGAACAGGTACTTTTCAATGTCCGAAAGCTCTATATGAAGGTTGGGCGACCAACCAAGTATGGCCAAATGACAAACCAACTTAACAATCATTAATATCATAGCTTCTGGAGACGATGTGCAAAAGATGGGCACAATGAGTGGTTCGGCCGAACCACCCATGGGCAAGTTAGCACCACCATTGTGCTTAGAATTGCATGAAGAATCCACGTGCAGAAGATGGAACCAAAGGTGGTTCGGCCGAACTACATATGGTGACACCAGGCCATGATATTTCAGCACATGAGTCATGTCAGCATAGACAAGGAAGCTCAGGGAAAATGGAGCACATGCATGGTTCGGCCAAACCATGCACGGGGCCCACAGGACTCCGGTGACGTGGCACAATCCGTGGCACGCTGAAAGCCCATGTTTGGTTTTGGGTAATTGATGAAACCTAGTTTGCTAACGATTGCTCTAAATGTTTCATGAGAATGATTAGCAAACAACAAGATGGAGCAAAGGACCGGGTCGGTGGAGGCCACAAGTGAAGGGCAATGACAGCATCCATACAAATGGTATAAGTCCATCATCAAAAGGAGTCCACAAGCTTCATCAAGAGATGGTGAAAAGCTAGGAGCTCAAGGCAAAGGTATAATCCATAGGAGTTCTTTTGCTTTTGGTGATCAAGACTCCATAGAGGGAGTGATCACATTTAGGATAGATAGCCGTACTATCAAGAGGGGCGAAATCGTTGATGAAATACGGTTATCAAGTGCCACTAGGTGTTCATGATCATTGCATTGCATATAGATGCTAGTGACACTAACAAACCCTTGGAAAACTCTTTTGAAAAGGCTAACACACGTGCACAAGGTGTAGAACACTTGGTGTTAGCACATGGGAACAAAGGGTGAATGGTTTGAGTGAAAATCCTAAGAAAATACAGCGTCAGACCGTAGAGTCACAGAGCGTCAGACCATTAGCCTCGGTCCGACGGCTAACTCTGCTGAGAGCGTCGGACGCTCAGTTTCTAAGCGTCGGACCATTAGCCGAAGCGTCCGACGGTGCAGATCGTGCGAGAGCTGACACGTGGCGAGCTCTGAGAGCGTCGGACTCTTGGGGTTAGTCCGACGGTTTTCAGGGCTTGGGGAGCTCTCTGGAAATGTCAGACCGTGGTTTCGTTTGGTCCAACACTCCATGTGTTTTCAGTCCGACGGTGCAGTGGCAATGGGCGCCGGACCGTATGGTTTAGTCCGACGTTCGTCCTTCCGACGGTTCGTTTAGCGCGGGAAGTTAGCCGTTGTGATCCAACGTTCGACTTCAAACGGCTAGTAACATGTGGCGTTCATCCGGGGCGTCAGACCGTGCAGATTTGTCCGACGGTGCGGACGTCAGACAGTCCGATGGTACGCAGTGAAATCTAAAACGGCTAGTTCTTTGTGTGTGGCTTATAAATAGTCACTTGGCTGGTTTGGGGAGTAGCTCTTGGCACTCCTGAACATCATAGCATACTTGTGAGCCTTCCTACTCCACTCTTACTCATCCTACTTGATTGTGATCATCATTTGGTGAGTTTGGAGAGCATCAAGTGCATTGCATTGATAAAGATCATCTAGAGGCACTTGGTAGCGGTGATTCGCAGCGGTTTTCTCTCATTACTCTTGGAGTTTGCCGACTCGTAGATGGCTTGGAGCTGCGAGGATCTTTGAGGGGAGTTGGTGATTGTCTCCGCCTCCGATCAAGGTATTGTGAGGGGTTCTTGAGCCTATCCCCGCGGGAGATCGCGAAAGGCATCTTTAGTGGATTGCTCGTAGCTTGGTGGATCCCCGTCTTGTGTTGGTTGTGCGGCACCCTTGAGAAGGGTTTGGTGTGTGATGCCAATTAGCGCGTGAACCTCCAAGTGGGTGTATCACTACAACGAGGACTAGCTTGCCGGCAAGCAAGTGAACCTCGGTAAAAAATCTTGTGTCATCTCTCTACCGAGGATTTCTCTTGTATTTGATTGATTGGTTATATTGGACTTCATATCTTCTCTACACCGGGGTATTGAAATCACCTTTACTCTTTACTTTTATGTACTTACTCTCTTGTGTAGTTTGTTAGTTAGTTGCTCACTTAGGAGTAGTGTATAGTAGTGACATAGCCTTTGAGTGTGAACTAGTGATCATAGTGTAGTATACTTGTCTAGGTGGCTTGCATAGTGTAGTTTAGAGCTAGTGCTTTGCAAAGGTTGCTATTGTTACTAATCGGCTTGTTAAGTGTTGTTTGTAGATTTTTATAGGCTATTCACCCCCCTCTAGCCATTTAGGACCTTTCAAGTGGTATCAGAGACGAGGCACCGTTGATTTGAGGCTTAACAACCTACTGTGTAAAAATGGCTCAACTCAACATTCACATCAACAACACTAAGAAGCCACCCCAATTTGATGGCACAAATTATGCATATTGGAAGAGCAAGACGACCTCACACATCAATTCAATCAATAGAGAGGTTTGGAAGGTTGTGGAAACAAAGATTATGATTGCCAATGTGGCCAATCCCACAACCGCCGAAGAAAGATTGCTTCAACTCAATGACATTGCGGTTTGTGCTATTCATGAGGCCGTAGATGAAAAAGTGTTTGAGCAAATCAAGAACATTGAGAGTGCTCATGAAGCTTGGAAGAAGCTTGAGGAATCATATGAGGGCACCAAGGGTGTAAAGGCCGCCAAAGCATACATCTTGAAGGACAAGTTTGCAAGCTTCAAGATGAAGGATGATGAAACCGTGCCGGAGATGTTCCATAGATTGCAAGTCATTGTGAATGATCTCAAGGCCGTTGATGAGGAAGTGAAAGATAGTGACTTCTCCATGAAGTTCTTGAAGAGCTTGCCCAAGTGGTTTGCCACATTGATCACAGTCTTGGTGAAGACAACATTGAGTGAATTGACTCCAAATCAAGTGCTAGCGGAGGTGATGACCGATGATGCTTATAGAGATGATGATGACAAGGAGGAGTTGATTAATAAGAAGAAGAAAGAAAAAGATGAAGACTCCAAAGATGAGAAGAAGAAGAGTGTGGCATTCAAAGCTACATCATCATCAAAGGACAAGGGCAAAGCAAAAGTTGAATCAAGTGAAGATCCATCAAGCACAAGTGAGAGTGATGAGGAGATGGCCCTTCTAGTGAGAAGATTTGGCAAGTTCATGAACAAGAAGGGCTACCGGGCAAGAAGGAAGAACAATGCAAGAAAATTTGATGGCCCAAGAAGATGCTTTAATTGTGGAAGCAAAGATCACTTGGTAGCCGATTGCCCACACTCAAGTGAAGATGATCACAAGGGCAAAAAGAAGAACAAGCATGAGAAGAAGGAGAAGAAAGAGAAGAAGGAATCCTCATACAAGAAGAAGAAGAACTATTCTCATGTGGTGACATGGGATAGTGATGCCTCTTCAAGTGATGAAGAAAGTGATGATGACAAGAAGAGCAAGAGGAAGGCACATGCAAGCATTGCCATTCATGACAAGCCTTCCATCTTCGATACTCCTTCATGCTTCATGGCCAAGGGCTCTAAGGTATCATCCGATAGCGAATCTAGTGATGATGATAGTGATGATGACCTAACAAAAGAAGAATTAATTGAAATACTTGATGATGCACGTATTCATTTTGATAAACTTAGAAAGGAATGTAAGGGCTTGCGCAAGGATAAACAATCCATTGAGCAAGAACTTGAGGAGTTTAGAGCATCTTATGAGAGTCTAAAGGAAGACCATAAGAAGCTCCAAAAGGCTCACACTAAGCTTGATGAAGCTCATTCCTCTCTAGTTGAGCAAAATGAAGACTTGCAACAACAAGTGCAAAAGAAAGAAACTAAAACTTGCAACATAGGTGTAACATGTGATATATCTTGTGAATCTATTATTGTTGCTACTACTAACCTTTCTTGTAGCACCCCCACTACTACCTCACCCACTAATGACCCTTCACTAGTAGTTGAGAACAAGAACCTAAAGGAGGAGGTTAAAAAGCTCAATCACTCCTTAGCTAAGGCTTATGGTGGTGAGGACCGCTTGCTTATGTGCTTGGGTAGCCAAAGGGCATCTCTCCACAAAGAGGGATTGGGCTATACCCCCAAGAAAGGCAAAACCGCCTTTGCTCCTCACAAGACTTGTTTTGTGAAGAGAAATGGCCGGTATTGCACAAAATGCAAACAAGTTGGTCACTTAGAGCAAGATTGCAAAAGCAAGAAATCCAATGCTTATGTATCCTCAATTAAGTTTGATTCTTGCTACATTCTCACAAAGGGCTCAAACGGTGTGAAGGCTAAGTTTGTTGGTACATCCATGTTGGGTCCAAAGAAGAAGACCATTTGGGTACCAAAGAGCTTAGTCACTAACCTTCAAGGACCTAAACAAGTTTGGGTACCTAAAAGGAATTGATCTCTTTTTGTAGGTCAATTACAAAGCCGGAGGGAGGCATTGGGTGCTTGATAGTGGATGCACTCAACATATGACCTTTGATTCTAGTATGTTTGGCTCTCTCAACACAAGTGCAAATAGTGGCTATGATGCAATCACATTTGGTGACAACAAGAAAGGGAAAGTGAGAGGAGTTGATAAAATTGCTATCTCCAATGATATGTCCATCTCAAATGTGTTGCTAGTTGAAAGCTTGAACTTCAATTTGCTCTCGGTTGCGCAACTTTGTGATCTCGGTTTCAAGTGCATATTTGGGGTTGATGATGTTGAAATTGTTAGTGTTGATGGGTCAAATTTAATATTCAAAGGGTTTAGATATGACAACCTATATCTTGTGGATTTCAATGCTAGTGAAACTCAATTGTCAACTTGTTTGATCACTAAGTCAAGTTTGGGTTGGTTACGGCATAGAAGGCTTGGTCATGTTGGAATGAAATAATTGAACAAACTAGTGAAGCATGATCTAGTTAGAGGCTTGAAAGATGTCACTTTTGAGAACGATAAGCTTTATAGTTCATGTCAAGGTGGCAAACAAGTTGGACATACACATCCTAAGAAGAGCATGATGAGTACTAGTAAAGCTTTTGAGCTCTTGCATATGGACTTGTTTGGACCAACCATATATACTAGCATTGGTGGGAGCAAGTATGGATTTGTGATTGTGGATGACTATACTAGATATACATGGGTATTCTTTCTAGTTGACAAGAGTGAAGTGTATGATATATTCAAGTCTTTTGTCAAGAGAAGCCAAAATGAGTTTGAAACAACCATCAAGAAAGTTAGAAGTGACAATGGTAGTGAATTCAAGAACACTAAGATTGATGAATTGTGTGATGAGTATGGCATTGGACATCAATTCTCACCCAAGTATACACCACAATCAAATGGCATTGTTGAAAGGAAGAATAGAACCTTGATAGATATGGCAAGATCAATGCTAAGTGAATACAATGTTAGTCATTCTTTTTGGGCCGAAGCAATCAACACCGCTTGCTACTACATCAACCGCTTATATTGCCATGGTATGCTTGCAAAGACTCCTTATGAGCTATTGAATGGTAGAAAGCCCAACATTGCATATTTTCAGGTTTTTGGTTGCAAATGCTACATTCTCAAGAAAGGCACAAGATTGAGCAAGCTTGAAAAGAAATGTGATGAAGGTTTCTTACTTGGCTATTCAACCACAAGCAAGGCATATAGAGTTTGGAATTTGGCTAGTGGTACTCTTGAGGAGGTACATGATGTTGAATTTGATGAAACCCAAGGCTCTCAAGATGAAGTTAAAAATCTTAGTGACGTGAGAGGAAATGACTTGGCAAATGCAATGAAAGATATGGATATTGGTGATATTAGGCCAAGGCAAGTCAATGATGATGAAGATGATGGTGCAATTCATACTAGTATGCAAGTTGAAAATGAAGCAAGTGCAAGTGACTCTAAAGATCAATCTCAAGTGCAAGATCAACAAGCTAGTTCATCTCAATCCAATGATCAAGTTCCTATTCGCCAACCGGTCTCTATTGCAAGGGATCATCCTTTGGATCAAATCATTGGTGGTATTCAAAGTGGAGTTCAAACTAGAGCAAGACTAGCTCAAATTTGTGAGCATTTCTCATTTGTGTCAACCATAGAGCCAACCAAAATTGAGGAAACATTGAAAGATGTTGATTGGGTCAATGCCATGCATGAAGAGCTCAACAATTTCACAAGAAATCAAGTTTGGGAGCTAGTGGAAAGACCAAATAAACACAATGTGATAGAAACAAAATGGGTCTTTAGAAACAAGCAAGATCAAGATGGTATAGTAATAAGGAACAAGGCTAGATTGGTTGCACAAGGTTACACTCAAATAGAAGGTCTTGATTTTGGAGAAACCTATGCACCGGTTGCTAGATTGGAAGCAATTAGAATCTTGTTAGCCTATGCTTGTGCCCACAACATCAAGTTATATCCAATGGATGTCAAGAGTGCATTTCTCAATGGGTACATCAATGAGTTGGTTTATGTGGAACAACCTCCCGGATTTGAAGATGTGAAGAAGCCCAACCATGTGTACAAGCTAAGAAAGGCATTGTATGGTTTGAAGCAAGCACCTAGAGCATGGTATGAGAGATTGAGAGATTTCTTGCTCTCTAAAAGGTTCAAAATGGAAAAGGTTGATACAACTCTCTTCACTAAGAAGCTTGGCAAAGATTTGTTTGTGTTACAAATATACGTGGATGATATCATCTTTGGATCAACAAATCAAGATTTTTGTGAAGAATTTGGAAATATAATGGCAAGTGAGTTTGAAATGTCCATGATTGGTGAGCTTAGCTACTTCCTTGGTCTTCAAGTTAAGCAAATGAAGAATGGTACATTTGTAAGTCAAGGCAAGTACATAAGGGACATGGTGAAGAAATTTGGATTGGAACATGCAAAGCCCATGAATACTCCTATGGCAACTAATGGGCATTTGGACTTGGATGATAGTGGCAAAATGGTAGATCAAAAGCTATACAGATCAATGATTGGAAGTCTCCTTTATGTGACCGCATCTCGACCGGATGTCATGTTTAGTGTGTGCATGTGTGCAAGATTTCAAGCCTCACCAAGAGAAAGTCATTTGAAAGCCGCAAAGAAAATATTGAGGTATTTGAAGGGCACACAAGATGTTGGGTTGTGGTATCCTAAGGGGTCTAACTTTGAGCTTATTGGATATTCAGACTCCGACTATGCCGGTTGCAAGGTGGATAGAAAGAGCACTAGTGGAACTTGTCAATTGCTTGGAAGGTCACTTGTATCATGGTCTTCAAAGAAGCAAAATAGTGTTGCTCTCTCAACGGCTGAAGCGGAGTACATTAGTGCCAGAAGTTGTTGTGCACAATTGCTTTGGATGATGGAAACCTTGAGTGATTTTGGATTGAAATACAAGAAAGTGCCTTTGCTATGTGATAATGAGAGTGCTATAAAGCTAACCAACAACTCCGTGCAGCATTCAAGAACAAAGCACATTGACATAAGGCATCACTTCATTAGAAATCACCAAATCAAAGGGGACATTGCAATTGAAAGTGTTGGCACCGAAGATCAATTAGCGGATATCTTTACCAAGCCACTTGATGAGTTAAGATTTTGCAAGTTGAGAAATGAGCTAAACATACTAGACTACTCCAACATGAAGTGAAAAGCATTCCACCTTACATGACATGCCTCTTCTTCGATTAAAGCAAGGTAAAATTGGTTGACATAGCATTCATACTTTGATAAGGATTTGTCTAGTTCATGTAGACATGAAATGTATCTTATAGGCTCATTCATGAAAAATCAAATGCTTTCATGTATATATGGTACCACTTTTGTTCTTTATGCTTGTATGATCAAGTGGTAGCATATGACATATTGATGGGCTTGCAAACCTAGTGTTGAATCTAGAACATGAGCTCATGATGTGTAACTTAACATGGTCAAGATAACCCTACTAGTGAGGTGTGAAGAAGCTTGTCCTTGGCTCAAACTTAGTTACATATTCTAGGCAAGTGATCTAGATTGAACCAATGTGAACATGAACTAAACCCCATTTATTGACTTGATACTCCCATAATTTGCACCATTTTTGGTGATTGTTGACAAAGGGGGAGAAGAAAGTCACAACGATAAGAAAGGAAAGGGGTCAATTAAAAATTTGAAAGCACACAAATAGGGGGAGCAAGGTCATGAATAAGTTGTTGCATTTATGTATGCATTAACATATGAATTGTTGCATTATCAAAACTTCAATTCCTATACTTGTTTGAATTGGTGAAAAGCTTAAAAAAAAGGATTTGAATGGTGATTTGACAAACTAGCATGCATAGGACTTACATGTCATACAAAGTACCTCTTTTACTTAAATGTTGATCTCACGAGGTATTTTGAGTTTGTGATGCATGACTAGTAAACAATGGTGCTAAGGATGGTATATTTCCAACTCAGATGGTATCACGCTTCAAATGTCCATTCTATATACCTTAGCATCATTTGATAGTAGTAGCTCACCCAAACCTTCAAATTCATGCATATGTGAAAAATTGAACCAAACATAAGGAATCACATATGTAGGGGGAGCTAATACTACCAAAGTGCAAACTTGGTTTTCATTTCATATCTTTGTGAAGGTTGTCATCAATTACCAAAAAGGGGGAGATTGAAAGCCCATGTTTGGTTTTGGGTAATTGATGAAACCTAGTTTGCTAACGATTGCTCTAAGTGTTTCATGAGAATGATTAGCAAACAACAAGATGGAGCAAAGGACCGGGTCGGTGGAGGCCACAAGTGAAGGGCAATGACGGCATCCATACAAATGGTATAACTCCATCATCAAAAGGAGTCCACAAGCTTCATCAAGAGATGGTGAAAAAGCTAGGAGCTCAAGACAAAGGTATAATCCATAGGAGCTCTTTTGCTTTTGGTGATCAAGACTCCATAGAGGGAGTGATCACATTTAGGATAGATAGCCGTACTATCAAGAGGGGCGAAATCGTTGATGAAATACGGTTATCAAGTGCCACTAGGTGTTCATGATCATTGCATTGCATATAGATGCTAGTGACACTAACAAACCCTTGGAAAACTCTTTTGAAAAGGCTAACACACGTGCACAAGGTGTAGAACACTTGGTGTTAGCACATGGGAACAAAGGGTGAAAGGTTTGAGTGAAAATCATAAGAAAATAGAGCGTCGGACCGTAGAGTCAAAGAGCGTCGGACCATTAGCCTCGGTCCGACGGCTAACTCTGCTAAGAGCGTCGGACGCTCAGTTTCTGAGCGTCGGACCATTAGCCGAAACGTCCGACGGTGCAGATCGTGCGAGAGCTGACACGTGGCGAGCTCTGAGAGCGTCGGACTCTCGGGGTTGGTCCGACGGTGAGCGTCGGACCAACGTCCGACGGTTTTCAGGGCTCGGGGAGCTCTCTGGAAACGTCGGACCGTGGTTTCGTTTGGTCCGACGCACCATGTGTTTTCAGTCCGATGGTGCAGTGGCAGTTGGCGTCGGACCGTATGGTTTAGTCCGATGGTTCTTTTAGCGCAGGAAGTTAGCCGTTGTGATCCGACGTTCGACTTCAAACGGCTAGTAACACGTGGCGTTCATCCGGGGCATCGGACAGTGCAGATTAGTCCGACGGTGTGCACGTCGGACAGTCCGACGGTACGCAGTGAAATCTAAAACGGCTAGTTCTTTGTGTGTGGCTTATAAATAGTCACTTAGCTGGTTTGGGGAGTAGCTCTTGGCACTCCTGAACATCATAGCATACTTGTGAGCCTTCCTACTCCACTCTTACTCATCCTACTTGATTATGATCATCATTTGGTGAGTTTGGAGAGCATCAAGAGCCTTGCATTGATAATGATCATCTAGAGGCACTTGGTAGCGGTGATTCGCAGCGGTTTTCTCTCATTACTCTTGAAGTTTGCCAACTCCTAGACTGCATGGAGCTGCGAGGATCATTGAGGGGAGTTGGTGATTGTCTCCGCCTCCAATCAAGGTATTGTGAGGGGTTCTTGAGCCTATCCCCGCGGGAGATCGCGAAAGGCATCTTTAGTGGATTGCTCGTAGCTTGGTGGATCCCCGTCTTGTGTTGGTTGTGCGGCACCCTTGAGAAGGGTTTGGTGTGTGATGCCAATTAGCGCGTGAACCTCCAAGTGGGTGTATCGCTACAACGAGGACTAGCTTGCCAGCAAGCAAGTGAACCTCAGTAAAAAATCTTGTGTCATCTCTCTACCGAGGATTTCTCTTGTATTTGATTGATTGGTTATATTGGACTTCATATCTTCTCTACACCGGGGTATTGAAATCACCTTTACTCTTTACTTTTATGTACTTACTCTCTTGTGTAGTTTGTTAGTTAGTTGCTCACTTAGGAGTAGTGTATAGTAGTGACATAGCCTTTGAGTGTGAACTAGTGATCATAGTGTAGTATACTTGTCTAGGTGGCTTGCATAATGTAGTTTAGAGCTAGTGCTTTGCAAAGCTTGCTATTGTTACTAATCGGCTTGTTAAGTGTTGTTTGTAGATTTTTATAGGCTATTCACCCCCCTCTAGCCATTTAGGACCTTTCACACGCCCCCTGGAGTCTATTTCCACCCTTAGATGACAAGTGTGTTTTCAATCAATGGCTAAAGAGCGAAGTACATAGATCCAGTGTGAATCGACAAGATCAAGGCAAAACAAGCACATGGCCACACTCCATGACAAGTGGGGACCACAGTGGTGGCCCACCTCACCACTGGTGGGTCGGCTGAACCCCACTTGGTGGGCCCCGAGGCTCGGCATTACTCCACTATCATAAGAAAGCTTCTAGAAGACCCTGGCTGGGCCCACCTGCCATAGGGTGGTTCGGCCGAACCACTCCTTGGGCCTAGCCAGGTCGATTGAGCCTCCACCGCCTTCCTCATGTTGAACATGTGCTGGAAATCCTCCACCCTTGATCCTAAGGTGGTTATATGGCGGTTTGATCCAACGATGCATGATGGAGGTCACGCGGATTGATGGCGTGGCAGTGGAGTAGCCTCTACTCCACCTCCCCCTATAAATACCCCCATAGGCCTTCACTTTAGAGCATGATTCAAAGGAGAAAACATTATGTAGTAGCTTAGCTCTGCTATAGTGCTGTGCTAGTTGGGAGAGAGTGAGAGAAGTCTGCAGAAGAAAGCCTCGGGCCTGTCGGGAATCTTCTCCAAGGTGTACCTCAGCAGATGCGAATCTTCAAGTAAGTTTTACATTCGAGTCCTTCTAGTATTTAATATTCTGGTTCTGGTACTTTAAGTATATACTTGCTTTACCTGTACATTGCTTTACTTAGTAAAGTGCTCTAGTCTCTCATGAAGGTTAGAGTAGTAAGTGTAGTGTAGACGTGGTGTCTAGGCTATATCTTGCCAGTGTAGGCCGCTTGTCGCACGGATTGTTTGTGGTAGCCAGCAAGTGGTGACAGCCTTGTCTGGTCTTCGTATTCCACCACGTGTGTAAGACAAGTTATTAAAACGGCAGGGCATCAATACAATAGTACAGCCGCCTCGGGTAGGAGTTATATCTCCTACTGTTTCGCCTGTCGCCTCTTGTAAAGGGAGGAGGAGGTGGTAAACCTCTTTATACTTAGAAAGCCAAGACCTGATATCTTTTGCTACATAAGAACCCCTCTACCTAGTTATCATAGTTCCTTTGTCTCATCACTGGACGGCCTTGAACCTAGTTAGAACACTTCACGTTCCCTGTGGAAAATACGATACGTGGAATACTCCCGGTGAAGGCTACATTGACTACCGTACGCTTGCGGTATATCCGTTTGCCACTTCTGGTGTCAACACTCCCCTTAATAGTCGGCTATCTATCCTAAATGTGATCACACCCACTTGGTGTCTTGATCACTAAAAGAAAAGCCTACTTGGGGTTATACCTTTGCCTTCTAGCTCTTCTTTTCACCTCTTTAAGTCCTTTTTTTCACCTTGATCAACTTCACTTGATTCACCTTGCTTCTTGTTCCATGGATGAGTCATCTTGTTCAACACCATCTCCTAGACTCCATATTTCATGGTTTGACCAACCTAAACCTTGCCATACTTAGCAACTTAGGTTAGTCCATAGGATGTCATCAATTATGAAAACCAAACTAGGGCCTTTAATCTCTCCCTTTTTGATAATTGATGACATCCCGTACAAAGATAAGAGTTAAGTTTGTTTTTGAACTTGTGATCTTGTCCAAACGAGATTATCATGTTTTGGAATGGACAAACAACACAACTTCGGTTTGGTGGCTATTTAGCTCCCCCTACATATGTGCATGAGTTTGGATTTTGAAGCTTGCGCATATGTATTATTAGAGAGTAAATTTCCACCGATATGTGCTAGGATGGTTAGGATAAACCTTTGAAGCGTGGTACCAATTGAAATTTTCATCGAAGTTGCGGAATCTCTATCCTTAGCACTTTGATAACTAGATGATCACAAAACTTGAGCATACCGTGAGATCAACAAAATAAGCAATGCTCAAATACCACTTGGAAACTACAAGATCATCTAGCTACCACCTAAGCATGCTAGTTACCAAATCATCAATCAATTTTATACTAGCATACATCACTCAAGAACATGGCAATTGAAAAAAAGTACATATGCAAATGCATCAAGAATATGTAAGTGCACATTCCAAATGCAACAACCAAGTTCATGAGTTTGCTCCCCTTCAAGGTGAGCTTATCTTAAGTAAAGGTTTTGATTTAAATTTTTGATCCCTTTACTTTGGCCTATTGATCTTCCATCATCGGCCTTAATGATTGTTCATCGCGAAACTTAAGTTCTCTCCTTCTTGTTATTTTATCTTTATTTTTCTCCCCCTTGGCATCAAGTACCACAAAAGGGTCAAGTTTAATGGAGTGAGAGACTTTATTAGTCAAATTTGGTTCAATCTAGCAAATTTGCACAAGTTACTTAGCTCGGTTGGAACCAAAGACAAGCTTTTTCATGCCACTAGGGGTTATCTTGCCTATGTTGAGTTAAGCACTTAGTTGCTCATTTAACTAGATTCAACACAAGGTTTGCATCCCCATGAACAAGTTATATGCCATCACTAGATCAAGCAATCAATTAAGCAATAGTGATGCCATATAGACTTCAAAACCATTTTGACTTTTAATGAATGACCTAGAGAGAATAAAATCATGTCTATATGATCTATTGCCTTGCTTGGAGGATAGACATGTCATAAGATATTCATGAAGTGCATCAACACATGTTGGAGTAATCAAGTATGTTCAATTCATTCCTTAGCTTGCAAAATCTAGCTTCATTAAGTGGCTTGGTGAATATGTCGGCTAGTTGATCATCAGTGCCCACACTTGTGATTGCAATATCTCCCTTTGCTTGGTGATCTCTTATGAAGTGGTGCCTCACGTCTATGTGCTTGGTTCTTGAATGTTGCACCGGATTGGTTGTGATCTTCACTGCACTTTCATTATCACATAGCAATGGAACCTTGTTGAATTTCAATCCAAAATCCTTCAAAGTTTGCTTCATCTATAAGATTTGTGCACAACAACTTCCCGCATTAATGTATTCGGCTTCTGTGGTAGAGAGTGCAACACTATTTTGCTTCTTGGATGACCATGAAACTAGTGACCTTCCCAATAGTTGACAAGTACCGAAAGTGCTCTTTCTATCAATCTTGCAACCGGCATAGTCTGCATCCGCATAACCAATCAAAGTGAAGTTTGATCCCTTGGGATACCACAATCCAATGTTAGGTGTGCTCTTCAAGTACCTCAAAAATTTTTTTATGGCCTTCAAATGACTTTCTCTTGGTGAGGCTTGATATCTTGCACATATACACACACTAAACATCACATCCAGCCTAGAAGCGGTGACATATAGTAGACTACCAATCATAGATCGATATTGCTTTTGATCAACATATTCACCTTCTTCATCCGGTTCCAAGCTTCCACTAGTGCCCATTGGAGTTGAGATTGCCTTAGCACTTTGCAATCCAAACTTCTTCACCATGTCCTTGATATACTTGCTTTGACTCACAAAAGTTTCATTTTTCAATTGTTTGATTTGGAGTCCAAGAAAGTAACTAAGTTCACCAACCATGGACATCTCAAACTCTTTGGCCATCATTTCTCCAAACTCCTCACAAAATGCTTGACTTGTTGACCCAAAGATGATATCATCAACATAGATTTTCATGATAAACAAGTCATTACCAATCTTCTTAGTGAAGAGAGTGGTGTCAACCTTACCCATGTTAAACCCTTTAGAGAGTAGGAAATCCCTCAACCTCTCATACCATGCTCTTGGTGTTTGTTTCAAATCATATAGAGCCTTCTTGAGCTTGTACACATGGTTGGCCCTCTTGTTATCTTCAAAACCGGAGTGGTTGCTCAAACAAATACTAACTCATTAATGTAGCCATTTAGGAATGCACTTTTGACATCCATTTGATAGAGCTTGATATTATGAGCACATGCATAAGCCAATAGAATCCAAATTGCTTCCAATCTTGCCAGGGGTGCATAGGTTTCTCCAAAGTCTAAGTCTTCAATTTGAGTGTAACCTTGTGCAACCAATCTTGCTTTGTTCCTCACAACAATCCCATCTTGATCTTGCTTGTTCCGGAAGACCAACTTGGTGCCAATCACATTGTACTTGCTTGGTCTTGGAACTAATTCTCATACTTGATTTCTCTCAAAGTTGTTTAGCTCTTCATGCATAGCATTTATCCAATCCTCATCTTTGAGTGCTTTCTCAATATTAGTAGGCTCCTCTTGTGAGACAAAAGAATAGTGCTCACAAAAAGATGCTACCCTTGATCTTGTTTGCATACCTCTACTAATATCACCAACAATTTGATCTCGAGGATGATCTCTTGCAATATGAGTAGCTTGGAGCACATGACTTGAACTTGCATTTTGTACTTGGTCTTGATCTTGACTTTGATCTTGATCTTGGGCTTGAGAGTCACTTGTGATTGCTTGATTTGCATCATCTTCCACTTGCACAATAGAAGAGGTGACTTCATCATCATTTTCTTCAACTTGTCTTGGCCTAATGTCACCAATGTCTATGTTCTTCATAGAATCAACTAATTGAGGTCCTCTCACATCATCAAGATTATCCTTCACATCTTGTGACCCATTAGTTTCATCAAACTCAACATCATGGACTTCTTCAACTATCTTATGTGCCAAGTTTCATACTCTATAGGCTTTGCTTGTAGTTGAGTATCCAAGTAGGAACGCTTCATCACACTTCTTCTCAAACTTCCCTAAATGAGTGCCCTTCTTCAAAATACAGTATTTGCAACCAAACACTCTAAAGTATGCAATGTTGGGCTTTCTTCCATTCAAGAGCTCATAGAGTGTCTTCTTCAATATTGGATAACAATATAAGCGGTTGCTAGAGTAGCAAGCCGTGTTGATAGCTTCGGCCCAAAACTCATCACTAACATTGTATTCACTTAGCATTGTTCTTGCCATATCAATGAGAGTTCTATTCTTTCTTTCAACAAGCCCATTTGATTGTGGAGTGTACTTGGCCAAGAATTGATGCTTGATACCCAAATCATCACATAGCTCATCAATTCTTGTGTTCTTGAACTCACTACCATTGTCACTTCTTACTTGCTTCACCCTTGTTTCAAACTCATTTTGGCTTCTCTTGATGAAAGATTTGAAGATTTCATACACTTCACTTTTGTCAACTAGAAAGAATACCCAAGTGTATCTAGAGAAGTCATCAACTATCACAAAGCCATACTTTCTTCCTCCAATGCTTGCATAAGTGGTTGGACCAAACAAATCCATACGCAATAGCTCAAGTGGACTAGATGTACTCATCATGCCTTTCTTAGGATGTGTATTCCCAACTTGCTTTCCATATTGACAAGAACTACACAACCTATCCTTCTCAAAGTGCACATCCTTCAAGCCTCTAACCATATCATGCTTGACCAATCTTCCAAGTTACTTCATTCCAACATGTCCAAGCCTTCTATGCCATAACCAACCAAGACTTGACTTAGAGATCAAACAAGATGAGAGTTTTGCTTTACTATCATTGAAATCCACCAAGTATAAGTTCCCATATCTAAATCCCTTGAAGATCAAGTTGGAACCATCCACACTCACAATCTCAACATCATCAATAACAAAGATGCACTTGAAACCAAGATCACAAAATTGTGCAACCGACAATAAGTTGAAATTGAGAGATTCAACTAGCAACACATTGGATATACTCATATCATTTGAGATAGCAATCTTTCCTAAGCCTTTCACCTTGCCTTTGCCATTGTCACCAAATGTGACAGAATCAAACACTTGGTTGCCACTTGTGTTGATAGAATTGAACATACCACACTCTCCGGTCATATGCTGAGTGCATCCACTATCAAGCACCCATTGTCTTCCTCCGGCTTTGTAATTGACCTACAAAGAGTAAATCAATTGGTTTTAGGTACCCAAGCATTCTTGGGTCCTTGGAGGTTAGTGACTAAAGACTTGGGAACCCAAATGGATCTTCTCCTTGGGTTACCACTAGGTGTACCAATGTACTTGGCTTTGACACCTTTTACTCCCTTGGTGAGCATGTAACAAGAATCAGGACGAATTGAAGTCGCACTAGCAAATTTGACTTGCTTGATCTTGTTGCCTATGCAATATTGCTCATTATGCCCTACTTGCTTGCATCTTTGGCAATACCTACCGTTGCTCCTCCCAAAGCTAGCTTTGGGAGTCACAAAAGCGGCCTTACCTTTCTTGGGGGTATAGCCTAGTCCCTCCTTAGAGTGACTAAATCTTTGGCTACCCAAGCACTTTAGCAAGCGGGCATCCCCACCATAGGCATTGTCTAAGACACGGGTGAGCTTGTTAACCTCCTCCTTGAGGTTTTTGTTTTCTACCACAAGTGAGGACTTAGAGTCATCAACTTTAGGTGAAATAGGAGTGGTAGAGCTGCAAGAAGGGTTAGTGACAACAATAGTAGTAGAGGAAATTAACTTGTCACTAAGGATGTCACATGATGAACCCATGTCACATGTCTTGATGGATGCCCTCTTCTCATTTTCGGCCACTAGAGAGGAATGAGCTTTCTCAAGCTTGAAGTGAGCCACCTTGAGGTTCTCATGGGCTTCCATTAGCTACTCATGAGACTTCAAGAGCTCATCAAAGGATTGCTCAATGGCTATCTTGCCTTTGCGCAATTCTTTGCACTCCTTTCTCTTCGCCCTAATGTAAGTATTGGCATCATCAAGCATGGACATAAGCTCATCACATGTGAGCTCCTCCTCATCACTCTCATCATCGGATTGTACCTTGGATGGCTTGGCCATCAAGCATGTAGATGGATTGTCGAAAAGAGATAGCTTGTTGTTGAGAGCAATACTAGCAATGGCCTTCTTCTTGATGGTCTTGCTCTCATCATCACTATCATCCTCATCGGTAGACGCATCACAATCATCCCAAGTGACACAATATGATTGCCCCTTCTTCTTCTTCTTGAATGTCACATTCTTGTTCTTCTTTTCCTTCTTGTCCTTCTTCTTGCTCTTCTTCTCATCATCGTTTTCATTGTCATTGTCACTATTGTGAGGACAATCGGCAATGAAGTAATCCAAACTCTTACACTTGAAGCATCTCCTTGGCTCTTGCTTGTTCTTGGAGATGAACTTCTTCTTGCCTTGACCATAGCCCTTCCTCTTCATGAAACGTCCAAACTTCCATACAAGAAGAGCCATAGCCTCATCATCTTCATCATCACTTGAAGTGGATTCTTCATCTAGCTCAATCACTTTGGCCTTGCCCTTGCCCTTGGATGATGATGTAGCCTTGAGAGCTACACTCTTCTTCTTCTTCTCCTCAACAACTTCCTTATTATTCATATCTTGAGTGATGATTTCACTGAGGATTTGGTTGGGCTTCTTCTTGCTCAAGTCTTCTCTTGCAAGTAAGGTCTTGATGATAGCAAATCTTGCGGGCAAGCATCTCAAGAACTTGTGAGAGAATTCCTTATCTTTGATGTCCTCACCCAAGCTCTTCAAGTCATTGACTATTACTTGTAGCCGGTTGAACATCTCCAGCACATTCTCATTTTCTTCCATATTGAAGGTGCCAAACTTCTCTCTCAACATGTACACCTTGGCATTCTTGACCTCTTGTGTGCCCTCATATGTCTCCTCCAACCGCTTCCAAATGTCATGAGCCAAATCAAGATCCTTGATTTGCTCAAATACATGAGACTCAAGTGCAATGTAGAGTGCATTGATTGCATGAGCATTGCACTCCATCTTCCTCTTCTCGGCATCGGTGGGAGCTTGTGGACTCTCATATTCAATCTTTGTCTCCATCACCTTCCACACATCAATATGCATGGTCATGAAATACACTATCATCTTTCTCTTCCAATGATCGTAGCTTGTGCCATCAAACTTTGGTGGCTTCCCCAACACATTGATTTGAGCCATTCTTCACCACAAGGATGTTAAGCCTCAAATGGTGGTGACCTTGGCTCCAATACCACTTGTAAGGACCGGATAGGCTAGAGGGGGGTGAATAGCCTATTAAAATTTCTACAAAAAACTCAACCGCAAGAAACCAACTCCTCCAAACCTAAGGAGATGGCACCTAGACAAATAGTAAGCGCAAGGAAGAGTGATCGAGGAAGATTATACCAAGGGCTTGATGAAGTGAAGAGCAATCGCCGTGTAGAGCCAATCACCAAGAATATAACCAATAACCACAAAGAAAACCAATCATCCACTCGAAGGTGGAGAAGAGAATGAACACCCGATTTTTACCTAGGTTCACGTGATCGCCGTCACGCTACTCCTCGTTGTGGGACCGGTCTTCCTTGGTGGATTGCGAGCTAGGCTTCACATGCCAATCCCTCACCGGGAGCTGCTCACCAACACAAGAGAAGTGGCTATCAACCACGATCAATCCACTAGAGTTGGTTTTGTCACTCCGCCGGGGATAACCACAAAACCCCTCACAATCAATCACTTTGGCGTGGGCTTGAACAATCACCAATCAACCTCAACACCAAAATCACCTCCAAGCTGCTAGGGACATGGCAATGCCCCAAGAGAATAAGAACTCAGCCTTGGCTTGCTCTCAAGTGCTCTAGAATGCAATTCACTAAGCAATGATGCACTTGAGGATCACTCAACTCACAAAGATGATCAAAGATGAACAAATGCAGGAGTGGGAGGCTAGAGAGTTCTCACAAGAGTTAGGCAATGAATCAAATGTGCAAGAGTGTCACCAAGTGACCAGGGAGGGAGTATAAATACCCCCAAGTGCACTCCTAGCCGTTACCCCTCAAAAACCAGCCGTTAAACAGCTTTTCGGGGCGTCGGACGCAACCCATCGGACCAACGCCTCGGTCCGATGCTCGGATTGAAGCCACATGTCAGCAAATTTCAACCACAGCCATTGGATCTCAACGGCTAACTGTTCACGCCCGAATTCCCACCGTCGAACGCTACAACCACCAGACCAACGTCTAGAGTCCGACGCAACAGAGGTTCGCCACTA
Organism: Eremochloa ophiuroides; assembly: GCA_038502445.1. Classification (NCBI taxonomy): domain Eukaryota; kingdom Viridiplantae; phylum Streptophyta; class Magnoliopsida; order Poales; family Poaceae; genus Eremochloa; species Eremochloa ophiuroides. The sequence goes on from JAHLJS010000002.1 coordinate 59,628,111, forward strand.
AGCACCGTCGGACGCTACTCGAAGGAGGCGTCGGACTAATGAACACAGTTGTCCAACATTTCTAGAGAGGTTTCAGAACGCTAAAACTCGTCGGACGACAGTCTGATGCTCACCGTCGGACGAAAACCAAGCGTTCGACGCTTCTTATGTCGCCACGTGTCAAACTGACGCTGCGCTCCGCCGTCGGACTGAGAAGGAATGGTCTGACGCTCAGAAATTGAGCACCTGACGCTCACACACAGAGTAGAACTAGGGTCAGGCGTCGGACTGAAATAAATGGTCTGACGCTACCCCAACGCCACAGTCCGACGCTCTAAAAATTGCCCTTCTCAAGTTAGTTTCACACCCCTTGCTTCTATGTGCTAACACTCAAGGTTCTCAACACTTATGCACAGTCTGTTAGCATTTTCAAAACATTTTTCAAGGGTTTCTAAGATGATCTCTAGGTTGAGTTACATTCAATGCAATAAAATGCAACCTAGAGCACTTGAAGGTAATCCAACACTCGTTCTACCCTTAATAGTCGGCTATCTATCCTAAATGTGATCACACCCACTTGGTGTCTTGATCACTAAAAGAGAAGCCTACCTGGGGTTATACCTTTGCCTTCTAGCTCTTCTTTTCACCTCTTTAAGTCCTTTTCTTTCACCTTGATCAACTTCACTTGATCCACCTTGCTTCTTGTTCCACGGATGAGTCATCTTGTTCAACACCATCTCCTAGACTCCATATTCCATGGTTTGACCAACCTAAACCTTGCCATACTTAGCAACTTAGGTTAGTCCATAGGATGTCATCAATTATCAAAACCAAACTAGGGCTTTCATTTGGCACCTAAGCAAAGTATCCCGACGTTGATCTAAGGTCGGTTTGATCCGACGGTGCATATAACATGAGACGCGGATCGATGACGTGGCGGTTCCTTGCCCCTACTCCACCTCGGCCTATATAAGGATGCCCTAGGCCCCCTCCAGAAGGCATTCTACATCCCGGAGCTTCATATTATGTACATAAATTAGGGCTAGTAGGGTCCCTCTAGTTGATCTAGTTCTAGTCCATCTACTTCTAGTTTTAGATCTAGTTCTAGTTCTTCTAGTTGTAAAGAGGGAGAGAGAAGAGGATTGAGTGGAGGAGGAGCTGGGTCTGTCGGATCTTCCTCAACATTGTACTTTTGCAGTATCTGTTTCATCTTTCAGCTATCTCCAGGTTCTTCAATTCTTAATTCTTAAGTTCTTATTTACTTTTAGTATTTACTTTTAAGTTATTTATTAGTTTTCCGCTTGCATCAAGTGCTCTATTCTTTGCAACGCTAGAGTAGTAATTAATAGATTAGACGTGGTGTTTAGTCTTGCGATTACCTGGAATTACACCTAGCCCTACGTATAGTTGTGGTAGCCCCATGTGGTGACAACCCTGACGGCTGACGTATTCCACCACGATCGGGTTAGAGTTTGTAGGACCGTAGTCGGAACTTCCTAGTGTCCTTCTCATCTCAGTCTGAGGCTAGTGTTTTGATGTCCCAAAATAAATACACTTATAGTATCCTTGATTGTTAGATCATCTAGAGAGCTTAGAAAATCTTTCTCTCTCTCCCCACAAAAACATATATATTTATCCTTGGGCGATCTTGAGACCTAATTAGTACACTTCGCGTTCCCCGTGGAAACCGATACCCTGGAATACTCTTGGATGAAAGCTACAGCGGTATCCGTGCGCTTGCGGATTAAACTGTTTGCGTTAGGAAACGTCAACAAGCTTTCTGGCGCCGTTGCTGGGGAACGGTAGTTGGGCTAGTTAAAAACCAAGTTCGTCGTTTTCATTTTTTACCACCATTTTTATCTTACCACATGGATTCAACTCCTATATATAAATTTTCCACTCCAAAGGGCGAGTTGTTGGAGCCTCCACCATCATCACATCCTATACTTACAGATGGCTATGAGCTTCACCCAGCTTTCATAGCCATGGTTCGGGAGCAAACTTTCTCTGGAGAAGATGGCGAAATTCCATACATCCACCTACGGGAATTTGAGTGACTGTGTTCGTTCTTGAACATTTCAGGCATGACACATGAGACCTTAAAATGGAAATTGTTTCCGTTCTCTCTTTCTGAGAGGTGAAACAATGGTATGCTCGTACCGTTAGAAGTGTAGATGGAGACTGGGATGAACTTCGAGACAAATTTTGTCTTGCTTTCTTCCCTATTTCTAGGATTATCACTCTTTGTTTAGAAACTCTTTCTTTTCAACAAAAGGACAAGGAAACTTTAGGAGCAGCCTGGGCACAATTTTCAACTTTGATCACTTCTGGCCCAGATTTGTCTATGCCTGACCATGTTCTTTTACAACACTTCCATTATGGCCTTAGCAAAGAAGCTGCCCTTTTTTCTCGATGTCTCTTCTGGAGGATCATTCTCTCATAAGACCGTTAGTGAAGGAAAAACTATCCTTGATAAAATCCTTGAAAACACCCCCTACACTAGCATCTATGATGAATTCCCCGAAGAAAAAGTCGAGCCAAGCCCTGAACCAAAAGAGGAGGAACACGCAGCCGAATTAGAAACTCCAATTGATTCATCTCGTGATTTGGTTGTTGAAAAACCTCCCAATAAGGGAACACTAAACAAACTAGAGGATAATGAACCATCCCATTTAGAGTTTCCCTTTGAATTCGAGGAAGATATATTTGAAGATTATGGAAATATCTGGCGCTGACAACACCACCTGACCAAGATGAAGAATTGGCCCACATAGAACACATCAAAAGCCTATATTCAGTCTTGAGTTATGAATGGCTAAGAGAAGCTGAGTTATCTCCTGAGGTAGCTCGAATCACCTCTCCTTCAACAATTCTTCTGTGCCAAATTCAAAGGTCCTCTAGGAATATCCATTATAATTCATCCGTCGGGATAAACTTTATTTCAAAGGCATTAGCCAATATTCTTTTCCCCGATGCTTCCTTAACACCATCAAGAAAACTTCTTCAAAGTCCATCAGGATTCATTCTTGAAAGCCTGGGGGTTTTAAGGGTTGTTCCTATCACTATCAAGAACTCTGGGAAAAATTTAGATTTTCATATCTATGACATCTCAGAGATTCCTCTCTTGATTGGCATTCCAATCATGAGGCTGCTACAGGAAGAACCCCTACGAGGTCACTTAGACTTCAAGGTTGAAAATCCCACTATTGACATTCCTCTTGCCTGATCCATTAACACATTTGTGGAACCCAAACATGAACAAGACCCCATGGAGGAAGTTATGATGACAACACTAGAAGAATTGGCTCAACCTACCTTCGATGATGAACACTTTGTTCAAGAAGAGGAAGAGTTAGCAGAGCCCATCGAGCTCGACAAAAATGAGGAACCACCACCTCCTTCGATCGAGCTCAAACCTCTCCCACTTGGCCTGAAATATGTTATTCTCCATAACAATCAGAACACCCCTGTGATCATTAGTGACAAACTATCCAATGATGAAACCCAACAGCTTGTCACCATCTTAGAAAAACATAGGTCTACCATAGGCTACTCACTTGAAGACCTCAAGGGCATTAGCCCTGCTCTCTGCACACATTGCATCCCTATCAAGCAAGATTGCACACCTTCAAGGGAGCCACAACGAAGACTTAACAACGCTATGCGAGAGGTTGTTAAGAACGAGGTCCTCAAACTCTTGCATGCTGGGATTATTTATCCCGTGCCATATAGCGAATGGGTTAGCCCGGTCCAAGTAGTGCCAAAGAAGGGAGGCATGACAGTCGTTAGAAATGAGAAAAATGAACTCATCCCTCAACGAACCGTCACTGGGTGGCGGATGTGCATTGATTACCGGAAGCTAAACATGGCCGCTAAGAAGGATCACTTTCCGCTACCGTTCATAGACGAGATGTTAGAACGGCTCGCGAACCATTCCTTCTTTTGCTTCCTTGATAGATATTCCGGGTATCATCAAATCCTAATCCACCCTGATGACCAAAGTAAGACTACTTTCACATGCCCATATGGAACTTACGCATACCGACGAATGTCGTTTGGGTTATGCAATGCTCCAGCTACTTTCCAATGGTGCATGATGTCTATTTTCTCTGACATGATCAAGAAAATCATGGAGGTATTCATGGATGACTTTACCGTCTATGGAAAAACCTTCACTAATTGTTTGGAGAATTTAGATAGAGTCTTACAGCGGTGCGAAGAAAAACACTTAGTCCTGAACTGGGAGAAATGCCATTTTATGGTTCGGGAAGGAATTGTGCTAGGACACAAGGTGTCCGAACGTGGGATAGAGGTGGATAGAGCAAAGGTTGAAGTTATTGAACAACTTCCACCTCCCAAGAATGTGAAAGGGATTCGTAGCTTCCTGGGACATGCAGGGTTCTATAGGCGCTTTATTAAAGACTTTTCTCAAATTGCTAGATCCTTGACTAGTCTCTTAGCGAAGGATGCCCCTTTCATCTTCAATGATGAGTGCCATGCAGCCTTTCAAACTCTCAAAAAGGCTCTCATCTCAGTTCTGATTATTCAACCTCCTGATTGGAACCTTCCATTTGAGATCATGTGTGATGCTAGTGACTTTGCGGTTGGAGCCGTTTTAGGCCAAACCAAGGATAAGAGGCATTATGCTATATCCTATGCTAGCAAAATTTTGTCTGGACCTCAGCTCAACTATGCTACCACTGAAAAAGAGTTTTTGGCTGTTGTCTTTGCGATAGACAATTTTAGATCCTACTTAATGGGAGCAAAGGTAATCATTTACACAGATCATGCTGCACTTAAATACCTCCTCACTAAGAGAGATGGTAAGCCTCGGCTAATTCAATGGGTTCTTCTACTCCAAGAGTTTGACATAGAAATAAGAGATAAGAAAGGAGTAGAGAACTCGGTAGCCGACCACTTGTCTAGGATTCAGTACAAAGGAGCATATGAGTTACCCATCAATGACTACCTAAGGGACAAAACCCTTCTCAAGATAACACACTCTGATCCATGGTATGCAAACATCGTGAACTTTATGGTGGCAGTCTATGTCCCACCTGGTGAAGACAAAAGAAAGCTGATCCATGAGAGTCATTTTCACCTGTGGGACGAGCCATACCTATATCGAGTTTGCTCTGATGGATTGTTGAGAAGATGTGTCCCAATGGCTGAGGTTGTTAAGATTATAGAGAGATGTCACGCCTTGCCATATGGAGGACATTATGGAGTGTTTCGGACACATGCCAAGATCTGGCAAAGTGGTTTTTTCTGGCCAACGATGTATGCAGATACAAAGGAGTTTGTTAGAAGATGCCAATGATGTCAAAAACAAGGGAATATAAATTCGCGAGATGCGATGCCTCTCATGAATAATCTCCAAGTAGAACTCTTTGATGTTTGGGGGATTGATTTCATGGGGCCATTCCCTAAGTCCGAAAATTGCGAGTATATCTTGGTAGCCGTTGATTACGTATCCAAATGGGTAGAAGCGCTGCCATGTTGAGCTTCTGATTCCAAACATGCCAAGAGAATGTTTCATGAAGTCATATTTTCTCACTTTGGTGTACCTCGGATGGTCATAAGCGATGGAGGGTCTCACTTCATTGATAGGGTCTTCCGGAGGTACCTAGCGGAGCACGGAGTTCGTCACAACATCGCAACACCGTACCATCCTCAGACCAGTGGTCAAGTAGAAACATCCAACAAACAAATCAAAAATATTCTGCAAAAGACCGTAGATGAGATGGGTAGGGGATGGAAGGATAAACTCCCTGATGCACTTTGGGCATACCGAACTGCATACAAGACACCGATTGGCATTTTACCTTACCAACTTGTATATGGAAAAACATGCCATTTGCCTGTTGAGTTAGATTTCAGGGCTCATTGGGTAATCAAGAAATGGAACATGGATCTTCATCTGGCTGGCAAGAATCGTCAAATGCAACTATCTGAGCTTGAAGAATGAAGAGAAAAGGCTTATCACAACTCCAAGATTTACAAGGAAAGAACAAAAAGATGGCATGATAAGAGGATCAAGCACAAGGAGTTCAAGCCTGGAGACAAAGTTCTATTGTTCAATTCAAGAGTAAAGCTCTTTGGACATGGTAAGCTGCGAAGTAAGTGGGATGGACCTTACGAGGTCATAGACACTTCAACCCATGGAGCCATCACCATCTGAGATGATACAAGTAACATTTTCAAGGTAAATGGCCAACGGTTAAAAGTCTATTTTGAACCACAAACCAACATAGGTGAGGAAGTAGATGTGATTGAGTTCATAGAATTCTCACATTAAAACTCATTCATCCTTTCTCATAAAATTAGAACCCTTCTTTAGTTTAGAGTTTTAGAATTTAGATTTTGTCTTCATTAGTTAGTTGAATAAATGTTGACTCTCTGGTGCTTCTCACCAGAAGAGTTCCTTTGCTTTCATTTTTTTCTGTCTATGAATAAAAGCCAGTTATAGTTTTGGAGAAGTGTGGGGGAATGCAACACTCCCATGGTGAAGAAGGCGCTGAAGTACACATCATGAACGATAAAAGGGACTGCACACAACTTCTGGAAATCAGTTTGATTCTCTTTCACTTGTTCATATGTTTACCTTCTGGTTGCATTTCTTGCACTTGTTTAAAACTACAAATTAAAAAGAACCAAATTCCACACTTAGATTTAAATTTTGAAAGAGAATAGGAATATAGCTTTTAAGATTGGCATGCATAATGATTACTCCTTACATACACTTGCTGCTTGTGGAAAAATTATCACATAGGGCAATCATGTTTACTAAGTTGTTGTGGAGTGTGATATAGTTCTGGCTTAGAAATCCTACCGATTCTAGTCACGGTGCTTGGAGAATTTTCTTTTGATAAAAAAATTATAAAAACCATAGTGTCACATACTCCTCAGTGGTGATAAATTCCTACCAGAGCCATACACATGCTTATAGGATAGAAACCTTCCACAAGCTACTTGCTTTGTGTTGAGTTTTATCAAGTCTTGTTGACCCTTGTTGAGAGATTTATCATACTCTCAAGATCAAGATCACGTACACCCACATCCATATGCTGCTGGAAGTACACAAAAACATGCTTTTTCATCCATCTCAAAATGTTCTACTCCTACATTGGGATTGAACACCAAAAATATTCTTGATAGGTTTATCTAAATAAATACTCCAAGTTCTTGTTACTATCTCTTAGAAAAATCAAGTTGCAGAGAAGAGGAATGAGGCTAGGCAAAAGTGTGAGATGTGAGAGAAAACAATGGGTACAAAGATGCCCGCCTGAGAGGAAAAAATGGACAAGTGTCCGAATAAATAAAACAATGGGTACTCAGATGCCCGCCTAAAAAAAAGAGCTAGCCCATGTTGTCCTGCAACATAAGCCTCAAAGTTTCAAAAAGAGAGATTTGTCTACAAGGAGCAAAAGTCGAATTAGGTTGGCCACCAAATATTCCACACACATGCACATCTTGATCTAAAAGTATGGCATTTCCCTCCTTGGATCCAGGGTTTGACATTACAACATATGCATGGCAAGTATGCTACATATTTTCCTACCCAAAACTCCACATAAACTTTATAGAAGTAGGGAGGAAAAGAAGGCAATACTTATTTATGCCTTGGTGAGGAACCATATACCATTGAGTGACCGAGAGTACCATTCGAGGAGTATAAAGTGATCTATGCTTTCTTTTGTGAAAATGTAAAAACTCTAAGTTGCCGAGATAGGAATTCGGGAAGATAACTTCGCTCGAGAGCTGTTCCACTTTTCAACCACTCAAAAAGATAGGTTAGCCAATCCACATACCCTGCAGGTGCAAGGAATGTTTTGGAATAATCTACATAATAGTTCCATTTTTGAATAGTTATATTTATATTTATCCTAACCTTTACTCGGGACGAGCAAAGGGCAAGTGTGGGGGAACTTGTTGATGGTCGTTAATCTTTAAATATAACCATCAACTATTGCATAAAAAGACCTAAAATAAATTATAAACAATAGTTGTAGGGTTTAAGACTAATGAGTTCCACGAGTTTTGCTTTCGCCCGATGTTTGCAGGTATATTTAATTTTCTATCAATAAAAGTATCTCAAATAAGGAATTGTACTACACCATTGCGACGGGCTCGTCGAGACGATCGAAACAGACCTATCATTTGCTATATTCGGAGTTCGGACTTAAAATCTGCGACCCAACATACACCATTGGACTGCGAGAGACCGAAGAAGACACGTCGGCGAAGCGGAGCCTGTTTGGGCCCATGGCAGCGCCGGCTGGCCCTAGGGTGGGGCTGGGCAGCCCTCCACTACGCCGCCTTGCCTCTAGCTTCTGAAAACTTCCTCCCACGCTTCCTTGGCACCTAAGCAAAGTATCCCAACGTCGATCTAAGGTCGGTTTGATCCGACGGTGCATATAACATGAGACGCGGATCGATGACGTGGCGGTTCCTTGCTCCCTACTCCACCTCGGCCTATATAAGGACGCCCCAGGCCCCCTCCAGAAGGCATTCTACATCCGGGAGCTTCGTATTCTCTACATAAATTAGGGCTAGTAGGGTCCCTCTAGTTGATCTAGTTCTAGTCCATCTACTTCTAGTTTTAGATCTAGTTCTAGTTCTTCTAGTTGTAAAGAGGGAGAGAGAAGAGGAGAGAGCGGAGGAGGAGCCGGGTCTGTCGGATCTTCCTCAACATTGTACTTTTGCAGTATCTGGTTCGTCTTTCAGCAATCTCCAGGTTCTTCAATTCTTAATTCTTGAGTTCTTATTTACTTTCAGTATTTATATTTAAGTTATTTATTAGTTTCCCGCTTGCATCAAGTGCTCTAGTCTTTACAATGCTAGAGTAGTAATTAATAGATTAGACGTGGTGTTTAGTCTTGCGATTACCTGGAATTACACCTAGCCCTACGTATAGTTGTGGTAGCCCCAGGTGGTGACAGCCCTGATGGCCGATGTATTCCATCACGTTCGGGTTAGAGTTTGTAGGACCGTAGTCAGAACTTCTTAGTCCCCTTCTCATCTCAGTTTGAGGCTAGTGTTTTGATGTCCCAAAATAAGTACACTTATAGTATCCTTGATTCTTAGATCATCTAGAGAGCTTAGAAAATCTTTCTCTCTCTCCACAAAAATATATATTTATCCTTGGGCAATCTTGAGACCTAATTAGTACACTTCACATTCCCCGTGTAAATCGATACCCTGGAATACTCTTGGGTGAAAGCTACAGCGGTATCCGTGTGCTTGCGGATTAATCTGTTTACGTTAGGAAACATCAACAACTACCTATCTGGCTTTGTGGCGAGCAAGAGAACCATCAGAATTATATTTATGCTTGCAAATCCACTTGCCAGAGACAACATTCGCATTGGGAGGTTGAGGAACAAGTCGCCAGGTGCCATTGTCAACCAAAGCCTTGTACTCATCCTCCATCGTAGCACGTCAATTAGGATCAACAAGGGCGCTGTGATAATTGGCTGGTAGCGGAGAAGCATGCATAGCGGAATATGTAAGGCACTGAACTGGAGGTGGCAGGGCACTGGTCTGTTGGCGCGTCACGGGGCGTGAAGGGGCAGCAGCTGGTGACAATGGAGGTGATAGAGGCGCGACCGGAGGCACCGGCACTGGCACGGCCAGGGCGCCCGGAGGAGGACTAGGGCGCCGGCTGTACTGGTGTATGATCGGCGGGCGCCCTGGTCTTGGAAGAAGACCGTCCGGTGAAGTCAGTGGAGCAGTAGAGGCCGGAACAGCAGCTGGAGGAGGCGCCGGCAGTACTGGACCGTGCCAGATGATGGCCGGGTCCATGTCTAGGGCGTCGTCGAGTGGCAACCTGGCAGCAGGCGACTGTTGCAACCTAGCAACAGTCGGCTGGTGCAGAGGACTAGCCGAGGGAGGCGGCACCGGTGCTGGTAGACGATCCTGCAGCAAAAAATCAAGTGACTCCGTAGGTGGTTTTGCAACTGCGAACGGAAAGTGAGACTCATCAAAGATAACATGGCGGGAGATGATCACTTTGCGAGTGGAGAGATCGAGATAGCGGTAAACCCTTTTGTGAGGAGGGATACCCGAGGAACACACAAGCGGAGGAGCGTGGAGCTAGTTTGTGTGGTGTCGTGGCACTGAGATTCGGGTAGCATAGGCAGCCAAATACCCGAATGAAGAATAGTCTGGCAGCTTGTGGTGGAGAAGATAGTATGGGATGGCATTATTGATGGAGGAAGAAGGCCGCCGGTTGAGGAGGGCAACCGCGGTGGCCAGAGCTTCGGCCCAATATATGGTGGCATGGCAACGTGAATAAGGAGAGTGTGAACGATGTTGTTGAGCGTGCGTAGCATCCGCTCAGCCTAGCCGTTCTGTGCGGAGGTATACGGGCAGGAGGTGCGAAGAAGAATGCCGTGACTACGTAAGAAGGTGGTCGTGGCGTGGTTGATGAACTCGGTACCATTATCTGCCTGAAAGCACTTGACGGGTGCTTGTGTGTGAGCATACTGTACAAAATAAATAATGTGCGCATGAACTTCAGATTTGAGGCGAAGGGGAAAATCCAGCAGTAATGACTATAATCATCGACCATCACAAGATAATATTTGAAACCAGACACACTAAGGATGGGAGACTTCCATACATCACAATGAACAAGTTCAAAGGGTGCTGATGAACAAGATGAAGAACTAGTAAAAGGCAGCCGTGTATGTTTGCCAAGTTGACAGGCATGACAAACAGTACGATCTGCATTAATACACGAGATAACAGAAAGCTGATTAAGGGTAGCTATGGCAGCAGGCGCAGGATGACCAAGACGGGAGTGCCACAATGAAGGTGAGACGGTGGCGACATGGCAGGCAACAGCAGGCGAGCTGGTGTGAGGAAGAATGTAGAGCTCTCCGCCACTATTGCAGCGTAGAATCACGGCCTTGGTCTATAAGTCCTTGACAGAAAAGCCAAAAGCATCAAACTCAATGGAACATTTATTGTCGCAAGTAAACTGACGGACAGATAGAAGATTGCGGACAAGGTTAGGGGTGACAAGAATGTTATTGAGTTGAAAGTGATGATCTGCTATTGGAACAGTAGAAGTGCCACGACTAGAAACAGGAATAGAAGCCCCATTGCTGACAGTGATGAAAGACGGTGAATGAGGGAGATGGGAAAGGAGTATACCATCGTTCGAGGACATGTGGGATGTTTCTCCTGTGTTGAGAACCTAGGGATTCGCACCTGTGCCTCCCTACAGCGCCATCTGATTGAGGGAGGCGATGAGTGCGGCTTGATCCCAGCCGCTGGTGGTCGGAGGAGCGAAGGCAGTGTGCGCCTGTGGTAGGGGCTCTAGGGGAGGGCACCACTGTGGTGGCGGGGGCTGCCACTGAGAAGGGCCAGTCCATGGGTTCATGCAGAACCATGGGCCGGTCGGTTGGACACCGGTGCCGGGACGCCCGCCGAGTAGCCCTGGGGCGATGGAGACTGCTACTGGTTATGACCACCGCCATCATTGCAACCTCCCTTGCCCTTGCCCTTGCCTTTGCCACCACTGCCACTCTGCCCCCGTGCGAGGAGGGGCAGCGATGGAGGAGGAGTGGCAGGAAGGAGAGGAGCAGCCTGTAGTCACAGTGGGAAGGGTGGAGTCCGCAGCGATGAGGGCGGTGTCACAGGAGACCTTGGCGTCGTTGGCGAGGCGAATCTCCTTGAGGCGAAGGGTGTTGAGTACCGAGGTGAACAACGGGAGGACCGCAGAGTTTGAGATGATGTCTGCCATGTTGGCAAACCGTAGGTTGAGGCCACAGAGGAGATTGAGGACGAGCTGGGGCTCGGAGACGGCATGACCAACATCTCAAAGGGCGTCGGCTTTCTGCTCCATCCGCTGGGCGTAGCTATCGATGGAGAGATCACCCTGGGTCATGAAGTGGAACTCCTGACCGTGGACCACAGCGCGGGTCTCCTGGTTGGCCTGGAAGAGTTTGGTGACGGCAGTGAAGAGGTCTCGGGCTGTCTGGTTCGGCTCCATGGCGAGGTCGAGGATGTAGGAGATTGAGGCATCATGCTGTGACCAGTTGCGATCTGTTGGACGAGGGGGGATGGAGCCGTTGATATGGCCGAGCAGACCGAACTTGCCGCACATGGCGGTGAAGAAGGCAGACCACTTGGTGTAGTTCGATAGCTTGAGGTCTAGGGTGATCAGGACGTGCGATCGCACGTTGATCATGGCGTAGAAGACTACGGGGGCGGAGGTCTCTCCCATGGCCAGCATACTTGGGGAGTCGGTCAGGCCGGAGGTCGCAGAGGAGGTGGAGGGCTCCGTCGACATGGCTGGGTGCGGTGGCACGCAGGGGCGGAGTGCAGCCTGCCCAGGCGGGGGCGTGGGAGGGGAGGCGGCGTGCTAGGGCAGACCGCGGCAGAGGGGGGCTGGCGGTGCGCTAGGGCAGGCCGCGGCAGGGGTGGGGCTGGCGGCGTGCCTAAGGCAAGGCGCCGAGAGGGAGAGAGGGGCAGAGAGGAGGAAACCCTAATCGGGCCCGGTCTGTGATACCATGTAGAGAGGCAATGCACCGCACACCCAATTGGGGGGTGGCCATTGATATATATTGCCAATAGGCTTGGAGTACAAGTAAAGTACAACACGTGTATAACACGGACTCTAATACCTATATAAGTCTATATATATCTCTATTAGTTCTAATCGATGCGAGGACAACATGACAGAACTTATCATGAAATCTACTTTAGGATTGAGCAAAGTAGAACTATATACATAGGAAAAAAATAAAAAGGTGGCTGACAGTAATCGTTTAAAATAAGAGGTGATGCAAAATACTTACATCGATGCTTGCTTAGTATCTTACTCTTGGAGTACTCCGGTATTATTCTGGTACACAACAAATAGGGAAACCGGTAAGAGTTCTTTTAGCTAATGGTACAACAGAAATGTTTCTTCTCGCAAATCACACTAAATCATGTACGGGAAAAAGAAGCCAGCACACTAAATCGTAGTTTAAAGAAACAAGGACCCACCACAACAAATATGCATGTGTCACAGATAATTAGATAATAATCAAATATGTTTGGTCAGTAAGACCTGACGAACTTGTCTAGGTTGTTGTCTTCCAAGCAACACACCTTGGGGCAACGACCATAGAATACAGGGAGGTAAAATTTTGGCGGAGCAAAACAATGTTACCATTAATTTTAATTTTTGAAAGGCTCTGATAGTTGCAGTGCCAATTAGGAACTGCATGAAACACAAGCATTCTCTAGGAACCACAAACTGTCTTTGTTGAGGTAAAATTGCAAGCCATTGCATTTGTTGTGCAGGTAGGGTCTCCTATTTGGAAGTACATATTAAATATGCATTTTTTTTAAAAAAACAACAAAGGTGTATTATATAGTAGAGAACAATAATAACATGTTTTGTGGAGAAGGCTAAAGCTACCAGGAAGATAAAGAAAACAGTGGCTTCTATTTTGGAAGCACAATAAAAACTATGCTTTCAGTTATAACCATCATTTTCTTGAAGTTTTCTGATTATATGCCAGGAAACTCATTAATGTGAGATACAATTAAATAAGCAATTGTCTCAAATAGAACGTCACCCGGTTGCCGAATAAGCAGGCACATGCATGGTGATCTCCAAGGGCATTGCTGAAGTAACCTGCACAAGCTTCACATTTAGAACTCACTCTAAGTAGTAACATATATGTGCATATCGGTTGAAATTAGAATCATAAAAAGAGGTCACTGCATCCAGTATGCCCAACATAAAGTTTAGGGTCCATGTTGGCTCCAACCTACTTCAGCACAACAGTCAGTACCAGTCCATAGATCTCCTCTGATTCCATCTGTATGATATCCTTGTTTTATCTCCAAATGAGGTCTGCTGGTCTGAAATCGCAACTCTAAGAGCTCAAGGACAACCTAAAGTTGTGAAATCGTGTAAACATAGAGTAAATAACCAGGAATACCCGAAGGGAATAAGAAAACCGAAGATATATATACCAACGAGGCTGGCTGTTGCAGAAGATATCTCCCCTCGCTGCCGCTGCCTCTCCATCTGCGTATCTCCTTCACACCCACAGACCATGGTCATAGTTAGGTGAACAATATTGCATGGATTGATAAATAGAAAATACATTTGATCTTTTTTGGTTATTTTCAAACTATTTAAATTCATGCAACCCTACTGCAGCGCAGCTTGTTACCTGGTATAGTCTACTTACCTAGGCCTATGCTGCTAGCAGCTAGAGTTCATGCACATAGCCGACATAGCCGATGTGCTGTGAACCGTACCTTATTGTAACCTTGTGTGTTGGCACTGATTATTGCAAGGCCCTGAGTAAATCAACAACACCAAAAACTAAAATCTTAGATGAAGGCACCTTTCAGAAGAATCATGACATAATAAGTAAATAAATGGCTCACCTGACTGGCCATAAATCATATCAAACAACTGGTTTGGCACAAGCCACAGCGAGCTGTGGACTGTGCACCGGCAGATGCGAGGTACCGACCATGCATGGAGCGCAGCGAGGCACACGTTGCCGGTCATCCTCGAATAAGCAACCTGAATCTAGGAGGTTAAGTTTAAAAAACAAGAGGTAGCATGATTATGTACACACTACAAGGACTTATAGCTGTGAGCATAGGGATGAAGGCAGTGCAACAATCAACGGAAAAGAGAAAAATGAAGAGTTAGAAAAATAGTAGAGGGCATGCGAATTGATTATTCCAATAAACAAGATATGATATATTGGAGAACAAACCATGAATATCTATAATGAGTTGATTCAATCTTTTAATCAATATCTATCTCTTTATAGTAAGACATCTCTTGAATAGCAGAGGTCCTCACATTACCATCTTTTTTATTCCTAAACAAAATTGTGTAAAAACTAAATCAGAATCCTCCGAAAACCATAAACAGGGATGTGGTCTGTTGCCATTATATCACTGAGTTGAACAACTAAAAGTGAATGTTCTTATAGATGCCAACTAAATTTTTGATATGTCCAGCTGAAAAGAATAAGGAAGAGATGCATTTACATGGAAACCGAATAAGGTTTGAGGATAAAAGAAGATACATTTACATGAAAATAAATAAGACTGAGGTGTTAAGTGAGGCAAAGCTTAGGTTCTCGATATTCACATGCACATATTATCAGTTCTTACCCATTCCATTCATGGAAGCAGGGCCCAACCAAATTAGCAATCATGTCTATAACAATTTTTTTCCTGGTCTTATACCCTAGTTATGGTAAAATAGACAGACTAATTAGGCAGTTTATGTGGTAGCGAGTATTAAATATGTAAGTTCACAGTTATTTGTGTATGACATACATGTATCTGGAAACCATAGATATCAATTTAGAAGGGATACTTCTGTTATTACATATATATAGTTTTAGAGATGCAACTATTAAGATCTTCTGGTTTTTTAATGGGAGGTGAATCTAGAAATAGGTAACAATTAAAAAGGAGGGGGGAAGGATATTAGTAATAAGTGATTAATGACCAGTTAAGCCTAAGGTGTGGTTATACATTGGGTGGCGATAGTACCTTAAGTATAAGCGCTACAGAAGCTCATGACTTTGGCATTTGATTGGAGCGTTGTCCTCGTGAAGTTGCTGTTGCTTTACTTTGAGTTTGTAGAGTCTGAAAAAGGGATAGTAATCTGGAAAGATTAATAATCAAAGGGTGTAACAAAGTATATGGTGAAAGAACAGGAAATCGATAAATATATATGAGATTAACTATAAGACATATAATAGTTTGCAGGTAAGTTTTTCTTTTTTGTCGAAAACGCATGAGAACTGCGCTTCATTATATTAAGAGAGGAAAAAAGGGCATGAGCCCAAACAACACCACACACACACACGCACGCACACACACTCACACAAAAACAAACAAACACACACACACGCACGCGCGCACACACACGCACACACAAACAGTCTCTAGGAATACATACGTGCCAGAGACACCAACACAAGAGACGACCACAACTGAGCTGGACACTTTAATTACCAGGGAGGAGGGCAGTCAAGAAAGATAGCCCTGCATAGACCACAAGCGGCATTCCTCGCCAGCTAAGATTAGCACTCTAGCTAAGTTAGACGCAGCTCCATCAAAAACACAACTGTTGCGATGATTCCAAATAATCCAAGCTCCAAGGATAATAAGAGAGTTAACACCTTGCCTCATCAAACCATCGTCGGCGCTGCTGCTAGCATTCTCCCACCAGACATGAAAGGATAGCTCTACAGGTTGAGGGGACAAGTTTTGGAGACCAGCCTGTCAGAATAGAGTGAACCAAAATTCTCTTGCAAACACACAGTTGACAAGGAGGTGGTCTATAGTCTCCTCTTCTTGGTCACAAAGAGGGCAGTACTCAGGATGAGGCAATCCACGACGTGCCAGAAGATCATCCATCCAGCATTTGTTGTGTGCGACCAGCCACATAAAGATGCGACATTTGGGTGGTGCCCAAGATTTCCAGATTCTTTCCCAAGGTCCAAAGAGAGTAGACCCCAAAAAGAATACATCATATGCTGACTTAGTCGAGTATTTTCCATTAGAAGAGAGCCTCCATATATGCCTATCCTCAACATCAAGCTACAGCTGAAAATCCATCAAAAGATCCCACAATTGAAGAAATTCCACCAACACACCAACCGTAAGGGCGCCCTGAATATCAGAAGTCCAAGCCTGGGTAGAGAGGGCATCCCGGACCGTGGGCCATTTGACCCTCCTTTTGTGAACAGCCACAAAAAGACGAGGCGCAAGGTCAGCAATGCATTGCCCATGCAGCCACCATTCTGACCAGAAAAGTGCAGGTAAGTACCAGGTGGTAAATGCAGCGTTCACATGTAAGAAAAATATGTGTAAGTATTGTTCTTGAGATGTATGAACTTAGTCATAGAGAACATTTTTTTAAAGGGCATACACATAGCTGGCTTGCTTATGAATGATTGACCTCTTAAATGGTCATGAAACATCCACATAAGCATTGAGACAGATTTCTGATTCTGAGCTACTAAGATAAATAGTACTTAAATAGGGGCATTTATAGCTATGGTGATAAGCACATAAAAAATAGAGAGGACAGAGGAGGATTATTGTGCAAAGTTGTTCATCAAGTGGAACCCCTTTTTCGAGGGTCGAATGTTATATATAGGCCGGAGACAGTGTCCAGAGCTGCTATATTTGTGAACGGAGAACCTTGAATGTTTTCGTAAGCAACCAACAAAAATAGCAACTGGTGTAGAACTGTTGAATAAACGGTATCTAAAAGGAAAGCGTAAAAACATGCATAAATTTTTCCCATGATCTAAATGTTCCCATATTTTTTATATTGACAATGGCAAACAGTTTACTTGAAGAATGACAACTGCAGCCTTACTTGTTAGGATGGTAGCTGTATTCCTGTATACTACGTTCTGAATTCTCTTGTTCAAAATTAGCATGATCTGAGATCCTGTTAAGGCAAATATGAGTATTCTTGGTAAGCCATACATAAAAATTGGAAGTGAAAGGAGAGAATGCAGAGCTCAGTAACAGCTAGTAAAAAACATAGAGTATATCCAAAAGTTATATATGTTGACTCTGAACCTTTATAGTAGGCACAAAGAAGATATATAATTATAACACTAATATAACCTAATCTTTATAGTTGAAACTGACATAAAAACTAATAGCACAATACACCTTTGTGTTTGGGATACGCATTTCATCTAAAACCTAGCATTAGCATGTTATCAGTCGGACATCCGTATATAAAGATAAACTTGGCACTGTGATAACATCACGGCTTCAAAGTCAACTAACATGTACCAATCTAGTCATATAACTTTTCAGTGAGGCATAGAACTATTTCAGGCTACACAACACCAAAAATAAGCAGCATCCTTGTAGATTGGTAAGAGAAAGTACAAGAACAGTACATGTACAAATTGATATTGCCATCATCCATTTGCCACACATGGAGAGAGCAGAAGGCACATGAGCGCACATTGGTGGCGCACTGGTCTGAAGGTGCGGCAATGGCAGGGACCCTACCATGCCAGAGGCCAGCCAACGTGGGGGATCCACCGGTGCGAGACCACATCCGGAGAGGTCGAGGGAGAGGAAGAGGAAGAAGGAAAAGGAGATGAAGGTACCTAGGGTTTCATGGAGCATATGGGATGTCGCATCGGGGGAAGCCGCACCAGCGACCACCGGTACAGAACGTCTGAGGGCGCCGTGCCTGGGATAGACGGCAGCCGCTGGGGCCCCCCGTAGCCAGGGTGGCCACCCGGCACCCGCTGCAGAGTACGGAACCCGGCTGGCGGTGAGCGCCATGGCCGCACCCCTGCGCGGCCGAGGGGAGGGGGCGTTGGGGATGAGGAGGGTGGGGGCTGCCGTCGCCGCGCCCCTGTTGGCCCGCCAGCGGCATCCGCCGTCGCCACCCGCGTCGAGAGGGAGACGGAGTGAGAGAGAGAGAGACGGGAGGAGAGGAGAGCGAGGGTTTTTTTGCGAGGGAGGAGAAGCAGATGCTGAGTTTATATTTGTTTCATCGGATTCGGACAAAAAGCTAGATCAGGTAAATAGAAGCTGGATAGGGTAAGGAGAATCATGAGAAGCTGCTCCTAGTAAAATCCAATCTAAGCAATCTGGGCCATCGGATTGGAGATCAGAAAGGCGGAAGTTTTCAGGGCGACGTGGCGGCGGCTCCTGGCCGAGGAGCAACCGCAGCCCATAGAGGTTAATGTATGTATGTTTGAAGTTCTCTTGTTTCTATTTTTTTAAAAAAATATTCAACCAAACTCAATTGAGAAATAACGAAAACCAAAATTATAGATCTTCATGAGATATACAATTTTATAGTTGGTCACTTTTTCATTTGAAATCTATTACGTTATTTTCGCCTTATTATTCAAATCATTGCATAATGTTTAAATATTTATCAATAAATAAATCTAAATTACCAATAAGTAAATCTAAATTTATAATTTGTGATAAATATTTAAACATTAGTGATGGTTTGCCTAATAATGGGAAAATAACATAGTAAAATTCAAATGAAATGGTGACAAACTGTTGGTATTTATTAGTGCAAATAGAATATGAAAGATTCCGTAAGCGCACAGAATACCATTGTGGCTTTTATCCGGGAGTATTCCTGAGTATCGTTATTTATATTTTACCATAGGGACGCAATGGTTAAAGAATCTGATAACTACCATCATGTATCTACTAACTTAATACACCAACTAGACTATAGTGGGGGTAAGTGATAAATAATAGGAGTTATGCATAATAATCACTTTTAAGATAAATGAGTAGTTTAGCTAAGTTGAGAAGACAACAGGAGAGTTCAAGGTTCCTAAATACTTCTCTATTACTTGGGTTCTTAGGTAACTAAAGAATAGTTAGATGTGGTAATCATACAATAGCACTTCGGGATATCAGAAGACTAGTCTCAGACTGAGATAAAAATGGGACTAGAAAGCTCTGACTATGGTCCTACAATCATCGACCTACATGAGGTGGAATACATCGGCCATCAGGGCTGTCACCTCTTGGGGCTACCACAACTATTCGTAAGGTTGAGTATAATGTCAGGCAACCTATAGACGAAACACCATGTCTAGCCTATTAATTACTACTCTAGTCACGATATATAACTAAAGCACTCGATGCGAGCGAAGGTCCTATGACAAAGTATAACAATATACTAACCAATCTCATGATAATGCAAATAAGTAAATAGAGAAGATAAATATATAAAAGCATAAGTCTTACAGAGATAAGATACAAGTCATACCAGATCTCAGAAGACTCCTCCAAAACCTGAGCATGGCTCCGCTCTCCCTAACTCTCAATTAGAACTAATCTACTACATTAGAGAGAGGTTATCCTACAATGGGACATCTCTCTATCCAAGCCCTAACTAGAGAATATGAATTATAATAATGAAAGGAGGTGGAGCCTAGGGGGTCCCTGGGGCTATATATAGGACAGAGCGTGAAACGTGAGCCCTTGGATCAAACCGACTTAAACAACGGATTAGATGGACGACTCTCCATGGCGGTGGGGAACCTTCTAGAGAAGCCAAGGGCAATCTGGGGACCCTGAGGGTCGCATGACCTGGTGGTGGGGTCGGCCGACCCCACCTGGTGGCTTCTCGCAGTCTGCTTTGGCGTGGTGGTCTCTAGTGTCCTCTAGAACCTTCCTTTGTGACTTTCGTATCTTTTTACTCTGAACTCCGAAAATAACAAGCCATAGGTCCGTTTCGATCGTCTCGACGAGCTCTATGCAATGGTAAACTCCAATTCCTCATTTAAGATACTTTTATTTGGTGAAACCTTGCAATTCCTTGCATCTCCTACAAAACAAGTGGAAATACCAAAACTCGTGGAACTTGTTAGAATCAAACCCTATGAATATGTTGTGGATTGTTTTATGACCTTAATTCATGTTTAGTTAATGGATAAAAATGATAGATAATTACTGTCAACACCAACTTTGGTCTGCAACCTTGGTTTTCGCCATTTATCAATCCGTGTTTGGCTGAATATTTTCTAAAAAAATGAGAACTTCAAACATATAGATTACATTTAAAAAAAACTCCGATTCATATTCAGAAAAAATCTATTGATTTGTAGGTAATATTTTAATACATATAAACATTTATCGATAAGTCTATTTTTCATAAATATTTAAAAACTAAATTCAACTCTTGCTTACGTCTAACTTTGGCATTTCAACTATCAAACCCATTCAATTTGACCCCTGAGGCGATTTGAAGTGGTTTTCAATGGCTCTAAGGTCAAAATTAAACGGTTTTGAGTTGACATGCCGAAGTTAGATAGTTTTATGGTTAGGGGTTAAAATTAGACAAAACCAAGGGTTGCGGGGTCAAAAATAAACTTAATACTTTTAAATAATTAGATTAATTTTTTATTTTTGTAACAAGAGCTTCATGAGACATTTGATTTTGTTCGATGATCCTCATCAAGCCAAAATCAAGATAATTAGAATCATCAATATTACTTGAATCCTAATGAAGAAAGAATGAACCCCATTGCGATTTGGAGTAGGTGAAAGTTCATTGAATGGTCCCCGCTTCCACCAAACAGGTCAACAAAAATATTGCTAAGCTTGAGATAACTTGACAATGGCACAAATCCAGCAAAAGAATTACACTAACTCATAGATTCAACTTTTCACTACAAGGTTCTGGGTCTAATGCCATGCCACACCCTTGCAACACCACTAATTTGGTAGCAATAGGGGGGCCGTATTGCATACTTTTCATAAATTGGTTGCGATAAGTGCCTATAATGCAACGGATTAAATGTGTTGCAAGATCTCTGGTTAATCGTTGCAATAAGTGTGTGCTATTGCAACTATTTTAGACGTGCGTTGCACTTGATTTTGAAAATGTGGGCGAGCTACCACTACCAAATGATGCTAAGGTATATAGAATGGACCTTTGAAGCATGATACCATCGGAGTTGCGGAAATATACCATCCTTAGCACCATTGTTCAGTCATGCATCACAAACTCAAAATACCTCGTGAGATCAACATTCAAGCAAGAGAGGTACTTTATATAAAAAGTAAGTCCTATGCATGCTAGTTTGTCAAACACCATTGAAATCTTATTTCTAAGCATTACACCAATCAAGTAAGTATAGGAATTGAAGTTTGACAAAGCAACAAGTCATATATTAATGCACACACAAATGCAACAATTTATTCATGAGCTTGCTCTCCCTACTTGTGTGCTTTCAAATTTTAATTGACCCCTTTTCTTTCTTATCTTTGTGACTGTATTCTCCCCCTTTGTCAACAATCACCAAAAATGGTGTTAAATTATGGGAGTATCACGTCAATTAATGGGGTTTAGTCCATTTTCACTTTGGTTCAATCTAGACCATTTGCCTAGAATATGTAACTAAGTTTGATTCAAAAACAAGCTTCTTCACACCTCAGTAGTAGGGTTATCTTGACCATGTTAAGTTACACATCATGAGCTCATGTTCTAAATTCAACACTAGGTTTGCAACCCCATCAATATGTCATATGCTACCACTAGGTCATTCCAGCACATAAAGAAATAGTGGTACCATATATACATTCAAAATCATTTATTTTTCATGAATGAGCCTATAAGATGCATTTTATGTCTATATGCACTAAACAAGTCCTAAGCAAAGTATGAATGCCATGTCAACCAATTTTACCTTGCTTTAGTCGAAGGAGAGGCATGTCATATAGTGTGAAATGCTTTTCACTTCATGTTGGATTAGTCTAGTATGTTTAGCTCACTTCTCAACTTGCAAAATCTTGATTCATCAAGTGGCTTGGTAAAGATATCCGCTAATTGATCTTTGGTGCCAATACTTTCAATTGCAATGTCCCCTTTGATTTGGTGATCTCTAATGAAATGATGCCTTATGTCAATGTGTTTTGTTCTTGAATGTTGCACGGGGTTGTTGGTTAGCTTGGTAGCACTCTTATTGTCACATAGTAAAGGCACTTTCTTATATTTCAATCCAAAATCACTCAAAATGGCCTTCATCCAAACGAGTTGTGCACAACAACTATCGGCACTAATGTGCTCCGCTTCGCCGTTGAGAGAGCTACACTATTTTGCTTCTTTGATGACCAAGATACAAGTAATTTTCCAAACAATTGACATGTTCCATGCCAAATCCATAAAGGCCCTTTTGAAGCTTTCTACAATCCAGTTGTGGGTGTTAATATGATGTCAACATCATTTGCTCAAGATTTATTGATGCACATGCCACTAACCCCAACAACAAATATCACACCCGGTTTTAAAGATAAAACCAGATGCACACCGTATGTGAGCCCAGGAGGTCAAATCCCACAGATGGCTACAAATAAGAGGTAATATCAAAAGATAATGCTTAAATACGTAACGTAATAATATAAAGAATATAACCTTAAGTAATAAACATCAGAAAGACACTCTGATCTTCAGGTATAGACGCCCAACTTCATAGAGACATAGCTAACTGGTTGATCACAAGTCTAACACTTCCAAACTCTAACAATCTAATAACCACCTAAGGTTGGGGGCATAGCAAGGCTGAGTGCATATCGAACTCCGCAAGTATAGCAACAAGGTAGTATAGATCCTATAAACTCATTATCAATATAATATAAATAATGTAGAGCATAAAATGATAAAAATGAGCATGCTAGCAATCAAAAGTAAGCATCTTAAATGTAAGGATTCCAAGGCTGCTCATGTCCTTGAGCAAGCCTAGTATACCAGTTTAATAAACTTTGCGCAGAGGTGTACACTTTCACTGTGAGCCATGATTTACCCTTTTGCCCGAGGTGATCAGGCTCTTAGCCCACTACCAAGTTAGGGCCGCTAGGTTTTAATAGTCAGTCTATGTGATACAACCGGTCCCAGGGATCCACAGTCTGTTTTTTCCCACTTGCGCCATAAGGGTAACTTCTAACAAACTAGAAAAGGTCCTCATACTGAGTTAAAACTAGAGCTATGTAGCCCTCACAGTTGTACCGTCAATTCCGGAGGTTCTCTTACAGATAATTCCTCAAGTTGCTCAAAATGACTTTTTATCGTTTGTTGCTAAAACATTAATCGAGTCACAAGATCATGATCACAGAAAGAAAATCCAAGCTATACTTGCCTTAAATTTGAGATCGTTCCTGTAGTCTAAATCTTTAATTGATAGCTCCTTAAATCACCACGTAATTCTCACCGACTGAACATGATTATAAAACACCACACAAGCATCCAAATACATACCTGCATAACATACAGATAGAGATAAATTAGAACAATACACCAATCAATAAAAAAATAAAAGTTAAAGATATTATACAACTAATCTATGCATTACTTTCAACACGGACGTGAAAATCACGCTAATCGGAGCTACGGTTGAAAAGATATATCTTTCAAAAGATTTGCGTTAAAAGAAAGAAGACTATTTAGTTCAAATTAATCAAAATATATTTAATTTTAAAAGTCAAGTTTAAAGCTAATCATATTATATTCCATAATTATTATCTTATAATTTATTACACAAGTCAGAAATTATGTTCGAAAAAGGAATCAATATGTGAGAGAACTTCATATGCGTGATTCGGCTAAAGTTAGAAGCATAATATTATCAGTTAATCATATTAATACTTATATGTATAGAACATCAAAGTATATACCTATATGGCTTTTAAATTAGTTAACTAGTTGTAAGTAACATTAATATTTTTTTATTATATAAAATTCAGAAATATTTTGCATGGTGGCTTCCGTACGCCAACTCAAAACTAAAGCAAACGAAACGGACTAAGGCGGAGCAAAGACGTTGAAACGGTATTATCTACACAAGAATTAGATGCAAAGTGAGACAAGGTGATCGGCAGTGGAAATTTTAGCTGTCCAAGAAGAAAGCCAAACTATTGCACACGTATGAATGGATGACATTGCTGGGTATTATAACTGGCTGATAATGCAATATGGCAAAAGATTTAAAAAGATATCTGGTCCTCTAATCATCAGGTGTTTTGCACTGACCTCACAATTGGATTGGACGCCGGCAATTGACTCGCTGCCTTAATACCCTACATCGAGGATGACCAGCGATCAGCAAAGCATGGCTTGCTCCGTCGTGGCCGATTGTTTTTGCTGGGCAATTGCATGGCGAACGGCAACAGCTGAAGATTCTAAAGGCTAACAGAGCCAGCAGGGTGCAGGGTCAGAGAGGAAACTTGTGTGGAGGTCCTTACCGACGACGGAACATGCTGGCTTCTGGCGGGATGTGCGATGCAGATGAATAGATCCGCAGAGGCAGCCTTGTTTGTTCCTTCGTGACTCGGTGCTTGCTTATTGCTGAATTTCATGGCTCGAGATGGAGATTGAATGGTCATCCTTGCAGCCAGCTAGGCATAGATGCGGACAGAGAGATAAAGCACTGCCGGAAAGAAAACGAGAAGCAAGGATGGTAAGTCTTCAACAGATTAGAGAGAGAGAGTCACATACGAGAAGGAACGATGATGATCATGATGACTGGGGGCAACGTCGTAGGGTAGAAAGGAATTCCCCAATTTGGATTCCTTGAGATATTTTTGATGTGAGTTGTTCGAGGGATTGGTACAAATACAAATATAGGGACCAGAACTCACCATGTCAACACCAATTAGTGGTATGGTACTAATTACCGTTGCACCCTTCATCTCCACTAATAGGTCTAATTAATTATTAAAGCCCAGTAATAAATAAATGCAAGGGCATTTGAGATTTCTATTAGAATTATTGCACATGGGCCTTGAGGTACGGAGAATAATGATATATTTTTATTATTTTCAGAATTAAATAAATTCATGAATAAAATAATTCTAGAAAATCCTAGAATTAATATTTATGCCATGAAAAATATTTCGAAGGCTCAAAAAATCAAGAAAAATTTTTGGAGACATTTTGGAACATGATAAACCCAAATAAAATATTTAGACCTTATGAGAAGGTATTTTAGAGCATCTAAGAATTAGATTATGCTCATAGGAATCTGAGAAATAGTTTTAGAAAGAGACGTAGTAATGTACTACTAATAAGACTAAAGAGGAGACAAAAACTTTGGTGCGACTTTTTTTGGTCGTCCGTCTGCCTCTCGCCGCGTGCGAACCGCGCGACTTGCCTCCGGCGTCGCGCTGGATATTGCAGCAAGTGTTGGTTCATTTCCACCTATTTCAGCATTGAACAATTGTGATTTCGGATATAACATTGGTGCACATCAGTCCAGCAGCTGATCTATGCGGTATGTTCTTCCCATCCTTGCTAGATTTCTTAGACAATAAATTTGGGGATGAGAAATAATAGCTCATATGTATTGGTCACTGACAGGAACGAGAAGAAATATTGCCATTGATGGGTTAAATTGCAGATGGTGTATCGGCCATCTCATGCTTGACAGAGTAGATTTTGGTAGAAAGGTGCTCACACTTTGTTGAACCTCTGCTACGGTGATCACTGCCACCAAGACATGCATATTTAGGCCTCTGTACCTAGGGTAGAGAAGACGACTGTCAGAAAAATACTTGTAGTTCTAACTCTTTGAGTGTGTACAGTGAAGCTATCTATGCATTTCAAAATGTGATCAGTGTTAATATATCTAATCCTAACTCTATATTATCTAACATACAACATTTATTCTTTGTTACTGATACTTATTTGTTTGATTTGAATTACTGAAGGTTATCGTAGCA
This sequence comes from Eremochloa ophiuroides, assembly GCA_038502445.1. Lineage (NCBI taxonomy): Eukaryota > Viridiplantae > Streptophyta > Magnoliopsida > Poales > Poaceae > Eremochloa > Eremochloa ophiuroides. The sequence goes on from JAHLJS010000002.1 coordinate 59,654,325, forward strand.
TTAGCAAAGACGATATATTATAACAGTAGTTTCTAAGCTCCGATGGATCACTTTTGTACTGGAAAAATATTTTGGATAGGTAAAACCCCGATATATGAGACAATTCTTCTAAGGATACTGCAATGTTATTTCGTCGGTATTTAATTTTATAGTATTGTTATCTTATCGTGCGATCTATATATTTTTACTACAAAACTTTTGTTGTCCCGTAGTAATGCACATGTACGCTACCTAGTATCTTATCTTATCTACATCTTACAACTAATAAGATTAAAGAGGAGATAAAATTTTGGTGCGACATCTGTTGGTTTTCCGTCTGCCTCCCGCCTGCGACCCTCGTGCGACGCCCTCGTGAGTCCGTGATACCTCGGCCTCCTCACGCCGCCGCCTCGGCTTCTGACCTCCTCGGCTCCTCCTCGTGCGACGCCCTCGCGACGCAGCAGCGCCGCTGCCTCGGCCTCCACGACGCCCGCGACACCGCGGCCTCCTCCTCGCGTCGCCGCCTCGGCTCTTCCTCGTGCGACGCCCTCGCGACGCAGCGGCGCCGCCGCCTCGGTCCGCGCCGTTGCCTTGTTGAAACACTCAGGAATCTCCCTCGCGAGAACTCGACGTCTTCATTAACACAAGTGCTGCAGGACAACAGGAGTCACGTGTTTCGCGGGGGTCGGCGGCGACGCGGCGTCTGGGGGGCCACATCTACAGGGCAGTACTGGACCATACACCGCACTGTATACCCGCCGCCGCCGGGCGCCGGCCAACACCCACCAAGTATTCGTACCCCTTCTCTTCCCTTCCTGTTGTCGAAAACCTAGCACACGAACCCTATTAGGATCTGATCTAATTAAAGTTTACATATGTATTTACCTAATGAATCCGAGCTCGCGTGAGTATTGGCGGCGGTGCCGGATGCTGTTGCTGCTGTGATCAGCGAGCGTCGAGGGCACAGACCGCCGAGGGGCATCGGAAGTGCGGGTGGTGGCGAGCTGCGGCACTGGCTGCTGCTGTTGCAGCGACTGCAAATGGCAGCAGCACGAAGCGAGCACGTGGGAGGGCAAGCGGCAGTGCCTTGCTGCTGTTCTGGTGGCAATGTCCTAGGCAAAAGGCAAAGATTCTTCAAACTGCTCTCCTATTTCATCTGTTCTTTACGTATTAAGCTGCTGGATATGAATGGTAGCGACATAGTGCCGCATCTCATCCTCTGTAAGGTCTCTGTTTTTTATTCTACTGTAAATAAATTGACATTTATCCCATGAAGAAAGTAGAGTATCAAATTATGTGTAAAAATAACCTTATGCTTGACATATGTTTGGCAAAATGCCATAGAGGTAGCAAAACATCTGTTTTTTTTTCTTTTTGTGTCCAATGGAGCATTAAAATCTGAGAGAGTTATATTGCTCAAAATTTGGTGTATTTGGAAGAAGGAATTGCTGGCTGTTCTTGCCCTCTCGGTGGAAATTTAATAGAGACGATGGTCTACTGCTGGTGCTAGCTTTATGTTTTAATTTTTTCTGGCTGAGTTTTTTTTTTTTTGTTATTGTTGTCGAATCTACTACATGATTGCTATTTTGGAATCATTGAGCAATTCAGATTACCAGGGGCTTTGACTGATGAAGACAAGCTGTCACATACATTGAAGACTAGAAGGAGGTGACTTTCCTACTTTGTTGATGGAAATGATTCAATAATTCATTAGTTAATTAAATTTTCCATATTTCTGATAAGGTAAGTATCTTGGATTTAAGTCCATACAAACTGGTAGCCTATGTTTGTTTTTATGGTTCACACTCACGTAATTTGTTTATCCTCAATATTTAAGACGAAATGGATAAAAGATTAAATCACCACAATGAGTTCAAAAGTTGAGGTGTTGTATTTAAGTATATGCATGTGATTCTATCATCTCCACTCAAATTACCAAGATCAGTTAGCTAGAATTACATAATTCATATAAGAAGAGTTAAAGAGAAGCACTGTACTTCATATATAAATGCAGGTAGATTAGGTTTTAAAAAAATGGTGCACTTACGAAGTGAAGTACTCCTAGCCAGAGAGTAATTCTGCAGCATGTTAGAAGAACATGTGCTCTTGACCTATTGCATTTAGTAGTATGTAACATTCTCAGTTTTCAATTCTTTTTTTTTTTGGTTTTTTGGGTGACCTTATACAGAGACCAAGAATTTCTATATCTGAATAATGCTGTTTTTTGCTTGTGTTTCCTACAGTCGCCTCATGGTTGGAGATCAAGTTGCGTCTGCCCGACTTCACTGGATCTCAGGGGTTCAGAGCAACTTCATGGATGCTTACAGGCTGTGGCCATTCTTGAGCTCCTGGACAAGCTCTTGGAACTGATTTCGTGGAGGAGAGGTTGAAGAACTCTGTGCTAAAGGATAAAACATAAGACATTCGGTGGAGGCAGACACTAGCGGCAAACCACTAATCACACTTCACACCTGCTGCCATATTGAGGTTGTGTTTTGTGGGTGCCGATTGTATGCTAGGAGCAAGCAACTATGCATATGCTTATGTTACATCCAACTGGTGTGCTCTCTTTCTATGGGATGTTCTAAATAGTAGTATAATAGTCTATGGATTAATATCTACTTAATAGAGGTTAGTTTGATATGGCTATTCATAAACTCTGCCTTTATGGACGTATTTAATTGATGTTATTTTGATATGCATATTCATAATTTCTGCTTTTTATAGGGGTTTTGATTTAGTTTACTTAAAGGTTCCATGCAAGGTTTGTCTGATATTTGTGTTCTCAAGCACAATCAAGAGTATCTGTGCATTGCCAATTATTGGACTCCCATTAGTGACTTACTGACCCTTCATTTCCGCCACCTTGACACTGATTTGAGTCTGAGTAGAACTCTGCTTTCTTCATGGTATTTATGTGACCCTTAATATCTACTCATTGCTAACATTGTCCATGTCTTTTCTTTGCAGGGACAGTTTTGTGGTGGGTGGGTGATCTAACTATAAGATCCATCTTGAAATATCATGGTATTTTGTGGTATCCTGAATCTGCGCAGAGCAATAGGTGTCCATTTGTCTTTGCTTACTTGTGTGCTGTGGATGGTGATCCACTTCTTGGTGTGGTGGTGCAGGTCTGGCAGCTCCATCGAGTTGACCTTCAATGAGACTGTTGACATTGACCAGCTCAAGGTATGCCTATGGCCCTTATTTTATTAGATTTTTTTTCGACATTGACCAGCTGAACATTGATGTCATATCCTTCTGAATTGCATAATGTTTTTTTTGGTTGAGTAAATAGCTTTACTGAATTTGTGGTAATGATATTCTTAACAGCTGTTCAGAAAAAATGGTATGGCAAAAAAAAAAGAAAAAAAAAGAAGCTAACATCATGTGCCTGGCCGCTGGCAATCCTAAAGTGTTGCTAAGTTTCTGTCAATTTTTGTAGGCTACTTGCTTTACACATGCACATGCGATGTGATGGTTTCAGACCTTTGGTATGATCTCTTTGGCCTATTTTGTAGTACCTTGTGAACTTCGCTGATATTACAATAGCCATTAAAATTATCATCCCTTATTCCTTATCTTACTTAAAGAAATATAAACATTATTGCTGGTATGTAAAAGTTCCAATAATCACTTTTTTATGCATACATATGTCATTTGTTTACTAAACACAACCCTCTGTTTATGTCAGAATTTTCATTGGTGCATATGTCTAGTGTTACACCGAAGCATTTCAAAACAACTGACATGTGCTGCAAAAGAAATTATCTAGAACCAAATATTTTCATTTAATTGTGATATTTCATTGTGTATCCCCTGCTAATTTAGTTACTGCTGGTTATTAAATTCAGTCAATGTAGTTACCGTGGGTTTATTACAACAAATTAGCATCAGCCCAGCTTAGGCAATCACCGTACATTGTTTTTCTTTCCTAATAAATCAGCATCAATCGGCTTATCAGTCGTAGAAACCATCAGCTGAATAGCTCAAAGAATGTACTAGCGTCTTCGCGTCCTTCGCCGTGGCTAGGCACGAAGACTCAAAGCGTTCTTATCCAACCCACCCGAAGTCGAAGTCATCGATATGGACATACCTGGTTGATATGACAACTTATTCGTGGATTTATTGACGTACAAAAGAAATAAATATCAGAGATTTCGTCCCGTCTATATAAAACATTATCTTAGCTGCATTACGGAAAGGTCTATATAGTAGTCTGCGACGCCGTCCTCTTCGTAACTATGTTAATTTCACAAACTTTGTTTTTTTATTAAATATCACGTTCACATTGATATTTAACTTCTATGATTTTGTTATTTTATCGTACGATCTATATATTTTAATACAAAATATTAATTATCCCGTAACAACGTACGAGTACGCTACCTATTATAATTAATAAGACTAAAGAGAAGACAGTTTGCCATATTTGTTTTTTGGTCGTCCGTCTTCCTCTGCCTTGCGATTCCTCGCGCGGCGACGTGTGGGCCTTGGAGCCCGCGGCAGGACAGCCGCCGTCGTCATTCCCCCGCGCGATCCACGCCCCTCCCCCGCGCCGTCGCCCCTCCCCCACACGACGCACGTCCGCGCTGCCGTCGTCTCTCCCCCGCGCCACCGTCGCCCCTCCCCCACGCCGCCGTCGCCCCGCCCCTCCGCCGCGTGCCCATGCGACGCTCGCGTGGGATGCCCCCGGTCTCCCCCGTGGCCCCGTACGACAGCCTCTCCGTCAAGAGCGCGGAAAGAAATCAATCAGCGGGAATCATTCTGTCAATCACCGCATGCATATGCAATCCCACCCGCTGCGTCGTCACTCCGTGCTGGTCCGTGCCACCAACCCCAATCTCGCCGTCCCCTTCCCCCTCCCCCTCCCCCTCTACCCGCTCGCCGCTTCGTCAGGCCAGCCCCAACGACGAAGGCACGACGGGCGAGGTGGAGGCGCAAATTTACTCGTCCATTGGCCACGGTGCCGAGTAAGCGCGAGGGGTCATGCGGCCGCGGCGAGGGTGTTCGCGGTGACGGCGGGGCTTTTGCGGCTGCTCACCTCACCGCGACCGCATCGCTCCACCGCACCCAGAACCGGCTCCCTGTCGTTGGGGCTGCTCCACCCACCGTGATCCCCATCATCCGGTTGACTGCACTCGACCCTCTCGCAGTCCATACTCCATGCTTTGTCGATTTTCTTTGGATGGCTCCACTTAGTCGTCCTTATCCTTCTCTCCCCCTTGATCTGCAGGTTAGCCTAACTGCCTCAGATCCTTGATTTACTGATTGATTGATGGAGAGGCTCTAATAATCTGTTTGTTATGTTGGTTTGTGTGCATTTTGGAGATACTACATCTAATTTGGTCGGGATCTCTCACCTGTCCAAATTTCACCAATTGCTTGTCTGATGCTGATATCATGGTGCAGTACAGAAGAAAGCCATGGCCGTGGATATGATTTGAGTATTTGATCTGTCAATCGAGCAACAAATTTGGACCAAGGGAACACGCTTCTCAAACTGGCCGACTCGGCAGGTCAGCATCATCTATTGGTCGAAGTTCAGTATGATACTGATAGAATTCGCACCCAATTCATTTTATCCTTCCATTGATTTTACAACCATTTTTGTTATATCTTTGTGTTCTTAATGTCGATATTATCGAAGAGTCCGCTGGATAGCATTATTCATCTGTACTTCATGCAGCCATCCTTTGTTCTTTGGACCAGAGTTTTTTTTTTTTGTGCATTTCAGAATAAGTGATGAGTTTGGATGCAGCTGGTGGCCTCATGGTTCTTTTACAGATTTTGTATCTCATGGTTCAAGGACATAGCTTGAATTTGGATGCAGCTGGTGGCTTGATGATTCTTGTATAGGTTTTGCATCCCAAGGCTCAAGGACATAGCTTGAATTAATATTGAATCAAAATTAACTGAGAACCAATACATTCAGACCCCCTGGCCTCAACAATTTATATGTTGCGATCACCTTTATCAAAAGAACAATGATAACATTATTTATCTATACCTTATGAGTTATGACATTGTTTTGTGATGTTTTGTACATGCATATCTAGATAAATTTAAATTAATCAGTTCATACTTTATTTTATTTCTTCCAACCAAATATGGGAGCAACTAGCATGAAAAGAACATGTGACGTTGTTGCCTATGTTCCTCTCCTGAGCCCTTGCTGGATAATCCAAAATTTTCATTCACATAACTTTCATCACGTACATTGTCTGGCAGTTGATAAATATGATTTGCTACACTTGCTATGTTTGTAGCAGCTCTGCTGCTGGATACCGCTGTTCAGAAATAGACAACTGTTTTCCTGGCTTCCGAGGATGAGATGAAACATATGTTTGGCAGCTAATCGATACTAGCGGCGTCTTCAGACCTTCTTTACTGTGCTTTATTGAATCTTCTGTTGCCTTTCTACAGGATGCAATGAAAAGAGGTTTCCGACAAACAAGCCTTGTTGGATTTGATCTTGTTCTTGGTTCAGATGGCAAGCGGTTCCGATTGGTATAGCGAGTTGATAACTCGGAGCAAATCAGAACGATGACAATGGCTCACTGAAAATGGTAAATTTGACTATTTTGGAACCTTATCTTTATCCTTCAGGTGAATATGATCATTATTTTTGTTCAGGCAAAATTGTGTTAGTGCTTCTGTTGTAAACTAGCACATGTGACGTGAAGGCTTGTGTTAGTGTTGTGATTATCTTGTTTAACCATGCATCTGTCACTATCTTGGTGGTTGTGGACATAATCAAGCGCCATAGGACTGCATGTATTTATCTGTCACTAGCTTGGTGGTTGTTTAACAGGGATGTTGACATCATCGGCTCCCTGGCTGTTTTGTTCCATGTAGATAATTGGGCTATCAGTGATTCTGTTATACAACTATGAAATAAGTTAAGAATGGAAACATGTCTTCATGAAACGCAATATTGGGATTTATGCAGTACTTTAGTCTATTAATGTGAACAATACCAGATTTAATTAAATAGATTTATTTCTTGGCAAGTGCTTCATTCCAAGAATCATTTGCTCTGACATTGCATATTATAGCTACTGTTATTTTGAGATAGATGTGCCAAAAGGTATCTTGTTGTAGATTGATGCCCAGACCGAAGGTCGTGCTTGCCTCATATTGGGCCTTCTGATAAGGCTCGGCTCATATAATTGGGCCACTAATGATACAGGGAAGTAGTAATCCGGACTGCTATTCTACCGTGCTTATGCACTCCAGTAGTCCACCAGTATGGTGTTTTACTTTTTTCTCAGTGCTGGTTAGATGGAATGAATTGATATTTTATTGCTAAGTAATTTAGATGCAAATAATTTGTCATGAACCTCATAATTAGCGTGATTCCGAATTCAAAAAATAGATTATCAAATTTAAGTCACGGTCATGAGAAAAGTAACCAATCAATGACTAGAGTGAACTCCATTATCATCCTTGTTTTGTAAAGGAATGAGATGTTTGAGCTTCACACTGATCCAACTTTCTCCATGTTTTTTCATGTTTATCGGTGACAAAATTACAATTCTTAGATTTTCACATATGATTTATTCGATTCCCCTGTGGATATAGTGAGTTTCAGTTCTCTGGTTTTGGGACGGATGGAAATCACATCACGTGTCTTCCTAATGTTTACTGCAAATTAGTGCTAGCATGAAGTTGGCTGCTCAACCCACAGCGTCCTGAGGGGCTCCTCCAAAACAGCTCAGGCTCCTCTCCATCTCCTTTCTTCTATGTATGAAGCCATGTCATGACTGGAAGCAGGTAACACTACTGTGTTGAGTGCGTACTAGCTAATTTCCTTGCTCTACACTAACTGATGGGTTCAGACTGCCGTAGGAAGTGTGGTAGGAGGACGCGGGAAGAAGTAGGAGGGTAATGAAAGGATGTTGAGATTATACTAAGCAGCAAGCACGCAGTACATGAGGGAGATATATTTTGACGATGGTAAGGCAAGCTGTCAACATACTTTGATCAGAGCTCTGCGAGTGGTTTGGTGTGGGACTGAACGAGATGTTAGCTCATAACTTTATAATTTATAAATGTTTATGTACTCCATACCTCAAGAGTTTGTAATTATGTATCCCACCCTCAAGCAGCTTAGGAGTGAGTCACATTCAGGGTCATGTCCTCTTGTTTAACAATATTTTCAGTTGTATGGATGACCAGGTTACCAATTTGGCACCAGTAATTGAGTAACGGAATGTTCATATGCCATGAATCTAGGTCATGGATATTTTTATATGTTATAAGAATCTATTTCTAAAAAAATATTTGATATTTGAACCGTCGAATGAAACTTTTTTGAGACACCTATGCTAACATTTAAACTAATTTTATTTCTTAAAAACATATAGAAGCAATAAGATTAGAAATATATTGGGCGGAGGGAACCATGCCCATGTGCACTGGCTCTATCAGAAGCTTATAGGTTGGCAAAATAGTATGGTGAAATTTTGGTTGAGCATTTGTAGCATGCGCTAAGCCACATGTTGTTTATGTTAGAACATTCTGTTGTGACATGTTGGTTGGGATTGAATTAGAGAGAAGCCAATATGATAGGGCTTTCCGGATATAAGTCAGCATTGCTTTACAGGAATATGCTTTGGCTTTCCTCTATATACTATTGGGATCAGAAGCTTTAAGGTAGTATTGTTAAAGAGAAGATGTCTGAACCCACTGAACATGGACACCTTAATTTAGCTCATTTTAATGTACTATCTTTTTAGTGAACAAGGCTGACCGAAAGCTACACAGATTGCACTAAGCTTGTTTAAATAACCATATTATGCTTATAAATAATGTGTTCAAATCAGCTTGACAGCTTTATGCACCGAGTATGTATATCCAGTATTGAGCTTTCCTCTGCTAAGGTAGAGGACCTTTCATTGAGTTGTAGCTGCAGTGTAAAATGTTGGTAATTATATTTGTTTGTTTGGAAAGCGTCCATATGAAAATTATCACATGAATTTGATCGTGTTTTGGGCATTAATATTTACATTTATACTTGAACCGCTGTATAGGATGGTATTAAGATACGGCGGAACTTGTTCGGAGATTCATTGGCCCACCAAAAAAAATATCGCAAATTTCTTTTTATGTACAACATGTAGCTTCACGGAAAGGTATACATGTGGCCCTATTCGTTTCTCTCATCGTAGATTTTGACTAATGCTGATTTATTATGAGAAAAAATATTATTTTATGACTGAAAAGAAACTTAATTTTAGGCAACCGAAAGTAGAGTTTGTGAGCCTGCGATGCCATACTCTGGTTAATTTTAAGAACTTTGTCTTCTGGATTAAATTTTATCGTAATGTCTATATTATTTTTTCATGCGATTCATGTGTTTTAGTACAAAATTTTAGTTGTTCCATAACACCGCAGTTTTTTTTTTTGCGACATTTGTCTTGAGTGGGGTGGGGCCTTCCCTGCGCGAATCACGCCCCCGCCGTCGCCACTCTGCCACGTGACGCACGCCCGCGCTTCCGTCGTCTCTCCCCTGCGCCGCAGTCGCCCCTCCACCTCGCGCCGTCGCCCCTACCCAGCGCCGCTGTCGCCCCTCCCATGCGAAGGAAGGAAATTAATCAGCCGCGTGCGATATGCCGCTTCGTCGTCCTGCCAGCGTGAGCTTCGCCCGCTTGCCCGCCCCGCTCCTGCCACATCCACGCCCCCCTCCTTCCCCGCTTCCGCTCCCCGACGTACACGCTCGCCTCCCTGCGATCGCTCCCCGTCGGCCCCTCGCCTCCAGGATCCAAATCATGCGATCCCCATTCGCTTGCACTCACCTCACGGCTCCACACCCACCCACAATGCGCCCCGTCTTCCCCACAGCGCACGCCCGATGTGCTGCCGTCGGCACCTCCCACATTGCGAACGCGGGCAAAAGAAGGAGGTTGAGGTGTGTGGCGACGTGTCGGTGAAGATTCCATAGGGGACGCAGCTCTCCTCTCCGATTTTTTCATCGCTGCCGCCATGGACTCCGTCAAGCAGTCGCTCCTCAAAAGTCGATTTTCAATCAGGTTAGAACTGGACCCTGTTTTGATTATGACAGTTCGTGCCGGTGCAGATACCCGTCGTGGCTGATGTCCCACAGGGTGATCTGAATCTGCACCAAGGATTGGCGAGAGCTATGGTTTACTACCGTCTGGATGTCTCATGGCCTGTTCCAGCGTTTTCAACATCGTCGCTAGCTCGTGCCGTCGTCCTCACCCCACGCTCGCCCACGCCACCGCTCTCCCCCTTCCACGAAGTCGCGCGGCCGCCAGAAGGCCATGCCGAGAAGGATAAGGCTCGCCGACGGAGCGCCAAGAAGCAGAAGGGTCGCCCGTGCCCGCGCGCTGTCGTCCTCACCCCACCTTGATTCGCTCCCCTCGCTATAGCACCTCTGGTGGATTGGTAGTGGCCTCATCGACCTCCAGGTTCATCCCAAAATTTTCATTTTCCCTTTCAATTGTTCTCAGCTCAATCAGGTCCATGTCGTATCTATGGCAAAGCAGGTGTCGCTGCCAGTGCGGGTGTGACAGGTCCCCGCAGCAATAATAGGTTACTTTGCTCTGTTGCTTGTATTGGCTAAATTACTAAGATTAGTAGTGTACACTGTACACAATTGAGAGGAGGGATATGTTTTTGCGCTTAAACTGGGGCTGAGCTCATGGATCAACAAAAATGTTTACAATATATGATTGAATTATCTTAAGCGCATGTTCGTTATAATGCATACGATCAGCCAAAAACACAAATGCAATTTTTCCCTGAAGGCTTTCCGACTGTTTACATTTTTGCTACATGTACTGATGTACTTATATTATCGACTAAGGCTCTGTTCGCTAAACCTTAAAACCGTTTATTTTTCAGCGGTTCTACAGTATTTTCCTCTCACGAGAAATCAGCATCTGCGTTTATTTTCAGCTGTTTTCAGCTTCAGCGAACAGAGCCTAACATTCACCTTTGCCTTCCAGCTAAGATGGCGAAACTGAAGGAGTTGTTGCAAAAGAGTGAAAACCGCATTTGTGCTGACTGCGGCACGCCTGATCCTAAATGGGCGTAAGTATTTGCGTGAGCATCAATAGGTCACGTTGTGCTCAAATTTTGTTGGCTTCAACTTTCTGTATTTTCTCCCCTTTGGATTTCAGTTATGGTCACTAACAAGGCATTTGTAGAAGAATATTAGTAGATTATATAGAGCAATAATAAATCATGCATAACCTTGCAATATAAATCTTGAGAATCCTTTGTCTGTTCCCCATGCTTTTCTTTTGAACATAACCAGGTCTGTATACTTGGCATAGTCCTTTGTTTCTAACTTTTGTGACCAGAGAAACACAAATAACTGAGGTTTATCCTTTGCTTATCAGCTAATATTGGGGTACTCATTTGCATCAGCTAATAACTGAGCCTTTAGGGAACACCACTATACTTTAATATTCATGGAGTCACGTTAACTTGTGTTTGGTATCTTTGCCACTCATCCTATGCTAAAATAAAAGAATCAACATATATGAGCTTTCGTGTTGGTTATTTCAGTTGGGCATCAGTCTATGGTTATGCTATCATGGTTATCAGTCTTGTTGCGTAGACATCTATTTTTGCAGGGAGATAACCCACATCCCCTGATGGATTCATGATTTTTTTTCACCAACTTCATGGCTTTGATTGGGCAGCAAATGCCATACAAGTAATCTTGAGCTTTGGCCACATTACTAAAAAAAGTCACTTGCTAAAAAAATGCACTTGCTGGTGTCTAAATAGCTGGACAATAAATAAGATGCAAAATTACTTGCCATGCTTGTGTCCGTCAACAAAAATTAGCTGGTGCCTACCTGACATTGTTGATGTGGCATTGACCTTTTGTCCCTTATTTTTTCATATAATTGAATAGTGAACACAAGGCCACTTGAATTCAAGCACTGCATTGGTTCTTCACTCTGCTGGATCGACAAAAGACTGATATTCCTTTGTAATGCATTTCAATAAATCACAAATACTACCAGCATGTTGTATTCAAGCTTTTACATTGTGTTGTTTTGATTTTGTCAAACTATAATTGGACATGAAAGAGTTTCAATTCATGTTGATTACAGAAGTAGTTTTAGTCTGTGATTTTATTTAATATTTCCAGTAGTAGTTTTAGTCATGTGATTTTATTTAATAATGCAGTATGCTATACGAGTTCAATCTACAAGCTCATTTATTATATGATAGTTTGCTAGCAGTTTTTACCTCGCTTCTCTTGTTTATGCAGACTGACAAGTCTTTGACAATATTCAGTTAATGGATTCTTCAATTTTTAATTTGGTGCGTATTGAAGCTTGACACTATGATATAGGGTGTGTTGGTCACACATGAGAATGATTTCTTCCTGTCTACTGGTCAGCTGTGCTCCTGTGCAGTTGCTTCAACCTCTATGGCTATATAAAACAAGGAAGCCGAAGTCTGGAAGGGACACCATTGCAGCAGCTTGCATTTGCTCTTTCCTTCTCTTCCACCTCCAGTAGCTTTATTCCAAGGATGGCGTGTCATCTGAGATCTGTGAGTGTGCCTTCAAGCCCTCGCTCCAACGAGACCACTGTTGAGGAACAGCTGCAAAGCCTGAAGGCATCTGTCTCATTGCCCTCAGCAAGCATCAGAACCATGGTCGATGGTCTGAGCAAGCTCGGGAGCATCTACAACCGCATCGATGTGCTCACATGCCTACCCACTAGCCAGAGGAAGGCGGTGGAGGGGGAGCTCGAGCGCTCCCTCGTCCTGCTCGACCTTTGCAACGCTGTGCAAGAGAGCTTCGTGGAGCTCAAGGCCACTGTTCAGGAGATGCAGTTGGCTCTCAAAAGAGGAAATGACGCGGCTCTCCAGACCAAGATTCAGTGCTATGCGCGCTTGGTCAAGAAGGCACAGAATTTGTTCAAGAAGTCAACAAGAAGACTACTTCTGACAACGTAGGATGCAGGGTGATCAACCTGGTTGCCAAAGCGAGGGATATCACTGTGTCAATCCTTGAATCGACATTGCACCTCCTGTCGAAGCAAGCCGCGATGCCAAGTTCTAGCAAGTGGTCACTTGTCTCCAAGTCGTTCCAAAAGAAGAGAGTCCTGTTTGAGGCCGAGCAATTGCAAGGGTTGAGTTGGACATTGTTGATCTTGAGAGCAGAGTTGGGACATTGTTCAGGACATTGATCCAGAGCAGAGTGTCTCTTCTGAATACTCTTAGCTTGTAGACAGATCATACAACAGCTCTTTTTCCTTGTGATTGGCATCTGCCTTTTAGAGGAATTTGCTGGTCATACAAACAATTTTGTATGTACAGATATATATGTCAGAAAGTGTACAGAAAATTACTCAAATGAGAGGCAAAGTTTTTGTTCCATTTTCTGTGGCAGTTGGTCGCTCCCAGGTGTCTATTTTTATAGTTTGCATGATTGCCTGTGATTTGTTTCCAAGAAACCAATAATTTAGCATTTACTGTTGAGTGAAATCATGTGTAGGTAATTTCACAGTTGAAATCAATATGGGCCTTCTCTTTGTATAGACCTTTATCTTTTTGATTAACATATATAGTCAGTAGGGGTTTTACGCCTCCTGTTTCATTCAAAACATGGATCTCTTATAGTTATATTGTATTTCACAGGACTATGTGCCATCTACTTCTGCTCTATGTATTGGTATAATTAGGCTGTACACTCATAATTTTACCTACCAAAATGAATTTGTTATCTTTTATCCTCCTTTTTATTGTTAATATGATTCCTTATAGCCTTTTATGGTTTTTTCAGAGCATGTATCTTCAGAGTGAGCCCAAGGGTAAGAAAGATTCAGTATTTCATCAAGATTTAATTTGAATGATACTTAGCAACTGATGAAAATAAGTGTTCAGCAACCAGATGATTTGCATGACACCAACACTGCTGTATCCACTAGAGAAGGGTTAGAGTATGCACGAATGCGCGACTGTCATGATTTGTTGCAGACAACAGGAGCACATGTTCTACCAAAGCCACAAAATTACAGAAACACATATGTAGATCGTCTTCTATTTTGCCAAAGGTGCTACACGCCTCAACTAAACAAAAAGAATGAATATGCCATTGTTAAAGAAAACCTTAACAGGAAATAGCATGGTACACATGTTCCTGTCGCTTTGACAATATGAAAGGTTACACCATGCTTCTAATTAGTCCTAGAATTTGATCATGTATTCATTATAGTGCTCACATACACTTATTTTGCCCATGCCTTTTCCCAAGTAATTAGGAATTCTAACCATTAAACTACCTGTTCCATTAAAATAATCATGTGTGACCAATTGGTCGTGTGTGTCAGTGCGTTTAGAAGCTGGTTTTTTTACCAATGGAGTTCAGTCACAGACCACAACATGTGCTATGCTCTATTGGTCGATCCTGTGTATTTTCCTGCTGTTTGGTATTTGCACTGTGGTGCACAGCAGCATGTGGCTTTAGACTATGTGCAGTGCTATCTGAAATACTTAAGGTTTGGTGATGGAAGTTTGATCAGTTTTGAAGATATCGAAGCAGATAAAAGAATGGATGTTCGACCAGCTTTGAAATTAGCTGACAAAAGTTATATTTTTGTTTCCATTAAGGTTGCACACACACACACACACACACACATATATATATATATATATATATATATATATATATATATATATATATATATATATATATATATTGATCTCTGGATAATTAGATTTTTCGTAAGTATATATTTACTTGAGCTGTTGAAGCAAAATTAGAAATCTTTGATTGAGCTGTCGATTCAATAGTTTGCCTATCTCTCCTTTTGTAGAAAGTGAAAAGGACTCCCGTTCAGTTAAGTTGAGTCAGTTTGTTGAAATTGCAGTCATTTTGAATTTTGCCGTCTGTTCCTGATTCTAGATAGGACATACATAAATCCCTGATAGGTACATACACACCATCAGTTCATGTTTTTCTAATTAGTAGTTTTATGGTATGTATGTCTGATCTTGCAGTATTTATCTAATTATCCTGTGATCTATGTGTTTTTAATACAAAAGTAGGTGAGCCTGCAGCGCCATGCTCACGGCGACATTGCTAATTGCATGAACTTTGTTTTTAATAAATGTTACTTTAAAGTCGTTATTTAATTTTTACAGTATTGTTATCTTATCGTGTGATCATTGTGTTTTTAGTATAAAAGTTTAGTTGTTCCGTAGCAACACACGGACACGCTACCTAGTATATATACAACTGAAATACACGGAAAAAAAGACTACCGGGCAGATGACGTGCGTCGCTCCCCTCGCTCTGCCTGGTAAATTTTGCGTTCGCTCTCCCCATCGTCAATTCCCCGGATGAATAGGAACTGACACGTCTCTCCTCCCCTCCCTAAAATCACGACGTGGGCACGATTCGCGCTCGCTCCCCACCTGCTTACCGTCCGACCAAATAGGAAGGAAAAAACACTTGCCACGATCGAACAAAAAATAAAAGGAAATAAATAAAACCATGTCGCCCTGGATGAATAGGAATCAAAACGTGACTCCTCTCCTTCCTAAAATGACGATGTGTTTAGATAATTGAATATGTGCAATCTTTTGAATTAGCTAATTGAATATGTGCAATTTTTTTTAGAAGAAAACGCTCCAATCAACGCCATCAAATCTGATTGCCGGGGTTGGCCAGCATGGAAAGTGCATGCTCATGAAGATTTAGAGCATGCCCTCCTCTCCTCCCTAAAATGACGATGTGTTTAGATGGTGTATCCAATTAGCTAATTCAATATGTGCAATGTGAAGGGAAAGTAACACAGGTAGATCTTTTTTTACAAGGAAACGCTCCAATCAACGCCATCGAATCTGATTGCCGGGCTTGGCTAGCATAGAAAGTGCATGCGCATGAAGAGATAGAGCATGCCCTCTTCCACGATGATTTGATTTTTTACAGGCCAAAAAAGGCAATCATGCCCTCCTCCACGATAATTCCATTTGAGGTGGTTTTTCCTTGAGAAAAGTTGGACGTGGAAATCAGACAAGGAAACAAATCAGCTATATCTTATCACGGGAGATAACTCGCCGAGTGGCACGGACACAAGGATGGCAGGTCACGCATGCGGGAAGGTTGGCTACTAATTGTTAGTTACCTGTGATCCTGGCCCATTGCTCTCGTGCATGCTGCTTCCTATGACCACGGCCGCATATTTTGGAAAGCCTGATCACGGCCACGCTCGTTGTGACAGAACCACCTAAATCATAGAGCCTACATACACCTATCATTGTCCCAAGGACCTCCGACAGCCGTGCAAATGACCCGAATGACTTAAGACGTTCTGCCGGGTTTCCTCATAAACCCTGATTTATCTGAGGATCAACAATGGGGTGACTACAACATTACAACATTTGTTAAAAAATATATATTAGAGTGCGAAAGAGTAAAAAATAATAGATTTACAAATTATAATTTATTTAACTTTTACAAATTTAACTTAAATTGCAGAAGATGAGTGGATCGAACCTAATTCAGGAGACAACTATCAGGCATGTCCTGCCCACCGATATAACCTTGATTAGACGTACCAGTCAGAACCTGCAACAGGGATTAAAAAACCCTGAGTATATGGGGTACTCCGCAAGACTTACCCGATCAAAAATTAAGGAGAAGATTCAGGAATGCAGGCTGAGGGGAGTTAAAGTGAGGCTTTAGCAAGAATCAGTCTTCTGTGGAAAAGCATATCTAATCTTGAGTCCTATTTTCAATATTTTAACTGAATATTATTATTAAACCTGAATCTAGATCAATTCATATATGTCATCACAGTCTCATTCTCATTCTTACTACATTCCATCTTGTTACACTACAATGCAGGTCAGTTGATCGAGTCTCCATAACCGAGGAGCAACGGCGATTTGAATCGATTATACCCAGCTGGGGATCTCTAACCATACTGCATATGTAGCATATAAGCTTGCATATGCCAACCCCGTCTCCCACGGCTCCTCTGAAACCTAAACCGGTCCTACGTCACCCAAGAGCACAGTACTCCTCCAATCCAGCACGACGGCCATGAGGGTACACGCTACTCTTGCCATCTCTCTACTCCTAGTGCGTGATTGTCGGTTCAAGTGACAGAATCGCTGGAGCCAGGGCTTCCCGAAGTATGTGCCTAGTTGCAAAGTCTCAACCAAGCTGGCCAACAACGGACGGTTCCTAAGTGATTTCCATCGGTGACAATACATTGGGACTCCAACCCAAGTGCAAATCAACCGAACGGTTTCCAATCTATTTCCATTAGCGACAATACATTGGGACTCCAACTCAAGTGCAAATCGATCAAACGGTTTCAAATTCTTTACCAATTTTCATAATTCATTCACAATATATAATTATAGCTCAGAAAATAGTATTTTATGAAAAACTTAACTAATTAAGTAGGGCTAAGCATTTTCCAAGCAATTTTTTAGTTAAAACAGGTTTCAATGATGGTATTGGAATTATCAAGGCGGGTAATGCAGCAAATGGGATACCAATCAACTCCTAGCAACCTAATGCAGTAATTTAACTCAAAGTGATAAATTTTGTAAATCATATGGAAGGGTTTAAATGCACCGGGACTTGCGTGTGTTGTAGGAAAGTTCGGTCTCACAGAAATCGCGGAGTTAGACTTGACATCATCACCATAGATGGATGCATCTCCCCCAAAGATTGATCACATGAACCTTCTCATTCACGCATACTACACGTAATAATAATGCAATGCTTAACATGATGATATGTATGCCATAATGCATGAGATGCACTAAATTGGGGTAGTAATAAAAAAATGAACTTAATTTAGAAAGTTGAGTACAATTTTCCTTCACGATAAAATTGCAAGCCAACAAAACCAACTTGTCGATCATCAACTAGGGTTTCATTTTTAACAGTCATTGAAAGCCACATTTAAATCGACTTATACTACTATTAAGCAAGTTAATAATGATATCAAACGATGACTAAAGATGCTAAGAATCATTTTAAGTTAATGACCCAGGGTCAACACTCAATCAAAAAGTCATTCAAAACCCTAAGTCATCAATGTTACTATTGCTTTTATTATTATAGTGGAACATGAGCACATCAAAACAAACAATCACATGCCATGGATCAATAGAGATGAAAGTGTTTCATGGTCTCCATTCAACTCCAAAGTTTACCCAAGGTTAATTCATTATTTGTGTTAATCAACTTGATAATTATAAACTAATAATTAAAGCATACAATTAAGGGTATAATTAAATATCAGCAAATGAATCTCAAGATTTTTGTGAAGGTTAATCTAAGCCTAAAACAGTTACACATAAATTTTCATAATCAATAGATATTTATTTTTACCTAGAAAAATCATGAAAGGTGCATTTCTTATTTAAAAGAGGTAATTTTAAACCATATCAAAATTACTGAAAAACAATAATTCATATTTTTTGATGTTAGAGCACATCATGAAAAAGCTACACACAAAATTTCATGAATTTATCATTCACCACTAAATAATTATGAAATAAATAAAATTAGCACATGAATGGAAATTAATAAAACAAAATAAAAGAGAAAAGCACCTCAGGCCCCAAGTGGCCTGAGTCAACCCACAACTGCAGGCCGGCCCATGCACGCACGGCGCAGGAGTTTTTGCGCAAAACCCCCCGAACTATTTAAAGCTGAGACTTCTCACTTAGCCCCCTCTCCTTTCTCTCCTTCTCAAAACCCGGTCCTTCCTTCCTCTGTCGCTCACCCGCGCGTGCGCTCGACGGCCCCAGCGGCGGCAGCTCGCCGCCGGTGATCTTCCGGCGATGCGGAGGGCACCAGGATGCGCCCCTACACCTCCCCGCACACACCTAGCTAGTCGGTTGGGCAGATAAGGGCTCTTCTTAAGCGCTGTCACAGCCATGGCGGCTTGAGCACGCTCGATTCCGACGGTGGAGGGCGTTCCGGCCATTCAGGCTCAATAGGGTTCAAATAGATGGCGTTATGAGCATCAGCGCCTCACCTAGAGCCTTGTGCTTGCGCTGGTTGGACCGGAGACGGAGTGGAGCACGGCTTCGACGTTGATGGCGCGGATAGTGGTGTACTCCGACGGTGAGGTGGTGTTCTGGCACATTCTGTGCGCCACGGAGGAAAAAGGATGGGTTGGGAAGCTTTGTAGGGTTACCAGGAAACAAGAACACCGATCAATGCGAGCAGTTTCTCACCAGACCGAGCGGACCACGTCGAGGTGAATCGCGACTGTGCTCGGCCTGGGACCGAGAAAAAATGGTAGCACAGAGGCTCATTCCAAAGCATCAGGCACCGGTAGATTGAGAAGGTCTGTGGGGGTGTAGAGGAGCTGCTAGCATGAGGAATTAGACGATGGTGGATTGTGCACCATGAATTTGGTCATGAAGCAGAGAAGTGCTTGTCAGTGGCGTGGAGAAAGAAGAAAGAGAACTCGACGACCGGTGCATTATATAGGACAGCGCTGTGCTTCAAAACGCGGCCGGGGCCCCCACGAAGGCATTAATGCCGGCGACGTGCGGCCCGACAGCAAGGACGGCGACGACGTGCGGCGGCACGGCCGTCTGTTGATGGTAATTATTGTATGATTTTACCCGTCAACCAAACATGAAATAAGGGTATAAAGGCAAACACTACCATAGAATAGGGTATTAACTGACAGAATTTCACAGTTTTGGTGAATCAGTGTTTTGCAGGTGTTAATCAGAAAAGAACCAAAGGAGACCCACATGTCAGACTAAACATCGAATTCCACTGCGAAAGTGCATCAAGAATATTATAGAGAACACCAGAGACTCACTTGCAGAAGCGAGACCTAGATGGCAGAGAGGGGAGGTCGGCCGACCTTCCTGACAGGTCGGCCGACCTGTTAGGTTGGCCTCTCCGCGTGCCCCTCGACGTGGACCCTCCACCGTCTTTGAGGATCAATCTCCACCATCCATCAAAGTCGGTTTGATCCAAGGGCTACAGTTCATCCCACCGGCCTATATATATAGCCTCAGAGCCCCTAGGGTTTTATATCAATCAATCAAGTCATATCTAGTTCAGAGAGCCAGAAACCCTAGAATCATTAAAACTTCACCATCTAGAGCATAACTACATAGGTTTAGAAGTAGAAGGAGGCAAGTTCTACTTGAATTCCAGATCTTGTCTGTAGCGAGGCTTCTCGGAGCCATTGTAACCTCTCTCCTATATCTTACACCTCTTTTGAGTGTTTAGATAAAGTTGATTGACATTGTTCTACTATTGATCATGTTCTCAATTATGCTATTAATTGCTTATCTTGATTGTATACTTTGTATAGTTAGGATGCATTCATATTCATACATAGGTTTGTATAGCCCTCATTCATTGACGTCATGGAAGGGTGACCAACATCATATAAGCATGGTGCTTAGATGTAGTTTGTCTGCAGATGCGCCTTATATTCTGGGATCTGTGGTAGATCGCGGATGTGACACTCCCATTGAGTCCTTTGTAGTCCACACCTCGAATGTAGGGAGAGTAGGAGGTTATTATTACTATAGAAGGCTGGCTATGATCTTGATCTTCTTTAGTAATGTTCCCCTAAGTATGAGTATAAAGTATCTTTGCCATGATTGTTAGTATAATTGCACCAATTTAATATGTCTTTAGTAGTATAGTTAGAATGACTTAGGATATTCTTATGCTTCTACCTAATCCACGCTAATGCCTAGATAGGAAGTGCTCTAAGTGCTCATATTATTGATTGATCGATTGATCATTATGCCTATCATATATATCATTGTTATTTTGACATAACCCCTGCTTTAAGTAAGTAGATCATGCATGGTTATCTCCATATTTGCATGTGCATATGACAACTATCTACCTGCATCCCATTTATTGCCAAACCCTTTCTAGTGGTAAAATATAAATCGACAACCCGGAATACTCTTGGATAAAATGCTATAATGGTGTATATTTTATCTGTGTACTTGCAGATACAATATAATATAATTTCAGTCACTTGCTAGAAGGAGAGTTCATTTAGAATCATCCTGGGGATGACAATCTAGTTATTTTTAGGAGATAGAGGTTAAGAGTTCAAGTGATCTGTAGGCTAATCAGGTGGCACATTAATTTATACCTCCTAGCATTTCGTTAAGAAATGTCAACACCGTCCTTGCATGCGAACCGGAGAAAGAGAGGGATCCCATTCCGATTACTGTAGCAAACATATGTTCCCCTTTTTGTTTTTCCCAAATTACTTTTTTATTTTACATGGTAACTTGAAAATTACCTTAATAAGAGTTGTGGTAAATTTTAAGCTGAACAACTTTGATTTTTGAACCACATTCAAATTTTGAATAGATTTAAATTTGTAGAAAAGGGGGCAAAAGGGCATTTTAAATTTAATTTCAAATCTAGTATAATTCTCAAAATTTTTCTCAATAACTTCAAAATTTTGTAATATAAAAGTTGTTCTATTTGACATACTTTACAACTTTCGTTAAAGGTGTTTGGTCAGATTCCTGATAGTTTTTGAAATTGCATTTTAAATTTGAATTTTCAAACATAGGGTAAGTTTTTATTTGAAATTTTATTTAACAACTTCAAAATTACCCAAATAGAAGTTGTTCAAATTTTAAAGATTTGCAACTTTTGTTTAAGGCCCAACATCTAATTCTTTTTAGTTTTTGAATTAGGGTTTGGGGTAGGAATTAGGGTTTTAAATAAACTCTAAAACTAATTACCAATTAGGGCTAATTTAAATGCCATATCAACACACCCATTGATTCACTTAATTGTATCACTCTAATTTATGCACAATCAATTCATAAAAATTAAATTATTTTTAATTGATGCAAAACAAAAATGGATTTACTTTGAATGATTTGCAATGCATGCGATGACATGTCCGGTTTTGTTAGAGTAACATCAGAGGTGTTACAATACTTCCCCCTTAAAAAGAATCTCGTCCCAAGATTCTGGAAAGAGACTGGCTTGAGTTAAGTAATGGTAAAAAAATGTGTCAAGCACGTTAAATAACAAGGAATTCATAGAATAACAAGGGTTTTAAGATTGAAACTGAGATTACAAGACGGTTGCAAGCTGATATGTCCAAAGAGGCTAGAGTGGGGGTGAATAGCCTAATTAAAAATCTACAAACAACACTTGACCAGCAAGTTAGTACAACAAAAGGCGAAGCGAATTTTGTGCTAGCCTACTCAAAATCACTGCTACAGAAAACTTAATCGTAGTGGTCAAAACAGGTTTCTGGAGGCGGGCAATGCAACCGCCTCCAATCAAACGCCTGCATTAATCATGGTTTAACCGTAGCGGTTAAAACGCCCACCACGGTTAATAGTTTAACGCAGGCGGTGTCACACCCGGTTTTAAGGATAAAACCAGATGCACACCATATGTGAGCCCAGGAAGTCAAATCCCACATATAGCTACAAATAAGAGATAATATCTAAAGACAATGGTCAAGTACATAACGTAATAATAATTAGAATATAACCTTTAAGTAGCAAATAGCGGAAAGACACTCTGATCTTCGGGGGTAGACACCAACTCCACAGGGACATAGCTCACTGGTTGATCACAAGCCTAACACTTCCAAACTCTAGCAATCTGATAACCACCTGAGGTGTGGGGGGAATAGCAAGAGTGAGTCCATGTCGAACTCAGCAAATATAACATGGGGTTTATGAGGCTTAAACAGGATAGACACGGGTTTAACAACAGTTTGCTTTTAATTAATCATCTTTTATGCAATTGGATAGCAACAAGTTAAATAAGCCCATAATTCATGATCAAAGTAAACATAATTAATGAATAGCAACAATAAATTAGCAACAAGTAAACATCACCCCAAACGATAACTATTCCATAAGACGTCCAAGGCCGCTCTTGACCGTGAGCTCGGCTAGTATACCAATTTGACACTCTGCAGAGGTTGTGCACTTTCACTATGAGCCGCGATTCCCATTTGCTCGGGTTAATTACTCCCATAACACTACCAAGGTGAGTGAGTAGGGTTTCACTATGAAGTCTTTGAAGGTACTTCATCTAACAAGTTAGGGCTGCTAGGGACCCGACAAACAAATGTAGGGCCCTCCTTCGTCGTGGCACAAGATCACGCAGGTTATACACACTCCGACAGGAGCTGCACTATACGCGAGTCGTCAGGCCTCATCACGCCTTTCGGTAACCTCTAACAAGCTAGAAAAAGTGCCCATACTTGACTAAAACCAGAGCCATGTAGCCCTCATAGTTGCACTGTATGTCCCGATGTCATACTTACAGATCATTACCAAGGGTGAAGGATTTAGAGCATCACAAAAACAATGCTTCAATCCTCTAGTTTCATGTTGCTAAAAAGGCATCTTTTAATCATATTGCATATTCAATTAATCAAGTTTACAAGATCATGATTCCAATAGCGCGCTAGCGTCGACTACCCAATGCATAAACCCACAGGTGATCAAGGAATAAGATAACAATACTAGGTAGAAACTATGGTTAACAAGGTAGAAACATGCACATGAAATTAATTATTGCGGTGAATAGGACAACAAGAAAAATCCCATGCTATACTTGCCTTAGACTTGAAATCATTTTCTCTGATCCAAAACCTTCAATGAATTGCTTCTTGATCACCACGTAAATCTCACCGACTGAACATGATCATAATGCACCACACAAGCATCACATACAAGTATAATATTCTATTAGAACAATACACCAATCAATGAAAATAGAAGTTCAACAGATTTAGAAAACGAATCTACGTATTGCTACGAGCACATAGACGCGAAGATCACGCTAATCGAAATTATGGTTGAAAAGATACAACTACCAGAGGATTTGCTTTTTTATAAAAGAAACAAAAGAAAACTATAAAATTTATATATATAAATACATTATAATAAGTTTTCAGAGAATATTATTTATATTAAAATCATATTATATCAAGAAAACACAATAAAGATCAATTATAGTTATTAATAAAAGACCAAGGTTGAATTAATTTTATATATAGAAAACTAGTGGCTTTATGGATTTATAAAATAACATTTGGTTTAAACTCTTCAAACAGTTTTGAAATGTTCATAAAAACTTTGTACTTGTCTCTACGATCGCATCAATATAAAGTTCACGAAAAACGGATTTAAAATACGAAAGTTATGATTTTCCCAAGATTTGGTATAGAGAAATAATTAATATATTATTAATTTGAAATTTTAAAAGTGTCAAATTTACTACGTATAAACATGTAGTGTTCGACAATATGAACCTAACATAATTTGAACGGATCAAATCGGAGTTAAAACAGAAAAATGGTGAAGAAAATATGATTGATGGCAAAACCGTAAATACCTCTTCTTCTACCTCGAGTTGTCTTCTTCCTCTTGCTGCACAGGTCGTCACCATCCATGGTGGGGCTGCTGCTGTTCGTGCATAAGGGGAGAGGGCACTCGGCCGTGGGGCAGCAGGGCAGCCGCACGATGGCATCCAGCATGGGGCCCGCGCAGGGAGGAGCCAAAGGGTGGAGCGCTGCCTGGTCTCTGCTCTCTGCTACTTGGCATCGCAGGGAGGGGCGCCGGAGCAGGGGCTGGGCACAGGGCACGGCGGCGCACAGGGAGGCCAAGAAGCTGCGCAGGGAACCGCGGGAAGGACGCAGGGTTGACGCCAAGGTGGCAGGCAGCCGTGGACAGCTGCGGTTCGCCGGAAAACGAAGAACACATGCTGCTCCAATGGTGAAGTTCGCCGGAAAACGTAGCGGAGAAGGAAAAACGAACGGAGATAGGTCAAACGGTGATGGATTTAAGAAAACGTATATACCACGACGTAGGGAACGAAGAGAGCTACCTCGTGGCGGTGCTGGTTTTCATCGGAACGTGACGGTTTGGCCGGAAAAGCTCGCCGGAGAGTTCACCGGAACCCTAGATGCTCCAAATTTTGGCTTTAGATCTAGGAGGTTACGAGCGGCGGCTGCGAAAACGGGCCGTAGTTTCGGAATCAGCGCGTCGAGAGCTTCGCAACCATATATATACAGTGGTAGGTTTTGAGGTCGGCACAAAATAAGTTATTTTTATTATTTTCGGAATTATTAAATATTCCG
The DNA here is from genome assembly GCA_038502445.1 of Eremochloa ophiuroides. Taxonomy (NCBI): domain Eukaryota; kingdom Viridiplantae; phylum Streptophyta; class Magnoliopsida; order Poales; family Poaceae; genus Eremochloa; species Eremochloa ophiuroides. Next base: position 59,679,410 of record JAHLJS010000002.1, read on the forward strand.
AATTAAATAATTTCAGAAAAGCCCAGAATTGATATTTGGGCCCCGAAAAATATTCCGATGGCTTCAAAAATTATGGGAAAATTCTCGGAGATATTTTAGAACATGATGAACCGAAATAAAGTATTTGGAGCTGATGAAAAGGTATTTTTGAGCATCTAAAAATTAGATTTTACTCAAAGAAAATAGGAAAAAGGGCCGGAAAAGTCAAGAAAAATTTCCGAAACGTTTTTAGAGATAAGTTGATGAATGATGAGCACCAAAGAGTGATTTGGAGCTGAAGAAAAGTTTCTAATGAACTTTGATAGAAGGGATGGAGTTGAGAAACACGGAATTTGATTATAGAAAGAGACAGAGACATGCCGCAGAGAAGATCATTGTACTAAACACATTTTAAAACTTTATTCACTCACATCATAAAATCATTTACAAAAGAATTAGAATAATTTTTAGTTTTGGCAAAGACCACTCAACCAAACTAAATCATATGCAAGGGCATGAATGCACAAACATATTGCTAAACCCTAGTTGAATTTTAACTTAATAATTTTTTTAATTTCCCTATGTTTTCATGAACACAAAAATACAAAATCAAATCAATTTAGCTCTATTTCAAAATTAGCAAAATTTAGGGTGTTACAGGCGGGCGCGTTATAACAATCGCAATGGTTAATGAATATTAACCGATGCGGACATTGTAAGCCGACTGCCTGCGTTAATACGTTAAACAAGGTGGGCAGCTTAAGCCACCCGCCTCCAAAACGTCTTCATCGGAGGCGGTCTACTCTTAACCGCCCACCTCGATTAATATTTTTCAATGAAAAAAAATTTAATTTGAAATTAATTTGAACCAAGAAGAGACAATAAATAGAAATATGAAACAGAAATATATACATATCCAAACGTATCTCATGTCACACACCCAACAAACAAAAATAGTAAGTTAATGTTGTTGTCACATATATATCACCCTACTCCTTCCCCCCTAAGAAGATATAAGGCAACTTGTAATTGGGAAGGTGTAGCATGGTGCTTCATTTCTTTAACTTCTCATACTCTTCTAGCTCTGCTAAGCTGCCGGTTGGGTTGAAGAACGGTGCCCCTTCAAGCACGCAGCTGTCCATGACAAACTTGCAGCTGTCTCTAACCGTTGTTGTTATGGTCTTCTGATCTACCTTCGATTGTCCCACGCCCTGCTTATAGCTGGTGTTGAATTTGCCACATGCTCTGAGGTACACGCAGATGTAGAATCCGCATAACAGTGACCCTACTAGCTGTTTGGCACACTACACAATATACATAATACACGTTATCACTAGTTGCAACATGTGTAGCGAACATATACAGTGCACACATAGCTCTTATGGAACGTACCGGGAAATGGTGCCTGACTTTTAGTGTTTTGGGGAACTTCTGCTTCTTCTTATCGGATCTTCGATCAATGCATGTGGGATCCTCCACATACTTGCGGTAAGCACTGTAACAAAACTAGTTACTATCAACGACAATACACTTTCATAAAGCGTAAAAGGACAATTACATTCACTTACAATCTCAATACGTTTGTAAATTCCTGATACCCTTCTTTCGGTGTATGCAAAGAGTCGAATACACAGGCCCTACCATCCTGAGGATAGATTATAAATGCAATTCAATGGTCCATGATTCCCTCACTGCACAATAAAACACATTTCAAATCTTAGCAGTGGTACGGTGAAGCATCATATTTGGACTTTGAAAGTTAGGGTCCATTCTACTTACCCGAACTGGTGGGCAGCAAGGATACAACCATCTCCGGTGAGCTTCTTTATGACTCTGTACATGTACATCCCCGCGACATATCTCAAATCGTTCGCCGATTTTAACTTGGCTGCCTTTTTCTCTTCTGGATTCAAGTTGACTAGGTCCTCGTGATCGTCCGGTATGTCATAACCTTTGATGACTCTCTCGTTAATATGCATCGGAGAGAGGTAAAGAATTTTTATGCCCAATTTCTCGCATACATAGGCTTGCATCCTGTCATGACATTATTACTATCGTTCGATCATACAGTGGCACTAAATTAAATTTTTCATTGACTTACAATGCAAACAAGGTGACTTGAGCGAGGTCGAGGTCCTTGCGCCACAGGAGCCTATGCATGTCGTGGAAATCGAGGACCACCATCTCATCTGTGTGCAAGGAGAAGTACTCCTTTGGCACGTGGACAATGAAATCTTGCAGGCCTACTTTTGCCGCCTCCATGTACCAAAGATGGAGCCGCCTCACGTCCCATGGCTCCTCCATGAGCTTGCCCTTGGTTAACATGAACTTGCCAGGCTCGTAACGCTTCGGGCAATCATCAGAACGGGGCCAACCAGCTGGAGGCTTCGGCCTGTGCATGAGATATATAGTCAAGAGTGAGAAACTGTGCTAGTAACTCCTCATACATATCATTTGGATATTAATTCACGCCATAAACCTACCTTGGAAATGTAGTTGAGCTTCGATATTATTTTACTATGCTGATAACCGCTTGTCCACGTTGGTGTACCCGCGGTTGGGCTCCAGTTTTGGCAGCTCCTCTTCTTCTGCTTGGTTTTTGGGTGCGGGCGGACAAGCCTCTTTGCCCTTCTTCGGCTTACTTGCAGGCGACATAGTGGTGTCCGGTGATGGTGCCGGTGAAAGGACCGTATAGGCTAGAGGGGGGGTGAATAGCCTATTAAAAATTCTAGCAAAATACTAGACCACAAGTTAGTTGATAAGCAAGCAAGATAAAGCGCTAGCTCTAGACTATTCTATGCAAGCCACCTATCAAGATATGCTACTCGCAAATATAAGCACTCAACACGCAAGAAACCAACTCCCCCGAACCTAAGGAGATGGAACCTAAACAAGTATTGAGCGCAAGGAAGAGAGATCGAGAGGATTATACCGATAAGCTTGATTGAAGTGAAGTTCTCACGCCGTGAAGACCAATCACCGGGATATATCCAATATGAAAACCAAATGATCAAACCCAATAGAATACAAGAAAGCCAAGAGTCCACTCAATAGTGGAGAAGACAAAGAACACTCGATTTTTTACCGAGGTTCACGTGATCGCCGTCACGCTACTCCTCGTTGTGGCACCGGTCTTCCTTGGTGGATTGCGAGCTAGGCTTCACATGCCAATCCCTCACCGGGAGCCGCTCACCAACACAAGAGAAGTGACTATCAACCACGAGCAATCCACTAGAGTTGGTTTTGGCACTCCGCCGAGGATAACCACAAAATCTCTCACAATCAATCACTTCGGTGTGGGCTTGAACAATCTCTAATCAACCTCACACTGGAATCGCCTCCAAGCCGCTAGGGACACGGCAATGCCCCAAGAGAACAAGAACTCAGCCTTGGCTTGCTCTCAAGTGCTCTAGAATGCAATTCACTAAGCAATGATGCACTTGAGGATCACTCAACTCACAAAGATGATCAAAGATGAACAAGTGAGTGAATGGGAGGCTTAGGATGCTCACAAAGAGTATGCAAATGATTCAAGTGTGCAAGAGTTGTCACCAAGTGACCAGAGAAGAAGTATAAATACCCCTAAGTGCAATCCTAGCCATTACCCACTGAAAAATAGCCGTTAACACGCTTTTCGGGGCGTCAGACCGACCGTCGGACTGAGTTCGTCGGACTAATCCTTCGCGTCCGACGCTCGGATGGCTGCCACGTGTCAACTCTCATTCAACCTCAGCCGCTGGATCGCAACGGCTACTTCTCGCGCTCAGCTGCGGATCGTCGGACTGGGGGTGTCGGACTAAAACTCTCGGTCCGACGCCCTGTTCCTAGTACACTGCGCGCGTACCGTCGGACGTTCGCAGAGGGGTCGTCGGACTAACGAACTCGAGAGTCCGACGTTTCTAGAGAGGTTTGAAACCGAGAAAACTGCGTCGGACGGAGTCCAACGCTCGGCGTCGGACTAAGCTTCAGCGTCCGACGCTCTCAGATTGCGCCACGCGTTACACCTCGCTGCTCGGCACCGTCGGACTGGAGTGGGCAATGGTCCGACGCTCGTTTACTAAGCGTCCGACGCTCGCCAATGGCCAGAACTAGGGTTAGGCGTCGGACTCTACTCAATGGTCCGATGCTGCCCCTCTGCATAGTCCGACACTCACTTCTCAGGGTTTTTCAAGTCTATTTCTCACCCCTTGCTTCTATGTGCTAACACTCAAGATCTCCAACACTTGTACACAGTGTGTTAGCATTTTCAAAACATTTTCCAAGGGTTTCTAACTTTGATCTCTAGGTTGTGTTAGTTCAATGCAAATGAAATGCAACCTAGGGCATTTGAAAGTAATCCAACACTCGTTCTCCCCTTAATAGTCGGCTATCTATCCTAAATGTGAACACACCCACTAGGTGTCTTGTTCACCAAAAGGAAAACCTATTTGGATTATACCTTTGCCTTCTCACTTGATCACCTTTGCTCCTTCCATGATTAAGCCTTCCTTTAGTCATCACCATTTTCCTTTAGGCTTCACACCATGGATTGACCAACCTAAAACCTTGCCATCACTAGCAATTTAGGTTAGTCTTTAGGATGTCATTAATTATCAAAACCAAACTAGGGCTTTCAATCTCCCCCTTTTTGGTAATTGATGACATCCCTTACAAAGATAAGAGTTAAGTTTGTTTTTGAACTTGTAAGCTTGTCCGAACAAGATTGTCATGTTTTTGGAAAGGACAAACAACACAAATTTGGTTTGGTGGCTATTTAGCTCCCCTACATATGTGCATGAGTTTGGATTTTAAATCTTGCACATATGCATATATAGAGAGTAAATTTCCACCAAGATGTGCTAGGATGGTTAGGATAAACCTTTGAAGCGTGATACCGATTGAAAATTTCATATCGAAGTTGCAGAAATCTCCATCCTTAGCACTTTTGATAACTAGATGATCACAAAACTTGAGCATACCGTGAGATCAACATTATAGGCAATGCTCAAGAACCACTTGCAGGACCATTAGTAAAGTACAAGATCATCTAGCTACCACCTAAGCATGCTAGTTATCAAGTTATCAAACAATTCTATACTAGCATACTCCACTCAAGAACATGGTAATAGAATGTAAAAACATATGCAAGTGCATCAAACATATGTGAATGCACATTCCAAGTGCAACAACCAAGTTCATGAGTTTGCTTCCCCTTAAGGTCAGCTTATCTTAAGTAAAGGTTATGATTCAAAAATTTTGATCCCTTTACTTTGGCCTATTGCTCTTCCATCATCGGCCTAATGATGGTTCATCGCGAAGTTCAAGTTCTCTCCCCCTTTGTCATTTTATCTTTGTTCTTTCTCCCTCTTGGCATCAAGTACCACAAAAGGGTCAAGTTAATGGAATGAGAGACCTTTGTTAGTCAAATTTTGGTTCAATCTAGCAAATTTGTACAAGTATCTTAACTCGGTTTGAACCAAAGACAAGCTTCTTCACGCCACCCGGGGTTATCTTGCCTATGTTGAGTTAAGCACTTAGTTACTCATTTAATCTAGATTCAACACTAAGTTTGCATCCCTATGAACAAGTTATATGCCATCACTAGATCAAGCAATCAACCAAGCAATAGTGATGCCATATAGACTTCAAAACCATTTTATCTTTCAATGAATGACCTAGAGAGAACAAAATCATGTCTATATGATCTAGCAAGTCCTAGCAAAGTATGAATGCACATGTCAAATAATGATACCTTTGCCTTGCTTGGAGGATAGACATATCATAAGATATTCATGAAGTGCATCAACACATGTTGGAGTAGTCAAGTATGTTCAACTCATTCCTTAGCTTGCAAAATCTAGCTTCATCAAGTGGCTTGGTGAATATGTCGGCTAGTTGATCTTCGGTGCCTACACTTGTGATTGCAGTATCACCTTTTGCTTGGTGATCTCTTATGAAATGGTGCCTCACATCTATGTGTTTGGTTCTTGAATGTTGCACTGGATTGGTTGTGATCTTCACCGCACTTTCATTGTCACATAGAAATGGAACCTTGTTGAATTTCAATCCGTAGTCCTTCAAGGTTTCACCGCACTAATGTATTCCGCTTCGGCGGTAGAAAGTGCAACACTATTTTGCTTTTTGGATGACCATGAAACTAGTGACCTTCCCAAAAGTTGACATGTACCGGAAGTACTCTTTCTATCAATTTTGCAACCGGCATAGTCCGCATCCGCATAACCTATCAATGTGAAGTTGGAGCCTTTGGGATACCACAAACCAATGTTAGGTGTGCTCTTTAAGTACCTCACTATTCATTTAGTTGCCTTCAAATGACTTTCTCTTGGGGAGGCTTGATATCTTGCGCACATGCACACACTAAACATCACATCCGGCCTAGAAGCGGTCACATAGAGTAGACTACCAATCATTGACCGATATTGCTTTTGATCAACCAATTCACCTTCTACATCTGGTTCCAAGCTTCCACTAGTGCCCATTGGTGTTGAGATTGCTTTTGCATTTTGCAATCCAAACTTCTTCACCATGTCCTTGATATACTTGCTTTGACTCACAAATGTGCCATTCTTCATTTGCTTGATTTGGAGTCCAAGAAAGTAGCTAAGTTCACCAACCATGGACATTTCAAACTCTTTGGCCATCATTTCTCCAAACTCCTCACAAAATGCTTGACTTGTTGATCCAAAGATTATATCATCAACATAGATTTGCATGATGAACAAGTCATTCCCGATCTTCTTAGTGAAGAGAGTGGTGTCAACCTTTCCCATCTTGAACCCTTTAGAGAGTAGGAAGTCCCTCAATCTCTCATACCATGCTCTTGGTGCTTGTTTCAAGCCATAAAGGGCCTTCTTGAGCTTATATACATGATCGGGCTTCTTATCATCTTCAAAACTGAGAGGTTACTCAACATAGACTAACTCATTGATGTATCCATTCAAGAATGCACTTTTGACATCCATTTGATAGAGCTTGATATCATGAGCACATGCATATGCCAATAAGATCCGGATTGCTTCCAATCTTGCCACCGGTGCATAAGTTTCTCCAAAGTCTGAGCCTTCAATTTGAGTGTAAGCTTGTGCAACCAATCTAGCTTTGTTCCTCACAACAATCCCATCTTGATCTTGCTTGTTCCGGAAGACCCACTTGGTGCCAATCACATTGTATTTACTTGGTCTTGGAACTAATTCCCATACTTGATTTCTCTCAAAATTGTTGAGCTCTTCATGCATAGCATTGATCCAATCCTCATCTTTGAGTGCCTTCTCAATGTTGGTAGGCTCCTCTTGTGAGACAAATGAATAGTGCTCACAAAATGAAGCCACTCTTGACCTTGTTTGTACACCTCTACTAATATCACCAACAATTGATCTAGAGGATGATCTCTTGCAATGTGAGTTGGTTGGAGAATATGAGATGAACTAGCATCTTGAACTTGGTCTTGATCTTGATCATGAGCTTGAACTTGAGATTCACTTGAGCTTGCTTGATTTGCATCATCTTCCGCTTGTTCAATAGGAGGGATGACTTCATCATCATTATCTTCAATTTGTCTTGGTCTAATGTCACCAATGTCCATGTTCTTCATAGCATCAACTAATTGAGGTCCTGTTACATCATCTAAATTATCCTTCTCTTCTTGAGACCCATTGATTTCATCAAACTCAACATCATGGACTTCTTCAACTATCCCATGTGCCAAGTTCCATACTCTATATGCTTTGCTTGAAGTTGAATATCCAAGAAGAAATCTTTCATCGCACTTCTTCTCAAATTTACCCAAACGAGTGCCCTTCTTTAAGATATAGCATTTGCAACCAAACACTCTAAAATATGCAATGTTAGGTTTTCTTCCATTCAAGAGCTCATAGGGTGTCTTCTTCAACATTGGATGACAATATAGACGGTTGCTAGTGTAGCAAGCCGTATTGATAGCTTCCGCCCAAAATTCATCACTAACATTGTATTCACTTAGCATGGTTCTTGCCATATCAATGAGAGTTCTATTCTTTCTTTCGACAAGACCATTTGATTGAGGAGTGTACTTTGCCGAGAATTGATGCTTGATTCCTAGATCATCACAAAACTCATCAACTCTTGTATTCTTGAATTCACTTCCATTATCACTCCTAACTTGCTTGTATCAAACTCATTTTCACTTCTCTTGACGAAAGACTTAAAGACTCCATATACTTCACTTTTGTCAACTAGAAAGAAGACCCAAGTGTATCTTGAGAAGTCATCAACTATCACAAAGCCATATTTTCTTCCTCCAATACCTGCATAAGTGGTTGGACCAAACAAATCCATATGCAATAGCTCAAGTGGACTAGATGTACTCATCATGCCTTTCTTAGGGTGTGTGTTCCCAACTTGCTTTCCAAATTGACAAGAACTACACAACCTATCCTTCTCAAAGTGTATATCCTTCAAGCCTCTAACCATGTCATGCTTGACCAATCTACGAAGTTGCTTCATCCCAACATGTCCAAGTCTTCTATGCCACAACCAACCAAGACTTGACTTTGAGATCAAACATGAAGAAAGCTTTGCTTCACTATCATTGAAATCCACCAAGTATAGGTTCCCATATCTAAAGCCCTTGAAGATCAAGTTGGAACCCTCCACACTAACAATCTCAACATCATCAATACCAAAGATGCACTTGAAACCAAGATCACATAGTTGTGCAACCGATAATAAGTTGAAATTGAGAGATTCAACTAGCAACACATTTGATATGCTCATATCATTTGAGATAGCAATCTTGCCTAATCCTTTCACCTTGCCTTTTCCATTGTCACCAAATGTGATAGAATCAAACTCTTGGCTACCATTTGTGTTGATAGAATTGAACATACTAGACTCTCTAGTCATGTGTTGAGTGCATCCACTATCAAGCACCCAATGTCTTCCTCCGGCTTTATAATTGACCTACAAAGAATAGATCAATTGGTTTTAGGTACCCAAGCATTCTTGGATCCTTGGAGGTTAGTGACCAAAGACTTAGGCACCCAAATGGATCTCATCCATGGGTTGCCTCTTGGTGTACCAATATACTTGGCTTTAACACCCTTCACTCCCTTGGTGAGCATGTAACAAGAATCAAGGCGAATTGAAGTCGCACTAGCAAATTTTACTTGCTTGATCTTGTTGGCCATGCAATATTGCTCATTATGCCCTACTTGCTTGCATCTTTGGCAATACCTACCATTGCTCCTCACAAAGCTAGCTTTGGGAGTCAAAAAAGTGGCCTTGCCTTTCTTGGGGTATAGCCTAGTCCCTCCTTAGAGTGACTAAATCTTTGGCTACCCAAACACTTTAGCAAGCGGGCATCCCTACCATAGGCATTGCCTAAGGCACGGGTGAGCTTGTTGACCTCCTCCTTGAGGTTTTTGTTTTCTACCACAAGTGAGGACTTAGAGTCATCAACTTTGGGTGAAATAGGAGTGGTGGAGCTGCAAGAAGGGTTAGTGACAACAATAGTAGAAGAAGAAATTAACATGTCACTAAGGATATCACATGATGAACCCATGTCACATGTCTTGATGGATGCCCTCTTCTCATTTTTGGCCACTAGAGAGGAATGAGCTTTCTCAAGCTTGGAGTGAGCCACCTTGAGGTTCTCATGGGCTTCCATTAGCCTCTCATGAGACTTCAAGAGCTCATCAAAGGATTGCTCAATGGCTATCTTGCCTTTGCGCAATTCTTTGCACTCCTTTCTCTTGGCCTCAATGTAAGTATTGGCATCATCAAGCATGGACATAAGCTCATCACATGATAGCTCCTCCTCATCACTCTCATCATCGGATTGTACCTTGGATGGCTTGGCATCAAGCATGTAGATGGAGTATCGAAGAGAGATAGCTTGTTGTTGAGAGCAATGCTTGCCATAGCCTTCTTCTTGATGGTCTTGCTCTCATCATCACTATCATCATTATCGGTACAGGCATCACTATCATCCCAAGTGACACAATATGATTGCCCCTTCTTCTTCTTGAGAGTCACGTTCTTGTTCTTCTTCTCTTTCTTGTCCTTCTTCTTGCTCTTCTTCTTATCATCATCACTCTCATTGTCATTGTCACTATTTAGAGGACAATCAACAATGAAGTGATCCAAGCTCTTGCACTTGAAGCATCTCCTTGGCTCTTGCTTGTTTTTGGAGATAAACTTCTTCTTGCCTTGACCATAGCCCTTTCTCTTCATGAAACGACCAAACTTGTGTACTAGAAGAGCCATGGCCTCATCATCTTCATCATCACTAGAGGTAGATTCTTCTTCTAGCTCAACCATCTTGGCCTTGCCTTTGCTCTTGGAGGGTGTAGCTTTGAGAGCCACACTCTTTTTCTTCTTCTCCTCAACCACCTCTTCATTGTTCATGTCTTGGGTGATGGTCTCACCGAGGATTTAGTTGGGCTTCTTAGTGCTCAAGTCTTCTCTTGCAAGCAAGGTCTTGATAATAGCAAATCTTACAGGCAAGCACCTCAAGAACTTATGAGAGAAGTCCTTATCCTTGATGTCGTCACCCAAGCTCTTCAAGTCATTCACTATCACTTGTGCCGGTTGAATATCTCCGGCACACTTTCATCTTCATTCATCTTGAAAGTGCCAAACTTCTCTCTCAACATATATACCTTGGCATTCTTGACCTCTTGTGTGCCCTCATATGTCTCCTCCAACTGCTTCCAAATGTCATGAGTCAAATCAAGATCCTTGATTTGCTCAAACACATGAGACTCAAGAGCGGTGTAGAGTGCATTGATTGCATGGGCATTGCACTCCATCTTTCTTTTGTCAACATCGGTGGGAGCTTGCGCATTCTCATACTCAATTTTTGTCTCCGTCACCTTCCACACTATTGGCGCAAAAAGTGGTTCCCTAAGCCTAACACACCAGTGAAGCCGAAAACGACCCTTGAGGCAGTAAAGCTCTCACAGATCCAGCTAGCTTCGAACCTGGTCTGAGAGTGTCGGTAACACCCAAGCGTGCCAGTCAATTTGACCTACAATTGACAAGGAAAAAGACGTAGTCAGTAATCACAGGGCGGAACTAACTGGTATGTCCAGGTAGTTCCAACTGTATGGCTCGAAGAGCCGATGTAATGGGAGATCGACTAGAAAGCCGATTCCGTCATGTTATGAACCGGTTATAGAGAAACATGCATTATAACTCAAGTTAACCGATTCAGATAAGAATTCAATGACATATACTTGCATTAGACGGAAATATACTATAAAAGATCTAGTCACAGCAAGCTAACATGATCATAAGATGTCTCAATGTAAAATAAGATGAAATCGGCTATTTCAGCCGATTTAGTGTATACGGGCAACATACAAGCCTATAAAGTAAACAATGTTTCAACTCTCCGGCTAATGGATCTAGATCGCAATCTTGCAACAGTAGAGATCGAGCGGATTGAGGTAGTCATGATGAAGTTGCAACTTAGATCCGTTAACCTTTGAATCTAGACAACGTTTATTCTACTACTTGAGTGCGACTCGTATCTAATCCAGATCCAAAATACAACCGGCTGGTGCAAAGCATTCTATATTATCACTATAAAACAATGGAAAACATAATTCGTTGAACATATAGATCTATTAGATGTAAGCCGATGCATATGGATCAAGACGGGCAAATTGATGATTGCTTTAAATAATAAACAATAAACATAAGCAACATCGGTAACTTAATGAATCCAGCTAAACTGCCAAATTTAACTAGAGCCGATAACTAATCCATGCATGCAAACTGTCTTAATCTATAGCCTGTCCACCGGATGACATTAACTAATAGATTAATCAAGCAAACAAACACGAATCGATAACTAATCCGCGCGTGAAAACCGTCCTAATCTGTATCTCGTCCACCGGATGACGGTTAACACAGATTGATCGGGTAAACCAGCGTGAATCATCCTTGACTCACTATGCTTCCCGCGTCCACCGGATGACGCTAGAAAGACATAGTTTAACAGGGGGTTGACGATACTTACAAGCAAGCTTGCGTCCACCGGATGACACCCAGCCTGGATGAAGTAACTCGCCGGACTCGACTGACTCTAGGGTTTGTTGGCCGGAGCCGAAAGTTGTGTTGTATTGATGTTGTTGTTTCTTTTACAATGGCTGAGGGCTTATATTTATACCCTGAGCATAGCTAGAGTCCTAATCGAATTACAACTCATTAATAGATAAGGAAATCAACAAACTATCCTATATCTAAGGTAACTTGGAGTCCCAACTTCCCTTTCATAATGGACTCCGATCGTGATCGCATCTTGGCGGCGCGGACTCTGGATGACGTCACCAATGCCGACGCTGCACGCCTCCTGTCACCTTGGCCCGATAACCGATTGACCGTGCAATCGGCTATTTTCCTTCCTTCCGTTGGACGGAATTTGCCTCCGAGATCGGTTATCTTCCTCCGGTATCGGCTATCGGCCTCTGGCATCGGCTATCGGCTCCCAGCCCAAAATCTGGTGTTAACACATGCCCCCCAATTTTGGAATAAACTGGTTTATTCCGAAATTAGCGCTTGAGCCTTCAAATAGCCAAACCGTAGCTTCCCTCTCGGCACTTCAAAACTTTCGCACCAAAACAAAACCCTAAACCGTCGCAACTTCTGCCACGGGCTTCAATCCGCCGCCGTCTGCTTCGATTCGTCGCCGTCAAATCACCCCCGAGCTAATGGCGACTCCTTCTGAGGTCCCTGAGGTATCAATTTCATCGATCCGTCCCCTGATTTGTGAATCCCTCTTCAACCTCACTGAGTACGAGTTTCAAATCCAGGTGCTGAGGAATGATATTCTGATTCCACCGAAGGACATCCCCAATACCTACTATCTGGGCCCGATGGGCGATCCGATCCCCAAAGACTTCATCATTCAAGAAACCAACCAGCTCCCATTCCAAAGCTCCATGATGGGCGCCTCCTCTTGGGCCAAATCTTTTAGAAACTGGCCAAGCGCACCTGCTGGGTGGAGGAACTGGTTCCGTCGCGTCGCGGCGAAGAAGCGCGCTGACTGGGAGATGCACCACCTGAGCCAATGTCTTGACCTATCATTATCAGAGATGACAAGGAATGAGCCGCTCCTGATCGCTGCCAGTCATTTTTGGTCCAACTCCTTGAATGCTTTCGTGTTCGGAGACGGTCCAAAAACCATTACCCTGGGCGATATCCATATGCTCACCGGGCTTCAGATTACTGGATCATATGATTTCTGGGATCTTTGTTCCAGTGGCAAGAAGGACCCGTATTTCCCGAAGCTGGACACATACAAAGGATGGAGTGGTTATATTCAACACCACCAGAAAAGCTCTTCTTCTGTCAGCGAGAAAGAACATGTCGCATTCTTGACCATGTGGCTTGAAAGGTTCGTGTTCTGTGGCGCCACTGCCTTGCTTGCACGAAGAACCGTCGAAAAACATAGTCCATGGCGCTATATCCGCTACATTAACCGATCCTCCGTGATGCTGTGTAATGAAATCAGCTATCGCCTGACCTTTGACCGCCTTAGCCGATTCGAACCTCAAGTCAAACTCCGAAAGCGCCAGGATCCATTTGCCGATCCGACCATTTAAAATAGGCATCGAAAGCATGTGCTTGATGACATCCTCCTTGGACACCACCACACATTCTGAGGCAAGCAGGTAGTGCCTCAACTTGGTGCATGAATAGAACAGGCACAAGCACAACTTCTCGGTCGGTTTGTATCTTGTCTTAGGGTCAAGGAGCCGCCTGCTCAGGTAGAAACTGCTCTCTCCTTCCCTTCAAACTCTTGAAAAAGGGCCGATCCAATGGTATGGCTTTCGGCCGTCATGTACAACTTAAAAGGCTTCCCTGTCCGTGGCGGTACTAAGACAGGGGGAGTCTTCATGTATTCTCTGATTTCGTCAAAAGCCTTCTGTTGCACGTCACCCCATTTGAACTCTTGATCATTCTTGAGCTTCAACAATGGTGAGAACGGCAGCACCTTCTCTGATAAGTTGGCAATGAACCTTCTGATAAAGTTAACCTTACCAAGTAAAGACTGCAATTCCTTCTTGTTGGTTGGAGGTACGAGTTCATCGATTGCCTTCCTACTCTTGCTGTCGATCTCTATCCCTTTGCTGTGGACCATGAATCCCAGAAATTCGCCAGCTGACACGCCAAACGCACACTTGTTAGGATTCATCTTCAGACCATGTCGCCTTGTGCACTCCAAAGTGGTCCTCAAATCCGCCAGGTGATCCTTATTGCTCTTGGATTTCACCACCACATCATCTGTATAAATTTCAACGACTTTGCCGATCAACTTGTGAAATATATAATTCATAGCTCTCTGATAGGTTGCACCGGCATTCTTCAAACCAAACGTCATGACCACCCATTCAAACAAACCAAGCGCACCAGGGCACCTGAAGGCGGTCTTCGGGATGTCTTCATCAGCCATAAAAATTTGATTATAACCAGCATTGCCATCCATGAAGCTAATAACTTGGTGCCCAGCAGCCGAGTCTACCAACATATCGGCTATTGGCATAGGGTAGCCATGCATCGGTGTAGCTCTATTTAAATCCCTGAAGTCAATACAGACTCGCAATTTACCATTTTTCTTATACACGGGGACGATGTTCGATATCCATTCGGCATATCGGCAAGCTCGAATGAACTTGGCTTCTAACAGCCTCGTGATTTCGGCCTTAATGTCGGGTAGAGCATCCTCTCTAAAATGACGTGGAGGCTGCTTGTGTGGCCGAAACCCTGGCTTGATAGGCAACCTGTGCTCAACAATAGATTTGTCCAATCCAGGCATCTCATAATATTTCCAGGCGAAACAATCTTTGTACTCCTTCAACAGTTGAATCAGCTCCTGCCTGAACTCCGGGTCTAAATTGGCGGCAATAAATGTCGGCCTTGGTCTATCGCTGGGTCCAACATCCACTTCTTCGAGCTTGTCGGCCGACGTGAATCCTTGCCCCAACTTACCCTCTGTGCCGTCGATCGGATTCTCCATTTAATAAAAAGACTCAGAGCCGATTGCCCTGATCGGCTATTGACTCTCATCACTGACCTTGATGGAGCCTCCTTCCCAAGCCTTGCCAGAGAAACAGTCATGATCCCCTGCTTCCCAGTATGTGGCATCTGCCGTCGCCACGCTGACAGAGTCATCGGCCGGGACCACTTCGACCTCATCGCCATGCCACTGAATGAGGCACTGATGCATGG
Organism: Eremochloa ophiuroides; assembly: GCA_038502445.1. Taxonomy (NCBI): domain Eukaryota; kingdom Viridiplantae; phylum Streptophyta; class Magnoliopsida; order Poales; family Poaceae; genus Eremochloa; species Eremochloa ophiuroides. The sequence continues at coordinate 59,694,602 of JAHLJS010000002.1, forward strand.
TCGATGGTACGCAGCAGTTGGCATGAATCCAGTCGCGTCTGAGTAGCAAGCTATAGGCACCTTTACTGTCGATCACGAAAAAGGTGGTAAGCAGTGTCTTCTTCCCCACTGTTAGCTCGACGTTGATTGCCCCCCGAGTGTTGGAAGAATTGCCCCCGAAATCCTTGAGCATCAGATCAGTTTCTATTAGATCATCGGGACCCTTGCCTAGCTTGCGGAATGTAGTGTAGGGCATGAGATTGACAGTGGCACCACTGTCCACCAACATCTTCATCATGGGCATGCCGTCGACATAACCTTTGAGATAGAGGGCCTTCAGATGTCGATTCTTGGCTGGCTTATCAAAAGTAGCTTGTTGTGCGAGCACTAACTTGGCCACTCCGTCTTCTGATCCCGAATCGTCTGAGTCGGACTCGGTATCATACTTCTTGGCTCTGAACTCTGCAGGCAGCACGAACACCATCTGTGCATCGGCTACAGCATTTCTATTATTTTGTGGAGGCTTCTCGCGCCACACCTGTTTGGCACGCCCCTCAGCTTGGAGCTCTCTGTTTCTGAGCCGCTGCACCCGGTGCCTTTGGCTCCTAGTTAGATCCCCCGGGCACCACTGATTCTCTTGCCAAACCGGCTGTCGGCGTTCAACTACCGCTTCATCAAGCCGATCGCGCGAGTTCCTTTTTTCACGCTGATCCCGCGGGCTGTGGGGGCTCCCCAGCCTCTCATGCACAGACCGGTGGTTGACCTGGGACTGCCTACACTCTCGGTACTGATCGCTGCATTCTGGGCAGTTACGCAGCGTTGGCAGTCTCAAGCCTTCATTCCAGCAGTGTCGGAAGAATGGGCAATGCCAATGATCCTCCTCACCTCCCCGGTGGCGGGCCATTTCTTCGTGATAGCGTGCCTCTTCTTCTTCGCGGAGCCACCTGCGGTACTCTTCTTCTTCGCGCTGCAGCCGCCTCTGATGATCTTTCTCTTTCTGTCGCCGCCACTTGTTCAGAAGGTGCTGGTGCGTGGGCCTCTTGCTCTTGGTGCCACTGGATTCTCCTTGCTCCGGCTGCCTCTAATTCTGCTCCCTCCTTCCTTTGATCAGCGCCAGCTCCTCAGCTGTGATTTGTGCATCGGTATCAACTGAGGAGTTCTTCTTGGCCCGTTCGGAGGTTAATACCTTTACTTTAGTCAGAGGATTCACGATCTGGACCATATTCTGCCCTTTCGGGAATGGGAATTTGTCGATCTTCATCTTCCCCTTGGGAGGAGCCTCAAATTTCAACAAACCGCGCCTAATAGCATTCTTGATTGCTGCTTTGAAATTGCGGCAGTTGTTTGTAGAGTGTGAGGTGAGGCCGTGGTACTGGCAGAACGGTTTTTCCTGCAAATCTTCAGGAGATGGCTTGACGTAATCAGCTGGGAAGGTGATGTGGCCTGCACTGACTAACAGGTCGAAGAGCTTGTCCAGCTTGCGCGTGTCAAAGTCGTATTGATCTTCCACGCTCCACCCCTTCGGTACGGCCATGGGCTTTGTTCCCCATTTGAGCTCAACAGCAGCCACTTCTTCATTCTCTCCATCCTCTGAGTCGGAATCGCAGACGTAGGCCTGCTTGTATTTTGATTCCTTCTTGAAACTCTGGGCCTGCTGTTCTAATGCGGCCACCCTCTGCATCACTTCGCTGATGCTGTTGAAGTTGGTGCCCACAAGCTTCTCTTGGACGTGTGGGAGCAACCCACTGACCATTATCTTGGCGAGCTGCTTGTCGTTCAGGTTCAAAGAGTAACACATGTTCCTGGTCTCCCTGAACCGCTTGATGAAAACCGATCCAAGTTCATTCGGCTTTTGGCGCATGTTGGTGAGATCTGTGATGTCTTTCTCCCCAGTGCCAGAGAAGAAGTAATTATGGAATTTAGTCTCCAGATCTTCCCAGCCTTGAATCGAGCCAGGCTCCATAGATGCAAACCAGCTAAACGCCGGCCCTGTCAGTGATAGCGGAAAGAGCCGGACCCTGTGAGCTACCTCGTACGAAGCTTCGCCGAGCTGGGTCAGGTAACGGCTGATGTGTTCTATGGTGGTGATGTCGTCCTGCCCACTGAACTTGGAGAAGTCGGGTAAGCGATACCTGGGCGGCAATGTCACTCGGTCGTACCACTCGGGGTAAGGGCGCCTGTACTTGATTCCAGTCCCGGTCTTCGGCTGTAAACCGAACGTATCACGGAGCATGGCACTCATCTGCTCCAGCAGCTGATTGTTGGGTGTCTGGGCGTACCCTGGATGCGGCGCTGCCTGAAGGTCTTGATATGTGATCCCCTCATGGTATCCAGGAGTTGGGTTGGCCACGTCTGCCGCCGGCGTATTTCCAACTGTCAGGTTCACTGCTGATGAGTTCATCGAGTTCACCGACTGTCCAGTGGCCTGCATGAAAGCGGCGAGCTCCTCCGGAGTATGATCTTTGTATAATCTGGGAGAAGCTGCTATTTTTTGAGCCGAACCGGCCGCAGTGGCACCTTGCCCTGGCGTTTTTGGCTGGCTCGGCTGTTGCGGTGAGGAATTGGAGGTCCCTGCCGCTGCTTTTGGATCTGCATCCTCTGTGGGTATGTTGAAGTAAACCGGACCCAGAGACTCCCAATCCTGCCATTTGAGAACAGTCTTCATGATGTTATAGAATGTCTGCAGGAAGGATTTATGGTGATGGCCGACTGCTGAATAGGCGGTCTCCCAGGTCGCTTCTTCCAGCATCTGCTTGAGGTCGGCCTTGCACTCCTCTTCAGATTTATCAGAATGGCCGTCCATGATCCATCTCGGGAATGCATTCTTCTTCACTATAGAGCCATCACGCTGCTTGCTGAATGAAAGCAGGCAGGCATCAGCGAATTCCTCAACAATCTTGTTCAGCACTGCCGCGTCCTCCTCACTGAGATCTTCGACCCTGACCCTGAGGACACCGTCATCCCTGTAGGGGCCGTCCGCCGCAGCCTTTCCTTTTGCCATGGTCTTCAATGAATTGTCCCACCGAGCGTGCCAAAAAGTGTGTTAGCGCAAAAAGTGGTTCCCTAAGCCTAACACACCAGCGAAGCCGAAAACGACCCTTGAGGCAGTAAAGCTCTCACAGATCCAGCTAGCTTCGAACCCGGTCTGAGAGTGTCGGTAACACCCAAGCGTGCCAGTCAATTTGACCTGCAATTGACAAGGAAAAAGACGTAGTCAGTAATCACAGGGCGGAACTAACCGGTATGTCCAGGTAGTTCCAACTGTATGGCTCGAAGAGCCGATGTAATGGGAGATCGACTAGAAAGCCGATTCCGTCATGTTATGAACCGGTTATAGCGAAACATGCATTATAACTCAAGTTAACCGATTCAGATAAGAATTCAATGACATATACTTGCATTAGACGGAAATATACTATAAAAGATCTAGTCACAGCAAGCTAACATGATCATAAGATGTCTCAATGTAAAATAAGATGAAATCGGCTATTTCAGCCGATTTAGTGTATACAGGCAACATACAAGCCTATAAAGTAAACAATGTTTCAACTCTCCGGCTAATGGATCTAGATCGCAATCTTGCAACAGTGGAGATCGAGCGGATCGAGGCAGTCATGATGAAGTTGTAACTTAGATCCGTTAACCTTTGAATCTAGACAATGTTTATTCTATTACTTGAGTGCGACCCGTATCTAATCCAGATCCAAAATACAACCGGCTGGTGCAAAGCATTCTATATTATCACTATAAAACAATGGCAAACATAATTCGTTGAACATAGAGATCTATTAGATGTAAGCCGATGCATATGGATCAAGACGGGCAAATTGATGATTGCTTTAAATAATAAACAATAAACATAAGCAACATCGGTAACTTAATGAATCCAGCTAAACTGCCAAATTTAACTAGAGCCGATAACTAATCCATGCATGCAAACTGTCTTAATCTATAGCCTGTCCACCGGATGACATTAACTAATAGATTAATCAAGCAAACAAACACGAATCGATAACTAATCCGCGCGTGAAAACCGTCCTAATCTGTATCTCGTCCACCGGATGACGGTTAACACAGATTGATCGGGTAAACCAGCGTGAATCATCCTTGACTCACTATGCTTCCCGCGTCCACCGGATGACGCCAAAGAAACAAAGCTTAGCAAGGACCCTGGTCCGCCATGCTTCCACGTCCACCGGATGACGCTAGAAAGACATAGTTTAACAGGGGGTTGACGATACTTACAAGCAAGCCTGCGTCCACCGGATGACACCCAGCCTGGATGAAGTAACTCGCCGGACTCGACTGACTCTAGGGTTTGTTGGCCGGAGCCGAAAGTTGTGTTGTATTGATGTTGTTGTTTCTTTTACAATGGCTGAGGGCTTATATTTATACCCTGAGCATAGCTAGAGTCCTAATCGAATTACAACTCATTAATAGATAAGGAAATCAACAAACTATCCTATATCTAAGGTAACTTGGAGTCCCAACTTCCCTTTCATAACGGACTCCGATCGTGATCGCATCTTGGCGGCGCGGACTCTGGATGACGTCACCAATGCCGACGCTGCACGCCTCCTGTCACCTTGGCCCGATAACCTATTCACCGTGCAATCGGCTATTTTCCTTCCTTCCGTTGGACGGAATTTGCCTCCGAGATCGGTTATCTTCCTCCGGTATCGGCTATCGGCCTCTGGCATCGGCTATCGGCTCCCAGCCCAAAATCTGGTGTTAACACACACATCGAATGCATGGTCATGAAATGCACTACCATCTTCCTCTTCCAATGATCATAGCTTATGCCATCAAACTTTGGCGGCTTCCCCAACACATTGATTTGAGCCATTTTTCACCACAAGGATGTTAAGCCTCAAACGATGGTGACCTCGGCTCCGATACCACTTGAAAGGACCGTATAGGTTATAGGGGGTGAATAGCCTATTAAAAATTCTAGCAAAATACTAGACCACAAGTTAGTTCATAAGCAAGCGAGACAAAGCGCTAGCTCTGGACTATTCTATGCAAGCCACCTATCAAGATATGCTACTCACAAATATAAGCACTCAACACGCAAGAAACCAACTCCCCCGAACCTAAGGAGATGAAACCTAAACAAGTATTAAGCACAAGGAAGAGAGATAGAGAGGATTATACCGATGAGCTTAATTGAAGTGAAGTCCTCACGCCGTGAAGACCAATCACCGGGATATATCCAGTATGAAAACCAAATGATCAAACCCAATAGAATACAAGAAAGCCAAGAGTCCACTCGATGGTGGAGAAGACAAAGTACACTCGATTTTTTACCGAGGTTCACGTGATCGCCGTCACGCTACTCCTCGTTGTGGCACCGGTCTTCCTTGGTGGATTGCGAGCTAGGCTTCACACGCCATTCCCTCACCGGGAGCCGCTCACCAACACAAGAGAAGTGGCTATCAACCACGAGCAATCCACCAGAATTGGTTTTGGCACTCCGCCGAGGATAACCACAAAACCTCTCACAATCAATCACCTCGGTGTGGGCTTGAACAATCTCCAATCAACCTCACACCGGAATTGCCTCCAAGCCGCTAGGGACACGGCAATGCCCCAAGAGAATAAGAACTCAGCCTTGGCTTGCTCTCAAGTGCTCTAGAATGCAATTCACTAAGCAATGATGCACTTGAGGATCACTCAACTCACAAAGATGATCAAAGATGAACAAGTGAGTGAGTGGGAGGCTTAGGATGCTCACAAAGAGTATGCAAATGATTCAAGTGTGCAAGAGTTGTCACCAAGTGACCAGAGAAGGAGTATAAATACCCCTAAGTTTAATCCTAGCCGTTACCCACTGAAAAACAGCCGTTAACACGCTTTTCGGGGCGTCGGACCGACCGTCGGACTGAGTCCGTCGGACTAATCCTTCGCGTCCGACGCTCGGATGGCTGCCACGTGTCAACTCTCATTCAACCTCAGCCGCTGGATCGCAACGGCTACTTCTCGCGCTCAACTGCAGATCGTCGGACTGGGGACATCGGACTAAAACTCTCGGTCCGACGCCCTGTTCCCAGTACACTGTGCGCGTACCGTCGGACGTTCGCGGAGGGGTCGTCGGACTAATGAACTCGAGAGTCTGACGTTTCCAGAGAGGTTTGAAACAGAGAATACTGCGTCGGACGGACGCGTCGGACTAAGTTTCAGCGTCCGACGCTCTCAGATTGCGCCACGCGTCACACCTCGCTGCTCGGCACCGTCGGACTGGAGTGGGCAATGGTTCGACGCTCGTTTACTGAGCGTCCGATGCTCGCCAATGGCCAGAACTAGGGTTAGGCGTCAGACTCTACTCAATGGTGCGACGCTGCCCCTCTGCATAGTCCGACGCTCACTTCTCAGGGTTTTTCAAGTCTATTTCTCACCCCTTGCTTCTATGTGCTAACACTCAATATCTCCAACACTTGTGCACGGTGTGTTAGCATTTTCAAAATATTTTCCAAGGGTTTCGAACTTTGATCTCTAGGTTGTGTTAGTTCAATGCAAATGAAATGCAACCTAGAGCACTTGAAAGTAATCCAACACTCGTTCTCCCCTTAATAGTCAGCTATCTATCCTAAATGTGAACACACCCACTAGGTGTCTTGTTCACCAAAAGGAAAACCTATTTGGATTATACCTTTGCCTTCTCACTTGATCACCTTTGCTCCTTCCATGATTAAGCCTTCCTTTAGTCATCACCATTTTCCTTTAGGCTTCACACCATGGATTGACCAACATAGAACCTTGCCATCACTAGCAATCTAGGTTAGTCCTTAGGATGTCATTAATTATCAAAACAAACTAGGGCTTTCAGCCGGCCCTTTTCCTGCTTGTGGACTGCCTGGTGGACTGCCCCCTGGTCGTGGACTACCTTGCGAACTGCCCTCTAGTCGTGGACTGCCCCCTGCTCCTTGACTGCCCGGTGGAGTGCCCCCTGCTCCTTGACTGCCTGGCGAAGTGCCCCCTGCTCCTTGGCTGCCTGGCAAAGTGCCCCCTGCTCCTTGGCTGCCTGGCGAAGTGCCCCTGCTTGTTGACTGCCACCACCTCATCTTGGTCTTCGTCAATGAGGTATATGTCCAACTCGTCCCAGAGCACTTTCTTGTTGACAACCGTTCTGAGATACCTCGCCATCAGGAGTAGGTATGTCGATTTCATCATCGACGTGATCCGGGTGTACGGAGTTGATGAGCACCTTGGCATACCTTGCTGGAATATTCTTGCCACCGTAGGTGCATCCTGGCAATGCCATTCCCGTGCCAACCGCCATTTGTCTCTTGGAGAACCTGCCGAAGGGCACGGCAATTTTGCATGGCATTGGTTCGACGATATCGTCGACCGGATATCTATCAAGTCCTCCGGTTGGAGGCACCGTCATTCCTTCTACAGCTGGTTCTGCTGGCGTTGCTATCTCTCCATCTACAGGTGGCTTATAATTAGACCAAGTGCCTAGCCACTCCATGCCAGCCTGGCGAAACATCTCTGCTCTCATCTCCACCATCCTTGGGTCGTTGCTTGTGAATGCTTCCCTGATCTTTCCCATCATCATTTCCTGCATTGCCTCATCGTGCCCTTTTTGTACAAGTCTTTCCTTGTATGCCTGCCTGGTGTGGCGGGAGGACGCGTCGGATTTCCATGAGTCGATAGTCTTCCAACTCTTCCGCGATGAAACGCCACGTACGCGGCCCCGGTGATCAGGGTTTCCCAATGCCTCAGACAGCTGATCCCTCTCTCTACGAGGTTGAAACGACCCACTCTTCTCGGCTGCAGCGATCGCTTGGATCTTCTTCTCGGCCTCCTCAATCTCTGGCTTGTTGAACTTGGTCCTGCCCTCCTTTAGCTTTTTGGGTCTACGTGCTTTGAGGAAGTCCCGAGCCCTCTCTTCTATTCCTTCGTACGGATCCACCTGGCCTGTTTATTAGCGGTCCTTAGAGCCTATTTCTTACCGCCAATATGTTACTAAAATAAATAGTAGGTAGGGCTTTAAACAAACATTTCCACAAGTTTTGGTGTGTACTTGACTTGCAGGTGTTACATATATATAACCATAAAGCAAGCGTATTCTAGAATTCGTATTCAGAAAAGGCGCAAAGAAGAAGAGAAGCGCACCTTCATTAGCATTCTGGGCCCATTCGTAACCACAGGAGAAGTCCAGGCCCAGAGACAAACCGACCAGGCGAAGGCGGTGGCCAAACGAACCCACTACGGTCCCCTAGTGGGGCCTCTCGGGCCCAGTCTTCTCAGGCCGTGCGTAGGACGGTTCCCTCAAGGTGGTTCCATCTGCTTCCATATTTGTTGGTGCCCGAACCGTCCTTGTTAGACTATAAAAGAGAGGGAGTGCTCCCCTCCAACACACACCATCATTTGGAGCCATTTACCTCACCTCTCACTTGTATTCTTTAGATTAGTTTTAACATTAGAGCAAGGCAAGAGCTAGCAAGGAGAGTTTGCATCCTTGGGAGAAGAAGGAACACCTCGATATGAATACAATGCAGTTCTCTTCCAAGTTCAAGTTCTTATCTTATTTATATAGAAATGCATATGAACTAGAGTATAGTCTTGGTCATGTTATGATCATGATATATGAACTAGCATATAGTTTATGTGTTATGTTCATCGTTGTTCTTCATCGTCCATCGTTTTAGTATGAATAGAGGAGGAACTAGGGATGAGGTGATGGTTCGTCGTGCCTTCTCGGTTGCTCTTAGCCTAGCCTATCACTCTGAAGGGGTGGGGTCCTAGGGGGTTAGGAGTTGTTTCCAAGTACGCGAGCATGGTGCTCGGGTATGCGGAGATCGGCGAATATGTCGGTATCCCACGGGCAGAGGGGTAGGTGGGCAGGTGATGACAACCCTCTCCATCCCTAGCACTCCATCACGTTCAGATATTGGGTAGGAGTTTGTAAAGTCTCTATCGGCTGGCAGACCAGCTGCGGGGATCTCCCTGTCATCCCAGACCTAGTCCTGATACTAGACATGCTAGTTAGATAGTTTACTAACAGTTCTTTGCATAGTTATATATGACCAATGCCTGTTCAATTAGATATATTCTTTTATTCTTTATTTTTCTTTTATCCTTGAAGTTGGCTTAGATATGTGTCCACTATCTTTGAACTATGATTTACCCCTGCCTATGCTATGTCTACCTATGCATTCAATAAGTGATCATGTTTAGGCCAAAGCTAGATGCATTCGTCCTGCCCTCCTACGGGATTATAAATACGACACCCCTGAATACTCATGGGTCAAAATGCTACAATGATAGTTCTGTGCGCTTGCAGATTTATTCCTATTTCTTACTGAGCTATCGATTGGCGTACCTAAGTACCATTACTTAAGGATTGTAATTCCTTGTTGCACGCCATGTCTCCGTACCACAAGTTTTGCATATCGTAAGTAATGACGGTTAGGAAGGTCAATCAGGCACTTCTAACTATTATTACCAGACTGCATTACCTAGGCCAGCGCCATTAAGGGCCAAGTGTTACCTTTCTGAATTAATGGTGGTTGGGAATGTCAACACACGTTTGTAGTGTTATCACTAAGGATAGACTTATAATCTATCTTTAGTAGCAACGCTAAGAAACGCCAACAAGCATTTCTTGCACCGTTGCCAGGGAGGGCAAAAGGAAATAAAAACATCTAGCTTGGCATAGGCATTGATTGCACAATAAGCAAAAGGTGGCCATGGTTTATGCAGGCTAACTTCTCTTGTTTTCTTCCTTTTTTTATTGGAAAGAAAACATGATAGTGTATGAGTGGTTTCGACCTGTCGAACAACTTCACCGACAATCCTGAGGCACTCCTAAGGAAGAACAGGTCCCGTACCACTTCTTCTTCTGCTACTCCATCGACAGACGAACCATTCACTCCCGCACCATCCGCTATTATCATCATGGCCAAGACACTCTGCGACTACTCCACCCCTACTGTTGCCAATGTGCCCGTTGGGCCCGCTGTCAATATCGGGAATGGAAACTTCGAGCTCTGTACTGGCCTAATCAAGATGGTGCAGGAAAGCTAGTTCTGTGGCTTGCCAAATAAGGACGCAAATGCTCATCTTCAACACTTCCTTGAATTGTGCGACACCATCGTCACCAAAGACGTTGCACCAACTAGCATCAAGCTCCGCCTGTTTCCTTTTTCCCTTGTGGGGAAGGTAAAACAGTGGTTCTACCAAAACAAGGAAGCTGTCAACACGTGGGACAAATGTTCCATAGCGTTCCTCGCCAAGTTCATCCCCATGAGCAAAACCATTGCTCTAAGGGGGGAGATATCCAACTTCCAGCAAACATCACTTGAGTCCATCCCTCAGGCATGCGAGAGGCTGCAGGACTATGTCCGAGGCTGTGCCCACCATGGAATGGAAGATTGGCTGGTGCTCCAGAACTTTTACGAGGGCCTGACGACCATGTCAAAAGGGCACCTTGACGCCGCAGCTGGAGGGGCATTCCTCTCCCTCACCATCGAGAATGCCACTGCACTCATCGAAAAGATGGTAGCAAACCAAAGCTGGGGAGAAGGAAGAGAAACACAAGAAGGCATGCATACCGTGAAGGAGACGGATTTGCTTGCCGCAAAAATAGACCTCCTAATAAAGAGGCTGGACAACCGTGCCACCGAACCCACCACAGGCACCGTCCAAGCCACGGACTCACACATGACATGTGAAGTCTGTGGAAATGTTGGCCATTCGGGGAACAGCTGTCCCAAAACCCAGGAAGAAGCGACCTACGTCAACAACGGGTTTCGCCAACATTAACAACCAGGTAATAATGGGTGGAACAACCATAACCACCCACAAGGTAATTCTTCTAATCTCAATTCAAATTTCAAATTGAATTTCAATCAACCTTCCTCGAGAGATTTTGTTTTAAGGCAAGCTAAGTTTAATGCAGATCTTGCTAGAAAGCTTTCCTTTAATGATAAAACGTTTGAATCTATAAATGCTAAACTTTAAACTCTATCTTCTTTTGTTAAACATCAGCTGAGTTCCAATAAAATGATAGAAAAATAGTTTGCTCAAATTGCTGCTTCTATTCCTGCCAACAATATGGGAAAAATCTCGGGACAACCCAAGAATTCTCCCAAGTTTGTTCATGCAGCTGTAGAGCAATGAAGAGGGGGGGAAGTCTTGCCAACAGACTATAAATGTTGAGCCCTTGCCGAAGGTCATCGGTAGTTATCTTTCAAAAAAAAGAGAAAAAAAGGAGAGAGAGAGAAAAGAAAAGGACTCTACTCCTTTACACCTTTGCTACCAATAAGGCCAAGGTTCATATACACTAGTTGTGTGTGTGATCTGGCCTGATGGTTCAGCTGAGTTGGAGCCTGTACGTCCATGCCACCGGTGCAACATCTTCAAAGAAATCCACATATGCTGCCGGTAACAACACTCAGGTATGCAAAAGGTAATAAATGTTTACCAACCCCTTCGCTCATACTTGTCTCCTTATGATCATTCAAATTCATGCTTCCCTGTTTATGTCATATGCTCTTGTTTGGATGTATTCTCAGCAAGTAACATCCATAGGCTGTTTCAAATTAAGCATGGTGCTTAGGTTGAAATAGTCTTCTTTAATCATGTTTTGACATGGTGTTGAAATTTGATTAATGAACCTTGAGCTGTTTTCATAAACAATGGCAGTAATCTGATATGGGGATAAGTATTGGCTATGTTTTCGTTGCATCTTTTATATCAGCCTTGTTTGAGCTCTAATAAAAGTTGGTTGAACAAGTTCCTAATAAAATAAAAATAACTAAATAATAAAATTTTGTTTCCTTGATCTTTAAGCCAATAAGACCCTTGCCTATTGTAGTCCCTCTTGTTTTGTTTTCTTTGTTATAATAAAAGCAGGTACAAAAAAATAAGTGTGGGGGAGATCTCTCAAGCATAACTACAACAAATTCGAGATCTCCCTAACACATTGCACAAACATCGAGCAACCCATCAAACAAAAGGACGAGACAAACAACTTCCATTAGTTCCTTCATCTTCAATGATGGTTTGTGCAACTCTACCCCCGCTCTTTTCAAAGTTTTGAAATTTAACTTTGAAAACTTTTGAAAAGACAAAACTTTTGATGCTCCATCTCCATGGCATCCTGTGATTAAAGTTTGCATACTTTTTATTCCTTGCCAATATTCCTATTACTTTGAACACTTATCATAGGGACCCCATTTTATCTAAGTGATTGACGAATGAGATATAGTAGGATGACATGACGCCTGCTCATTTCTTGCTAAGAACTTAGGATTTATTTTTACATAACAAAAATCAATATAGCATGTTCCTTGAATGATTGCAAATACCTACCAAGGCCATACATGATCTTTCATGACAAAACCTTCCACATATGCATCTTACTTTGTGTTGAGTTTCGTCAAGTTTTGTGACCCCTGTTGAGAGAAATTTCATGCTCCCAAGATCAGATTTCACGCACCCACAAATAAGGTTGCCAACTCTTACACTAAGAGTTGCGCACAACATTCATCCATCCACCAAATAATTGCACTACTCCTACCTTGGGAGTAGGCGCAAAATATACCTTCCACTTTGATCCACCCAAAATGTTCTACTCCTACACTGGGGGTGAACCAAAAATATACTTATTAGGTCCCATCCAAATAAATGCTCTGAATCTTTGTTCACATCTCCCTTAAAGTTTTTGTTGCAAATAAAAGCATGAGGCTATCTTCCAAAAGGTGAAAAAAGGGCGGAGAAGAAAAAAATGAAAAAAAACAAGAAAAAAAAGTGGAGAAGAAAAGAAGAAGAAGAAGAGAAATATATATATATAAAGAAGAGAGAGAATAAGGATAACTCATGCCCTCATAAAAGATTTTCTAAGTCCTGATAAGGAGGGAGATGTGTTTCAAAGAGCATAGTGGAATTAGGTTAGACACCAATAATACCCACCATATTCTTTCCACGCACATGCACATTCTGATCTAAGAGTATGACGCTTCCCTTCGGTGCGGTCCAGGGTTTCACTTGACAATACATGCAAGGTAAGTGTACCTTACTATTTTCCTCCCTACCTAAAGCTCCAGATAAACTTTTTAGAGGCAGGGTGATCAAGTGAAGGCAATCCCTATATATGCCTTGGTGAGGAACCACATACAAATAAGTGACTTGAGAGAATCATTCAAGGAACAAGTGCTATCTTTTTGTTTTCCAAACTTCACAAAAACCCAAGTTTCTGAGCAGGGATACGAGTAAGAAGATTTGAATCTTGGCTATTCCATTTTTCAATTACCCAAGATGACTTGGTAGACACTTGGAAGTTCACAGGTTTAGGTGAAGCTTGGAATAACTTGTACGCAGATTTCAAATCAAGGAGATAAACCCGCTTAGTCCTTCAAACCTTTACTCGAGGACGAGCAAAGGACTAAGTGTGGGGGAGTTGTTGGTGGTCCTTAGAGCCTATTTCACACCGCCAATATGTTACTAAAATAAATAGTAGGTAGGGCGTTAAACTAACATTTCCACAAGTTTTGGTGTGTACTTGACTTGCAGGTGTGACATGTGGAAATGCACAAAAACCATAAAGAAAGCGCATTCCAGAATTCGTATTCAGAAAAGGCGCAAAGAAGAAGAGAAGCCCAGCTTCATTAGAATTCTGGGCCCATTCGTAACCACAGGAGAAGTCCAGGCCCAGAGACAAACCGACCACGCGAAGGCGGTGGCCAAACGGACCCACCAGGGGGAGGCCGGTCCCAGGGGCGGCTGGTCCTCTAGTGGGGCCTCTCAGGGCCAGTCTTCTCAGGCGGTGCGTAGGACGGTTCCCTCAAGGAGGTTCCACCTGCTTCCATATTTGTTGGCGCCCGAACCGTCCTTGTTAGACTATAAAAGAGAGGGAGAGCTACCCTCCAACACACACCATCATTTAGAGCCATTTACCTCACCTCTCACTTGTATTCTTTAGATTAGTTTTAGTATTAGAGCAAGGCAAGAGCTAGCAAGGAGAGTTTGTATCATTGGGAGAAGAAGGAACACCTCGGTATGAATACAATGCAGTTCTCTTCCAAGTTCAAGTTCTTATCTTATTTATATAGCAATGCATATGAACTAGAGTATAGTCTTGGTCATGTTATGATCATGATATATGAACTAGCATATAGTTTATGTGTTATGTTCTTGATATGTTCATCGTTGTTCTTCATCGTTCATCGACTTAGTATGAATAGAGGAAGAACTAGGGATGAGGTGACGGTTCATCGTGCCTTCTCGGTTTCTCTTAGCCTAGCCTGTCACTCTGAAGGGGTGGGGTCCTAGGGGTTTAGGAGTTGTTTCCAAGTACGCGAGCATGGTGCTCGGGTATGCGGAGATCGGCGAATATGTCGGTATCCCACGGGCAGAGGGGTAGGTGGGCAGGTGGTGACAGCCCTGTCCATCCCTAGCACTCCCCCACGTTCGGATATTGGGTAGGAGTTCATAAAGTCTCTATCGGCTGGCAGACCAGCTGCGGGGATCTCCCTGTCATCCCAGACCTAGTCCTGATACTAGAGATGCTAGTTAGATGTTTACTAACAGTTCTTTGCATAATTATATATGACCAATGCCTATTCAATTAGATATATTCTTTTATTCTTTATTTCTCTTTTATCCTTGAGGTCGGCTCAGATATGTGTCCACTATCTTTGAACTATGATTTACCCCTGCCTATGCTATGTCTACCTATGCATTCAATAAGTGATCATGTTTATGCCAAAGCTAGATGCATTCGTCCTGCCCTCCTATGAGAAATTATAAATACGACACCCCAGAATACTCACGGGTTGAAATGCTACAATGATAGTTTTGTGCGCTTGCAGATTTATTCTTATTTCTTACTGAGCTATCGATTGGCATACCTAAGTACCATTACTTAAGGATTGTAATTCTTGTTGCACCCCACGGCGCCATGCCACAGTTTTGCATATCATAAGTAATGACGGTTAGGAAGGCCAATCAGGCACTTCTAACTATTATTACCAAGCTGCATTACCTAGGCCTGGGCCATTAAGGGCCAAGGGTTAACTTTCTGAAGTAATGGTGGTTGGGAATGTCAACACACGTGTCTAGTGTTATCACTAAGGACGGACTTGTACTCTATCTTTAGTAGCAACACTAAGAAACGCCAACACTACCTCAGCTAACGCCAACTCTTCTGCTCGCCACACTGGCTTCTTAGCAGCATGCCCTGTCATGCCCAAGTGGTGGTGATGCACGTTTTTCTTTGCGAGCTCAGAGAACTGCTCGCTCTTGGTCTTTTCTTCTAGGGTTTGCTTTTGTTTGACGAAGACATTCCATACTTCAGGCGTGACGTAGTTGTAAGCGACAAAGGATGTCTCCCCTGTCTGCACATAGTCCTTGTTGAGTTTTAACCTAAAGTTTCTATGGGCTTTGCCCGCCAGGTGCATCACATGTGCCTTACACTTGACTTCATCATAACCAGCAGGATAGGTGAACTACCTCTTGACCTCTCCCCACACATGGTCCTTATAGTCCTGTGGGATAGCCTTCCAATTCTGATAAGTGATTGGCACCTTCTCCCTGACTATACAGGTGCACTGGTTAGTGAAGGGACCGAGGATGTTAGTAGGCTGGAATGGCTCTCCTTGCGGCCCTACCTCGTGTATAACATGCACATCATCTTTCTTCTTATGCCTCCCGTGTTCTCACCTTCTCTTTGAGCCGGATGTGGAGGGAGGTGTGGGTTGTCATTCCTCTTCCTCGTCCTCGTCATTAGGAAACTCCAGATGAAGAGGCACGACCGGTACCTGACGAGAATAAGAACTTGCTTCTGTTACATTCTACTAGCAGGAGTTAGGGCAGAGATGTTTAGCGAAGTAACGTCGATTGATGCAACTACCTCGAGTCGAGGTGTTGTAGTATCCTCATCTGGAGCAGCTATCCGTTCGTGATGAGAACGACGAGTTGCTCGTGATTCTTGTCCTGGATCCTAGTCCTTGTCTTCCACCTCTACACGAGGTTTCTTAGGAGGCCGCGGTGATAGGGACACTTCACTCTCGTACTCAGTGCTCTCTGATTTGTTGCTAATCATCACCTCCGGGGTAGGCTCGCGCCATTGGCCTTGGGGCTCATCCTCCTTGTCATTAGCCATTACTTTAAATAGCTACAAAGAAGAGAGTTATATAGACATTTCATATAATTTTAATCACAAATGGTAATGTACATATATTTTTCATCTTCAAACCATAATAGTGTTGATGGCAGTTATTGTATGATTTTACCCGTCAACTAATCATGAAAAAGGATATAAATGAGAGCCAACACCTAGAATAGGGTTTAAACTGACAAAATTCCATGAGTTTTGGTGAATCTGTGTTTTCCAAGGACTATACAGGAAAAGAACCAAAGAGGACCCACATCACAGAGAAAAATACTGAATTACGCCCGCGGCAGGAGATCAAGAATATTCTAGAAAACACCAGAGACATGCCTGCCGAGGGAGGGCCCACATCTCAGAGAGAGGATCGGCCAATCCCTCTGATAGGTCGGCCGATCCCCCAGAGAGACCTTTTCGTCTGCGTTTCGACGTGGACCCACATCCCGAAATTTCACGCAATCTACACTATCCGTCGAATTCGGTTTGATCCAAGGGCTACGGTTCATCCCATCGGCCTATATAAGGACCCCCAGACCCCCAGGGTTTCAGAGGATCCAGAGAGAAATCAATCCATGGTTTCAGAATTCCACCGAGATATCTCAAATAGAGTAGAAACCCAAGATAGGATCTAGAGCCAAGCATCAAGTAGAAGATTAGCCTTGTAGTCTCTCCAGATTAGGGCTATTATTGTTCTAGAAGTGGTGTGGTAGTAGAGCTGGAGATAGTTGGGGGAGTTGCCGGCCTGTCGGTGACTGCTCTACGACTTGTACCCGCGGATTCAAGTCCTTCTTTGGGACTTGTTTCTGAAGATTTTTTCGGTGTTCAACTTCTAATCCAAGTGAGTAACGTTGCTATTATTGTTCTTAAGGTTTACAATTCTTTTGAGTGCTTTAGTCTTGGTAGCTCCTTGATTGAAGTAGTTATTTATAGTTTAAGCGTGGTGCTTAGATTATATTTACTCGTAAATGCCCTATACTGTCCGGATCGGTGGTAGATCGCGAGGGTGACCTAGCCTTGTTGAGTCTTACACAGTCCACCTCCCGTCAATAAGACCGTAGGATTCCATTACTAAGGAATTTACCCTTTGTTGGTATATTCCTATAGTAATTCCCCTTCAAGAACAATCTTGTCATATCTTGTGAGGATTAGAACTAGAAGCCTTAGTAATCTCCTATATCACCTATTTTCTCCGTCCTTGATAGCAGCTCAGGGGTTAAGTCTAGATTCTAGTCATCCCGTTTTCCCTATGGTAAAATATAAATAACGATACCTAGAATACTCCCGGGTAAAGTGCTACATCGGTATCTGTCCGCTTGTTGATAATCCTAGTGTTTATTTGTTTGAGTTATCTTATACCAACAAATAGCTTTATTTTATTTATCTCATGATCACAGTTTCATTCTTTTCAAGTAAAATACACGAGTATGGATACAAAAGCTGAAGAAAAGTACAAAAATTGTTTTAAAAAAGATTGACATGGTTGGCTTCTTCCCCCTTGTCATCACATCGCTACTAAACTGGTTGCTTGCATAAGGTATACAAGCCATCCTAGTTTAGTAGCTTACAAGTAGTGGGGGCATTTGATCATCATAGCCACTGCCTCAGCTACCAATGGTTCACATCATTGCATATGCCACTGCCTTAGCACATTATATTACTAGAATCAAAACCAATTCATCATCGCGCATGCCATACAATAGGGTATCAAAGTAGTGGAGTTTATCAAAGCCGAGTGGTTCTAGTGTAATAACAGTGCGGTCGAGAAATAAACATTGCAGATATCACATGTGTTCTTTCCTCAGCACGCACTGTTATTACACTGGCACCACCTAACGATGATTTTTAAGCAGTAAGACTAGAGCAGTAGAGTAGTGGAGTAGTAAGACTAGAGATAAGAGTAGTAAGAGTAGTAGAGAGTAGAGTAGTTGAGTAGTAGAGATTAGAGTAGTTGAGTAGTAGAGAGTAGAGTAGTAGAGAAGAGTAGAGTAGTAAGATGTGCTGTAGTAAGAGTAGCAACAGTAAGGTACTAAGAATAATATCAGTAGGGTACTAAGAGTAGTAGAAGAGCATCAGCACATTACTACAATCAAAAAAAGTTCATCATTGCACTTGCCCATGGCGAAGTATAGGTTATCAAAAGAAGTAGAAGAGCCTCAGCACATTACTACAATAAAAAAATTTCATCATTGCACTTGCCCATGGCGAAGTATAGGTTGTCAAAAGAAATAGAAGAGCCTCAGCACATTACTACAATCAAAAAAGTTCATCATTGCACTTGCCCATGGCGAAGTATAGGTTATCAAAAGAAGTAGAAGAGCCTCAACACATTACTAGTTCATCATTGCACATGCCACACAATAGGGTATCAAATGAAGTGGTAGAGTTTAAGTAGCAAGTAGGGGTAGTAGTAACAGTATGGTAATAAGAGTAGACATAGTTACCAAAGAATATGTTATGAATCAAAGAAAGGCAAGTGCTCAGGTCACTGTCAATTAATCAAATGGCATCACAGACTCAAAAAGGCAAGTGCTCAGGTTACTGTCAATTAATGAAATGGCATCACAAACTCAAAAAGGCAAGTGCTCAAGTTAATGTCACTTAATCAAATGGCTCCATAGACTCAAAAAGGCAAGTGCTCAGGTTAATGTCACTTAATCAAATGGCATCACAGACTCAAAAAGGCAAGTGTGCAAGTTACTGTCAATTATCAAATGGCATCACAGGCATCACAGAAAAAAGTCATGGCATCACAGGCAGTGGCATATGCTATTCATCATGGTTTTGACATCATAGACAACAAAACATCACAGGGCGCGCTCAGCTGGAGCCGGAGCGGGAGAAGACAATGGGAGCTGGAGATCAAGAACCTCAGGCCTTGGGAAGGAGCACAAGGACGCCGAGGAGAGCAGCTTCGAGCACGCGTGGATGCCGAGGAGAGGAGCTCGGAGCACGTGGAGGCCGAGGAGGACAGCTCCGAGCACGCGTGGATGCTGAGGAGAGGAGCTCCGAGCATGCACGGACGCCGAGGAGAGGAGCTCCGAGCATGCGGAGGCCGAGGAGGATAGCTCTGAGCACGTGCGGACGCCGAGGAGAGGAACTCTAAGCACGCGGACGCCGAGGAGAGGAGCTTCAAGCACCCATAGATGCCAAGGAGAAGAGGAGGGCGCGGAGGTCGGGGGCGTGGACATTGGGGGCGCGGACGTCGGGGGCGTCGAGGTCGGGGGCGCGGAGTCACGGAGCACGCAGAGGAGCAGCGGGCACACCGCGGCGGTGGCGGCGGCGGCGCTAGGGTTTGATAAAAATTTTGGTAGCCCTTCGGGGTGAACAAAGAGATGCCAAAGACTTGGCCGATTCGGCCAAGTGCGCGGCCTTATATAGGCAAAACTTAACCGAGGCGGGCATCCTTAAGCGCCCGCCTATTGACGGTAATTATTGTATGATTTTACCCGTTAACTAAACATGAAAAGGGTCTAAAAGCAAACACCAACATAGGTTTAGGGGTTGAACTGATAGAATTCCACAAGTTTTGGTGAATCTGTGTTTCTGTAGGATGTTATCAGAAAAGAACCAAAGGAGACCCACATGTCGGACTAAAACGTCGAATTCCACCGCGAAAGAAAATTAGGAAGAATCTAGAAGACACCAGAGACTCACCAAAAAAGGCGAGACCCGATCGGCCACCAAAGTGGATCGGCCGATGCGGCTCATGGATCGGCCGATCCACCCCAGAGTCCGTTTCGCCTCCGCTTCAACGTGGACCCACATCCCGATATTTCACGCAATCTACACCGTCCGTCGAAGTTGGTTTGATCCAAGGGCTATGGTTCATCCCACCGGCCTATATAAGGACCCCCAGACCCCCAGGGTTTCAGACCAATTCCTTCAATCATATGTAAAGCCTAATTGAGAGGTATCCCATGAAAGGATAACTTCTCATTAGGATCTAGAGACTAGATAGTAGAGAGATGGAGAGCGAGGGAAGAGTTAGAAGAAGTTGCTAGCCTGTTGGTGATCCCTCTACGGCTTGTACTTCGGTAGGATCTAGCTCTACTTGAGCTAGCTCTTAAGATGTCTCGGACAACCAAATTCTGATTCAAGTAAGTTTATATTGTTCTTCTGGTTTACGAGTCTCTTTTGAGTGCTTTAATCTATCCTGCTTAGATTAGAGTAATATTCATAGTGTAAGCGTGGTGCTTAGACTCGGTGTCTTGTAAATACACCTGCTGTCCGGATCGGTGGTAGATCACGGTAGACTTAGTCCTTGACACAACCATTGAGTCCTTTGTAGTCCCCCTCCCGTCAATAGTACCATGTAGGACTTGTTGCAAAGGAATAACATCATCTTTTGATGTCTACTCCTTATGTCCATCTCCAGTTGAGCAATAGAAGACATGAGCTTGCCCAAGTTAGAAGTAGAAACCCCTAGTTATTCTCTCTAGACTCCTATTATCTACAACCTAGATCACCATAGCCATATTATATACACCCTTGATTAGTTTGACACCCATTAGCCACCTTAGTTGCTACACCACTATTGCATCACCACCATCATTGACTTCCACCTTTAACCTAGTTTTACCTTTACTTATTGACTACCCCTGGTTAAGTTAGATTGTAGTTGACCAAGCCCGTTTCCCTGTGGATATGATATTTAAAACCCTCTCGGTGAAAGCTACAATGGTATCCGTGCGCTTGCGGATTTATCTGTGTGCACTAAAAAATACCAATAAGCTTTCTGGCGCCGTTGCTGGGGAAAAGGTTGCTGAATTAGCTACAAGCCTAGCTTAGCCTTTTTGTTTTTATTTGTCTTTTAGCATGAATTCCACTCCTATCTATCAATATGCTAAACCCACGAGCTCTAGCTTCATGCCACCTGAATCTTCAAAGCCTATCCTAGCACATAGCTACGAGCTGAGCCCGTGTCTTGTAGAGTTTATCAAAAAATAGCCCTTCTCGGGAGAAGGTGATGAAAACCCATACTCGCACCTATGTGAGTTCTACCGCATCTGTGCATGCTTGTGCATCGCTGGCATGCCAGACGAAGCTTTACAATGGAAGCTCTTTCCATTCTCTTTGACTGGAAACGCTAGACATTTGTACAATCAGACCGTAGGTAGTATGCAGGGAGATTGGGAAACACTTTGCTCTAAATTTTATTCAAAATTCTTTCCCATATCTATGGTAGTCAGCCTTCGAAAGGAAATTTTATCCTTCAAACAAGGTAACGATGAGTCTCCTGCTGAATCCTAGGAGCGTTTCAATGACCTTATCCTCACTGGCCAAGACCTTGCTATTGAAGACCATATATTTCTTCAAAATTTTTATATGGGTCTTAGCAAGGATGATAAGCAAGACCTTAACTGTTGCTCTGGAGGATCATTTTCCCATTTGACTGCTATTGAAGCAAGGTCTATGCTTAATAGATTCACTAGAGTGACCTATTGCTCTAGCACTCATCCTACACTCCCGAATCAACTCTTGATCAAAGAGAGGAAGTTCCGATAGCCAAATCACAACCATTCCAATTCCAAGATTTGGCTATCTTTCCCAAATCATCAATACCCCAAAATTCCACAAGAGGAATTCCACCTTTGGAACATCCTTTTGAATTCAAGGGTAAACTCATTGATTCTGGGAGAGCAAATAACTCTCGTCCGCATAAGAGACCTCCAAGTGATCATATTTCAAATCCTCTTATGGAAGAGTCTATTAGGAAATGTCCTTATTCCCATTGGGAAGAATTCGAGGATGTCATAGAAGGAGAGCCAAGCCAATTAGAAGTCAATCCTATCATCTCCCCTTCTATGCCCACAGTAGATGACTTATCTGAACCCATCCTTGATCCCAATGATCCATCTTGTACTCTCTCTCCTAAGACTCTTGATGATCCTAGAAACCCATTTAGACATCCAAATCATAGGAGTCATCAAGGCCACAAGGAAAATCAAGAAGAGCTACAACAATGGCAGGAATGTGTTGAATGGATGGATAGATACGAAGCCTTATCGATGGAATCCATACTTGGTTCAGATCCAAATGATGAACTTATAGCTCATCTGAGTATGGAGGTCCTAGGCGAGATCAACCTGAGAGACACCAATTCAAGGGAAATCTTGGACAATGAAATGCCCAATGAATGTCATAGCCATGAAATGAAAGAGACAATATTTTTCCCGATAGACATTCATGAAGAGACACCCTTGGAGATTGAAATAGATGATCCAGGCTCACAAGAGCAAACTCCTGAGTCAACAGGTCTCTCTATCATTGCCATACATGAGATCTCCAACCCCGTCATTTTACCTATCCATAGAATCTTAAAAAGGGTGGTTGTAGATGCATATGTTTATCATAAACATTGCAAATCTCGATGTATGAGTCTTGAGGTAGGTGTCATCCTTAAACATGTCTTCCCCTTTTTGTTGTGATGTCTTTGTAGCATAGAAACATAATTGTGGAAATATTCCTTTGGGTATTATTGTCACTGACCATTTCAGGACTAAAGCAAAAAGGATGAATGATGATGACTCCAAGGTATGTCCAACCAATTATCATACAACATTGATCACATCCATCTAGATTTGTTTTTGCCTTGCAAAATTCAAGCTTGGGGGATGAGCTTTTCTGAAAAAATCATATACCATGTTGCAAATTTATCTTGGTTGTCACTACCTACAATTCATGCACTCACATCTCTATTTGAGTAAATCCTTGTAAAGCTTTCATGCTACCTTTGTTTGCTTTTGTATATGTTTTGGTTTGGAGTAGGTTCATACATCTTTTAAATTAAGCATGCTTAGCTTAAGAGAGCTGATCCTACTTTAGAAGGCTTTTTAAATTAAGCGTGGTGCTTATGTTAAAATGCTTTCCAAGATTAAATTAGACATGGTGTCTAAGTTAATTTTTGAACTGATAATATGCTATAGTAGACATTGTATATTTTGTTAGACTAACCCCTGCAGTGAACTCTCAAATCAGTTTAGGGAAGTCAAAGGATAAACTCAAATCAGAGATGAAGCAAGACATGAATCTCAACAGTTGTGCATAAGGGAGAGGTCCTGCTCGGCAGACCTAAGAACTAGGAGCCATCGCTGTCCGGTTGGAGCATAAGGAAGGAAGACCAAATTCCACCAAAGATTGATCTGACCATGGTCTTCCTCCTCTCGACCTCCTGTCGCTCAGGTACGCTGGTTTGCAATTCATGTACTCACCATTTATATAAGTTTGATTAGTTCTACAAATGCCTTATATGAAAATCAAACTTAACGACAACATAAAGTCAATCCTCCATAGAAGAAGTAATGGTTAATCATAAATGTTCTATGGTAATGTTCAAACAACTTCTCTACATCATAGAAAGTGACCTTTAGCTTGATGACAACACTATCCCTGTCATTACTTGTATATTCCTTCGGGTATGTGTTGTCCACTAATGCTTTGCAGGAATAACAAGAGGAGCAAAAGGTCCGAACACAGCTCAAAGAGGAAGAACTAAGGGATGTCATAGGATACAAGCCCTCATGAACAAGACACTACAAACTCCTGCCCAAGCAGACACATACTGAAGCAGTGAGGATGATCAACTTGGTTCAGGCTGAATACAATCACCTCCTTGCATCACTACACCTGCCAAAGCTAGACGATCCAATCGTGCCAACGATCAAGTATACCAGAGAATTTTTCACAGGAGTTTCTGCAACACTAGATCGAGTGTCAACATAAAGGAAAAGTTGGCAGACCAGATGTTCAGGTTCCCAGAGAAGACTCAGAATCACTACGTCCCCTTTGACTTCTTGGTCCTAGACATGGGAGAGGAAGAGTATGATCCACCGATTGTACTTGGAAGACCGTTCCTCAACACCTCACGAGCAATCATCTATATAAGATTAGGAAAGGTCCACTTCCAATTCCACACAAAAAAGGAGTGCTGCTACTTCAATAGCTATACAACTTATGAGCAGCCAAAGAAGAACAGATCAAGGAGGAGACTTCATTCAACCCAATGTCAACCAACCAGCCAAGGATGGTTAGGCAAACTATGAAGGAGAATTTGTAAGGAGTGATGAGACCACTACATCAGAAGATAAGAAGAGTGAGAATGAAAGAGACTGTGAAGGATGAGCTCCCAACTTCAACCTCAACATCAACATCACCAACTAGAAAGGAATGGAGGAAGGAGGAGTCACCTTCCAGCACATCATCAGAGGTACAATCAGGGTCACCATCTCAACCCGATGATGCACCAAGTGAGGAATGAACAAGACAAGAAGTCCTGTTCGGAGGATTTTAAATCACCGAGCCTTCGCCAAAAGGTAAAAACTAGTACCTATCCATATTTCCTTTTTAGAATTACATTAGCATCTTAGTAGTTGCATATTTACTTTCCTGCATTAGAAAGAAAATAAAAAAATATTTATTGCCTTACATAATAATATATAAAAGCCCCATGTGACTAATCTTGTGGCATAGCTCATAAAGACTATTCACTATGGTGGCACAAAAATAATTTGCATGCATTTAGAATAGACTTCTGCATCTTATTTACTTTCTGCATTCATAAACATAAAATACCAAAAATATGCGGGCACATGAAGGTCCACACCTTTTATGAAAAATCCAAAAATATGTGGGCACATGAAGGTCCACTCATTAAGGGAGCTTTCTGCTGGAAATATTACCACTAACCATGGAGCGGTATTATCCTAACCCCCTCCATGAGAATTGGTATTCTTGTTTGCTATTGAGTTTTACAGGACAACAGATGAGCTAGTCAACCTGACGCCCTTACGCTATCGGTACACCTGCTCTACAAAGGATCACTCAACTTCAACATCACGACCACGCCATCATCTAGCTTGGGGGAGAGCATCCTCCACTTAATCCAGCTAAGTATAAGCTTTCCATCTGTTGGTATAAATTAACTGCACTCTATTAAATATATTATTATCAAGGTATCCGCAAGTGCACAGATAAAACACCGATGTAGCGCTTCACCAGACAATCCCGGTTTTAATATCGAACCCAAAAGAACAGTAGGTGATACTGACTAAGTCTATTGGCTCTCAACCCGATAACACAATCAATCCAGAGAATATCAAGAATGAGAAAATAAAAAATGATTATCTAGATCTGACAACTGGTAAACTTTGAATAATATCGTTCTAATCGGGCAGTGAAATGAATAAGAGCGGAAATGAGAGTTCCCTCCTACCAAACACTTATACACCTATCGATCCTATCAATGGGAAGTGGACTACAGAGGACTCAACGCAGCTGTCACCTACGCGATCTACTACTATCCGGCCAATTAGGGGACATTCACAAGTAATTATAGCTCAGACACCACGTCTACACTACAAACTACTACTTCAACCAAGGAGCTACCAAGATCAAAGCACTCAAATAGAGTTGCAAACTTAAGAACCAATAAGAATAAATGCTTACTTGAATCAGGATGTTGAATACAAAAGTACCTCAGAACGCAACTCCAGGCGAGGGAGCTGAATCCAGACGAACACAGCTATGAAGAAGCTCCGACAGGTCGGGACTCCTCCGAATCTCTACTCATCTACTCTATCTCTCTAATCTCTCTCTTGATTGCTAGCCTAGATCTAGTGGATATCTATCTAATGCTTCAGGGTCTTCATCTCTTGATCTGCTCTCTTCCAGGGGGTTCTGGCCCTCTATTTATAGGCCGGTGGGATGCACGCGTGCCGTTAGATCAAACCGACTTAACCAAGGGTCCAGATGACTCCTAATAGGCGGTGGTAGAAGACACCAGAAGACGGCGGGAGGAAACCCTAGGGAGGTGCCGCCCGGCCCCACCTGGGCAGGTGTGGGCCCCTGCTTGCTTTTGGTGTGTTCTACACTCTTCCAGGGTCTTCGTGATGATGTTTCCGTCGCGTGCAAGTTTCGTGGTAATTATGCTCTTTAATCCTTCTTTTAAGCTTTTCTGGAAAATCCCCTGGGAAATAGATAATTCACCAAAACTCATGGAATCTGTCAGTAATAACCCTATTCTACTGGATATTCATGTTTAATGCAGAGATAATTGATAATAAAATTTGGACGATAACAAGTGTCAACAATTACCCCCACACTTAGGCTTTTGCTCGTCCCAAGAAAAAGGTTGGTTTTAAGATGTAAGATCTTTAGAGAGAATGGAGCATTTAAAACATAACTTGGGAGTGCATTATATAAAACTAGTCTAGTCATGCATGTACTATGGGATTCAAAGTGTCTACCATGAATCTTTGAGTAGTTGAAAAATAGAATAGCTTGAAAACAGATCACTCTCTTCCTTAAGTTAAGTCAATTGGATGGTATGTAATTTTTTGCAAATAAACTTAGCTTTACCTTCTCCTTTCATAGTACTCTCGAATCACTGATATATTTGGTATTTCTGTATCCATACCAAGGCGTTAATGATATTGCCTTCTTTATCCTACTTCTAAAAAGCTTATGTGGATCTCAGGTAGGTAAAATGTGAAAACATACTTGCATTGTATTTGTTGTAAAGTCAAACAATGAATCCACAGAGAAATGAGGCATATAATCGAATCAAGCTTTATTTGGTGGAATATGGTCGAACCTGATTCTACCTTGCTCCTTGAGAAAATAAATCTCTCTTTTATACAATTGAGCTTATTCAAAGAGTATGAGCTATCTTTCTCCTTTTTTTCAAGGGAGGCGAGTATCTAAGTATCCATTGTTTTAATTTCTTCGGACACTTGTCCATTTTTTATGCTCCCTTCTTCTTTTGCATAGCTCATACCTCTTTTGAATTTGGTAATTTGAGAGACTTTAACAAAACATGGAGCAATTATTTGGTGACTATGATATATAATTATTTTTTGGGTTTTTCTCCCAGTGTAAGAGAGAAACATTTTTGATAGAATGACTCGCTATTACTCTGGATTAGAGTAATGCTTATGTGGAATTGGCACTTGATTCGAAAATATGACAAATTTCTTCAAAGGGTTACAAAGGTTGACCAAACTCAATACAAAGACAAGTATTAAATGTAGTAGGCTTCTATCCTATATATGGCTCTGGTAGGACAATATTTTTACCACAAAGGAGAGCTATAACTAATCATTTAAATTTTTGAAATAAAATCTCCAAAGACAAAACATCAGGGATTGAGTTCTCATTATTCAACTATATCATGTTTCACAATGACTTAAGCAATCATGGGGTCCCTACAAATAGTTTCCAATAGTAACATGATTCCTAGAAAAGTGTTATATAATTTATTCTTAAGCTATGAATTAAATAATCTCTTCTCCTCTTTTTAAAAGTAATTTAGCATGTGAATTTTAATTCTGATCGAAACAGAAATCGACACATATGCAATTATATTGTATGGGGATCAAACTTGACCGTGACAGAGAAGGGGATGCAGAGGGTGTAGAGAGGGCTGGTTGGCCCAAGTATGGCACTGAGCGGCGTGCCTCTATGGTCCCACGGGGTCTACCTCGGTGCGCGAGGTCCTGGTTCGATTGTTTTCCGAATTACGTGATTTTCCTGAGCGAATTGATTTCCATAGTCGCAATGTGCCTCCTCCACACTTGTTTTCATGCATACTTTTCTGTGCAACATGTGGAGACAACATGCGTACCAAAAATATAGAGAGTAGAGTAGATTAAAACATTAATATTGATAAAAAGAATGACGCCCTTTATTCATTAATGATACTATATAACTCTGATAACTGACTGAGCTAACGACTGCCCTATCTCAATAGGCTTGCCAAACACAATTAATATTATAAATTAAACCTAGCACACTCGATATAATCAAACCTAACACACTTGTGCCTTATTACATAGATAACAAGGGCAACTTAAGGCTGCCCCTACTTTGCGAGCTTCCTAATTTCTTCCTTCAGCTCACCAATCACTTCTTTCAGCTAATCTTTTTTGTGCTTGAGACTGCGAATTAACTTGACATTGACTTCTATCTGCTTAGTCATGTCGCTCATAACCTTGTTCCTCAAGTCTTCATTCCTCTCTATACCCCTAACGGTGTTAGAGAGAGCTTCCATCTTCTCATTGAGGATTCGTAGAGAGAGCGGGGGCTGTCTAGGGACTTTCTCTAGTGCTGATGTAGATGTAGCCCGCTGTCTCTTGGGCGGAGGTGGTATGAACTCGGTGTAGCGGACTTGGCCTGGACATGCACGAACTCCTTGGATGGTAGGGCGAGCAGTGGTGTACTTCGCACATACCAGCGTTCCGTTCTTGTCGGTCTTGACCGACATGAGTCGCTCATTTTCTCTAGGTGGAAGAAGCGGGGTGCCTCAAGGAATAGCGATCTGCTTCCCCCTGGTACCATCTTCTAGCAGCAGTCTCCTAGGTGGCGATGGCAGAGCAGGCTGAGCATGCGTGTAGTAGACTTGCTCGAACTTCTGGGGCACTGTAGCAAGATGCTTCGGTGGCACTATGGCAAGGTGCTTTGGTGGCATGATGGCAAGGGGCTTCGGCTACGCGAGGACGATGGCCTTCGAGTCGTCGCCTTGGATCTTGCCGGAGTCAATGCCGACGACCGCTTTGCCTGCCATTGCTACTAGATCAAAACTAGAGAGTTTCTTTGGAGGAGAGGAAGGCAATGATGATGGGATGCATTTGAGGGCAGTATAGGTGCGTATTTATATGGGTTTTCAGGAGATAGGATAAGATCAAATCTAGGTTCTACAGGATTCGTACGAAAGATTATCCATACGCATCGAGAATCTATGGGATTGTGTTTAGAAAAGATAGAAAAAGAAAAGAAAACTAGAGTCAGGATGAGAGGGGACAGGGGGCGCCGCCCAACCCCATAGTGGCGCTGGCCGGCCCCACCTGGTGTCCTCCCAGGGTGGCCGTGGTCGTGAAGCCTCTAGACTCTTCCTACTTCCTGTTAGTTGCGATGCGCGATAATGTTTTGTAACGGATAATGACGGGACTAAAAAGTGGGTAATTTGACAAAGTCTAGCCCGTCAACAACTTCTGAATTAAATGGTTCTAAAAATAATTTAAGTCAGTGATCATTTACCTTGAATAACGTACCTTCGTGTGATTGTAAAGTTACCGCTCCATGTGGCGATGCATTCACAACCGTAAATGGTCCTTCCCATTTGCTTCGTAGTTTTTCAAGCCTGAATAATTTGAACCTGGAATTAAAAAGTAATACCTTATCTCCTAGTGCAAACTCTTTCTTTTTGATCCTCTTGTCATGCCATCTTTTTTCTTTCTTTATAGATCTTTGAATTGTGATAAGCCTTTTCTCTCCATTCTTCTAATTCTGATAATTGCATTTTTTTCTTTTCTCCAGCGGCTTCAAAGTCCATATTCCATCTCTTAATAGCCCAGTGAGCCTTATGCTCTAATTCTACCGGTAAATGATAGGTCTTACCATATACTAGTTGATAAGGTGACATGCCCAAAGGTGTCTTGTATGCGGTCTGATATGCCGAACGTGCTTCCGGTAATCGGTCCTTCCATGCAGTACCCATCCCATTTACTGTTTTTTTAGAATATTCTTGATTTGTTTGTTTGATGTTTCTGCCTGGCCACTTGTCTGAGGATGGTATGGAGTAGCTACATTGTGACGGATGCCATGAGCTTGCAAGTATCGGTGAAACTTTTTATCAGTGAAGTGTGTCCCTCCGTCACTAATGACCATCCTTGGTGTTTCAAACCTTGGAAATATAATCTCTTCAAGCATCTTCTTTGAATGTTTGGAATCAGTATTCATGCATGGCATATTTTCTACCCACTTGGATACATAGTCAACTACCACCAGATTGTATTCATAATTTCTTGATTTCACAAATGGTCCCATGTAATCAATTCCCCAGACATCAAAGAGCTTGATCTAGAGATTGTTGGTGAGTGGCATAGCATCTCTTGCATTGATATTTCCGTGCCTCTGACATGATCCGTATCTCCGGACAAAATCTTTAGTGTCTTCATACATAGTTGGCCAAAAGAACCCACTCTGCCAAATTTTAGCATGAGTGCGGAATGCTCCATAATGACCTCCATATGGTGATGCGTGGCATTTCTGAATGATCTGCATGTCCTCTTATACTGGTACACATCTTCTAAGTAATCCATCTGAACAAATTTTGAAGAGGTATGGTGGATCCCATATGTGGAGACGACTTTCATAAATGAGCTTCTTTTTATTTTCCCCTGGTGGTACATAACCTGCAACCATAAAGTTGACAATATTCGCATACCAAGGGTCTAACTTGGTCACTTTAAACAACATGTCATCTCTTAATGAGTCATTAATAGGCAATTCCTGAGGTTTCTCAAAGTGTATTCTAGACAAGTGATCAGCAACTGGATTTTCTATTCCTCTTCCATCTTAAATTTCTAAGTCAAATTTTTGGAGTAACAAAATCCATCTTATCAAACAAGGTTTAGCATCTTTCTTAGTGAGCAAATATTTTAAAGCAGCATGATCAGAATAAACAATTACTTTTGCTCCTACTAAGTAAGATCTAAATTTATCCATAGCAAAAACAACAGCCAGGAGTTCTTTTTTAGTTGTTGCATAATTTAATTGGGCTCCTGTCATAGTTTTACTAGCATAAACAATTGCATGATGCTTCTTATCTTTTGTTTGTCCTGATACTACCCCAACAACATAATCACTAGCATCACACATAATTTCAAAAGGTAAAGACCAATCAGGGGGTTGAATGATTGGTGCTGATGTAAGTGTTTCTTTAAAAATATTAAAAGATTTTAAACATACATCATCAAATTCAAAAGGAACATCCTTAGCTAGCAAGTTAGTCAGTGGTCTAACAATATGTGAAAAATCTATTATAAATCTGCGATAAAAACCACAATGACCAAGAAAACTTTGAATTCCTTTTATATTAATAGGTGGAGGTAGTTGTTCAATTACTTCAATTTTTGACTTTTCTACCTCTATACCTCTTTCAGACACTAAATGTCCTGACATTATTCCTTGTCTAACCATAAAATGACATTTTTCCCAATTAAGGACTAAGTGCTTTTCTTCACGTCTCTGCAAAACCTTATCTAGATTTTCTAGACAATCATCAAAAGTTTTTCCATAAAGTAAAAAATCATCCATAAAAACTTCCATGATTTCTTTTATCATTTCAGAAAATATAGACATCATACATCTTTGAAAAGAAGCAGGTGCATTACACAATCCAAAAGACATTCTACGATAAGCATAGGTTCCATAAGGACATGTAAAAGTGGTTTTGCTTTGATCATCAGGGTGGATAGGAATTTGGTGATATCCAGAATAACCATCAAGGAAACAAAAGAAAGAATTATTTGCCAAACGCTCTAACATCTCATCAATGAAGGCAGCAGAAAATGATCTTTCTTGGTTGCTTTATTGAGTTTTCTATAATCTATACACATTCGCCATCCTGTAACAGTTCTCTGGGGTATCAATTCATTTTTATCATTTTTAACTACGGTCATACCACCCTTTTTAAGTACAACTTGAACAGGGCTTACCCATTCACTATGCGGAACAGGATAAATAATCCTAGCATGCAAAAGTTTCAAGACCTCTTTCTTAACAACTTCCCTCATCGCATTTTGAAGCCTACGTTGGGGCTCTCTAGAAGGCATAATTTCTGGATTGGTTGGAATACGATGGGTGCACAAAACAGGACTAATCCCCTTAAGGTCTTAGAGTGAATAACCAAAAGTAGCATGATATTTTTCTAAGACAGTTATTAATCTAAAAGACTCTTCATCAGAAAGTTTATCACTAATAATTACAGGAGAATTTTGATCATTATTTAGAAAAACATACTTAAGACCAGAAGGTAGTTGTTTAAGCTCAATAGAAGACTTAGGTGGCTCTAGTAATTCATCCAGAGGTTTAGGATCAATCGGATCCTCCTCTTCATTAATGAAAAACTGAGTATCGTCCTCTAAATTAGGTTCAATAAATTTCTCAAATGACACAGCCTTAACTTCTTCTATCGGATTTAACTCTGGAGGTGGCTCTGCCTTAGCTTTTAATGCATGAGTTATAGGCACTGAGAGATTAAATCCCTTCCCAAGTTTAATATCTAAATTGCTCGCACAACCTTCTCGCAAAAGCTTTCCTATCGGTAACCCAATCATTACATCAAAATCCCAAACATCAAAGATATAAAAATTCAGTAAAATTCAGAATTCATTAATCACAATAGGAAGAGAACATAAAGCACCTAAACTAGGAATAATATGTCCTGAACGATCTTTCAATAATTTAGTTGTAGAAATTAATGGCATATTGTTGACACTTCTTAGCGCAACCACCAGAGACAGGGTGTTAGGCTATCTCTAATAACGGCGCTAGAAGTGCCTGGGCGTATTTCTTATGTCTATTGGATAATTCCACAAGCGCACAAAATATACCGCTGTAGCACTTCACCCGGGAGTATTCTAAGGTATCGTTATTTATTTTATCCCAAGGGAAAGCGGTTGCTAGGAATTATTAATAAAAAGAGAGATATCCTTAAGTCTATAGCAACTTAGTATCAACTAGTGATAGGGGGGTAAATCGATATATAGAGGAAAGGGTAATCACACCAAGACATAACAAGGTTTTAGGATAACTAAAGATAACTAGTAGAGTATAGCTAGGTGGGAGGACAACGAGTGAGTAAAAGAATCCTATGACACTTACTTTACTCTTGTGAACTATTTATCCAATGGATGAATTATACTAAGACAGCTACCTTACTTCCGGTGTATAGGGGGTAGTGCGAAACAATAGTGGATATAACCTCTACACGAAGCGCCTACTCTCTTATGGGAGCCTACCTTATAAAAACTCGCCTAAAACACGTGGAGGGATACTAAGACTAGACAGGGCTGTCACCACCTGCTAGCACCCACAAACAATCCATGCGACAAGCGGCATTCAAAGGCAAGATCTAATCTAAGCACCACGCTTACACTGAGCCTTACTACTCTAGTTGCGTACCAACAACTAAAGCACCCTATGACAGGCGATGAACTATACACATGAGTTGGTTACAGGATCACTATCTAATATAACTCAACTATAATTTAAGACAAAACACAACAATACTATAATAAATAGTAAAGCACTAAGTAGAGACTTAGTAAAGTAAAGTAAAGATAATATATTGATAAAGATAAAGTCTTACAGAAGGAAAGGTACCAAAGCTATACCAGACTCTCCAGCAGATGACTTCGGAGACTCCGAGCATAGCCCGACTCGACTCTAACTCCCACATTAGACTAATACTACTACTACTACTACTAAAGAGTGGAGCTTCTCTTGTCTCTTGTGGCCCTTGTGTATCTTGGTTGTGTTGAAGAGGGTGATGGCAGCCTCTATTTATAGGGGAGAGTTGAGGGGCGCCACATCAGCGATCCGTGTGCTCATTGCCTCTCCACCCTTGGATGAACCGCCTCAATACCGCCTTAGGATGGACGACAGAGGTGATTTCATCATGTGGAAGACATGCAGGAAGGCAGTGGGGGCCAACCGACCTGTCCAGGCACCAGGGGGTCAGCTGACCCCCTATGACAGGTGGGCCCGACTAGGTGTGGTCCCTACCAGTCATAGAGTATTGCCTTGTCCTGGTTCTGTCTTGATTGTGTTGTTTCACGCCTTGATCCGTGTGCTTTGATTCTCCACTATTGAATGGAAGCACATGTTGATCTGATGGTGGAACTAAGCTGAGTAGGATGTCACACGGGTCCTGCCACGTCACCAGAGCTAGGTGGGCCCATGGCAGGGTCGGTCGACACACACATGGGCCCACTCTGAGCTCTCCTTTCTTCTAAGTGATGTCTTGAGTCATTTTGTTGAAGTGTGATGACTTGGTTGCCAAATACATGGTTTGGCCGACCCATAATATTGGGCTCCAAGTACTCCAATTTGTTCTGTTCTGATCTTCCCTGCATTCACAAGCTAAGAGTACTAAGTGAAACTAGTTATTGATAAAATATGTTCATGATGTGTTTATTCTCCCTTGAATCCGTGGCCTTTTGACGGTGTTTGAATGTGGATTTTCTTGGTATATCCACCGTCAAAAAGATCCCCCAAGCATCCCGAGCAAATAATTAAACTTAGCCTCGGTGGATCTGGAGTTGCTACAATGTTCATATTTCCTTAGTACCAAGTGCACAACAGAATACTTCTCTTTTGAATGAAAAAATTGGCTATAGAAATTCACCCATTTTATCTTAGTCCTTTATGGGGCTAATGACCTTTCCTTTTCCTTAGGTGGTTGAGAGACAGAACAGTTTAACTTGAGCACCACTTTTCTCATTCTTTGCAAGTTTTATACTGGAGGTTTTAACAATGTTTTGCAAAAGAAAACTTAATGTTCCTCATATGGTTCTCTCATGTCGCTCAAATGGTGTATGATTCCTTAACAAGGCACAAAGTAAAGGTTGCCTTCTCTTTATCATCCTACTTCTAAAAATGGCTTATGTGGAGCTTAAGGTAGGAATGAAAGGGTATAGCATACTTACTTTGCATATATTGTAGAGTCAAAGCTTGGATCCAAAGAGAGAAGTGTCATGCCCTTAGATCAAGATGTGAAATTGTGTGGAAAATATAAACTATAGTGCTCCTCTATTTGAAATTGTATCTCTCTCTAATAAATTTTAGAGACATGGCTATCAATTTTCCTTTCTTTATTTATGAGCCTAGACTTGCTCATAAATTTTTCTTTTCTTTTCTATGGACCCTCTTGTGTCCATTTTTCTTTCTTTTTTTTCTTTTCATTTTGCATAGCCTTTTTGTCTCTTCTAGCATAATAACTAAGAGAGATTTACTATGACTTTAACACATGGAGCATTTATTTGGTGGAAATGAAAGGCATGTGGTTGCGTACTTCCAGTGTAGAAGCAGCATATATATGGTGTGTACGTGATCTTGATCTTGGGAGCATGATAAGACTCTCAATATGGGTCAAAATGACTTGACAAAACTCAATACAAAGCAAATAGCTTATGTGGAAGGTTTTAGACATGTGTAGCATATATGGCTGTGGTAGGAATTTATCACCATTGAGGAACAATAAGGTTTTGATTGTTTAAGAAATAAATCTCCAGTAATCATGCATGCTTAGAACAATATTATAGCAGCTCTTGTTTCACTATATCATATCTCACAACAGCTCAGACTTAGTTCTAGCACTTAGCATCCAGAAAGTTTTCAGGTTCATGATGATTTAAATGAGCCAAGTGATCCATACTCAAAGAAGTACTAAGTTGTAGACTAGGCATTAAAGAAATATTAACAGAGCAACTATTCATTATTTCCATGAGGAAAATAAACATTCATGAGACATATGGGAATAAGGGAAATATTTTTTGTATTTTTATCTTATTTATTTATTTATTATATTATTATTTTTATTTTTTTAAATACAATAAATTAAAATAATGTAAATAGCTAGGATAGAATACTTACCTTGGTGGGGGAGAGGATCTCCCCCAAGCTTGTCTTTTTGCTCATTGTGGTGGCGGGTAGTGTTGGAACCATCCCGTCCAGCGTTGTGCTTCTTCATCTTGGATAGCTTGCAATAGTTGGGCATTTTGTTGCACCATATTCAGAGTTGCATCTTGCTCAACTTGTATTGCACCCATGTCATTAATGAGTTGATCCATTTTTGATCCTTGGCTTCGACGTCCCCTCGCCCATGTGGACGGACGGGGAGTGCGCACTCTTGGAGTGTGCTGTTGAGGTTGTTCCGTGGACCCTGAAATGTCCATGGAACTTGTCTCATCGCCTTCTTCTTCATATCTCCCTGCAGCTCATGATGTGCCGCCTTGCTCAAATTGAGCGGCTTGTGACATGCTCCTTGTCACCCTTCTCGATCCTGCAACATTTTGGCTTCTTGCCTCTCGGTCCCAATTTATGGTTAGTGTACGCAGTGCATACAACCGATGCCTCTCACATGGGAGAGAGATTTTGGCTGTATGGCCGGGATAAATCATTTTAAGATCACCATTTTCATCTCTTTTTAGGACTTGAGCACTTATGAAGAAATCTTCGGTTACAATATCTCTAGGAGAAGAAATATATTCGAAGTAGTGTTTTCCATCTAGCAAGTCCATTGTTTCAGTAATGCGAGTGATAAAAAAGTAAAGAATATGGGCTCACTTCTATGG
The DNA here is from genome assembly GCA_038502445.1 of Eremochloa ophiuroides. NCBI lineage: Eukaryota > Viridiplantae > Streptophyta > Magnoliopsida > Poales > Poaceae > Eremochloa > Eremochloa ophiuroides. The sequence goes on from JAHLJS010000002.1 coordinate 59,730,833, forward strand.
AAAATACCAAGCCAAAAGCGGACTAAAATTTTAGCAGGTGAAACTTTTATTTTCTTGGTCATGGCATAGAGCAGTCTTAGTTCATCATTAAGAAGAATTTGCACATTAGAGCCAGGAAGAAGAGTTATGGCCATCCAATAACGGATCAAGCGCAAAGTAGGATTATGAATTTCATCAGTTTTAGGCTCAGAGCAATCATTGGATCTAGTTATAGCTTTCCAGAATTCAGCTTTATCAAATTTCTGTGTGGCATTTACTAGATCTAGATGACAATTGTTATCAAAATCAAGTGCCATACTAAAAACTCCCCAAGTTAAATTATACTCTTGGTTGAACATGCGAAAGTTGACATTATTATTAGTGGCTTGTAAAGAGCATAGGAATTCAATGGTGAGTTTTTCAATTCCATGTTCTTGCACTTCCCAAAAGCTTCCCCCACCCAATTGTATTAAAAACAGTATTAAACTCTGCGGTCATACCTGTGTTGTCCAAAAGGACGGAATCGATGATGCCGGTATGTTCATAACCGCGGTGTGGGATGGAGAGGTACCCTTGGTACTCTTCTTGGTTCAACATGAGGCCGCTCTCAGGGTCGAACGTCCTCTCGGGAGGCACTCCAAAGCTTCATCTTGGTGGAGCTTCTCTTCCTTCATCTTCGTCATGGCGGGGTCATTGGGAGGAACTCCCTATGACACTCTTGGCCTTCTTGAATGCGGAGGAGAACTTCTTCATCTTGCAGCAATGAGATAACACAAGAACACACTAGGACAATAGGGATTAGCGTTAGCGTTAGCGTTCAGGGTATGGCTACCTCCACAAACAAGTTATTGAGAGTAAAGATGAGAGTAAGACAAGCCTCTACTACTACAATATTTTTGGGTTTTTGTTTGAGTGGCTAACCACAACTAAACATGAGAAAGAACTTGCTCAAATAGGGAGAAAAGAGAGATTGTGTGTGGAATTGAGCACACAATGCAAGGGTATTTATAGGGGGAGAAGGGCTGGTGACCAGGCCACTAGGGCCAGGTCGGCCGACCCCACTATGACAGTGTTAGGGCTGCTTTCACCTTTGGACAGGGAATCTATTTGAATTCAAACACAACTTTGCAGACAGGGCTTCAAACATGGGTCAGTCCCATTTTCAGCTTTAAACAGTGTGTTTCATTTTGTCCAGTAAAGTAAAGACTAGTGGTGGACCAAAAGTGATGAAATTTTTAGAGGTTCTCTTGTCTAGTGCTTTATGAAGGAGAAAGGTATATGATAAAAGTGGGGACATGCTTTAAAGTGATTCCCATGGACCATGGGGACACTAATGCATGCTAAAGTGTCCACTTTTCAGAATTTGGATGGTGGTGGATATTGGATTCTCATTGGAGCATGTGAAAGTGGTCATGACCAAAGCTGTCGACCAAATTCAAATTGAGCTGGTGATTAAACTTGAAACAGTGATCAGGACACTAGACCAACATCACCTGAGGTGAGTGGGCCCCATGGTGGGGACCAACACCACCCCAGGTGTGAGCAACACAGTTCTACTCAAGTTTTATTTATCTAATTATTTTATTCTGTCGAAATAAATTATTTCAAAATTTAAATATGAAATGCAATGCAAAAATGCAAGAATTGAAATGCGAAAAGTAAATATGTGATAATTACTAATTTACCTTACCAGCAAGTGCTCCATGTTTTAGGTCCGTAGAGCAGGACCTCTCCTTTTCGGGTTCATTCTTCGGGTGCTTCGATCAGGCCCGGAGATGCGGATCGTGATGATCGCACCTCTTTCTTCCGCCATTCCTTCTTGGTTGATGCTTGTGACTCAGCAGAGTCAGCCTTGTTTACCACCTCAGCCTTATGTTGGCGCTTCTTAGCGTCAGCAGAAAAGTTCGCAAGCGCACGGAAGTACCGTTGTTGCCTTCACCCGGAAGTATTCAGGGTATCGTAATTTCCCAGAAGAACGGTCTTTGTACTTAGTCTCGTAAACTAGTTTACTCAGAAGAGACGGAAGGGATAGCTTGGGTAGAGAGGTTCTTCTAAGGTCAAACGCATATAAGCATTGGAAACTTCCCCACTACTTGCTTGCTTCAGGCCCACTAACGCACCTGGTCTGCCAGGCGATACCAGTATCAGCGCTATTCCATGTCCAAACGTGGGGGTTGCTAGTACGAGTGGACAGGGCTATCACCACCTGCCACCTACCCCTCTGCCCGTGGGCGCGCGCAACATACGAAGGTAGACTCCGACCTAGACACCACGTCTATGAAGGCGACTACTACTCTAGCGGCGTACAAGAACATGCGTCTCTATCAGGAGTCCTCTTACTAGAGCATCCGTCCAAAGGATGAACGACGATCCCCACAAACAAGTAGCTTTATGGAAGTAACATGCTTAATGAATCAAACCAAAGTTGAACACGAACTTCTTACTTCAAGTAGCATGACGATCGTAGAGGTACAAGTTGGATCGAGAGCCGACAAGCCCGGCACTTCGTCCACCCGGAGGCAGAACTGCTTCGACTCCGCTCTCTCTCCAGTTCTTGTCCCTCTCTCACTCCCTATACTAAATTAGCTAGAAGCTAATGGAATGGAGCTTGCTCTTCCTCTCTACATTGTCACCTCTTGTGTTGGTGAATCCATTCATGCCTAGGTGTAGAGAGGAGGCCTGCTTTTGTAGCTTGAGAGGAGGGGGTTCTATGCAAAAGGATCATCCTCACATGGAAAGATCCAAACCGACCTCCAAAGGGTGGTTTCCACATGCCATCTGTGTTGATCGTAGGTGGGACCGTCCTTGGGGAACCGCCTTACACCTGTCAGAAGAAAACTAGGCTCGAGAGGCCCCACCAGGGGTGCGGCCGGTCCCGGGGGTGGCCGGTCCCCTGGTGGGCCCATTTGGCCACCACCTTTTGGGAGCACGTGTGCCTCGTCGATAGCTTCATTTTGACTGGGGATTTAGCTCAATCGGAGTTCGGATGAGTGAGTTATGGCCAAAATACTCAAGCCTACTCGTGGAGTCCTAAATTGGATTTGAACTTATATATATTTTTATTGGGAACTCCAAATAATGCAAATAATATATGCATTTTGATCAGCGCGACGAGCTCTCCGTAATGGTGTTGTCCATTTTATTATTTGAGATAGTTTTATGTTGTGAAAACTCGGATATTCCTGCAACATAGTGGAAAACACCAAAACTCGTGGAACTTGTTAATTAAAGAATATTTTTCTATGATGTTCCATGAATTTATATTATTGTTGGCGGTATAAAATGTGACTTAAGGACCACCAACAAGACCTCCAGACTTAGTCCTTTGCTCATCCTCGAGTAAAGGTTTAAAGGACTAAGATGGGTCATCTCCTTGATATATAACCTGCACATAAGATATTCCAAGCTTCACCTGTACTTGTGAACTTCAAAGTGTCTACCACATTTTCTTGGGTAATTGAATAATGGAACAACATGGATTCAAATCCCCTTGCATCAGTTAGCTCAAAAACTTGGGTTTTTATAAGATTTTTGAAAAAGAAAAGATAGCCTTGCTCCTCAAATGATACTCTAAAATCGCTCATATATGTGTCTAGTTCCTCACCAAGGCATTTTGGAATTGCCTTCTTTAATAACCCATCTCTAAAGATTTTGAGTGGAGTTTTGGGTAGGTATGAAAGTGGGCATACTTGCATCACATATATTGTCAAGTCAAAAACCGAACCACACGGAAATACAAGTCATACACTAGATTGAGATGTGCAAGTGTGTGGCATGGAAGATGATTCCTAATTCTAACTGTTTTTGGAACTCCATGCATCATTACTCTCTTTATTGGATAGATGGATGATTCTTTGAAAAGTATGGGCTATAAAAGGAAATATTCATATATGTATTTTTTTCTTGAATGGGGCTTTGGCTTTCCCGTTTGTTTATTGCTAAATTTTTTTTCTCTCTTTTCGCGCCCCTTGGCATGTGTATATATATATATATATTTTTCTCTTGTTTTTGTGTCCCTTGGCATACTTTTTTTTAAACATAGCCCATATCTTTTCTTAATGCAAACTTTGAATGGAGAGATATCATGATGGAATGCGAGGAGTAATTATCTGGTGGAGGATGAATGCGCGACTCTTAGGGTAAGAGTCGTCATTTTTATTTGGTAGATAGCAAATGCACGGCTCCTAGGGTAAGAGTCGGCATTTTTATTTGGTGGAAGAGTGTACAACTCTTAGGGTAAGAGTTGGCATTTTTGGTGGATGATAGGTGCATGTTGTGCGCAACTCTTAGTGTAAGGGTTGGCATTTTATTGGTGGGTGCGTGTGAATCTCAATAATGGGTGCAAGACCATAATCTCACATAGGTCACAATAATTTCACAAAACTCAATGATCCGACAAGCAGCATATGACTAAAGGTTTGAAGAAGTTAAACATGTCATATGGCCTTGGTGGGAAATTCATTATCATTGAGGAGCATGCCATCTCATTTTGATTTTGTAAAATAAATCCCAAGTCCATCATAAAAAGAGCAAGGTTCAAATCATCCAACTTTATCACATACTCCAATTACTTTAGACAACATGGGGTCCCTATGATACTTGTTCACAAGTTATAGGAATGTTGGCGAGGAATAAGGAGTATGCAAATTTTATCAAAGGATAGCATGGAGATGGCATGTCAGAAGTTTTGCATTTTTAGATTATCAGATTTAAAACTTCAGAACTTAGGGAGATGTGAGGGTAGAGGTGCACAAACCACCGTTGAAGATGAAGGAGGTTTATGGAAGTCATGTGTCCTATCCTTATTGCGTGATGAGTCACTCGGTGTTGTGCAACGTGCAGGGGAGATCTTGAAGGTGTGTTAGGTATGCTTGAGAGATCTCCCCCACACTTATTCTTGTACCTGCTTTATTTTGATAAAAAGAAAACAAAACAAGAGCAACAACAACAAGCAAGGACTCTATTGGCTATAAGACCAGAGAGCAAGAAAGATATTATTATTATTTCTTTTTTATCGAAAACTTGTTCACTCAACTTTTTATAAACAAGGCCAAGATAAAGATGCAGAGAAAGATATGCCTTGGTTTATCTCCATATCAGATTACTTTCATTGATTATGTCAACAACTCAAAGTTCATTGATCAAATTTCAACACCATGTCAAATTTTGATCAAAGAAGGCCATTTTAACCTAAGCACCATGCTTAATTTAAAAAAAAGACCTATGGATGTACCTTATAAGACTACACCCAAACCAGAGTTTATAACATAAGGAAAGGAAGCATGAATTTGTATGACCAAATGAAGACAATTATAAGAAGTTGGTGAACATTTAGTTACCTTCGCATACCTGAGTATATGTACCGGCAATATATATGTATGAGGCGTTGAAGTTGTTGTTGCGGCTAGCATGATGGTTCTGCTCAGGTGATCTCCAAAGCCAGGCCACACACACATCAATACGCATGGGCCATGGGCCTTGATGATACTAGCAAAGGTTCAGAAGAGGGAGACTCCCAATCTTTTTTTTCTTTTTTCGTAGTTCTCTTTCTTCTTCTTTTTTAGTCTCCCTCATCTCTCTTCTTTTTTTCTTTCATTCATTTTTTCTTCTCTTTTTTTTATATCATCTCTATCTCTTTTTTCAATACATATATATCTTAACTCTCTCTCTTTTTTTTTTGCAAGGCAAGGCTGACATCTTCATCATCATTTTTTTGAATGACCCTTTGGTGTGCATGGAACTTGGGTTTCTCACTGTCCTCCCCCACACTTGGACTTTTGCATAAAAGTCAAGTGCAGAGTTAGGGCCTTCTTACGAGTGTGTTCCATTACCTAGGAGTGCATCAATCTTTTGTAGTTGATGTCGTTCCATGTCGTCAAGCATCATATGACCCGAGTTCTTCTTAATCATTCCTGAAATGCTTAGCGACATACCCGAAGGTGCATACTAACTTGACAACATGCCCTCACCATTTAAAGAAGATATATATATATTTTGAAAATAATAATAGTAATAATAATAATAATAATTTATATTTTTTTAAGGATAGTCCGGGGTATCTCCCGGCAGTGCTTAAGTTATGGTCTTAAGCTTGACCGTGGGAACTTCTTCTTGCAGCAATCAATGGTGGTGTAGTTCCCAGCTTTACCACTAATCATAGGCATTAATATTCAAGCTGCAGGGCACGCACCATCGTACTACTACGGGATTTGCAATGTTCATGACAAACATAAGCATTCACAACCACTCTCTCAAAAAGTTGAACAACTAGAATCAAGAGATGGTTGCGAGATCCTCGTAGAAGCAGGTGGTCCGAAGCGAAACAAACTCTGGAGACTTTGAGCATGAAATATGAGGGACCTCAAAACCATGCTTGTTAGCGGGCCCCTTCTTGGCTTCAGAGTTGTTGCTTGGGGCATGTCCGTGGCACGGAAGTTTTCATTCTCAAAAGATATATCATGGAGGATGATCACTTAACCTTGACCTTTATCGAGAACAATGTTCTTGATGGTCAGAGGGACATGCATCTTGTTCGAGCAAGGGCGTAGGAGAAGCATTCAGATGCTCGAACAAGTAGCTTTGCTTCGTCTTTAGATTTTCGAGCAAGTTCTATGGCTGGTAGAAGCACAACTTTCAAACTTCTCATTGGGGCTCCCTTCTTTTTTTATATATAAATGAGATTTTCAAGAGGGTTCCCTATGAGATGATCAAAATCGAGGATGGCATAGATGAGGAAGTATAAGAAACTTCAGTTTCGTTAATTTCCAATGGCACAACCCTCCCACAAAACTCAAAGATGAGTCCGGATGGACTTCTGAAAAGTTTGTCGGTCGGGACTAGCGGCATATCACCCTAAAAGGGTTTCTGCTGGACTGAAAGTAGTCCCAACTGTGAGGTTGTATAGGTCTTTCACGGAAGGCCCCCTTAATGGGCAATACATGGTTGTGGGAGGTGAAAGAATATGAATTTTTTCAGAAGAACGCTTCACTTCCAACAAGCAACAACCGTACTTTCGATGACTCAGCATTAGGGGAGATTCCTAAGAAATGTCAGAATTTTGTGCCAAGAAATGTTTCGAAGTTCTGCCATAATCCTCGAATTTTGATAGCGAACTCCGAAGGATAAAACATTCCTTCCTTCGGTGTTCATGGTTCGGGTGAGGGCTCAACAGACGAATCGAAGGATGGCAAGGGAAAGGATTCGGCTGCTGAGGGCTCTTTAGAACTTGACATGCCCTTGTATGGAGGGGTTTGGGTACGATGACGGGAGAAGCGTGCTTCTCTAGGATGCAAACAAGGATTTTCCTCTATTCCGTCATGGTTTTCATGAAAATGGCCCTCCAACAGTTATGTCAAAGCATAGGGCAGCATCTATGTCTAGATCCGAACAAAGGATATGCAAAAACACATTATCGGATAAAGACAAGTCTAGGTCAGCATGTATAAACATTGTAAACCTGGCTTAGGCTGCACCTATGGACTTCTTCTTTTTGCTCAAAATCGAGGTTTGCCCTTGGTAGAGCGGCGATACGAGACATGGGTAAGAATGAAAGATAAAACTTGATTTTAAGTTCATCCCATTCTCCATTCATACTTTCTGCGGCATCAGTGTACCACTGTTTTGCCTCCCGTTGAGGGAGAACAGAAACAACTTCCACTTAAGAATTTCTTGTGTCATGTCAGGAATGCTTAGGCATGAACACAATTCCTCGAATTTTTGCAAATGGTCAAAAGAATTTTCATGGTCGTGACCAAATAAGGGTTTTGTCCGAATCATAGCTTTGAATCTCGGGTGGAGTTCACAACTGGATGGAAATTTTGGTTTTGAAAAAGAATGTGCTTCAAAGAACTCCCCCTTTGAAGCAGAAGAATTTTGAATTTGGAGCTGGCTTCATGGTGAAGGGATCGGATAAAAAGGAATATTTTGTTTTTATAAAAAGAAAAGATAATTTTTTTTGATAAAACACAAGAATACACGGGTGAACTAGGTTCGGAGATAAATACGACAACCGTTCCCCGGCAACGGCGCCAGAAAGCTTGTTGGCGCTTGTTAGCGTCAGCAGAAAAGTCCGCAAGTGCACGGAAGTACCATTGTAGCCTTCACCCGGAAGTATTCAGGGTATCGTAATTTCCCAGAGGAATGGTCTGTGTACTTAGTCTCGTAAACTAGTTTACTCAGAAGAGACGGAAGGGATAGCTTGGGTAGAGAGGTTCTTCTAAGGTCAAACGCATATAAGCGATGGAAACTTTCCACTACTTGCTTGCTTCAGGCTCATTGACGCACCTGGTCTGCCAGGCGATACCAGTATCAGCGCTATTCCGCGTCTGAACGTGGGGGGATGCTGGTACGAGTGGACAGGGCTGTCACCACCTGCCAGCTACCCCTCTGCCCATGGGCGCGCGCAACATATGAAGGTAGACTCGAACCTAGACACCACGTCTATGAAGGCGACTACTACTCTAGTGGCGTACAGGAACATGCGTCTCTATCAGGACTCCTCTTACTAGAGCATCCGTCCAAAGGACGAACGACGATCCCACAAACAAGTAGCTTTATGGAAGTAACATGCTTAATGAATCAAACCAAAGTTGAACACGAACTTCTTACTTCAAGTAGCAAGACAATCGTAGAGGTACAAGTTGGATCGAGAGCTGACAAGCCCGGCACTTCGTCCACCCGGAGGCAGAACTGCTTCGACTCCGCTCTTTCTCCAGTTCTTGTCCCTCTCTCACTCCCTATACTAAATTAGATAGAAGCTAATGGAATGGAGCTTGCTCTTCCTCTCTACATTGTGACCTCTTGTGTTGGTGAATCCTTTCATGCCTAGGTGTAGAGAGGAGGCCTCCTTTTATAGCTTGAGAGGAGGGGGTTCTATGCAAAAGGATCATCCACACATGGACAGATCCAAACCAACCTCCAAAGGGCGGTTTCCACTTGCCATCTGTGTTGATCGTAGGTGGGACCGTCCTTCGGGAACCACCCTACACCTGTCAGAAGAAAACTGGGCCCGAGAGGTCTCACCAGGGGTGCGGCCGGTCCCAGGGGTAGCCGGTCACCTAGTGGGCCCATCTGGCCACCACCTTTTGGGAGCACATGGGCCTCATCGATAGCTTCTTTTTGACTGGTGATTCAGCCCAATCGGAGTTCGAATGAGTGAGTTATGGCCAAAATACTCAAACCTACTCATGGAGTCCTAAATTGGATTCAATCTTATATATCTTTTTATTGGGAACTCCAAATAATGCAAATAATATATGCATTTTGATCAGCGCGACGAGCTCTCCGCAATGGTGTAGTCCATTTTATTATTTGAGATACTTTTATGTTGTGAAAACTCGGATATTCCTGCAATATAGTGGAAAACACAAAAACTCATGGAACTTGTTAATTAAAGAATATTTTTCTATGATGTTCCATGGATTTATATTATTGTTGGCAGTATAAAATGTGACTTGAGGACCGCCAACACCTTACTTACCAGTTTGGCCTTTTTGACCTTTGGCGGTTGATTCTTTCGGCGGGTTGTATATTGTGGCTTATTTCTCCACAAGTTCTTCCTTGCCTGTTGCATTGACTTATAACCATTGAAAGGACATTTAATTCTCTTACCTGGGAGTTGGAAGTGGACTTGGCCGGATCCCACATAGATGATGGCGTTCACGGTGTTGAGGAACGGCCTTCCCAGGATGACGGGGACTTCGTCATCGCCCCCCATGTCAAGAATGATGAAGTCGGCGGGGATGTATTCGTCTTGAACTTTGACAAGGATGTCCCTTGCCAATCCCTCGGGGAACCGAATGGATTGATCGGCCATCTGCAATTTGACAAATGTGGTACAAAGGTCCCCCTAGCAGATTTTCATACATTACCTTGGACATGATGTTTACTCTAGATCCAAGGTCGCAGAAGGCGTTGTTGAAGGCGTGTGGCCCAATTTCGCAGGTGATGGTAGGGTGGCCAGGGTCACTCTTCTTGGCCATGAATGGCGGGTCAAGAAGGCAACCCGGGTTTTGCCTAACGGGAGGCTTACCAAACCTCGTAGAGATTAACATGACACCCTCAATTGGTTCCTCAGGTTTTCCTGGGATCTTACCTTGTTCGAAGGATGGGACAGCTGCTGCTATTTGAGCTAATTGGGTTTCTATCATCTTATTAATGCTCAATTGATTTTTCAGAGCAGTGTTAAAGCTATCCATTTTCTCACTAAGATTTTCAAGAATCTTATCATTAGCCATTATTTTCTTGTTTATACTATCATTGATTTTAGATTGGCCTAAGACAAGATCTTTAAGAGAAGGTTGGTTACCATAAGAATTATTAAAATTATTGCTGTAACCATTACCTTGATTTTCTTGGTAGAAGGGGTGCGAGTTCCATCCTCCTTGTTGATGGGGTCGATACCCATTGTTGTTGTTGTTGTTGATGAAGCTCACTTCCTCCTTCGTCTCGGGACAATTGTTTCCCGAGTGATCTTCTCCACCACATACCTCGCACCATGGATTAGCTTCGATTGCTCGTGTAGTGGCAGTGGTTCGAATGGCCTCTTGTTCCTTTTGGAACCTTCCTCAATCTTCTTATCAAGAGGTCCATTTTTGCTGAGAGCATGTCCACCTCATGAACGGTGTGCATACCCCTTTTCTTGGGCTAGAGTCTCTCCTCATTCCATCCATGGTTGATAACCATCTTTTCAATGAGGTCTTTGGCATCCTTGACACTGTGTTGCAGGAATGCTCCTCCAGCGGCAGCATCAATGTGACTACGGACTAATCCAGTCAGCCCATGGTAGAAACCTTGGATTAGGTGCCATTCTTCAATTCCATGATGAGGACAAGCACGAATGTACTCCTGGAGGCGTTCCCATGCTTCGGGAATCGTCTCGTCAGCTTGCTGTTGAAAGCTTGAGATCTTTCCACGAAGAGCGCTGGTTTTGTCCATTGGAAAGAATTTCTTGAAAAATGCATTGGCGCACTTCTCTCAGGTGGTAGCTTCATTCTTGTTGGCATAGAACCCTTGCTTCGCCTTCCCAAGAAGTGAGAATGGGAACAGGCGAAGACGAATGGCATCAGCCAAGACATTCTTGATAGTGAAGGTAACACACACCCCTAGGAAGTGCTAGAGATGGGCATTGGCGTCTTCATGCGGCTTCCCACAGAATGGATTGGCTTGCACCATGTTGATCAAAGCTAGCTTGAGCACAAAGGTAGCATCCCCCAAGTTGAGCTGCAGACCGGTGGCAATGTTGTCAGCCGACGGTGCAGAGAACTCAGAGATGGTCTTTTGGGCCATAGTTTCCTTGGTTGATAGTGCGGAGCCTCTTTCCTCGAACGGATTCAGGTTTGAGATGAAACTTTGAGGTGGAACTTGGTGGCATCTAGTTCTCCTCAACAATTGCACAGGATCTTCAATAAAATTTGACGGCAATTGGAAACCGCTCATGTCTTCACGATAACGAGAAACACAGACAGGGTTAAGCCCCTAACACTAATCGATAACTAAATTGATAGTAGACTCCGGATTCAATTTTTATTAATATTCCTAGACTGATGCTTTCCCCGGCAACGGCACCAGAAATGCTTGTTGACACTTCTTAGCGCAACCACCAGAGACAGGGTGTTAGGCTATCTATGATAACAGTACCAGAAGTGCCTTGGGGTATTTCTTATGTCTATTGGATAATTCCGCAAGTGCACAGAATATACTGCTGTAGCACTTCACCCGAGAGTATTCCAAGGTATCGTTATTTATTTTATCCCAAGGGAAAGCGGTTGCTAGGAATAATTAACAAAAAGAGGGAGATCCTTAAGTCTATAGCAACTTAGTATCAACTAGGGTAATGACACCATGACACGACAAGGTTTTAGGATAACTAAAGATAACTAGTAGAGTATAGCTAGGTGGGAGGACAACTGTTGGTGGTCCTTAGCAACTAAAATACAACATCATTTTAATACTAAAACAAATAGAAAGTAGGGCTTTTATCTAACTTTTCCACAAGTTTTGTTGTATATGTAACTTGCAGGTCTGACACGTGGAAATACATAAAATTCACAAGAAAGCGCACTACCGGAAAGCGTATTCAGAAAAGGAGCAAACCAAACGAGAAAGCCCACCTAAGAACTGAACTGGATCCATCTGTAACCGCGGGGGTGGTCCAGGCCCAGGGAGCAACCGACCACCCGAAGGCGGTGGCTAGCAGGCCTAGCCAGGGGACCGACCGCCGCCGGGTGCGGCCGCCCCCCTGGTGGGGCCTCCCGGACCCAGTCTTCAGTGGCGGTGCTCTAGGCGGTTTGCCAAGGACAGTTTCACCTCCTTCCAAGTTTAGAGACGACAAACAATCCTAGTTCAACTATAAATAGATGGTGCTCTCATTCAACACACACACCATCATTTGGAGCCATTTACCTCACCTCTCACTAGTATTCTTTAGATTACTTTTAGTATTAGAGCAAGGCAAGAGCTAGCAAGGAGAGTTTGTATCCTTGGGAGAAGAATGAACACCTCGGTATGAATACAATGCAGTTCTCTTCCAAGTTCAAGTTCTTATCTTATTTATATAGCAATGCATATGAACTAGAGTATAGTCTTGGTCATGTTATGATCATGATATATGAACTAGCATATAGTTTATGTGTTATGTTCTCGATATGTTCATCGTTGTTCTTCATCATTCATCGACCTAGTATGAATAGAGGAAGAACTAGGGATGAGGTGACGGTTGGTCGTGCCTTCTCGATTGCTCTTAGCCTAGCCTGTCACTCCGAAGGGGTGGGGTCCTAGGGGGTTAGGAGTTGTTTCCAAGTACGCGAGCATGGTGCTCGGGTACGTGGAGATCGGCGAATATTTCGGTATCCCACAGGCAGAGGGGTAGGTGGGTAGGTGGTGACAGCCCTCTCCATCCCTAGCACTCCCCCACGTTTGGATATTGGGTAGGAGTTCGTAAAGTCTCTATCGGCTGGCAGACCAGCTGCGGGGATCTCCCTGTCATCCCAGACATAGTCCTGATACTAGACATGCTAGTTAGATGTTTACTAAGAGTTCTTTGCATAGTTATATATGACCAATGCCTGCTCAATTAGATATATTCTTTTATTCTTTACTTCTCCTTTATCCTTGAGGTCGGCTCAGATGTGTGTCCGCTATCTTTGAACTATGATTTACCCCTGCCTATGCTATGTCTACCTATGCATTCAATAAGTGATCATGTTTATACCAAAACTAGATGCATTCGTCCTGCCCTCCAGTTGGCGGTCCTTAGCAACATAAATATAACATCATTTTAATACTAAAACAAATAGAGAATAGGGCTTTATCTAATCTTTCCACGAGTTTTGTTGTGTACCTAATTTATAGGGATAGCACGTGGAAATGCATGGAAATCTCAAGGAAAGCGCACTTCCAGGAAGCGTATTCAAAGAAGGCACAAATTAAGAAAATGAGAAAGCCCAAATTAGACAATAAACCAAATACATTCGCAACCACGGGGGAGGCCTAGGCCCACAGAGGAACCGACCACCCGAAGGCAGTGGCCAGATGGCACTCCCCAGGGATCGACCAACCCCGGGCGCGGCCGCCCCCTGGTGGTTTCTCCCGGGCCCATCCTCCTCAGGCGGTGCTCATGGCGGTTTGGCAAAGGCGGTTTCACCTCCTTCCATACTTAGAACGCCCAAACCGCCCTAGTTGGACAATAAAAGAGAGGAAGAGCTCCTTCCAACACACACCATCATTTGGAGCCATTTACCTCACCTGTCACTAGTATTCTTTAGATTAGTTTTAGTATTAAAGCAAGGCAGGAGCTAGCAAGGAGAGTTTGTATCCTTGGGAGAAGAAGGAACACCTCGGTATGAATACAATGCAGTTCTCTTCCAAGTTCAAGTTCTTATCTTATTTAAATAGCAATGCATATGAACTAGAGTATAGTCTTGGTCATGTTATGATCATGATATATGAACTAGCATATAGTTTATGTGTTATGTTCTCGATATGTTCATCGTTGTTCTTCATCCTTCATCGACTTAGTATGAATAGAGGAAGAACTAGGGATGAGGTGACGGTTCGTCGTGCCTTCTCGATTGCTCTTAGCCTAGCCTGTCACTCCGAAGGGGTGGGGTCCTAGGGGGTTAGGAGTTGTTTCCAAGTACGCGAGCATGGTGCTCGGGTACGCGGAGATCGGCGAATATGTCGGTATCCCGCGGGCAGAGGGGTAGGTGGGTAGGTGGTGACAGCCCTCTCCATCCCTAGCACTCCCCCACGTTTGGATATTGGTTAGGAGTTCGTAAAGTCTCTATCGGCTGGCAGACCAGCTGTGGGGATCTCTCTGTCATCCCAGACTTAGTCCTGATACTAGACATGCCAGTTAGATGTTTACTAAGAGTTCTTTGCATAGTTATATATGACCAATGCCTGCTCAATTAGATATATTCTTTTATTCTTTTTTTCTCCTTTATCCTTGAGGTCGGCTCAGATGTGTGTCCGCTATCTTTGAACTATGATTTACCCCTGCCTATGCTATGTGTACCTATGCATTCAATAAGTGATCATGTTTATACCAAAGCTAGATGCATTCGTCCTGCCCTCCTGTTGGCGGTCCTTAGCAACATAAATATAACATCATTTTAATACTAAAACAAATAGAGAATAGGGCTTTATCTAATCTTTCCACGAGTTTTGTTGTGTACCTAATTTATAGGGATAGCACGTGGAAATGCATGGAAATCTCAAGAGAAGCGCACTTCCAGGAAGCGTATTCAAAGAAGGCGCAAACTAAGAAAATGAGAAAGCCCAAATTAGACAATAAACCAAGTCCATTCGCAACCACGGGGGAGGCCCAGGCCTACAGAGGAACCGACCAGCCGAAGGCGGTGGCCAGATGGCACTACCCAGGGATCGACCGCCGCCGGGCGCGGCCGCCCCCCGGTGGGTTCTCCCGGGCCCGCCCTCCTCAGGCGGTGCTGATGGCGGTTTGGCAAAGGCGGTTTCACCTCCTTCCGTACTTAGAACGTCGAAACCGCCCTAGTTGGACTATAAAAGAGAGGGAGAGCTCCCTCCAACACACACCATCATTTGGAGCCATTTACCTCACCTCTCACTAGTATTCTTTAGATTAGTTTTAGTATTAGAGCAAGGCAAAAGCCAGCAAGGAGAGTTTGTATCCTTGGGAGAAGAAGGAACACCTCGGTATGAATACAATGCAGTTCTCTTCCAAGTTCAAGTTCTTATTTTATTTATATAGCAATGCATATGAACTAGAGTATAGTCTTGGTCATGTTATGATCATGATATATGAACTAGCATATAGTTTATGCGTTATGTTCTCGATATGTTCATCATTGTTCTTCATCGTTCATCGACTTAGTATGAATAGAGGAAGAACTAGGGATGAGGTGACGGTTCGTCGTGCCTTCTCGATTGCTCTTAGCCTAGCCTATCACTCCGAAGGGGTGGGGTCCTAGGGGGTTAGGAGTTGTTTCCAAGTACGCGAGCATGGTGCTCGGGTACGCGGAGATCGGCGAATATGTCGGTATCCCACGGGCAGAGGGGTAGGTGGGTAGGTGGTGACAGCCCTCTCCATCCCTAGCACTGCCCCACGTTCGGATATTGGGTAGGAGTTCGTAAAGTCTCCATCAGCTGGCAGACCAGCTGCGGGGATCTCCCTGTCATCCCAGACTTAGTCCTGCTACTAGACATGCTAGTTAGATGTTTACTAACAGTCCTTTGCATAGTTATATATGACAAATGCCTGCTCAATTAGATATACTCTTTTATTCTTTATTTCTCCTTTATCCTTGAGGTCGGCTCAGATGTGTGTCCGCTATCTTTGAACTATGATTTACCCCTGCCTATGCTATGTCTACCTATGCATTCAATAAGTGATCATGTTTATACCAAAGCTAGATGCATTCGTCCTGCCCTCCTGTTGGCGGTCCTTAGCAACATAAATATAACATCATTTTAATACTAAAACAAATAGAGAATAGGGCTTTATCTAATCTTTCCATGAGTTTTGTTGTGTACCTAATTTACAGGGATAGCACGTGGAAATGCATGGAAATCTCAAGGAAAGCGCACTTCCAGGAAGCGTATTCAAAGAAGGCGCAAACTAAGAAAATGGGAAAGCCCAAATTAGACAATAAACCAAATCCATTCGCAACCACGGGGGAGGCCCAGGCCCATAGAGGAACCGGCCACCCGAAGGCGGTGGCCAGATGGCACTACCCAGGGATCGACCGCCCCCCTGGTGGGTTCTCCCGGGCCCACCCTCCTCAGGCGGTGCTCATGGCGGTTTGGCAAAGGCGGTTTCACCACCTTCCATCCTTAGAATGCCCAAACCGCCCTAGTTGGACTATAAAAGAGAGGGAGAGCTCCCTCCAACACACACCATCATTTGGAGCCATTTACCTCACCTCTCACTAGTATTCTTTAGATTAGTTTTAGTATTAGAGCAAGGCAAGAGCTAGCAAGGAGAGTTTGTATCCTTGGGAGAAGAAGGAACACCTCGGTATTAATACAATGCAGTTCTCTTCCAAGTTCAAGTTCTTATCTTATTTATATAGCAATGCATATGAACTAGAGTATAGTCTTGGTCATGTTATGATCATGATATATGAACTAGCATATAGATTATGCGTTATGTTCACCATATGTTCATCGTTGTTCTTCATCGTTCATCGACTTTGTATGACTAGAGGAAGAACTAGGGATGAGGTGACGGTTTGTCGTGCCTTCTCGATTGCTCTTAGCCTAGCCTGTCACTCCGAAGGAGTGGGGTCCTAGGGGGTTAGGAGTTGTTTCCATGTACGCGAGCATGGTGCTCGGGTACGCGGAGATCGGCGAATATGTCGGTATCCCACGGGCAGAGGGGTAGGTGGGTAGGTGGTGACAGCCCTCTCCATCCCTAGCACTCCCCCACGTTTGGATATTGGTTAGGAGTTCGTAAAGTCTCTATCGGCTGGCAGACCAGCTGTGGGGATCTCTCTGTCATCCCAGACTTAGTCCTGATACTAGACATGCCAGTTAGATGTTTACTCAGAGTTCTTTGCATAGTTATATATGACCAATGCCTGCTCAATTAGATATATTCTTTTATTCTTTATTTCTCCTTTATCCTAGAGGTCGGCTCAGATGTGTGTCCGCTATCTTTGAACTATGATTTACCCCTGCCTATGCTATGTCTACCTATGCATTCAATAAGTGATCATGTTTATACCAAAGCTAGATGCATTCGTCCTGCCCTCCTGTTGGCGGTCCTTAGCAACATAAATATAACATCATTTTAATACTAAAACAAATAGAGAATAGGGCTTTATCTAATCTTTCCACGAGTTTTGTTGTGTACCTAATTTACAGGGATAGCACGTGGAAATGCATGGAAATCTCAAGAGAAGCGCACTTCCAGGAAGCGTATTCAAAGAAGGCGCAAGCTAAGAAAATGAGAAAGCCCAAATTAGACAATAAACCAAATCCATTCGCAACCACGGGGGAGGCCCAGGCCCACAGAGGAACCGACCACCCGAAGGCGGTGGCCAGATGGCACTACCCAGGGATCGACCGCCGCCGGGCACGGCCGCCCCCCGGTGGGTTCTCCTGGGCCCGCCCTCCTCAGGCGGTGCTGATGGCGGTTTGGCAAAGGCGGTTTCACCTCCTTCCATACTTAGAACGTCAAAACCGCCCTAGTTGGACTATAAAAGAGAGGGAGAGCTCCCTCCAACACACACCATCATTTGGAGCCATTTACCTCACCTCTCACTAGTATTCTTTAGATTAGTTTAAGTATTAGAGCAAGGCAAAAGCCAGCAAGGAGAGTTTGTATCCTTGGGAGAAGAAGGAACACCTCGGTATGAATACAATGCAGTTCTCTTCCAAGTTCAAGTTCTTATTTTATTTATATAGCAATGCATATGAACTAGAGTATAGTCTTGGTCATGTTATGATCATGATATATGAACTAGCATATAGTTTATGCGTTATGTTCTCGATATGTTCATCATTGTTCTTCATCGTTCATCGACTTAGTATGAATAGAGGAAGAACTAGGGATGAGGTGACGGTTCGTCGTGCCTTCTCTATTGCTCTTAGCCTAGCCTATCACTCCGAAGGGGTGGGGTCCTAGGGGGTTAGGAGTTGTTTCCAAGTACGCGAGCATGGTGCTCGGGTACGCGGAGATCGGCGAATATGTCGGTATCCCACGGGCAGAGGGGTAGGTGGGTAGGTGGTGACAGCCCTCTCCATCCCTAGCACTGCCCCACGTTTGGATATTGGGTAGGAGTTCGTAAAGTCTCTATCAGCTGGCAGACCAGCTGCGGGGATCTCCCTGTCATCCCAGATTTAGTCCTGATACTAGACATGCTAGTTAGATGTTTACTAACAGTCCTTTGCATAGTTATATATGACAGATGCCTGCTCAATTAGATATATTCTTTTATTCTTTATTTCTCCTTTATCCTTGAGGTCGTCTCAGATGTGTGTCCACTATCTTTGAACTATGATTTACCCCTGCCTATGCTATGTCTACCTATGCATTCAATAAGTGATCATGTTTATACCAAAACTAGATGCATTCGTCCTGCCCTCCTGTTGGCGGTCCTTAGCAACATAAATATAACATCATTTTAATACTAAAACAAATAGAGAATAGGGTTTTATCTAATCTTTCCACGAGTTTTGTTGTGTACCTAATTTACAGGGATAGCACGTGGAAATGCATGGAAATCTCAAGGAAAGCGCACTTCCAGGAAGCGTATTCAAAGAAGGCGCAAACTAAGAAAATGAGAAAGCCCAAATTAGACAATAAACCAAATCCATTCGCAACCACGGGGGAGGCCCAGGCCCACAGAGGAACCGACCACCCGAAGGCGGTGGCCAGATGGCACTACCCAGGGATCGACCGCCCCCTGGTGGGTTCTCCCGGGCCCACCCTCCTCAGCCGGTGCTCATGGCGGTTTGGCAAAGGCGGTTTCACCTCCTTCCATACTTAGAACGCCCAAACAGCCCTAGTTGGACTATAAAAGAGAGGGAGAGCTCCCTCCAACACACACCATCATTTGGAGCCATTTACCTCACCTCTCACTAGTATTCTTTAGATTAGTTTTAGTATTAGAGCAAGGCAAGAGCTAGCAAGGAGAGTTTGTATCCTTGGGAGAAGAAGGAACACCTCGGTATGAATACAATGCAGTTCTCTTCCAAGTTCAAGTTCTTATCTTATTTATATAGCAATGCATATGAACTAGAGTATAGTCTTGGTCATGTTATGATCATGATATATGAACTAGCATATAGTTTATGCGTTATGTTCTCGATATGTTCATCGTTGTTCTTCATCGTTCATCAACTTAGTATGAATAGAGGAAGAACTAGGGATGAGGTGACGGTTTGTCGTGCCTTCTCGATTGCTCTTGGCCTAGCCTGTCACTCCGAAGGGGTGGGGTCCTAGGGGGTTAGGAGTTGTTTCCAAGTACGCGAGCATGGTGCTCGGGTACGCGGAGATCGGCGAATATGTCGGTATCCCATGGGCAGAGGGGTAGGTGGGTAGGTGGTGACAGCCCTCTCCATCCCTAGCACTCCCCCACGTTCGGATATTGGGTAGGAGTTCGTAAAGTCTCTATTGGCTGGCAGACCAGCTGCGGGGATCTCCCTGTCATCTCAGACTTAGTCCTGATACTAGACATGCTAGTTAGATGTTTACTAATAGTCCTTTACATAGTTATATATGACCAATGCCTGCTCAATTAGATATATTCTCTTATTCTTTATTTCTCTTTTATCCTTGAGGTCGGCTCAGATGTGTGTCCGCTATCTTTGAACTATGATTTACCCTTGCCTATGCTATGTCTACCTATGCATTCAATAAGTGATCATGTTTATACCAAAGCTAGATGCATTGGTCCTGCCCTCCTGTTGGCGGTCCTTAGCAACATAAATATAACATCATTTTAATACTAAAACAAATAGAGAATAGGGCTTTATCTAATCTTTCCATGAGTTTTGTTGTGTACCTAATTTACAGGGATAGCACGTGGAAATGCATGGAAATCTCAAGGAAAGTGTAACACCCCAGGTGTTAGTCACGAGCTAACCAGCGAGTGTGGACCTAATCAAGTTATTTCAATCAATGATCCTAATCACTATTTCATATTCATCTCCATCTACCTTGATCATTGGAGAAGTTGAATGAAGATTTAAATTGGATAGTCACATGAGATGACAAGCCCTCTGCTTGATTGGATTGCAGGACTACGTGAACATGAGCATGCAAAGCCAACCAAACCTTGCAACATTGACCAAACAACTCTATTTGAACTCTACAACAAAAGTCATGAAGGACTCATGTTGAGCAAATGCCAAGAAAATACCTTTATTGGCCTAAACATCTACTTTGAGCTCTCTAATTACATTAGTTTGACCAAAGTGGAAATATTATTTTGGAGCAAGATATGAAGTTTGACCCAAAATAAAAGTTACAGATATTTTGGAGTACAACAAATGTTATTTAGGGACCAAGTCATGATTCAAGCTCTAAGTGCCCCAAAAAGTGGACACAAGACAGAAGAAAAATCTGATTACAGGACTTGATTAAATTCAAAGTCTGAAAATGGTGTTGATTTCATGGCCTTTCCATGTTCTCCAAATTTCGTTAAGCAACTTGAGTTGGACCAAATATAAAAGTTGTCACAAACTCTTTGGAGCACAACATATTCAAATTTGAGGTCAATCCGACTTCGTTTGACAAGAGTTGCCACTCGATCTTTGATCGTAATTAGCTTGTTGACA
Source organism: Eremochloa ophiuroides (assembly GCA_038502445.1). Taxonomy (NCBI): domain Eukaryota; kingdom Viridiplantae; phylum Streptophyta; class Magnoliopsida; order Poales; family Poaceae; genus Eremochloa; species Eremochloa ophiuroides. The sequence continues at coordinate 59,751,575 of JAHLJS010000002.1, forward strand.
GCATCAAATTTAGAGCTAATTATCTCCTAATTGGGTGATCAAACTGCCGAGCACCCTTAATCAAAGATGGAGATCATTTGGAGGGCTCCAACTTTGCTATAGGCGCTCAGAACCGAATGTACTCCGGAATATGCTGTTTCAGTGTTCGAATCGGAGCAGAACGACATCCGCCACGTGCTCGTCGTAATGGCTCAAAGGTGGACACACGGCCGACGCTCTCTGTCCGCGCCCACACCATTGTCGCCCATCCCATCTCTCTCCTGCCGGCGCTGCTGCCTGAAAGGGGACGAGCACCAAGGCGCTCCACTCCATCCTCTCGCCCCTCTGCTCATTTCCTCACTCTTCCATTCACCTCTCTCGCCCTCTCGCTCGCCTTTTACCGTTCTGCGCGCGAGCAGAGAGCTCGCCCGCCATTGCCGGCCATGCGGAGCTCGAGCTCGCCGTCGTTCTCGTCCCATGGCAAAAATCGACTGCGCCATCGCTTTCCTCGCCTCGCACTGCCTCCTATGAGCCCTTTACTTGGAGCTCCCCGTCACCGGAGCCTCGCGGCCGGCGGAGCCGTCGCCAGCGGCCCGCCTGCTATTGTGGTCAGGCCGCCACGAGCCGCGCCGTGCCAAGCCACGGGCACCGGTAGGTGCGCCGGGGGTCAGGCTAGCTCCGGCCCCGCGCTGTCGCCGTTGGCCGCCTCCTCGCCGGAGTTTGGCCGAGCCGGCCGAGCGCCTTCCCCGCGCGCGTCGGAGGAAGACGAAGAGCAGCAGGCCGACTCCCTCACTCTCTCTTTGTGTGTATGACAGGTGGGGTCCAGCGGTCAGCGGGTCCCGCGTGTCAGCGTCGCTGGAGAGTTTGCCGGGTGCATGGACCGTGTGGATCTAGCGGAATCAGGGGTTAAATGTGAATTCGGTTTTCATTTCAGATTTCGTGTTAGATCTTGTAAATTCAAAATCTCGAGTTTGGAGCGTGCAAAAATGATGAGGCTTGTTTTGTTGGGTTCGTGGTAAAGTTTTCTACATGTTAGTATAGTTGGTTGTGTCATGCATGACTATATTTATGCTGTAGAAATTCATTATTGAAATGTGGTTTAGAAGTTCATTTAAATTATCCCGATCCACATTTTGAGAAATATATGTCCAAAAATCATGATTCCAATTTTGTTAGTCTTCTAATGACATGCACTAGCTCATAAAAATATAAAACATATAGGTTGTTTACTATTTTATTGGTGTTTCACATTTATCTTTTTAAATAGGACATAATTGGTTGAATTGCTTGTTATTTTTGTATCTGAAGTTATATTGCTCCAAATGATATGAAAATTTATTTGTAGACTCTTGGTATGTTGTGTGATGTCTGGTTAAATTTTTGGGATTTATGGCACAAGTATGACTGAGTTATTGATTTATCTTATTTTATGCCTAATAAGTAGTTTTAAATGTGTAATAATTATTATATAGGTGTAAAAATGGAAAATGGTGCTCCTCTACCTTTGTGTGATATTGTAGTAACCTTAGAAACAATAATATGGTCATGTGTTTGAATAAAATGTTGAGTTTCACATTTATCTCACTCTCCAATGAATTGTTGCATTATAAACTTGTTTATTTTGTAATAATTAAATTATGGAACCTGAGCATGTAAGATTTGAACCTTGGTCATGATTTGTAATCACCTAGCTCTCATAAAAGTTTGGGACTCATTTGAGATGTTTACCATATAACTTAAATAATTAAATAATGGGTTTTTATGTAATAATGAGTGAATAATTAGAGACAACTGAATGCATATATGTTTCTTGTGATTCCTTAATATGTTTTGGTCTGAGATGACTCTTGTATGACCATGTAATCATGTTTGGAGCTATCTAAATAGCTCATTCCTATGTGTGCTTAGGTGATAAATAAGGGAAAAGCATGTTTTGCTTATATGCTGAAAATGGCTGCAGGCATAGTCCCTGTTGTTGTGATGATTTACCTAGGAAAATGATGTTGCATGTAAATGTGTTCTATATAAAAGTTGTAGCTAACTTCTATATCTAGTTTGTCCTAAAATTTATTGGTCATAGGCCTAATAGTTTAGGAGTTATGGCTTTTGGAAGTCTGCTGTCAGGTTTTGCCAATTTTCTGTCTAGATCTGATTGATTTCATTATTGGACTAAGTTATGCTTTGAATCACTTCTTGGTGATAACAGAGAAGTTGTAGTGCTTTTCCTATAGTTTCTAAATTGTCTAGGATCATCCCTTTTGGTGGTCTATATCTCTAGTTTTGATTGTTTGAAGTGGGAGGACAGAATCTGTCCTTGTCTGGACAGAGCTGTCTTCTTTGTGTTGTTTGACCTTTATATGAATTAAATCATCTGAAGAGGATCATACCAAAGTTGTAGAAAATTTCAATAGCTTTCCAGAAAGGCTTAGATCGCCCTGGTTGGATGTACATAGCTTCAGTTATGGTTAAATCTTGTGCTTACTGTCTGCTGCCCATAAACTGCTTGTGTGGGATTATGATTGCTTTGATTTTGCTTTGCTTGGTGTGATTGTTAGCTTATGGTTCAGTGATGGTAGATTAACCTGCCTTGTATTACTTCCTCTTATTCATACATGTGCATTTTGCATCTCATTTAGGTACGCTAGATGATGAACACGTGGAGTGAAGGACATGATGATGGAACTAACCACAAGACGGTGTGGTGGACTAATCACGAAGGTGGATGGACTAACCGATTGCTTGGATGGGAAATGCTCGTCGAACAAGTGTCATCTAACAAACACTAACTTAGTGTTGAACCCCAGGCAAGCCCCGGAGCATCCCTAAGCCGCCACCTATCTCTTTTTATAAATGCACCGGTCTTTATTAAATCGTATGTTTGGGCATTTAAGTATAGGAGTTGGTTTGAAACCGTTGCTGCATATCTACCTTGTCTACTATATATATGAACCTGATACTATTACTAGACAGGTGACCGATCTTATGCTTAGCCCTGCTTAGACCGGTAGAAGTCAGGTGATTTCCTGTCATCCGCAAGAAAGGCGGGTGATTTCCTGTCATCTGCGAGTGTAGGTGGTGACTGACGAGATCCACATGGTTGGCTATATGTGTCACCATGCCACAATGAAATAATGAGAGAATCAAGGCTAGGTAGCGGGGAGCTGCATGACATGGGTCATGTTGACTTCGGTGCTGCTTGCGGCCGACTAGGACTGAGGCCACCAGACATCAGTTGAGATTGAAGGACGTCGTCACATAGCTGGCCAGATAAGTCGTTCTGACCGCGAAGCCGAGTCTTTCTTTCTGAGCCGGGAATTGGTGCGACTAGGCAGACATATTCTGGAGGTAGGAAGGATGTGCGGAGACACCATCTTACCAAGGGCAGGTCAGGGACCTGATGCATCCTGGAAGTGGGTTGGTCTCTGAGAATATGGTCCCCGCCAAGCCCGCGACATATTGTGTCTCAGAAGGATTTAACGGTGGCCCAAGAAGCCAGTGGCTCGGCTGACAGGGTTTGTGATTGGCATATTTGCCAGCTAGTGCAATCGATTCGAATTGCCATCTCTCCTGGTTAGTGAGAAACTGAACTGATTTTCTGGTGAGGTAGAGGTTAACAACTTGAACGTGATTATTGGTGAGATGAGGTTGATATCTGTGGATATCGGAAATCATATGGTTTTATTGATTGCTATAATATCAAGTGATTGTTTAGTATAGCTGCAAACCTTAGCTTAATAGCTTAACTGAAATCGAAGCTGAATCACATCTAAAACTTATAAGTTGAGGAACTATTGTAGTAATGCTTTTTATGCAAAAATGTTGCTATCCTCTGAGCTCCACCAAATAAGCCTTGCATATCCTTGAGAGTCTTTTTATTTACTTCCTGTCGGGTAAGTCTAGCTGAGTACAATTGAGTACTCAGGGTTTTATTCCCAATGTTGCAGGAGGAATGCTTGGTTGACTAAAGAGTTACTTCTATCCTTCGGGAGAGGAAGACTAGACCTTGGGCAAGGTCATGTTATCTGTCTCATCTATATTGCTGAGACTGGTCGACACTTGGCACTGTATTATGAAATTAAGCTTATGTAAATTGATTTCGTTTCCGCTATCGAACTTTTATGTAAAAGTTTATCTTGTACTCTGATGTACTTGAAATATGTGCGAATCTATGTATCATGTGTATGTGTACTGCTGAGTTTTTGCGATCCTTGGGGTATGTACTGTGTAAAAGTTTGAAATCCTTCGAGGTTTCACGGACTACCGGGTTTATATTGGCTCAAGTGTGGCTTGATAGCTGGGAAAACAGCTGTCGCTGTACTTGTGCTCGTATAAATTGGTCAGTTCTGTTACAGAAAGCGCACTTCCAGGAAGCAGTGTCTTGTACTACTCATTTCTTGTTGCGCAGTACGGAACATGAAAGCACCTTTTTTGCTTCGCCCATCTCTGCCAAGTTTCTTTGGTTCTGCTTCGTCATGCCCTTTTGGGGGTGTGAGTCAATCCGCCGCTTGCTTCAAGCGTTCCTTGACATGGCTTCTGAATCTGGTAAGCACACCTTTCGAGAAAATTAGACGGGGGGGGGGGGCAGCATCGCATTCCTCCTCTCTCAGGCATTGAGGAGTTGGCTCATCCATGCCGTTCCCCCCATTCTATGCTGACCCGGGCACTCTCATCTTTCAACCCCACCGTCACTTTGAATTTAGTGGGAAACCTTCCCGCACGGTTCGGAGAGCACTGAAGACGGTTGCAGGCTCGCTCGCTCCATTCTTACGCTCGCTGGCTGGTGAGGCAGAGTTGGTATGGCACTGGCCGGCTGCTAATGGTCACTATTGAATTCAACTGGCTAACCGCTCCTCGTCTAAGCAATTTGCTCTCTTACCGGTGTGGTGCGTATTCAAAGAAGGCGCAAACTAAGAAAATGAGAAAGCCCAAATTAGATAATAAACCAAATCCATTCGCAACCATGGGGAAGGCCCAGGCCCACAGAGGAACCGACCACCCGAAGGCGGTGGACAGATGGCACTCCCCAGGGATAGACCGCCCCCGGGCGCGGCCGCCGCCTTGGTGGGTTCTCCCGGGCCCATCCTCCTCAGGCGGTGCTCATGGTGGTTTGGCAAAGGCGGTTTCACCTCCTTCCATACTTAGAACGCCCAAACCGCCCTAGTTGGACTATAAAAGAGAGGGAGAGCTCCCTCGAACACACACCATCATTTGGAGCCATTTACCTCACCTCTCACTAGTATTCTTTAGATTAGTTTTAGTATTAGAGCAAGGCAAGAGCTAGCAAGAAGAGTTTGTATCCTTGGGAGAAGAAGGAACACCTCGGTATGAATACAATGCAGTTCTCTTCCAAGTTCAAGTTCTTATCTTATTTATATAGCAATGCATATGAACTAGAGTATAGTCTTGATCATGTTATGATCATGATATATGAACTAGCATATAGTTTATGTGTTATGTTCTCGATATGTTCATCGTTGTTCTTCATCGTTCATCTACATACTATGAATAGTGGAAGAACTAGGGATGAGGTGACGGTTCGTCGTGACTTCTCGATTGCTCTTAGCCTAGCCTGTCACTCCTGAAGGGGTGGGGTCCTAGGGGGTTTGGAGTTGTTTCCTAAGTACGCGAGCATGGTGGTCGGGTACTTCCGAGATTGTCGAATATGTCAGTATCCCATGGGCAGAGGGGTAGGTGGGTAGGTGGTGATAGCCCTCTCCATCCCTAGCAGTCCCCCACGTTCGGATATTGGATAGGAGTTCGTAAAGTCTCTATCAGCAGGCAGACCAGCTGCGGGGTTCTCCCTGTCATCCTAGACTTAGTCCTGATGCTAGACATGCTAGTTAGATGTTTACTAAGTGTTCTTTGCATAGTTATATATGACCAATGTCCTGCTCAATTAGATATATTCTTTTATTCTTTATTTCTCCTTTATCCTTGAGGTCGGCTCAGATGTGTGTCGGCTATCTTTGAACTATGATTTACCCCTGCCTATGCTATGTCTACCTATGCATTCAATAAGTGATCATGTTTATACCAAAGCTAGATGCATTCGTCCTGCCCTCCTGTTGGCGGTCCTTAGCAACATAAATATAACATCATTTTAATACTAAAACAAATAGAGAATAGGGCTTTATCTAATCTTTTCACGAGTTTTGTTGTGTACCTAATTTACAGGGATAGCACGTGGAAATGCATGGAAATCTCAAGGAAAGCGCACTTCCAGGAAGTGTATTCAAAGAAGGCGCAAACTAAGAAAATGAGAAAGCCCAAATTAGACAATAAACCAAATCCATTCGCAACCACGGGGGAGGCCCAGGCCCACAGAGGAACCGACCACCCGAAGGCGGTGGCCAGATGGCACTCCCCAGGGATCGACCGCCCCGGGGGGCGGCCGCCCCCTGGTGGGTCCTCCCGGGCCCATCCTCCCTAGGCGGTGCTCATGGCGGTTTGGTAAAGGCGGTTTCACCTCCTTCCATACTTAGAACGCCCAAACCACCCTAATTGGACTATAAAAGACAGGGAGAGCTCCCCTCCAACACACACCATCATTTGGAGCCATTTACCTCACCTCTCACTAGTATTCTTTAGATTAGTTATAGTATTAGAGCAAGGCAAGAGCTAGCAAGGAGAGTTTGTATCCTTGGGAGAAGAAGGAACACCTCGGTATGAATACAATGCAGTTCTCTTTCAAGTTCAAGTTCTTATCTTATTTATATAGCAATGCATATGAACTAGAGTATAGTCTTGGTCATGTTATGATCATGATATATGAACTAGCATATAGTTTATGTGTTATGTTCTCGATATGTTCATCGTTGTTCTTCATCGTTCATCGACTTAGTATGAATAGAGGAAGAACTAGGGATGAGGTGACGGTTCATCGTGCCTTCTCGATTGCTCTTAGCCTAGCCTGTCACTCCGAAGGGGTGGGGTCCTAGGGGGTTAGGAGTTGTTTCCAAGTACGCAAGCATGGTGCTCGGGTACGCGGAGATCGGCGAATATGTCGGTATCCCACGGGCAGAGGGGTAGGTGGGTAGGTGGTGACAGCCCTCTCCTTCCCTAGCACTCCTCCACGTTCGGATATTGGGTAGGAGTTCGTAAAGTCTCTATCGGCTGGCAGACCAGCTGCGGGGATCTCCCTGTCATCCCAGACTTAGTCCTGATACTAGACATGCTAGTTAGATGTTTACTAACAGTTCTTTGCATAGTTATATATGACCAATGCCTGCTCAATTAGATACATTCTTTTATTCTTTATTTCTCTTTTATCCTTGAGGTCGGCTCAGATGTGTGTCCGCTATCTTTGAACTATGATTTACCCTTGCCTATGCTATGTCTACCTATGCATTCAATAAGTGATCATGTTTATACCAAAGCTAGATGCATTCGTCCTGCCCTCCTACGGGAAATTAAAAATACGACACCCTTGAATACTCACGGGTTGAAATGCTACAATGATAGTTCCGTGCACTTGCAGAGTAATCTTATTTGTTACTGAGCTATCGATTGGTGTGCCTAAGTATCATTACATAAGGATTGCAATTCTTGTGCACGCCACGGCGCCGTGTCACAGTTTTGCATATCGTAAGTAATGACGGTTAGGAAAGCCAATCCGGCACTTCTAACTGCTATTACCAGACTGCATTACCTAGGCCGGCGCCATTAAGGGCCAAGGGTTACCTTTCTGAAGTAATGGTGGTTGGGAATGTCAACTTACGTTTCTAGTATTATTATTAAGGACGGACTTATAGTCTACCATTAGTAGTGAGGCTAAGAAACGCCAACAACAACGAGTGAGTAAAAGACTCCTATGACACTTACTTTACTCTTGTGAACTATCTTATCAACTGGATGAACGATACTAAGACAGCTACCTTACTTCCGGTGTGAAGGGGGTAGTGCGAAACAATAGTGGATATAACCTCTACCCAAAGCACCTACTCTCTTGTGGGAGCCTACCTTTTAAGAACTTGCCTAAAACACGTGGAGGTATATTAAGACAAGACAGGGCTGTCACCACCTGCTAGTAACCACAAACAATCCATGCGACAAGCGGCATTCAAAGGCAAGATATAGTCTAAGCACCACGCTTACACTAAGCCTTACTACTCTAGTTGCGTACCAACAACTAAAGCACCCTATGACAGGCGATGAACTACACACGTGAGCTGGTTACAGGATCACTATCTAATATAACTCAACTATAAGTTAAGACAAAACACAACAAAACTATAATGAATAGTAAAGCACTAAGTAGGGACTTAGTAAAGTAAAGTAAAGATAATATATTGATAAAGATAAAGTCTTACAGAAGGAAAGGTACAAGAGCTATACCAGACTCTCTAGCTGACGACTCCGGAGACTCCGAGCGTAGCTCGACTCGACTCTAACTCCCACACTAGACTAATACTACTACTACTAAAGAGTGGAGCTTCTCTTGTCTCTTGTGGCTCTTGTGTATCTTGGGTGTGTTGAAGAGGGTGATGGCAGCCTCTATTTATAGGGGAGAGTTGAGGGGCGCCACGTCAGCGATCCGTGTGCTCCTTGCCTCTCCACCCTTGGATGAACCGCCTCAATATCGCCTTAGGATGGATGGCAGAGGTGATTTCATCACGTGAAAGACATACAGGAAGGCGGTGGGGGCCAACCGACCTGGCCAGGCACAGGGGGGTCGGCCGACCCTCTATGATAGGTGGGCCCGTCCAGGTGTGGTCCTCACCAGTCATAGAGTATTGCCTTGTGCTGGTTCTGTCTTGATTGTGTTGTTTCACGCCTTGATCCTTGTGCTTTGATTCTCCACCGTTGAATGGAAGCACATGTTGATCTGATGGTGGAATTGAGCTGAGTAGGATGTCACACGGATCCTGCCACGTCACCAGAGCCAGGTGGGCCCCATGGTGGGGTCAGATGACCCACACATGGGCCCACTCTGAGCTCTCCTTTCTTCTAAGTGATGTCTTGAGTCATTTTGTTGAAGTGTAATGACTTGGTTCCCAAATACATGGTTCAGCTGACCCGTAATATTGGGCTCCAAGTGCTCTAATTTGTTCTATTTTGATCTTCCCTGCATTCACAAGCTAAGAGTACAAGTGGAACTAGTTATTGATAAAATATGTTCATGATGTGTTTATTCTCCCTTGAATCCGAGGCCTGTTGACGGTGTTTGAATGTGAATTTTCATGGTATATCCACCGTCAACACATATCTTTCAAGAATTTCTCAGCAAATGTAAGAGACATAATATTGACACCTACTACTGTATTATAAAAGGCATCAAAAGGATATGTATCAATTTGACATTTAATAGTAATGGCAGGAGAATTTAAATGAATTATATTATTTGAAAGCTCAGATTCTATCAACCACTCATTACTCATAACAAAAATCAATTCTCTTTTTATCTCTCTAAGGAATTTTAAATCAGCAGGATATGAAACATTAAAACTTTTAAAATTCAGAGATTCTTGTAGTTTCATAATTTTATGATAGCATGAGGTGTTTCCATAATCATCAAAAACTTCATCCTCAAATTCAAGCATAAAATTAGAAATGAGAATTATCTCCTTCTCATTAGATAGTTCAGGTAAAGGTTGAGATGAATCAGACAAAAGTTTAGAATCGAATAACAAAAATTCATCTTCTAACAACTTTTCTTTTTCTTTAGGAAGATCAATTAAGATATTAGTAAGAATAGTTTTAGCATGTGGAGCAGTAATATGCATAAATGCTCCTCCTGCGGCTAAATTAAGGTATTCTTTTTTTTATTATCGAGGCCTAAAAAGAAATGTTGCAAAAGCATAGGTTCTGGCAAAGCAAGATTAGGTCCAGAATTTATAAATCCATCAAAGCGTTCCCAAGCCTTGCCTTATGATTCGTTATCTAATTGCTTAAATCCAATAATTTCAAAACGATGTTTAGTGACCTTTTCGATAGGGAAAAATTTAGGACAAAAATTAGCACACAATACTTCCCAATCTCCTTGGCTACTCCCAACATGGCGATTATACCATTTCTTTGCTTTTCCCGTTAGTGAAAACAGAAAGAGTTTCCATATTAAAGTTTCATCTGCCATGCCCTTACTGTGCAAACATGAACATGTCTGCTCAAAATCAGCTAAATGGGAATAGGGGTTTTCGCTAGAACTACCAGAAAAAATGTGATCTTGAACTAACTTAATTAATCCCGGGCGTAATTCATAGCCAGATGATGAGATGGGTAAAGATGATTCGTTTGGCTGGAGATACGATACCGATGGTGCTACATATTGATATAAAAGTTGGGACGTGGGTTCTATACTTTAAAAGGTAAAAGATAAAAGATAAAAGTACAATACAAGATTAAGATAGACTAAGCCAAAATCAGCAAACCGTTCCCCGGCAACAGCGCCAGAAATGCTTGTTGATATAAACTAACTGCACTCTATTAAATATATTATTATCAAGGTATCCGCAAGTGCATAGATAAAACACCGATGTAGCACTTCACCAGACAATCCCGGTTTTAATATCGAACCCAAAGGAACAGTAGGTGATACTGACAACCGGTAAATTTTGAATAATATCGTTCTAATCGGGCAGTGAAATGAATAAGAGCTAAAATCAAAGTTCCCTCCTACCAAACACTTATACACCTATCGATCCTATCAACGGGAAGTGAACTATAGAGGACTCAACGCAGCTGTCACCTACGCGATCTACCACTATCCGGCAAATCAGGGGACATTCACAAGTAATTATAGCCTAGACACCACGTCTACACTATAAACTACTACTTCAACCAAGGAACTACCAAGATCAAAGCACTCAAATAGAGTTGCAAATGCTTACTTGAATCAGGATATTGAATACAAAAGTACCTCAGAACGCAACTCCGAGCGAGGGAGCTGAATCCAGATGAACACAGTTACGAAGAAGCTCTGACAATTCGGGACTCCTCCGAATCTCTACACATCTACTCTATCTATCTAATCTCTCTCTTGATTGCTAGCCTAGATCTAGTGGATATCTATCTAATGCTTTAGGGTCCTCATCTCTTGATCTGGCTCTCTTCCAGGGGGTCTGGCCCTCTATTTATAGGCCGGTGGGATGCATGCGCGCCGTTAGATCAAACCGACTTAACCAGGGGCACAGATGACCCCTAATAGGCGGTGGTAGAAGACTCCAGAAGACGGCGGGAGGAAACCCTAGGGGGGCACCGCCCAGCCCCCCTTGGGACCGGCCGGCCCCACCTGGCTAGGTGTGGCCCCTGCTTTGCTTCTGGTGTGTTCTACACCCTTCCAGGGTCCTCGTGATGATATTTCCTTCGCGTGCAAGTTTCGTGGTAATTATGCTCTTTAATCCTTCTTTTAAGCTTTTCTGGAAAATCCCCTGAGAAATAGATAATTCACGAAAACTCATGGAATCTGTCAGTAATAACCCTATTCTACTGGATATTCATGTTTAATGCAGGGATAATTGATAATAAAATTTGGACGATAACAAGTGTCAACACCATCCTATTACTATACTATATTGCTTATTGAGCGTGTTAGCTAGTGAAATAAAATTTCAAAACCAAATAAAGATTTGTTTAGCTTGTTTAGGTTTGCTTAGATTTGAATAAAAGAATGCTTACAGAAGTTGTTGCCTAGATAAAAAGAACTCCATAGATAAAAATCATGCACTGGAATTGATAAGTAGCATCCCACCTTGGTTCCTCATAACACTTAGTTTTCAACCTTGAATCATCCCAAGTTTTAGACACAACCATTTTAACTTAAAGATTTACTTTGAACCTGAAACTTGTGGGTAGCAAATGCTTGATCTAAATCTAAGTAATTGAGGGATATGTATGCAAAGTATGAGCTGTTATTTATCTTGTTCCTAGTGATACTTGAGTTCTAGAGATTTATTTTGAAAATACTTAAAACCACATGATGAGTTCCTGTATGACAAGAGCTTTACATTTCTACCACAGCCATACATGCTAGATTAGGAAAAACATACACATTATATGCTACTTGCTTTGTTTTGAGTTTAGTCAAGCTTTATTGATACCTTAGGAACTTGTCATGCTTTTACAATCAAGATCATGTGCACTCCACCCATAATGCACTACTCGTATCCGAGTAGGCGCATCCACATTCCATCTATTTGACTCAAAAAAGTTTACTCCTACACTAGGAGGAAACACCCAAAAATATACCCTATTGGTTACCCCAGATCAATGCTCCAAAGTTCATGTTGCTATCCCTCAAAAGAAAAAGAAAAAAGGAAAGTATTGTTGCAGAGAAGAGACATGTGGCTATGCAAAAGAGTGTGAAGAGAGAAAACAATGGGTACAAAGATGCCCACCTAAGAGGTAAAAAATGGATAAGTGTCCGAATTTATCAAAACAATGAGTACTCTGATGCCCGCCTGAAAAAAGAGGAGAAAAAGATAGCCCATGTTGTCCTGCAGCACAATTCCCTAGTGCTGAAAAGAGAGAGAGAGAGAGAGAGGTGTTTTCATGGAGCAAAAGAGTAGAATTAGGATTAGCCACCAAATATCCACCTACCACACCACATATCCACACACATGCACATCTTGATTTGATTGTATGGCTTACTTCCTTCGGATCCATTGTTTGACTTTACAACATATTCATTGCAAGTATGTATGAGCTGTCTCCTTACCCATGAGCTCTACATAAGCCATTAGTTATAGGATGAGAGAAAGAAAGGGAAGGCATGCATCACTATTGTCTTGGTAAGGATCCACAAATACCACATATTGAGAGACTTGAGGGAGTCATACACAGAAAACTCTAAGTTTATTTTGAAAACTTGCAAAAGCTCCAGGATAAGAGTTGAACGATAGAGCTTGAGACATAGTGCTTAATCTTAGGCATTCTGTTCTTCAATTACCCAAGACCCAAGATAAAGCTACAAGCTCCATGGTTAAAGGTAATAAAGAATCTGAAGGTTAGCTTGGTCTACTCTAATCCTTGATTACTTCTTGGTTTGAAATTGAACACTTGTGAGGGGTAGCTATAACTTTTGATACATGCTAAAGTTTAGCTTTGCTAAGGGACTAGCAAAGGTTAAGCTTGGGGGAGCTTGTTGATGGTAATTATTATATGATTTTACCCGTCAACTAAACATGAAAATGGTCTAAAAGCAAACACCAACATAGGTTTAGGAGTTGAACTAACAGAATTCCACAAGTTTTGCTGAATCTTTGTTTCTGCAGGATGTTATCAGAAAAGAACCAAAGGAGACCCACATGTTAGACTAAAACGTCGAATTCCACCGCGAAAGGAAATTAGGAAGAACCTAGAAGACACAAGAGACTCACCAGAAAAGGAGAGACCCGATCGGCCACCAAAGTGGATCGGCCAATGCGGCTCATGGATGGGCCGATCCACCCCAGAGTCTGTTTCGCCTCCGCTTCGATGTGGACCCACATCCTAATATTTCACGTAATCTACACCGTCCGTCGAAGTCGGTTTGATCCAAGGGCTACGGTTCATCCCACCGGCCTATATAAGGACCCCCCCAGACCCCCAGGGTTTTAGACCAATTCATTCAATCATATGTAAACCCTAATCGAGAGGTGTCCCATGAAAGGATAACTTCTCATTAGGATCTATGGACTAGATAGTAGAGAGATGGAGAGCGAGGGAAGAGTTAGGAGGAGTTGCTGGCCTGTCGGTGATCCCTTTACGGCTTGTACTTCGGTAGGATCTAGCTCTACTTGAGCTAGCTCTTAAGATGTCTCGGGTAACCAACTTCTGATTCAAGTAAGTTTATGTTTATATTGTTCTTCTGGTTTACGAGTCTCTTTTGAGTGCTTTAATCTATCTGGCTTAGATTAGAGTGATATTCATAGTGTAAGCGTGGTACTTAGACTCGGTATCTCGTAAATACACCCTGCTGTCCGGATCGGTGGTAGATCACGGTAGACTTAGTCTTTGACGCAACCGTTGAGTCCTTTGTAGTCCACCTCCCGTCAGTAGTACCATGTAGGACTTGTTGCTAAGGAATAGCATCATCTTTTGATGTCTACTCCTTATGTTCATCCCCAGTTGAGCAATAGAAGACATGAGCTTGCCCAAGTTAGAAGTAGAACCCCTAGTTATCCTCTCTACACTCCTATTATCTACACACTAGATCACCATAGCCATATTATATACGCCCTTGATTAGTTTTACACCCATTAGCCATCACCTTAGTTGCTACCATGATCATTGACTTCTGCCTTTAACCTAGTTTTACCTTTACTTATTGATTACCTCTGGTTAATTTAGATTGTAGTTGACCAAGCCCGTTTCCCTGTGGATACGATATTTAAAACTGTCTAGGTGAAAGCTACAATGGTATCCGTGCGCTTGCAGATTTATCTATGTGCACTAAAAAATTCCAACACTGTCACGGTTAATATTAACCGAGGCGGGCACCCTTAAGCGCCCGCCACGGTTAATGTTAACCCAGGTGGGCATTATTATTTGCCCGCCTCAGTTAAGTTTGTCAGGTTCAGGATTATAACAAGTATGTAGCTGAAGAGAGTAGACAACGTAGTACACAGAATTGTTGGTCAGGTTCAGGATTATAACAAGTATGTAGCTGAAGAGAGTAGACAGAGTAGTACACATAATTGTAGGAGTAGTAGACAGAGTAGACAGAATTGTAGAGAATAATATTTGTAGTAGACAGAGTAGATAGAATGGTAGGAATAATTAATATTATTATATATATGTGCGGTCTTCACATGCATGTCATTTTGGTTTAGGCACTGCCACACACTTGTTCTCGCCGTCGTTGCATGCCCAGTGTTGACGGTGGATAAGCCCTTAAATTCCACACTCTAACACCATCAACAGCCTTGGTTTCTGATGGAAGAACAACATAACATGAACATATTTTATCCAATAACTAGTTCCACTTGTACTCTTAGCTTGTGAATGCAGAGGAGATCGAACAGGTCAAAAATGAGCAGCTGAAGGCCACTAGTGTGGGTCGGCCGACCCACACATGGAGTCATCAAGATATGAACATTCAAGATATGATTCAGAACATCACATAGAAGAGAGTGGAGCACAAGGTGGGCCCATGCATGGGTCGGCCGACCGATGTATGGGGCCCACAGGGCTCTGCTGACATGGCATGATCCATGTGACACTCCACCTAGCTCAATTCCACCTTCAGATCAAAGTTGTGTTTTCAATCAACGTTGGAAGAGCAAAGCACAAGGATCAAGGCATGAACCAACATGATCAAGACAAAACCAGTACATGGACATGCTTTATGATAGGTGGGGACCATGATGGTGGGCCCACCCTATCATCGGGGGGTCGGCCGACCCCCTTGGTGGGTCCAGGCCACCGCCACGGTCCACCGACCTTCCGCATGCTTCCCACGTGCTGGTTTGCTCACAACCGTTCATCTTGAGGTGGTTCATCCAAGGGTGGAGAGGCAAGGAGCACACGGATCGCTGACGTGGCACCTCTCCACTCTCCCCTATAAATGAGGCAGCCATCATCCTCTTCAAGACACACAAGAGACACAAGAAGCAAGGAAGAGTCAAGTTCCACTCCTTAGTAGTAGTATTAGTCTAGTGTGGGAGTTAGAGTCGAGTCGAGCTATGCTCGGGGTCTCCGGAGTCATCTTCTGGAGAGTCTAGTATAGCTCTTGTACCTTTTCTTCTATAAGACTTTCTTTATATCAATATAATATTCTTGCTTTACTTTACTAAATCTTTAGTTTGTGCAATTCTATATTTACTATAGTATTGTTGTGTCTTATCTTAGCATTATAATTGTCTTATACTAGATTGTGATCCTGTAACTAGCTATTGTGTGCTGTTCATCGCCTGTCATAGGGTGCTCTAGTTGCTTTGTACACAACTAGAGTATTGAGAGTTAGTGTAAGTGTGGTGCTTAGGCTAACACTTGCCTTTGATTGCCGCTTGCTGCACGAATTGTTTGTGGGTACTAGCAGGTGGTGATAGCCCTGTATAGTCTTTGCATCCCACCATGTGTTTTAAGCAAGTTCTTAAAAGGTAGGCTCCCATAAGAGTATAGCCGCTTCGGGTAGAGGTTATATCCACTACTTTCTCGGACTATCCCTGGCACTCAAGAAGTAAGGTAGCAGTCTAGGTATTTCTTCTATTTGTTAAGGTTAAGATCACAGGAGTAAAGTAAGAAACATAGGAGTCCTATACTCACTCGTTGTCCTCCCACCTAGCTATACTCTACTAGTTATCATTAGTTATTTTAAACCTTATCTTGTCTCTGTGTCACTATCTTTCCTCTTTATCGATTTACCCCTTATCACTAGTTGGTGCTAATTTGCAATAGACTTAAGGATCTCTCTTTTATTAACATTCCTAGCTACCGCTTTCCCTTGGGATAAAATAAATAACGATACTTTGGAATACTCCCGGGTGAAGTGCTACAGCAGTATATTCTGTGCGCTTGCGGAATTATCCAATAGACATAATAAATACCCTCAGGCACTTCTGGCGCTGTTATCAGAGATAGCCTAACACCCTATCTCTGGTGATTGCACTACAAAGTGTCAACAAGCATTTCTGGAGCCATTGCTGGGGAAAGCATCAGCCTAGGAATATTAATAAAATTGAATCCGGAGTCTATTATCAATTAGTGTAAATTAACAATTAGTGTAAGGGGCTTACCCACTGTCTATATTTCTCGTTATCGTGAAGCTAGACAGTGCATGAACGGTTTCTAATTGCCGTCAAACTTTGTTGAAGATCCAGAGCAGTTGTTGAGGAGAACTAGACGCCGTCAAGTTCCCCCTCAAAGGTTCATCTTAGACCTAAATCCATTCGAGGAAAGAGGCTCCGCACTATCACCCAAAGAAGTCATGGCCCAAAAGACCATCTCTGAGTACTCTGCACCGTCGGCTGACAATGTCGCCACCGGTCCGTAACTCAACTTGGGGGATGCTACTTTTGAACTCAAGCCAGCGCTTATCAATATGGTGCAAGCCAACCGTTTTGTGGGAAGCTGCACGAAGACGCCAATGCCCATTTTCAGGACTTCTTGGAGGTGTGTGGTACCTTCACTGTCAAGAATGTCTCGGCAGATGCCATCCGTCTTCACCTGTTCCCATTCTCACTGCTTGGGAAGGCGTAGCAATGGTTCTATACCAACAAGAGTGAAGCTACCACTTGGGAGAAGTGTGCCAATGCATTCCTCAAGAAATTCTTTTCGATGGGCAAAACCAGCACCCTTCGTGGAAAGATTTTAAGCTTCCAACAACAAGCTGATGAGACGATTCCCGAAGCATGGGAACATCTTCAGGAGTACACTCGTGCCTGTCCTCATCATGGGGATTGAAGAATGGCTCCTAATCCAAGGTATCTACCATGGGCTAACTGGATTGGCCTGTAGTGACCTTGATGCAGCCGCTGGAGGAGCGTTCTTGCAAAACAATGTCAAGGATGCTAAGGACCTCATTGAAAAGATGGTGATCAACCAAGGATGGAATGAGGAACATCTCCAGCTCAAGAAGAGGGGTATGCAATGAGGTGGACATGCTCTCAGCCAAAATGGACCTCTTGATGAAAAAGACTGAGGAAGTTTGCAAAAAGGAACAAGAGGCCATTCGACCCCATGCCACCATAAGAGCCGTTGAAGCGGATCCATGGTGCGAGGTGTGCGGTGGAGAAGATCATTTGGGCAACAACTATCCCAAAACGAAGGAGGAGGTGAGCTTCATCAACAACAACAACAACAACAACAATGGGTACCGACCCCAGCAACAAGGAGGATGGAACTTGCGCCCCTTCTACCAAGGTAATCAAGGTAATGGTTACAACAATAATTACAATATTATTGTGGTAACCAACCTTCTCTGAAAGATCTTGTCTTAGGCCAATCCAAAATTAATGATAGCATAAACAAGAAAATGATGGCAACTGATAAGATTCTAGAAAATCTTAGTGAGAAAATGGATAGCTTTGCCACTGCTATGAAAAATCAATTGAGCTTTAATAAAATGCTAGAAACACAATTAGCTCAAATAGCAGCAGCTGTCCTATCCTTCGAACAAGGTAAGATCCTAGGGAAGCCTGAGGAACCAGTTGAGGGTGTCAGGTTAGTATCTACAAGGTTTGGTAAGATTCCACCCAGAACAAACCAGGGTTGCCTTCTTGACCCGCCATTCATGGCCAAGAAGAGTGACCCCGGCCATCCAACCATCACCTGCGAGATCAGGCCGCACACCTTCAACAACGCCTTTTGCGACCTTGGACTAAGGGTCAATATCATGTCCGAGGCAATGTATGAAAATCTGCTAGGGGGACCTTTGTACCCCACATTTGTCAAATTGCAGATGGCCGATCAATCCATCCGGTTTCCCGAGGGATTGGCAAGGGACATCCTTGTCAAGGTTCAAGACGAATACATCCCCGCCGATTTCATCATCCTTGACATGGGAGCCGATGACGAAGTCCCTGTCATCCTTGGAAGGCCATTCCTCCACACCGTTAACGTCGTCATCTTTGTGGGATCCGGCCAAGTTCACTTCCAACTCCCAGGTATGAGAATTAAATGTCCTTTTAATGGTTATAAAACTATGCAGCAGGCAAGCAAGAACCTTTGAAAGAACAAGCCTCAATATGCACCCCGCCGGAAGAATCAACCACCAAAGGCCAACAAGGCCGAACTGGTAAGTAAAGCCGAGGCGGTAAGGAAGGATGAATCTGCCGAGTCGCGAGCATCAACCAAGAAGGAATGGTGGAAGAAAGAGGTGCAATCATTACGGTCCCTATCTCCGGGACCAACTGAAGCATCCGAAGAATGAACCTGAACGGAGAGGTCCTGCTCTATGGACCTAAAACATGGAGCCCTTGCTGGTAAGGTAAATCAGTATTTATCCCATGTTTAATTCTTGCATTTCAATTCTTCCATTTTCGCATTGCATCTTCATATTTAAAATTTTTCAATAATTTGTTTCGACAAAATAAATTACCTAGATAAATAAAACTTGAATAGAACTTAAGTGCTCACACCTAAGGTGGGGGATCGGTGTGCTCACACCTGAGGTGGGGGACCTCTGGTGGTGTTGGACCGGTGTGCTAATGCATATCCCAAATTTTAAGCACCATCTCGTTCTGCATTTGGTCGACCACCTTTGGTCATGATCACTCATTACACTTTCATATGCTCCAAGGAGAATCCAACATTCACCACCATCCAAATTCTAAAAAGTGGACACTTAGGCATGCATTAGTGCTCCCATGGTCCATGGGAATGACTTTAAAACATGTCCCCACTTTGATCATACACCTTTCACTTTCACCAAACACAAGACAAGGGAATCTCTGAAATTTTCAAAACCTTTGGCTCACTTCTGGTCCCTACTTTTCTGAACAAAGTGAGACACATTGATTAAAGTTGATGAAGGGACCGGACATGGGTCGGCCGACCCATTTTTGAAGCCACCTCTGAAAAAATTTTGTCGGCAATCAATTGGATTCCCTGTCCAAAGGAAAAGCAGAGCTGGACCCCACATAGGGGGTTGGCCGACCCATGCCTAGTTGCCCCATCACCAGCCCTTCCCCCCTATAAATGTCCATGCATTATGTGCTCAACTTCACACCCAAACCAACAAAAATCATCTCGAGCACACAATCTCTCTTCTTCTCTATAGTTGTACAAGTTCTTTCTCAAGTTTAGTAGTAGTTAGCCACTCAAAACAAAAACCCAAAAATATTGTAGTAGTAGAAGCTTGTATTTGCTCTCAAGAACATGTCTGTGGAGTATTCCTATCCACAAGAACGATTTTGTGGAGGTGACCATACCCACAAGGACTACTAAGATTGGGACAACTAAAGCTAAAGCTAACGCTAATCTTTGTTGTCCTAGTGTGTTCTTGTATTGTCTCATTGCTGCAAGAAGATGAAGAAGTTCTCCTCCGCATTCAAGAAGGCCAAGGGTGCCGTATGGAGCTCCTCCCAATGACCCCGCCATGACGAAGAAGAAGGAAGAGAAATTCCACCAAGAGAAGGCCAAGAAGTGCTAGAAGTGCCTCCCGAGAGAGCACTTGATCCTGAGAGTGACCTCACGTTGAACCAACAAGAGTACCAAAGGTATCTCTCCATCCGACACCACGGGTTTGAACATACTGACATAATCGACCCTGTCCTTTTGGATAGCACAGGTATGACCTTGGAATTCAATACTGTGTTTAATACAATTGGTTGGGGAAGCTTTTCGGAAGTTTCTGAACTCGGGATTGAAAAGCTCACCATAGAATTTCTATGCTCTCTACAAGTCACAAATGATGGAGTCTAATTTCGCATGTTTAATAAAGATTATAACCTGATTTGGGGAGTATTTAGTGTGGCTCTTGGTTTTGATTACACCTATCAGCTAGATTTAATTAGTGCCACAAGAAGATTTAGAAAAGATGATTTTTGTGTTGGCACGAAATCTGGTTCGCACTCAGCACACTAGCGAAGCCGGAATGGTCCTACGGAGCACGGAGCGAACGGACCCAGCTAGTTTTGACAATCGGCGTGGATGAGCACCGATGAATCTCCAAGCGTGCCAGTCAATTTGACCTGCAATTGACAAGGAAAAAGAGTCGATCAGTAACACAATGCAGAACCACTGGTGTGTCCTGAGTGGTTCCAGATATCCGGCCCAATGGGCCTTCTTAATAGGCCATCGGCTAGAGAGCTGACATCCGATCGCATGAATCGATTGTATAGATTTGACAAAAAACATCCGATTCCTTATTTAACCAATTCAGAGATAAACATGAATGAAAGTAAATTATATTAAACAGATCTCATTCATACACTGCCCCATGTGCTGAAAACATATCATAATCTATCATATCTATTAATTAGGATCGACCAGATCGTTGTAGCTAATTAACACACTTGAATTGATCTTAACATGATTCGAAACACACGACAATGCATGAAAGAGATCAGAAGAATACAATGTGCAGCAAGCAAGCGCAAACAGTATCAGCTGAACAACCGATCTGAAGTATAGGCAACATACAAGCCTATAAAGTAAACGGTGGTTTGACCCTTTAACCAATCTACCTAACCCGTCGTTTATGTGAAGGGGATCGACCGGATCGTTGCAGCCCATGACGTAAGCTAATGATTAGATCTATTAATTAAAGACTCTCAACACAATTTACTTCATTACTTGAGTGCGACCTATACACAATCAAGATCTGAGCTAACCGGCTAATGATAAATAGATCTATTCGCTTAAACATGATATTCAATTAATGTTCATATAAGCAAGATAGATACAAAAGATTTAAGCCGACGAGGATAGATCAAGATTGGGCAATTTGATGATGCTTTAAAATAAATAAACAATAAATCATCATAAGCAACACCGGTAACTTAATAAATCTAACTAACATGCCAAGTTAATTAGAGCCGATAACTAACCCTCAATCTAAGCATGACTTAGATTAAATGAGAATCGATAACTACTCGAATCCATCTAGTAGTGCTGCACGAGTCAGAATCGTACTAACAATACATGATAAACACGAGCGTGACGGTACCTACAGCAAGCCTGGCGTCCACCGAATGACACCCAACTTGTCGAAGAACTCGCCGATTCTACGTTACTCCTGCTCCTAGGGTTTTTGGCCGGTGGCCGAAAAAAAGGAACTGTTGTTGTATTGATTGACGTGTTTTGTTACAATGCGCTTGGGCTTATATTTATACCCAGCAGCTAGAGAGAAAGTCTCAACCGAATGAAAACCCTATCTAAAAATAAGGAAAACAATGAGATTTTCTAATCCTAAGATAAATCAGAGCCCACCTTTCCATTCTTGTGGGCCCTCCTCCTGATCACTCTTCAGTTAACGTGCCTACGTGCTTCCACCCATACGTGTCAATTACCCGATTGCCACACACCTTGATGACGTCAGCACAATCTGATCCATCTTCTCATCCGCAATCAACATTCGATCCAACTTACCGATCAGCTAATTTGCACGCAACTAATCTTCTGGGCACCATCCAAATTCTAGTGTAAACACATGCCCCCCAATTTTGGGATGAAATTGATTTCTTCCTAAAATTTCAAATCATTTCTTCACATCCCGATTATTGGCATACCTGTGTGGTCACCTCATCTCCCGTGCGCCGCATCCGGATTTATGTTGCTTGATCCAATCGGGTGTATACTCGAAGCGTCGTCTCGTCTCCCGAGGAAGCCGCCCCTGACTATAAATCAATGCTAAAGTAACCCAATATACCATGCATTCTTTCAAATCCTCGGGTCACTTAAGTTATCTTTTGCTTCCTTCGTCTTCTCCCTTACATCGCCAGAGATCCGATGGCCGGCGGTGGAAATCACAGCAAGCGCCCGGCTGGCGGCCCCACCGAGGGGGACGAAGGAACCAGTCGCTCCTGCCCAAGGTATTCACGTCTTCATACCTTTAGCTCGTAAACTCAACAAATGTATTCATCGGATCTTCTCCTTTTCTTTCCTCTGAATCTGCATTATGCATAAATCCCAGTCAAAGCAGAATCCTCCGTCCAGAAGCTGCTGCCGAAACCCCGGTCGGGAGTGCCCCGTCTTCTGCCTCCTTGACGACTGACGACTACTGCCACCAAGCACAGGAATACCGCCACCTACATCAGGAGGCATCCCAGGAGGCTGAGCAACTATGGGACAGCCTGGCTACACAGTCAGTCGCCCTCACGACGGCTGAATCCGAACTCGCAACTATGCAAGCCCGCCTCTCTGAAGCTGATGCTGCAGTAGCAGGTATACTTCGCCATGCTCTCTTTCTGTTCTCTGTTATGTCCTGACCCTCAATGTTCTTGACGCAGTCCTAACGGCTCGGTTGGAGGACTTTGACCAAGTCGCCAATGAAGCCGCCGACTTCATCGGTGCGCGTGGCAGGATAGTGACGCTCCGCCTGTGGGACATCCAATGCTGCATTGGCGAAGCAGTTACCAGCGGCATCTGTCGTGGTGCCGCCGCCAGTCTTGCAGCCATCGCACTCCGTATGGGATACCACCTGTTGGCCATCGAGCCTGGATTTCCGGCAGAAGAAGACCTAGACGAGCGTGAAAGCCTCATGGAAGCCTTCGAGGAACATGCTGAAGAAATAGCAGTGGCCATCCCTGCTAGTGGCATCATCGAAGAAATTCGCAACAATCAGTAGCTTGTACTAGGTGCAAACTATTAATAAAATCCTCTGTATATTTCTCCTGTTATTGCGTTTTCTTTATTTTTATCCTGAAGGCGATGCTCTCCACATTGGCTATCTTTAAAATCGGTGTTGGTATAAATTAACTGCACTCTATTAAATATTATTATTATCAAAGTATCCGCAAGCGCACAGATAAAACACCGATGTAACACTTCACCAGACAATCCCGGTTTTAATATCGAACCCAAAGGAACAGTAGATGATACTAACTAAGTCTATTGGCTCTTAACCCGATAACACAATCAATCCAGAGAATATCAAGAATAAGGAGGTAACTAATGATTATATAGATCCAACAACCGGTAAACTTTGAATAATATCGTTCTAATCAGGCAGTGAAATGAATAAGAGCGGAAATCAGAATTCCCTCCAACCAAACACTTATACACCTATCAATCCTATCAATGGGAAGTGGACTACAGAGGAATCAACGCAGCTGTCACCTACGCGAACTACCACTATCTGGCCAATCAGAGGACATTCACAAGTAATTATAGCCCAGACACCACGTCTACACTATAAACTATTACTTCAACCAAGGAGCTACCAAGATCAAAGCCCTCAAATAGAGTTTGTAAACTTAAGAACGAATAAGAACAAATGCTTACTTGAATCAGAATGTTGAATACAAAAGTACCTCAGAACGCAACTTCGGGCGAGAGAGCTGAATCCAGACGAACACAGCTATGAAGAAGCTCTGACAGGCCGGGACTAATCCGAATCTCTACTCATCTACTCTATCTCTCTAATCTCTCTTGATTGCTTGCCTAGATCTAGTGGATATCTATCTAATGCTTCAGGGTCTTTATCTCTTGATCTGGCTCTCCTCCAAGGGGGTCTAGCCCTCTATTTATAGGCCGGTGGGATGCACGCGCGCCGTTAGATCAAACTGACCTAACCAAGGGCCTAGATGACTCCTAAAAGGCGGTGGGAGAAAACCCTAGGGGGCGCCGCCCGGCCCCCCTTGGGGCTGGCCGGCCCCACCTAGCCAGGTGTGGGCTTCCGCATGCTTCGGGTGTGTTCTACACTCTTCCAGAGTCTTCGTGATAATGTTTCCTTCACGTGCAAGTTTTGTGGTAATTATGCTCTTTAATCCTTCTTTTAAGCTTTTTCGGAAAATATACAATTCACTAAACCTTGTGGAATATGGCAGTAATAACCCCATTCTACTGGATATTCATGTTTAATGCAGGGATAATTGATAATAAAATTTGGACGATAACAAGTATCAACAATTACCCCCATACTTAGGCTTTTGCTCGTCCTGAGAAAAAGGTTGGTTTTAAGATGTAAGATTTTTAGAGAGAAAGGAGCATTTAAAAGATAACTTGAGAGTGCATTATATAAAACTAGTCTAGTCATGCATGTACTATGGAATTCAAAGTGTCTACCATGAATCTTTGAGTAGCTGAAGAACAGAATAGCTTGAAAATAGATCACTCTCTTCCTTTAGTTAAGTTAATTGGAGAGTATGTAATTTTGCAAATAAACTTAGCTTTACCTTCTCCTTTTGTAGTACTCTCGAATCACTGATATCCGGTATTTTTGTATCCTTACCAAGGCGTTAATGAAATTGCCTCCTTTATCCTACTTCTAAAAAGCTTATGTGGATCTCAGGTAGGTAAAATGTGAAAACATACTTGCATTGTATTTATTGTAAAGTCAAACAATGAATCCACAGAAAAATGAGGCATATAATCGAATCAAGCTTTATTTGGTGGAATATGGTGGAACCTAATTCTACCTTGCTCCTTGAGAATATAAATCTCTCTTTTATACAATTGAGCTTATTCAGAGAGTATGAGCTATCTCTCTTTTTTTTCAAGGGAGGCGAGTATCTAAGTACCCATTGTTTCAATTTCTTCGGACACTTGTCCATTTTTTATATTCCCTTCTTCTTTTGCATAGCTCATACCTCTTTTGAATTTAGTAGTTGAGAGACTTTAACAAAACATGGAGCAATTATTTGGTGACTATGATATATAATTATTTTTGGTGTTTTCTCCCAGTGTAGGAGAGAAACATTTTCAATAGAATGACTCGCTATTACTCCAGATTAGAGTAATGCTTATGTGGAATTGGCACTTAATTCGAAAATATGACAAATTTCTTCAAAGGGTTACAAAGGTTGACCAAACTCAATACAAAGACAAGTATTATATGTAGCAGGCTTCTATCCTATATATATGGCTCTGGTAGGACAGTATTTTTACCACAAAGGAGAGGAATATCTAATCATTTAAATTTTAGAAATAAAATCTCTAAAGACAGAACATCAGGAATTGAGTTCTCATTATTCAACCATATCATGTTTCACAACGACTTAAGCAATCATGGGGTCCCTATAAATAGTTTCCAATAGTAACATGATTCCTAGAAAAGTGTTATATAATTTATTCTTAAGCCATGAATTAAACAGTCTTTTCTTCTCTTTTAAAAAGTAATTTTAGCATGTGAATTTTAGTTCGGATCGAAACAGAAATCGAAACATGTGCAATTATATTGTATGGGGATCAAACCTGACCATGATCGAGAAGGGGACACAGAGGGTACAGAGGGGGCCGGCCGGCCCAGGTAGGGTGCCGGGCGACGTGCCTCTATGGTCCCACGAGGTCCACTTCGGTGCGCGAGGTCCTGATTCGATTATCTTCCGAATTACGTGATGTTCCAGAGCAAATTGATTTCCATAGTTGCGATGTGCCTCCCCCACACTTGTTTTCCTGCATACTTTTCTACGCAACATGTGGAGACAACATGCGTACCAAAAATATAGAGAGCAGAGTAGACTAAAATATTAACATTGATAAAAAGAATAAGGCACTTTATTCATTAACGATACTAGATAACTCTGACAACTGACTGAGCTAACGACTACCCTAGCTCATTAGGCTTGCCTAACACACTTAATATCATAAATCAAACCTAGCACACTTGATAATATAATCAAACCTAATACAATTGCGCCTTATTACATAGATAACGAGGGCAACTTAAGGCTGTCCCTTCTTCGCGAGCTTCCTAATTTCTTCCTTAAGCTCATCAACCTTTTCTTTCAGCTGATATTTTTCGCGCTTGAGACTGTGAATTAACTTGACATTGACTTCTATCTGCTTAGTCATGTCACTCATGACCTTGTTCCTTAAGTCTTCATTCCTCTCTATACCCCTAACGGTGCTAGAGAGAGCTTCCATCTTCTCATTGAGGATTCGTAGAGAGAGCGGGGGCTGCCTAGGGTCTTTCTCTAGTGTTGATGTTGATGTAGCCCGCTGTCTCTTGGGTGGAGGTGGTATGAACTCGGTGTAGCGGACTTGGCCTAGACGTGCATGAACTCCTTGGATAGCAGGGCGAGCAGTGGTGTACTTCGCACATACCAGCGTTCCGTTCGTGTCGGTCTTGACCGACAGGAGTTGCTCATTGTCTCTAGGTGGAAGAAGTGGGGTGCCTTGGGGAATAGCGATCTGCTTCCCCCTGGTACCATCTTCGAATAGCAGTATCTCAGGTGGCGATGGCAGAGCAGGCTGAGCATGCGTGTAGTAGACTTGCTCGAACTCCTGGGGCACCGTAGCAAGATGCTTCAGTGGCACGATGGCGAGGTGCTTCGCTGGCACGATGGAAAGGGGCTTCGGCTGCGCAAGGACGTTGGCCTTCGAGTCGTCGCCTTGGATCTTGCCGGAGTCAGCGCCGACGACCGCTTCGCCTGCCATTGCTACTAGATTTAAACTAGAGAGTTTCTTTGGAGGAGAGGAAGGCAATGATGATGGGATGCCAATTGAGGGTGGTATAGGTGCGTATTTATATGGGTTTTCATGAGACAGGATAAGATCAAATCTAGATTCTAAGGATTCGTACGAAAGATTATCCGTATGCATCGAGAATCTATGTGATTGTGTTTAGGAAGGATAGAGAAAGAAAAGGAAATGAGAGTCGGGACGAGAGGGGACAGGGGGGCACCGCCCGGCCCCATAATGGCACCGGCCGGCCCCACCTGGTGTCCTCCCAGGGTGTCCGTGCTCGTGAAGCCTCTAGACTCTATCTACTTCCTGTTAGTTGCGATGCGCGATAATTCTTCATAACGGTTAATGACGGGACTAAAAAGTGGATAGTTGGACAAAGTCCAGCCCATCAACAACTTCTGAATTAAATAGTTCTAAAAATAATTTAAGTCCGTGACCATTTACCTTGAATAATGCACCTTCGTGTGATTGTAGAGTTACCGCTCCATGTGGCGATGCATTCACAACCGTAAATGGTCCTTCCCATTTGCTTCGTAGTTTTCCAAGCCCAAATAATTTAAACCTAGAATTAAAAAGTAATACCTTATTTCCTGGTGCAAACAATGCACAGTTCCCTTCTGCTAGAGAATATTCCTACCTCCAATTCCCTGAAAATTTTACATGGCATGCAAGGCCAAAAAAATGGGATATACGCCACGGATATTTTGGAAAAGTTGGCCGTATAGCCCATGTCAACCCTACCCAAGGAGAACTTTATTATCTACGAATGTTGCTACACATTGTCAAAGGCCCAATATCTTTCTCTGAAATTCGTACTATAGCAGGCACTCAGTATGAATCTTATCGCGCAGTATGCCAAGCCTTAGGTCTGCTTGGTGATGACCAGGAGTGGTCTAATGCTATAAATGATGCAGCTCAGTGGGCTCTACCTTATCAATTACGCCACCTTTTTGTCACAATCTTATTATTCTGTGGAGTCACCGATCCTAAAAGACTGTATGACAAACATGCATCACAAATGAGTGAGGATATTATACATCGTATGAGATGCAGCACTTCTCAGAGAAATATCTCTTCTACAGATCTCTTTATTGAATTACAAAAATTATTAAGAGATAGTGGATATGAACTATCAAATTTTAATTTACCCCAACCTGAAGGAAATGATTCTACAGAAAATAGACTTCTATTGGATGAACTTAACTATGATGTTCATGCCATGCAATCTGTTATAGATGAAGATATTCCAAGGCTCAATTATAACCAGAAAGAAGTTTTTGATGCTATTTATAAATCTGTAGTAGAAAATGAAGGTCAAACGTTCTTTGTCTATGGATATGGTGGAACTGGAAAGACCTTTTTGTGGACAACTTTATTGAATTATGTAAGGAGCCAAGGCAAAATCGCATTGGCAGTTGCATCATCTGGAATTGCATTTCTATTGTTGCCTGGGGGCCAACGCCTCATTCTCGCTTCAAAGTCCCTCTGGAAATTCGTCAAAATTCTACGTGTTCCATTAAAAAAAATACACATTTAGCAGCACTGATTCAGAAAACATCACTTATTATTTGGGATGAAGCACCAATCAATCATAGGTATTGTTTTGAAGCCTTAGATCGCACTCTTAGGGATATAATGTCAAATATAACACCTAATTCAGAACTGAAACAATTTGGTGGAATAACTGTAGTGCTTGGTGGAGACTTCCGTCAAACCTTACCAGTTCTGCAACTAGCAAACAAGCAACAGATTTTGAAAGCTTGCGTTGTTAATTCATATATGTGGCGACAATGTACTGTTCTGCAGTTAACTGAAAATATGGGATTGAAAGCACCATCACTTTCAGAATCTGATAGAGAGGAATTACGATTATTTGCAGAGTGGCTTTTAAGGATTGGAAATGGTATAGAACCTTTTATTGATATTCCAAATGAACCAGCTAACATGTTCATTCAAATCCCTGCACCACTTCTGCTTGAAGAATCATGTAGAAACCTTGATGGTCTGATTTCACTTGTTTATGAATTAGGCTGTGAAGCACCAAATATTACAACATACTTATGTGACCGTGCCATTTTAGCTTCTACTAATGACATTGTTTAAGCAATCAACACTACAATGATTGACCGACTAACCACACCTGAGATGTCATACTATAGCTCTGATTCAATTGATGATAGTTGTGCAAACCATTGCACCCTGGAGGCTCTGTATCCTACAGAATTTTTGAACACACTATCAATAAATGGCCTTCCTCCACATGTGTTGCTTTTAAAAATTGGTGTACCCATAATGCTTCTACGCAATTTGGACCCATCAAGAGGACTTTGTAATGGTACTAGACTCATTGTCACCCAGCTAAGAAGTCGTGTTATAGAGGGAGAAATTATCACAGGAAAGGCAAAAGGGTCAAAAGCGTACATCCCTCGCATTGTAACCACTTCAGCAGAGTCAAGGTGGCCCTTTACTACGACGCCGACAATTCCCTGTCAGGATTTCTTATGCTATGATAATTAATAAAAGCCAAGGACAAACTCTTGGTAGAGTTGGTGTCTATTTACCCTGCCCAGTCTTCTCTCATGGTTTACTTTATGTTGCATTCTCACGAGTCACGTCACTGAATGGTTTACGAATTCTTATAGAAAATGGCCCATCTGGATATGAGAATTGCACACACAATGTAGTTTACAATGAAATTTTCTCAAAGATTTAAAAGACAAATAACTGTCTACTCAGGTACAGTTAAAATTATTGGTACATTCAACAATGACTACATTACATATTATATTCATCTGCTAAGAACTCCCATGTCACCATATTATATTTGTTTGAAATGTACTCCTCTCTGACCATATATTATTATGCAGTTTTGCAGGATCCTTTCCACCATGAGCCAAACTACAAAGCTTAAAGACATTATCACTGAGAAGGACAAATACAAAGTCTTTGGTAGACTTATAAGGTTATGGGATGCAAGATACGCTACGACAAACACATTGATCAGCATAGATGGAATTGTTCTTGATGATGATGTACGTATTCTGACTCATTTTTCATAATGAAGTCGAAAGAACTATGATTTCACCACTACATTGCATTTATTATAGGGAACTACAGCTCAGATCAGCATTCCAAGAAATTCAGAAAAGGAATTCAGACCCAACCTTGCTGAGGACAATGTCTACATCTTTTCTGGTGTTACTGCTATTCATCGAAACAACAAAAGCTATACCTATGATCACCAAAGCTACATCCTTCAGTTAACATCAACCACTAAAGTTAATCGCCTAGAAACAAGAGGTGCAGACATCCCACATTATGCATTCAACTTCTGCTCCTTTGATGGATTGCCAGATAAAAGTATACAATCCAAACCACTTCTAGGTACTACATAATTCTTACCTTTCTTCTTTGATTTTTTTGACAATCAAACTGAACTCATTCATTTTGTTTTTGTTGAACTAGATTTAATAGGAGTCATCAGCGATGTTGGCCCATTTGATTTTGCAGGTAGATCACAAAAAAAAGAACAGGAAGATACAAATACGCAACCTAGAGTACATCTGCCTACCCACTTACATAGACACACTTTCCAACCATCATTTTTACTAATATATTTATTTTTCCTTCCTATCATTCTGCAGTGATGAGGCCCAACAAATAGTCCTTTGGGACCAAGAAGGTGAAAATTTTGATGAAAAGCAAGTTATCGACAAATCTAAACAAGGCATCGTAGTTGGAATATTTGCTGGCCTTACTGCATCAAAATTTGTAGGCCAGTTGTCTCAATATCACTCCCTGATCCAATATATTTTTACTATATATATAAATCTATTTATAGATGTTACAGCTGACAAATGTTCCCATCCTATCCAGGAAAATATGAAGCATCATCCAGTTCAGCAACTCGAGTGTACATTGACTTGGATTATCCAGAGGTAACCAACTACCAAACAAAGTAAGCACCAATATTCCATCTGTACATTACAACTAACTAAAATACATAATCTCAACTTTGTGTTAGTAACAAATATTTAATGGCTAACTGCCCATCAGATATGAATGGGGATCACCTGCGCTACAATAGAAGTTACCTAACACACTTCAGAAAACACCTCTGGAGTCAGCTGGAAAATTACACAATATCCAAGAGATATTGGAACTGCCAACTGAATCTTTTGAGGTACAGTTCTCCCTTCAATAACCCAAGACTATTCAAACCATTCCAAGCTTTGAATTAACTATACTCATTACTCATACTTCTCTTTCAACTTACTATAATAGGGAGGGAAATCATACAGCTGCATTGCAGAGGTCACATCCATAGTCCAGTACATAAATTGGTACTACAAGGCATGAAAAAAATGCAAACTAGGATACAGTATAGTTTCTGATACTCCACGATGTGCATGTCCTTACCCGATTCAATCTCCAGAGTAAGGCACCTCCTACTACCATATATTGTTGCATCCAGGAAAACCATTCCGCTTTTCTGCTTACTCTGTTTCAACTCCAATAAATAGGTACAAGCTTCCCCTCACAATTAAAGATAGTTCATCCACAATGGATTGTATTGCTTTCTATACTATGGCTGAAGAATTAGTTGAATGCTCAGCTCTAGAAGCTTCACAAAACATGCAGATTGAACCAGACAACCAGCCAGCTGCTCTCAAAACTGCCATTGGGAAAAAAAGATTATTTCATATAGGAATTAGTAAGAAAGTCTCATCCAAGCAACCCATCAGATATGTCCTCAAGAGATCCTTCAAAATTGATGATCACGAAACAAACACAAAGAGTCCATCTTCACAAGTCAGCTAAAAAATCTAGACTTAGTAATCAACTAAATTTAATTACCTTTCAATCTCATACTACCCTGCTTTAACACTTAAACTTTTTTTTCAGGAAAATCATGCAGAGGCTGGAATGTCCACCACGAGCACACCTCCATCTGCAGAACACATACAATCAACATGAGTCCAACTCAGGTAAATAATACCACCAAATCCCATTCATCTCCCCCACTTCAACTGTTCCTATTCTGTGATCATTTAGCATATATCGGAGCTGCAACTACCTTCAATCAATCAATCAATCAACTCATATAAAAAAATTATATTTTCCCTTGACATTTATCTTATTATCTATCTTAATCAGTTCCTATTTGATTTTGATGCACATTTTAGACTCTACAACACTAACCATCTTAAGCCACCCTCGCAACACCTATGATTCAAATATAACAATCCACCAATTCTTCATTTTCGCAGCAGCTCACTGACAAAACGAAAAATTGATGTCAGTGAAGTGGAACCAAATGATCCTGGAGGCAAACAACAAAAAAAAACAGTAAGTACTACTCCACAAATAATTTTTTAAAATAAATACAGTTTCATAAACTTACACAACTCTAATCTCTAACATTTATATGATACTTTCTCTTAACGCAGGTAACCTTTCAAAATCGTCTAAATATCAGGCGTGCACGAAACAATTAAAGACATCCAATCATCTCCCAAGAGCAATCTAGCTTTTATTCCATTACCATAGGTTGTAACCTATGCAACATATTTAAATTTTTTTGTTTAGTATTACTTCAGCTTGGAGTTCAGACATTGGTTTAAATAATCTATACCCTATATCCCAATGAATATAATTTCAGTTTGATGCAGTTTGGATACTGGTGCCATCTCATGAGTGCCTGCTCCTGCTAACGTATATATGATGAGTAGATATTTCTGCCTTTGCCCGCATTTGTTAGCGGCAATGTCCGATATGCCAATCAATATAGTCTCGGTTTCATACATTTAGGATGCTGGTGCCCATCTGATGAGTGCCTGCTCTTGCCAACATATATGTGGTTATATTCTACCTAAGTTTGATGAAAATGAGTAGATGTTTCTGCCTTGTGCCCAATTTGTTACCGGCAATGTGCCTTTCCATACTGCTTCCTGCTGCTCCTGCATAGACCTACATGTTTACCATTGATGAACCCACTTTGTCCCCAAAAGAGATCTATTTGATCCTGCTGGGCCATTTTGTATAATACTTAGGAACTATTGATTGTATGGCCAAATTCATCATTTTCATCTCATAACCATACATATACATCTATAAGAAATTCTTAGAGATTAACATCCTAACCTATTAAATTCTCTCTTCATACCCGCGGCAACGCGTGGGGAATCCTCCTAGTTCTTTCCAAGTACACATGCTTTCAAACAGAAATTCTCCTCGAGATTAGACAATAACTGCTCTAACCTTCAGACTTACTCGTTTTACCTTTAACTATGGAGCTTTACAACACTCGCATGAGTCTTGAGCAATTGAAAGATAGAACAATTAAGTCAAGTCTATATCTCAAATTCTTCATAGTACCAGTTATTCTGGAGTTTTGCAAGTTTTCGAAATAAAACTCAGAGCTTAATTGTATGACACCCTCAAGTCTCTCAGTATATATGGTATTTGTGGATCTCACTTTAGGCATTAATGTTATGCCTTCCTATAACTAAGGATTATAATGGAGCTCATAAGAGTGGCAATAACAAGGTTTAAGCATACTTGCATTTCATATGTTGTAAAGTCAAACAATGGATCCACAGAGAATCGAGGCATACAATCAAACCAAGATCTGCATGTGTATGGAATATGGTGGATAGGTGTATATGTGTTATTTAGTGGCTAACTCTAATTCTACTTATGCTCTTCTTAGAAATAGTTCTCTCTTGGAACTTGTAGGAACACATGGGCTATCTTTATTCTTTTTTCTCTTTTTTTTCATTCGGGAGGTGGGCATCTAGTACCCATTGTTTTAATGCTGGGACATTTGTCCATCTTTTACTCCCTTTTCTTTCCATACTTTTGCATAGTCACATGCATCCTTTGAATATAAATAATTGGAGAGATAATGATAAGAACTTAGAGCAATTAAAACAGGACTGTCCTATGGGGTTTATATATTTTTGGTGTTCACTCCCGGTGCAGGAGAAAATATTTTTATGATGAACATAGATGAAAGTGAAAATGGTTGCGATTACTCCCAGGATAGGAATAATGCATATGTGCTGAAGTGTGTACGTGATCGTGGTTTTAAAAGCATGACAAGACTCTCATATTGTATTCAACAAAGGTTGACTAAACTCAATGCAAAGAAAGCAGCATGAATGTGCAAAAGTTTCCTATCTCTAAATGTATAATATATGGCTTTGGTAGGAATTTATATTTTGTCATACAAGAGCTCATCATGTAGATTTTAAGTTTTTTTAAAAAAATAAATCTCCAGAACTTAGTAATGCTAGGAATAAGATAAATAGTAGCTCAACCTTCATGAATCATATCAATCAATTACCTAGACTTAATTCGAGCATATGCCTCGACAAGTTTCGGGTTTAGAGCAAATTCTCAGATTAAAATAGTAGCATCCAAACTCAGGAGAATCTAAGTTTGACAACTAGGCACTTGAAATGAATTATGGCAGAGCAACTATTCATCATCTGCAAAACAAAATTTTAGTGCTCATCGATTTTTAATTTGGTTCTAGCCTAAACTGACTCTAAACAAACTCCAATATATAGCTAAATATTTATTTGGTTTTCAAATTTTATCTTACTAGCTAACTCACATGAAAAAGCGATATAGTAATAATAATAAGATAGGAAACTTATACTTAGCTAGACTTTAATTGGAGGGCGTCCTCCCACAAGCTTGTCGTTTGACAGGGTCTTTGATGTTGCAAATTGAGCGATCCTTCTGAGAGCAGGTGTATCGACAGCATAGAGGTGTCGAGTTGACTAGCTCTTTGATCTTGCAATTTCCTGTGAAACTCAATTGCCAATAAAAATACAAAATTTCATAGAGAGGGGTTAGGCTTAATACCACTCCATGGTAAGTGATCGATTTTATATTTCCAGCAGAAGCTTCCTAACTGAGTGGACCTTCATGTGCCCACATATTTTTGGGTTTTTTCTAAAAGGTGTGAACCTTCATGTGCCCATATATTTTTGGTATTTTGTGCTTGTATGAAGTAGACTTAAGAAGCGCATAGGTATAATTACCTGATAATTAGGGGATGCTCCTCCCCCAGCTTGATATTTGTAATACTTGGCGCTTGAATGTTTCTCAGAGTGAACTAGTAGCAGTCTTGGTGGGTGCCACTAATAAACTCTTTCCTTAGTCATAATATTATTCCTGTATAGTTATACCCCAACAAGAAAACCAAAACTCGAGGCTCGAATTATCAAGGGGTTAGTGGTCAGCCAATGAGAACTTTGATTATTCTTTGAGTTGCTTTTAATTAATAGATTTTAGCAGGATTCTAACAGGATTCTCTTTTTGGGGTTTTTTCTAAGTGTTTTATGCAGAAATCAAATATGTATGCATGCTATATATTTTTATGCCACCATAGGGAATATTCATTCCCATGGGGTTTAGGATTTTCATAATGCAACAAAGTAAATATAGATTGTTATTTTTATTTTTATTTTTATTTTTATGCCACCACAGTAAATATGCCTACAGGATTATCATAGGTTCATTCACATGGGGCTTTAATATTTATGATGCAGTAAATATTTTTGTTGGTTTATATTTAATATGCAAAGATGATTGTACTAATAAATGTGCTAAGAAAAATTACTAATAAATGCTAAATTAATTAGATAACTACCATTCTAACCTTATGGCTAGGGTATGGAATTTAAGGTCTACTGACAGGACTTAGATAGTGGAGAGTACTTACTCAGTAGGTTCATCGTCTGAGGTTACCTTAGTCAATTCCCCATTTTATGGTGGTGTAGCAGGTGCTTCTTCTTTCTCCTTCCATCTCTTTTCTGTCTCTTCTGCTTCTCTCTTTTCTAGCTCCAGCTCTTCCTTGTATGCTTCTCTTGATTCTTCATCTCTCTTCATCCATTCTTCTAATTGTGCCTGGATCTCTTCTTTCTCTGCTTTAGCAATCTGGTCCATCCTCTCAGCTTTCGCTTCCCACTCACTCCAGTGTGATGCTTGTATGGCTTCTTCTTGCTCCTTGTAGCAGTCTTCATACTTCACAATCTTACCAGGGAACTCGTCCCATCCACAGTGAGGCTGGGCAGCCTGACGACGGGCTTGGCATCTCCTCCTATTGCGTTGCTTCCTGATCTGCTCATAGTTAAGATGTGTTCTAAATTAACAGCATACCTTTCCAGTGGGTAGGTTGAAGTGGATCTATCCAGACCCGATGTAGATGATAGCAATGGCGGTGTAGAGGAATGGTCTTCCCAAAAGAATAGGTGATTCGTTGTCTTCCTGCATGTTAAGAACTAGAAAATCTGCGGGTATATATTTATCTTGAATTCTGACCATGACATCCTTGACTATGCCTTCAGGAAATCTTAGTGATTTGTCTGCCATCTGCAACTGAATATATGTTGGGTATAATGGTAAATTATCAAATAATTCATCACATACCTTTTTGGACATTACGTTGACGCCTGATCCAGTGTCGCAGACGATGTCGGGAAAAGTGATGTCTCTGATTGTGCATTCAATGATTGGTATATCTGGGTCACCTTTCTTTCTGGGGAAATTATTTCCTCGGCCCTGAAAAAAGTTTGACTTAGTTTCTTGGCCCTGTTTTCATCGAACTTTGTTATTTGGCCCTAAAACGAAATTTGCTTATTTTCTTGGCCCTTCCGTCCACTTTGAAGGATCATAACTCTTTGATATGATATCGAATGAAGATGATTTTTATATGAAAATTGTAGGTCTCAACGAGATCTACAATTTTATAGTTTTGAGTTTTTTCATTTAAGGAAGTTCAAATGCCGAAAAACATCAATATATTATATTAATGTTTTTGGGCATCTGAACTTGCTCAAATGAAAAAACTTAAAACTATAAAGTTGTAGATCTCGATGAGATCTACAATTTTCGTATAAAAATCATCTTCATCCGATGTCGTATCGAAGAGTTATGATCTTTCAAAATGGATGGAAGGGCCAAGAAAATAAGCAAGTTTCGTTTTAGGGCCAAATAACAAAATTCGATGAAAACAGGGCCAAGAAACTAAGTCGAACTTTTTTTAGGGCCGAGAAAATAATTTTCTCTTTCTTTATTGGGAATGGTTTCGGGAGCACATTATCATTTTCTGTGTTGACAGCATTGATTAGTTGAGCGGTTTCTTCAGGTACATGTCGGGGCTTGTTCTTCCTCCATCTTCTATTGTTCTTCTTCTTAGGCACTTGTTGTTGTTGCTCTTCTTATTGATGGAATTGCTTTGGGACTGCTGGATCCTTCAGGATGCGGTTCTTGAACGAGAATCTCTCCTTCTTGTCCTTGATGGAGAGGACAATCTTGGCGTGTTCCGCATAGATGATGGCTTTGGTTGTGCATAAGAATGGTCGTCCCAAGATAATGGGTGCCTTCTCATCTCCTCCGGTATCCATGATCACAAAGTCAATTGGGACATATGATTGCCCCACTCTGATAACAGCTTCTTCTAGTACTCCCTCGGGGTAACAAATAGACTGATCTGCAAGCTGCAAACGCATATCTGTGTACAACAAAGGATCACCTAATATTCTCTCATAGATTACCTTAGGCATTATGTTGATACTTGCGCCGAAATCGCAGATAGCTTCTGGAAAGCTGTGACATCCTATGGAGATAGGAATGACAGGTCTTCCAGGGTCTCCCATCTTCTCAGGTAGTGAGCGATCTATCCACTGTATATCTGCAGGCTCAATTTGGTATTGTGTTGCGTTGTGAATATCAACAAGGTTAGCAGTTTCCAAATCTTCCGGCTGGCCCGGAATCTTACCTTTATCCAATGGAGGTATAGCAGCAGCTAACTAAGCTAATTGTGATTCTAACATTTTATTAAAGCTGTGCTGATTCTTTATAGTAGAAGCAAAGGTATCCATTCTGGTATTTATATTTTCTAAAGCTTTATCATTAGAGGCTAACTTTCTAGACATTTGATCTATCAATTTAGATTGACCAGCAACTAAGTCTCTCAAAGGTGGAAGATTATAATTATTACCTTGGTTTACCTTGGTAATTACCTTGTCGAGGTTATTGATTCCATCTTTGGTTTGGCTGGTTCCATCCTTGACCATGCTAAGGACGATAGTAGGTGTTATTGTTGATGAAGTTCACATCCTCTTGCAGCGTAGGGCAGTTGACAGCTGAATGCCCGTAATCTCCACATTCTTCACAGGTCATGCGAGAATCATCAATATGCATGACTTCCTTCTTCTTTATGTCGAATTTCTTCATGATGAGGTCTAGCTTGGCAGTGACCATGTCGGTCTCCTTAAGATGATCGATGCCTCCTCCTTTCTTACGAGATTGAGTACGTTCTTCATTACAGCTCGGATTTGAGGCCATCTTCTCCACAAGTGCTTGAGCTTCTGGAAGCTTCAGTGACAGGAAAGCTCCTCCAGCTGCAGCATCTATAGACTCACGGGTGCTTGTGATAAGCCCGTGGTAGAAGGTCTGCATCAATAGCCAATCCTCTATCCCATGAAAAGGACAGTCTTCAATGTAATCTTGGAATCTCCCCATGCTTCAGTGAATGATTCGTCATGTTGCTGTTGAAAGCTTGAGATTTTCCCGTGTAGAGCATTTGTCTTGCCTATAGGAAAGAACTTTGCCAGGAAAGCAGTTGAGCATCGGTCCCATGTAGTGTTCTTGTCTTTGTTGGTGTAGAGCCACTGCTTAGCTTTCCCCAAAAGTGAAAATGGGAAAGGACGGAGTAAAATAGCATCCTGCAGATCTCTAAAAAGTATTGTAAGTGTGCACTTGCATCTTCATGAGCTTTTCCACAAAACTGGCTAGCTTGAACCACGGTGATAAGAGCAGGCTTGAGCTCGAATCCATTCTCCCCCGTGTTGACTGTTGGTCCAGTCCGGATGTTTTCTGTTGTTGGGGCAGAGAACTCGCGTAGTGTCTTCTCAGCCATGTCTTCAAACACAGGAGATAAATCTTATCCTAAGTGTATGTCTTCCAAAGTTGGAGCTGGCTGCTTTGATGAACTAACTTGAGCAGCGACGGGTGTTGTTGATAGTAGCTTGAAATTGTCCCTTGCCTCTACAAACTTCTTTCTTCGTAGTAGTTTCTCTGGATCGTCATTGAAATTATTTGGAAGAGAAAAACCATTCATTCATCACCCTGCATAAGATAAGTAAATGACAAAAAACAGGGGCTGTGCCTGTTTGAGTTAGAGATCAATCGGTAATACAATCTTATCCATGATGCATATGTGTTATTGTTGACATCTACTAACGTCGCCAAATATAACTATATAACTTTTAATGCGAGAGGCGAGATTAGAAGATGAATGGTAATTAATTCACTTGTCATTAGCAACTAGCCACTTTTCTATTACCAACATTCTTATGCAAGAACTAGGTTGCCATCCCTAATTAATAACGCTAAGAATAAATAAAGGTTTTATATATTAATCTATGTGACTAGGTAGAAATAAATATAAATATAAAATAAGATCAGTTCTGCAAGCGGACAGATAATTATACCATTGTAGCATTTTACCTAGGGAGTTCTACCAGGTTGTCAATTTATATTTATACCACTGGGAAGGACTAGGATAAACTTTAATCTATTATATTGATAGTGATGATGTACGATGGATAAGTGACATTACCGATGTCATTTACTCTACTCATAACAGGTAGAGGTCACAAGATAAATAAAGATAAAGTTGATAAGTATGATCAAGCATCATAAATAAAAGATAATCATCAGAGCACTCTCTAGTCATAGTAATAGCTAGCCAATGGATAAACTAAGGAATTAATATCAAAGGTAATTCTATAACTACATCAATAAATAACTCTAATTAGTGCAATTACATCTAGCAATCATTGTTAGACTAATCCTATATCATAATCACATGTAAAGGGCATCATCTAGGAAGGATGTGAAACGGAGTCATCATCCAACTTCGTGACCGTACCTGCTGGCCTACATACGGGGGGGTGGACTACAGAGGACTCAACGTAGCTGTCACCTACATGATCTACCACACGACCCGGCACATCAGGGTGCACTCGCAGATAAACAAAATACCTAGACACCACGTCTACATACTGTTCATCTTCTATCCATCGTCCGCGTGAATAAACGCTATACGAGCAATAACATGAATTCAATAAGATCAAACCAACTATACTAGACATATAATCAAAGTAGACAAAGACTATTGTAATCAAGAACATATGAACTATTAAGAACATTGTTTCCCTAATCATAATGAAGAATACAATAATAGAGAAAGAACTAGAATTATACCGAACTTAGCGCACCAGACAGAGCCAGGGCTTCAGATCCACCGAAGAACTAGAACTCCTCTACTTCTAATCTAACTAGGCTAGAGCTATGCGCACTATGTAGCAAATTCTTCACAGTACCAATATTCCGGAGTTTTGCAAGTTTTCAAAATAAAACTCAGAGCTTTAATTGTATGACACCCTCAAGTCTCTCAGTATAAATGGTATTTGTGGATCTCACTTAAGGCATTAATGTTATGCCTTCCTATAACTAAGGATTATAGTGGAGCTCATAGGAGTGGCAATAACAAGGTTTACGCATACTTACAATTCATTTGTTGTAAAGTCAAACAATGGATCCACAGAGAATCGAGGCATACAATCAAACCAAGATATGCATGTGTATGGAATATGGTGGATAGGTGTATATGTGGTATTTAGTGGCTATTCCTAATTCTACTTATACTCTTTGAAAATGATTCAATGTCCTTTGTAACTTGGAGGAACACATGGGCCATCTTTATCTTCTTCTCTTTTTTTCATTCGGGAGGTGGGCATCTAGTACCCATTGTTTTAATGCTAGGACACTTGTCCATCTTTTACTCCCCTTTCATATTTTTGCATAGCCACATGTATCCTTTGAATATAAATAACTGGAGAGATAATAATAAGAACTTAGAGAAATTATATCAATGTTGTCCTACGGGGTATACTTTTGGGTGTTTACTCCTAGTGTAGGAGAAAACATTTCCATGATGAACATTGATGAAAGTGGAAATAGTTTCAATTACTCCTAGGGTAGGAATAACGCATATGTGCTGAAGTGTGTATGTGATCTTGGTTTTAAAAGCATGACAAGACTCTCATATGGTATACAACAAAGGTTGACTAAACTCAATGCAAAGCAAGCAGCATGAATGTGCAAAAGTTTTCCTATCTACATATATCATATATGGCTTTGGTAGGAATTCATACTTTGTCATACAAAAGCTCGTCATGTAAATTTCAAAATTTTAAAATAAATCTCCAGAATTTAGTAATGCTAGAAATAAGATAAATAGCAGCTCAACTTTCATGAATCATATGAATCAATTATCTAGACTTAGCTCAAACATATGCCTCCACAAGTTTCAGGTTCAGAGTAAATTCTTAAGCTAAATAAGCAATATCTAAAACTCAGGAGAATTTAAGTTTGACAACTAGGCATTTAAAAAGTATTATGATAGAGCAACTATTCATTATCTCCAAGACAAAATTTTAATGTTCATTATTTTTTTATTAACTCTAGCCTAGACCGACTCTAAATAAACTCTAATATATAGATAGATATTTATTTGGTTTTTAAATTTTATCTTACTAGCTAACTCATGTGAAAAAGCGATATAGTAATAATGATAATAAGATAGGAAACTTATACTTAGTTGGATTTTAATTGGAGGGTGCCCTCCCCCAAGCTTGACGTTTGTCAGGGTCTTTGATGTTGCCGATTGAGTGATCCTTCTGAGCAGTGTATCGGCAGTGTAAGGGCGTCGGGTTGACTAGCTCCTTGATCTTGTGTTGTCCTATGAAACTGAATTGCCAATAAAAATACCAAATCTTATGGAGAGGGGTCAGGTTTAATACCACTCCATGGTAAGTAATTGATTTTATATTTACAGCAGAAGCTTCCTAACTGAGTGGACCTTCATGTGCCCACATATTTTTGGGTTTTTTCTAAAAAGTGTGGACCTTCATGTGTTCACATATTTTTGGCATTTTGTGCTTGTATAAAGTAGACTCAATAAGCGCATAGGTATAATTACCTAATAACTAGGGGATGCTCCTCCCCCAAGCTTGATGTTTGCAATACTTGGTATTGAATGATCTTCTGAGTGAGTTGGTTAGTAACAGTCCTGGTGGGTGCCACTAACAGACTCTCTCCTTAGTCATAATATTATTCCTGCATAGTTATACTCCAACAAGAAAACCAAAACTCGAGGCTCGAATTATCAAGGGGTTAGCGGTCAGCCAATGAGCAATTTGATTATTCTTTGAGTTGATTTTAATTAATAAATTTTAGTAGGATTCTAATAGGATTCTCTTTTTGGGGTTTTTCTAAGTTTCTTATGTAGCAATCAAAAAATGTATGCATGCTATATATGTTTTTTATGCCACCACAGGGAATATTCATTCCCATAGGGCTTATGATTTTCATAATGCATCAAAGTAAATATAGATTGTTATTTTTATTTTATTTTTATGCCACCACAGTAAATACTTCTACGGGTTTTACCTTAAGTGCATTTACATGGGGCTTTAATATTTATGATGCAGTAAATAAAGTAGTAAATATTTTTGTTGGTTTTATTTTTAATATGCAAAAATGATTGTACTAATAAATATTCTAAGCAAAATTACTAATGAATGCTAAATTAATTAGATGACTATCATTTTAACTTTATCGCTAGGGTACGGAATTTAAAGTCTACCGACAGGACATAGATAGAGGAGAGTACTTACTCAGTAGGTTCATTGTCTGAGGTTACCTCAGTCAATTCCCCATTTTCCGGTGGTGTAGCAGGTGCTTCTTCTTTCTCTTTCCATCTTTTTTCTCTCTTCTGCTTCTCTCTTTTCTAGCTCCAGCTCTTCCTTGTATGGTTCTCTTGATTCTTCATCTCTCTTTATCCATTCTTCTACTTGGGCCTGGATCTCTTCTTTCTCTGCTTTAGCAATCTGGTCCATCCTCTCAGCTTCCGCTTCCCACTCACTCTAGCATGGTGCTTGTACGGCTTCTTCTTGCTCCTTATAGCAGTATTCATACTTCACAATCTTACCAGGGAACTCCTCCTATCCACAGTGAGGCTTGGCAGCCTGACAGCGGGCTTGGCATTTCCTCCTGTTGCGTTGCTTTCTGATCTACTCATGGTTAAGATATGTTCTAAATTGACAGCGTACCTTTCCAGTGGGTAGGTTGAAGTGGATCTGTCCAGACCCAATGTAGATGATAGCATTGGCGGTGTAGAGGAACGGTCTTCCCAGAAGAATAGGCGATCTGTTGTCTTCCTGCATGTCAAGAACTACAAAATCTGCGGGTATATATTTATTTTGAATTCTTACCATTACGTCCTTGACTACGCCTTCAGGGAATCTAAGTGATTGGTCTGCCATCTGCAACTGAATGTATGTTGGGTATAATGGTAAATCATCAAATAATTCATCACATACCTTTTTGGACATTACATTGACGCCTGATCCAGTGTCGCAGGCGGTATCGAGAAAAGTGATGTCTCTGATTGTGCATTCGATGATTGGTACACCTGGGTCACCATTCTTTATTGGGAATGGTTTCGGGAGCATATGATCATTTTTTGTGTTGATAGCATTGATTAGTTGAGTGATTTCTTTAGGTACATGTTCGGGCTTGTTCTTCCTCCATCTTCTATTGTTCTTCTTCTTGGGTGCTGGTTGTTGTTGTTGCTCTTCTTGTTGATGGAATTGCTTCGGGACTGCAG
The DNA here is from genome assembly GCA_038502445.1 of Eremochloa ophiuroides. Lineage (NCBI taxonomy): Eukaryota > Viridiplantae > Streptophyta > Magnoliopsida > Poales > Poaceae > Eremochloa > Eremochloa ophiuroides. The sequence continues at coordinate 59,795,238 of JAHLJS010000002.1, forward strand.
GAGTCTTGAGGATGCGGTTCTTGAATGAAAATCTCTCCTTCTTGTCTTTGATGAAGAGGATAATCTTGGCGTGTTCCGCATAGATGATGGCTTTGGTTGTGCATAAGAACGGTCATCCCAAAATAATGGGTGCCTTTTCATCTCCTCCAGTATCCATGATCACAAAGTCAATTGGGACATATGATTGCCCCACTCTGATAACAGCTTCTTCTAGTACTCCCTCGGGGGTAGCAAATGGATTGATCTGCAAGCTGCAAACGCATATCTGTGTACAACAAAGGGTCACCTAAAATTTTCTCATAGATTACCTTAGGCGTTATCTTGATACTTGCGCCGAAATCGCAGATACTTCTAGAAACTTATGACATCCTAAATCATAGGTCTTTCAGGGTCTCCCATCTTCTCAGGTAGTGAGTTATCTATCTACTGTATATCTGCAGGCTCAATATGATATTGGGTTGCATTGTAAATATCAACAAGGTTAGCAGTTTCTAAATCCTCTGGCTGGCCCGGAATCTTTCCTTTCTCAAATGGAGGGACAGGAGCAGCTAGCTGAGCTAATTGTGATCCGAACATTTTATTAAAGCTGTGCTGATTCTTTATAGGAGAAGCAAAGGTATCCATTCTGGTATTTATATTTTCTAAAGCTTTATCATTTAAGGCTACCTTTCTAGACATTTGATCTAATAATTTAGATTGACCAACAACTAATTCTCTTAAAGGCAGAAGATTGTAATTATTGTAATTATTACCTTGGTTGTTACCTTGGTAATTACCTTGTCGAGGTTGCTGATTCCATCCTTGGGTTGGCTGGTTCCATCCTTGATTTTGCTGAGGACGATAGTAGGTGTTGTTGTTGATGAAGTTCACATCCTCTTGCAATGTAGGGCAGTTGACAGCTGAATGCCCGTAATCTCTACATTCTTTATAGGTCATGCGAGAATCATTGATATGCTTGACTTCCTTCTTCTCTATGTCGAGCTTCTTCATGATGAGGTCTAGCTTGGCAGTGACCATGTCAGTTTCGTTGAGATGATGGATACCTCCTCCTCTCTTTGCGAGGTTGAGTACGTTTTTCATTATAGCTTGAATTTGAGGCCATCTTCTCAACAAGTGCTTGAGCTTCTGGAACTTAAGTGACAGGAAATCTCCTCCAGCTGCAGCACCTATGGACTAACGGGTGCTAGAGACTAGCCCTGTGGCAGAAGGTCTGCAATAGTAGCCAATCCTCTATCGAATGATGAGGACAGTCTTCAATATAATCTTGGAATCTCTCCCATGCTTCAATGAATGATTCATCATGTTGCTGTTGAAAGCTTGAAATTTTTCCTCGCAGAGCATTCGTCTTGCCTGTAGGAAAGAACTTTGCCAGGAAAGCAGTTGAGCATCGGTCCCATGTAGTGTTCTTGTCTTTGTTGGCGTAGAACCACTGCTTGGCTTTCCCCAAAAGTGAAAATGGGAAAAGATGGAGTAAAATAGCATCTCTTGGTACTCCTCTAATCGTGAAGGTGCTGCAGATCTCTAAAAAGTGTTGTAAGTGTGATCTTCATGAACTTTTCCACAAAACTAGCTGGCTATAACCATGGTGATAAGAGCAGGCTTGAGCTCGAATCCATTCTCCACAGTATTGACTGCTGGTCTAGTCTGGATGTTTTCTGTTGTTGGGGCAGAGAACTCGCGCAGCGTCTTCTCAGCCACATTTTCAAACACAAGAGATAAATCTTCTCTTAAGTGTTCTTCTTCCAATGTTGGAGCTGGCTCCTTTGATGAATGAGCATGAGCAGTGATGGGTGTTCTTGATGGTAGCTTGAAATTGTCCCTCGCTTCTACAAGCTTCTTTCTTCTCAGGAGTTTCTCTGGATTGTCAGTGAAATTATTTGGAAGAGAAAAACCATTCATTCATCACCCTGCATAAGATAAGCAAATGATAAAAATAAGGGTGTGCCTGTTTGAGTTAGAGATCAATTGGTAATACAATCTTATCCATTATGTATACATATGTTATCAATATTTCCTAAGTTTAATGTGTCCTTCCCCGGCAACGGCGCCAAAAATGCTTGTTGACATCTACTAACGTTGCCAAATATAACTATATAATTTTTAATGCGAGAGGCGAGATTAGAAGATGAATGGTAATTAATTAACTTGTCATTAGCAACTAGACACTTTTCTATTGCCAACATTCTTGTGCAAGAACTAGGTTGTCATCCCTAATTAATAATGCTAAGAATAAATAAAGGTTTTATATATTAATATATGTGACTAGGCAGAAATAAATATAAATATAAAATAAGATCAGTTCTGCAAGGGGACAGATAATTATACCATTGTAGCATTTTACCTACGGAGTTCTATCAGGTTGTCGAGTTATATTTATACCACTGAGAAGGACTTGGATAAACTTTAAGCTATTATATTGATAGTGATGCTATACAATGGATAAGTGACATTACCGATGTCATTTACTCTACTCATAACAGGTAGAGGTCACAAGATGAGTAAAGATAAAGGTGATAAGTATGATCAAGCATCATAAATAAAAGATAATCATCAGAGCACTCTCTAGTCATAGTACTTGCTAGCCAATGGATAAACTAAGGAATTAATGTCAAAGGTAATTCTATAACTACATCAATGAATAACTCTAATTAGTGCAATTACATCTAGCAATCATTGTTAGACTAATCCTATATCATAATCATATGCAAAGGGCATCATCTAGGAAGGATGTGAAACAGAGTCATCATCCAACTTTGTGACCGTGCCTGCTTGCCTACATACGGGGGGTGGACTTCAGAGGACTCAACGCAACAGTCACCTACGTGATCTACCACACGACCTGGCACATCAGGGTGCACTCGCAGATTAACGAAATTCCTAGACACACTGTTCATCATCTATCCATCGTCCGCATGAATAAATGCTATATGAGCAATTACATGAATTCAATAAGATTAAACCAACTATACTAGACATATAATCAAACTAGACAAAGACTATTGTAATCAAGAACATATGAACTAAGAATAATGTTTTCCTAATTATAATGAAGAATACAATAATAGAGAAAGAACTAGAATTATACCGAACTCCGCGCTCCAGACAGACGCCGAGGCTCAAGATCCGCCGAAGAACTAGAACTCCTCTACTTCTAATCTAACTAGGCTAGAACTATGAACTAGGAGGCTCTTGATGAACTAGAAAGCTCTTGATGGCTTGAGGACTTGATGCCTTGAATGAATGATGGATTGATGCCTCCAGGGGGTCTACCCCTGTATTTATAGCCCGGTAGGATGCACGTGCGCCGTAGGATCAAACTGACTTGAAACAAGGGCCGAGATGACTCCTAAGAGGCGGTGGAAGAAGACTCCAGAAGGTGGCGGTGAAACCCTAGGGGGGTGCTGGCCAGCCCTACCCTGGCGCCGGCCAGCCCCACCTGGTGGGGTTCGGGCCCCGGTCGCTTCGTGTGTGTTATAAACTCTTCCAGGGTCTTTGTGATGATGTTTCCTTGGCGGTTAAGTTTCGTGGTAATTATGCTCTTTAACCCTTCTTTTATGCTTTTCTAGAATAGCCCTTGGAAAATGTAGAACTTGCAAAACTCATAGAAACTGTCAGTTAAAACCCTAGACTAGTGTGTATTCATGTATCTTTTGGTGTCTAAAGTTCTAATAAAAGTTGACGTTATCCACCTGTCAATAATTATCAATATTTCCTAAGTTTAATGTGCCTTCCCTGGCAACGGCGCCAAAAATACTTGTTGACATCTACTAACGTCGCCCAATATAACTTTATAACTTTCAACAATAGCGATGAGATTAGAAGATGTATGGTATTTAATTAGCTGATCATTAGCAACTAGCCACTTATCTATTACCAACATTCTTTAGCATGAACTGGGTTGTCAATCCTAATTATATATTCTAAGAATAAATAAAGGTTTTACATATTATTCCGTGTGACTAGACAGAAATATAAATAAATATAAACTAAGAACAATTCTGCAAGCGGAGAGATAATTATACCATTGTAGCATTTTACCTAGGAGTTCTATCAGGTTGTCGATTTATATTTATACCACTGGGAAGGACTAGGATAAACTACAATCTATTATATTGATAATAACCATATACAATGAATAAATGAAATTACCAATGTCATATACTCTACTCATAACAGGTAGAGGTCACAAGATAATAAAGATAAATAGGGTGATAAGTATGATCAAGCATCATTAATAAAGATAAACATCAGAGCACTTTCTAGTCATAGTTATAGCTAGCCAATGGATAAACTAAGGAATTAATATCTAAGGTAATTCTATAACTACCTCAATGAATAACTCTAACTAGTGCAATTACATCTAGCAATCATTGTCAGATTAGTCCTATATCATGATCACATGCAAAGGGCATCATCTAGGAAAGGTGTGAAATAGAGTCACCACTCAACTTTGCGACCGTGCCTGCTTGCCTACATACGGGGGTGGACTACAGAGGAATCAACATAGCTGTCACCTACACGAACTACCACACGACCCGGCACATCAGGGTGCACTCGCAGATAAACGACATATCTAGACACACGTCTACACATTATTCATCATCTACCCAACGATCGATTGGATAAACGCTATACGAGCAATTACATGAATTCAATAAGATCAAACCAACTATACTAGACATATAATTAAAGTAGATAAAGACTAATGTAATCAAGAACATATGGACTATCAAGAACAATGTTTCCCTAATCATAATGAAGAATACAATAATACAGAGAGAACTAGAGTTATACCGAACTCTGCGCTCCAGACGATCGCCGGGGCTCCAGATCCCGCCGAAGAACTAGATCTCCTCTATTCTCTAATCTAACTAGGTTAGAACTATGAACTAGAACTCTCTTGATGAACTAGTAGGCTCTTGATGGCTTGAAGACTTGTTGCCTTCGATGAATTATTGATTCCCCTCTCCAGGGGGGTCTGTCCCTCTATTTATAGCCCGGTGGGATGGATGCTGGCCGGCCCCACCCCTAGGCCGGCCGGCCCCACCTGGCCAGGGCTCGGGCCCAGGTTGCTTCGGGTGCCTTCTACACTCTTCCAGGGTCTTCGTGATGATGTTTCCTTCGCGGTTACGTTTCGTGATAATTACGCACTTTAATCCCTCCTTTACACTTTTCTAGAATAGTCCCTGAAAAATACAGAACATGCAAAACTCATGGAAACTGTCAGTTAAAACCCTAGACTAGTATATTTTCATGTATCCTTTTGTGTCTAAAGTTCTAATAAAAGTTGACGTTATCGACCGTCAACACATACTCTTCCTCTCCCATGTTTAGGACCAAGAAGTTAGAGGGGACATAGTGATTATGAGTCCTCTCTGGGAACCTGAACGTTTGGTCTGCCATCTATTCCATTATGTTGATACTCGATCCAATGTTGCAGAAGGTCTTGTGGAAGATTCTCTGGTGCACCCGATCGTTGGCACGACTGGATTGTCTAGCTTTGGCAGGTGTGGTGATGCAAGGAGGTGATCGTATTTAGCCTGAACCGAGTTGATCATCCTCACTGCTTCAGTTTGTGTCTACTTGGGCAGGAGTTTGTAGTGTCTTGTTCACGAGTGGCTTGTCTCCTATGTCATCTTTTTTTATCCTTCCTTTTGAGTTGTGTTCGGACCTTTTGCTCCTCTCATTGTTCTATTCCTGCAAAGCATTACTGGACAACACATACCTGAAGGAATATACAAGTAATGACAGAGATTGTGTTGTCTGAAGGTCACTTTCTATGATGTAGAGAAGTTGTTTGAACATAGAACATTTATTATTCACCATTACTTCTTCTATAGATGATTGATTTTATGTTGTTTTTAAGTTTGATTTTCATATATCTCATTTGTAGAACTAATCAAACTTATAGAAGTAAGGTAATGGTGAGTAGAGGGATTGCAAATTAGTGTGTCTGAGCGATGGGAGCTTGAGTGGAGGAAGACCATAGTTAGATCAGCTCTGGTGGAATTTGGTCTTCTTTCCTTAGGCTTCAACCGGATAGCGATGGCTCCTGGCTCTTAGGTTTGTTAAGTAGGACCTATCCCTTGTGCATAGCTATTGGAATTCATGTCTTGCTTCATCTCTAATTTGAGTTTATCCTATGACTTCCCCGAATTGATTTGAGAGTTTCCTGCAGGGGTTAGTCTAACAAAATATACCAGTGTCTACTATAGCATACTATCAGTACAAAAATCAACCTAGACACCACGTCTAATTTGATTCAGGAAGGCATTTTAACCTAAGCACCACACTTAATTTAAAAGCCTTTGAAAGTAAAATCAATACACCCTTTTGGTTCAAGAATTAGAATACAGGTTAAACTAAGCACCATGCCTAATTTAAAAGGTGTATGAGAATACTCCAAACCTAAATATACACTATAGCAAGTAAAGGTAGCATGAAAGCATTATAAGGATTTATTCAAATAGAGATGTGTAAGCATGTTTTTAAGGGTAGCGACAACCAAGATGAATTTGCAACATGGTATAGAATTTTCAGAAAAGCCCATCCCCATGCTTGAATTTTGCAAGGTAAAAATCAAGTATAGATGATATTTGGTTGGACATACCTTGGCGTCGTCATCCTTCATCCATTTTGCTTTTAGTCCTGAAATGGTTAGTGACAATAATACCCAAAGGAATATTTTCACAATTATGTTTCTATGATACAAAGACATCACAGCAAAAAGGGTGCAAGTTTGTTCTTGGGAAACCTCTAATTGCATCCATGTTGGTGAAGTGGTTTCCCCTCCAACACCAAACTCTATATACCTACCTCAAGATTCTATGGATAGGTAGCATGAGGGGGTTGAAGATCTTGTGCAGGACATTGCTAGAGAGACCAAATGATTCATAAGTTTTCTCTTGTGAGCAAGGATTTGATGAGTCATTCATGAAGTAACTTTCATGGTCACTGATGTCATTATCGATCTCAATCTCCAAGGGTGTCTCTTCATGAACATCTATCGGCAAACATATTGTCTCTTTCATTCCTTGCCTAAGACAGCCATTAGACATGTCATTGTCCAGGATCTCCTTTAGATAGGTGTCTCTCAGGTTGATCTCGCCTAGGGCCTCCATACTTGGATGAGGTATAAGTTCATAATTTGGATCTGAACCAAGTATGGATTCCATCCATAAGGCTTCGTATCTATCCATCCATTCAACACATTCCTGCCATTGTTGTAGCTCTTCTTGATCTTCCTTGTGGCCTTGATGACTCCTATGATTTGGGTGTCTGAGTGGGTTTCTAGGATCATCATGAGTCTTAGGACAGAGAGCACAAGAGGGATCATTTGGATCAATGATGGGTGTAAAGATGGGTTCAGATAAGTCATCTACTACGGGCATTGTTGACTGTTGCTAACACCCTATTTTACCGTCAACATTTCACCCACAATCAAGGTAAACCATATGGAATGCAAAGAACTCACTTTAAAACTCACCTAGTTCCACATGTCCTTGGAGAAATATTGTGTATGCAGGAACAATGGTGAAAACAGGCAAAAACAAAGCAAACCAAGACAGGTTGGCACCTCAGCTGCCACGTGGGAGCCAGAGGGGGCCGCCACCCTCCACATAGGGCGCCCACCCTGTCATTCTTGCCAAATGCACTCTGCCACCTCACGAATCCATGTGCCATCCTCCCAAATGGCCTATGGCACGTTGATTCAACATCAATGGCTCAGAAATATGTGACAAGGATCCCATGGCCCTATCAACAGGGCGCCCGTCCTGTCACTACTGTGTGCCACATCCACAATCCGAAGGAAGGTCCCCAGGAGTCATTCGAGCCATCAAACAAAGTCAGTTTTCATCCAATGGTGATCAAGTGATGTGCCGTTGATCGAAGGACCTACATGTCGTCCTCCCGGGGGTTGCAAACCGCCAAATTAGGGCACCAACCGACCTTGCAACCGCCTTTGAGGAGGAATGAGGGCTGTTGGATGCAAGGCGGTGCATCCAAGCGGGCGCCCGCCCTCCTAGTAGGGCGCCCGCCCGGCCACTTCATGCCACCGACCTCCAGGACACCTACAAGTACCCCTGGAGCTCTCTTACACTATAAATGGGACTTGTTTCCTCACTTGTAAGCAGAAACTACCAGAGAATCACTAGCAAATCACTAGAGATTCAACTCATAGTCTGTAGTAGCTCCTCTCTCTAGCGAAGCTCTGCTCTTAGGAATAGTGCTAGCTAGAGAAGAGTAGAGTAGTGAGAGAGAAGTCGGGAGAAGGAGGAAGTCTGTGGAGGAGCTATGTCGGCCACCTCCTCTGTGGTGTTCTTCACTCTTATCGGTAATAAGGATCCCCTGCTTCATTTATTTATTGTTATACTTTAAGTAGTTGCATACTTGTCTCATTGCTTGGTTAGAGTGCTCTAATTCTTTGGCCAGAGTTAGAGTAGTAAGTTTTATAGATTAAGCGTGGTGCTTAGGCTATATTCTTACCCTCGAGTGCGGCTAGGCCCACGGATATTAGTGGTAGGTAATAGGTGGTGACAGCCCTAAAATCCTCTGGATTCCACCACGTTCGGCCTAGGTTAAAGGCGTAGAACTTCTAGGTATACGGGGCCTATTCAGTCGAAACCCGGCTAGTTTAGGACTTTGCACGTTCCTGGTATAGCAATCCCTTTGGTATATGTTGACATCTACTAACATCACCAAATATAACTATATAACTTTTAATGCGAGAAGCGACATTAGGAGATGAATGCTAATTAATTAACTTGTCATTAGCAACTAGTCACTTTTCTATTACCAACATTCTTATGCAAGAACTAGGTTGTCATCCCTAATTAATAATGCTAAGAATAAATAAAGGTTTTATATATTAATCTATGTGACTACGAAGAATTAAATATAAATATAAAATAAGATCAGTTCTGCAAGCGGACAGATAATTATACCATTGTAGCATTTTACCTAGGAGTTCTACCAGGTTATCAATTTATATTTATACCACTGGGAAGGACTAGGATAAACTTTAATCTATTATATTGATAGTGATGGTATACAATGGATAAGTGATATTACCGATGTCATTTACTCTACTCATAACAGGTAGAGGTCACAAGGTAAATAAAAATAAAGGTGATAAGTATGATCAAGCATCATAAATAAAAGATAATCATCAGAGCACTCTCTAGTCATAGTAATAGCTAGCCAATGGATAAACTAAGAAATTAATATCAAAGGTAATTCTATAACTACATCAATGAATAACTCTAATTAGTGCAATTACATCTAGCAATCATTGTTAGACTAATCCTATATCATAATCACATGCAAAGGGCATCATCTAGGAAGGATGTGAAATAGTCATCACCCAACTTTGCGACCGTGCCTGCTTGCTTGCATACGGGGGGTGGACTACAGAGGACTCAACGCAGCTGTCACCTACGCGATCTACCACATGACCCGGCACATCAGGGTGCACTCGTAAATAAACAAAATACCTAGACACCATGTCCACATATTGTTCATCATCTATTCATCGTCCGCATGAATAAACGCTATACGAGCAATTACATGAATTCAATAAGATCAAACCAACTATAGTAGACATATAATCAATGTAGACAAAGACTATTGTAATCAAGAACATATAAACTATTAAGAACAATGTTTCCCTAATCATAATGAAGAATACAATAATAGAGAAAGAACTAGAATTATGAACAATGTTTCCAAGCTCCACACAGACGCTGGGGCTCCAGATCCGCCGAAGAACTAGAACACCTCTACTTCTAATCTAGCTAGGCTAGAACTATGAACTTGGAGGCTCTTGATGAACTAGGAGGCTCTTGATGGCTTGAGGACTTGATGCCTTGAATGAATGATGGGTTGATTGATGCCTCGATGGGGGTCTGCCCCTCTATTTATAGCCTGGTGGGATGCACGTGCGCCGTAGGATCAAACCGACTTGAAATAAGGGCCCATATGACTCCACAAAGGTGGTGGAAGAAGACTCCAGAAGGCGGGCCGAAACCCTAATGGGGGGCACCGGCCAGCCCCACCCTGGCGCCGGCCGGCCTCACCTGGCGGGGTTCGTGCCCCGGTCGCTTCGGGTCTGTTCTAAACTCTTCCAGGGTCTTCGTGATGATGTTTCCTTAGCGGTTAAGTTTCGTGGTAATTATGCTCTTTAACCCTTCTTTTATGCTTTTCTGGAATCGCCCCTGGAAAATACAGGACATGCAAAACTCGTGGAAACTGTTAGTTAAAACCCTAGACTAGTGTGTATTCATGTATCCTTTGGTGTCTAAAGTTCCAATAAAAGTTGACGTTGTCCACCGTCAACAGTATAACAAGCAACTGATCTTTTACTGAACTAGAGTTCTCCCATAAACTATAGAGCTACATAAAATTATCCTGGTGTGTTTCCACCTTAGTTATACTTCATTGATTTATCCTCACTAAGGTTGTTACCCCATTTATCCTTATTTAGATCTTTGACTATCACATCCTAGGAATCACAAACCCCGCCTTTCTTTGGGAAATATAAATTTGACACCTGGCACTCCAAGGTAAAGTGCTACACAATAGTTTTGTGCGCTTGCAGAATCCCATCACCTATCCTATATAGCAAACCCATAAGCATTTTTGGTGCAGTTGCTAGAAATAACTTTATTCCTAGTAGCAACATTAGAAGTGTCAACAACCACATACTTTGAGCATAGGGATTGACAACCTCGTTAATTGCGTTGAGAAGTATCGTTACCACCTCTAAAGGATAGATCTTGGCTACACTCATTTGATAGCGTTAGTAACTGTCAACAAGCATTTTTGGCGCCGTTGCCATGAAAGGCAACTGTTGAATTCCTCTGACTTGAGTCAAGTCTAGATAGTTATCCTTTAAATCATGAATATGGCCAAAAGGACCATCCGTGAATTCTCTGCACCTTCTACTGCTAACATAGCAATAGGTCCTTGTGTCATCGTGGCGAACACTCAGTTCGAGTTAAAGCCTGCATTGATCATAATGGTTCAAGCTAGCCCATTTTGTGGCAAAGCTCATGAGGATGCTAATGCACACCTCCAACACTTCTTGGAGATATGCAGCACCTTTACCATTAAAGGAGTGTTGACGGTAATTATTGTATGATTTTACCCGTCAACTAAACATGAAAAAGGTATAAAAGCAAACACCAACATAGGTTTAGGGGTTGAACTGACAGAATTCCATAAGTTTTGGTGAATCTGTGTTTCTGCAGGACATTATCAGGAAAATAAGAAAATATCAAGGATGTTGGCATAAAAATAAAATTCCGCGGCGAAAGCGTGTTAGGAAGAATCAAGAAGACACCAGAGACTCAGCAGAAAAGGCGTGACCCGATCGGCCACCAAAGTGGATCGGCCGATCCGGTCCCTGGATCGACCGATACACCCAAGAGTCCGTTTCGCCTCCGCTTCGACGTGGACCCACATCCTGATATTTCACGCAATCTACATTGTCCGTCGAAGTCAGTTTGATCCAAGGGCTACGGTTCATCCCACCGGCCTATATAAGGACCCCCAAACCCCCAGGGTTTCATACCAATTCATATCAGTACATGTAAACCCTAATCGAGAGGTGTCCCATGAAAGGATAACTTCTCATTAGGATCTAGGGACTCGACAGTAGAGAGATGGAGAGCGAGGGAAGAGTTAGGAGGAGTTGCCGGCCTGTCGGTGATCTCTCTACGGCTTGTACTTCGGTAGGATCTAGCACTACTTGAGCTAGCTCTTAAGATGTCACGGGCAACCAACTTCTGATTCATGTAAGTCTATGTTCATATTGTTTATCTGGTTTATGTCTCTCTTTTGAGTACTTTATTCCTGTTCTAGAGGGAGTAGAGTAGTAATCTTTAGTGTAGGCGTTGTGCTTAGATTATAATTACTCGTAAATGCGTCCTGTCTGGCCGGATCAGTGGTAGATTGTGGGGGTGACCGAGCCTGTTGAGTCTTACACAGTCCACCTCCCGTCAGAAGGAAGAGTAGGATAGCTTTACTAAGGGAAACATCCTTTGCTGATATCTTTCCCTATAGTGATTTCCCTAGATGAGCAACAGAAGACAGAAGCTTGCCCAAGTTAGAAGTAGAAACCCCAAGTTATCCTCTCTACACCCCAAGTCATCAGGCACTGCTCGTGTCTTCCTCTGGTTGCTCACCGCCCTTGACCTCTGTCCTGCGCCCTTCCCTACTGTGTGAACGTGAGCAACAACGAAGAGCAGGCAGCAACAGCAAGCCAGGCCGACCTCCCCCTTGACCGAAGCTAGGCAGCAGGTGGCGATCTGTACGTACAGGCAGGAAGGAATTAGATGGAGAGGTACAAGATGAAGTTATTTACAAGTTTGCCATCATTTATATTTTTCGGGCGTTTCTCAATTTTTGTTCCGATTTGATCGATTCAAATTGCATTAGATTCGTAACTTGAAATTCTACATCTTTATATCATTATTAATTATGTTTTCAACTTTTTAATTTCATGGTTAGATTTAATATATTATTTTCACAAAGGAAAACCGTATTTAATTCATAACTCATTCGTTTCAACTCCGATTTGGACCAATCAAGTTGCGTTGATTTCGTAGTTCTATAAACTATGTTTTGGTAGTGTTGTTTAACATGTTTAAAGCTTAAAAATTACTTATTAATTTAATATTTCATTAATCACCTGTTTTACAAATAAAAGCAGATCCTCTGGTAGTTGTATCTTTTCAACCATAATTCCGATTAGCGTGATCTTCGCGTCTATGTGCTCGTAGCAATATGTAGATTCAGTGTCTAAACCTTTTTAACTTCTATTTTTGTTGATTGGTGTATTGTTCTAATATAATATTATACTTGTATGTGATGCATGAATGTATTGGATGCTTGTGTGGTGCATTATGATCATGTCTAGTCGGTGAGATTTACGTGGTGATCAAGAAGCAATTCATTGAAGGTTTTGAATCAGAGAAAATGATCTCATGTCTAAGGCAAGTATAGCATGGGATCTTCCTTGTTATCCTATTCACCGCAATAATTAATTTCATGTGCATGTGTCTACCTTGTTAACCATAGTTTCTACCTAGTATTGTTATCTTGTTCCTTGATCACCTATGGGATTTATGCATTGGGTAGTTGATGCTAGCGCGCTATTGGAATCATGATCATGTAAACTTGATTAATTGAATATGCAATAACATTGAAAGATGTCTTTTTAGCAACATGGAACTAGGGGATTCGAGCATAGTTTTGTGATGCTCCATATCCTTCCCCCTTGGTAATGATCTGTCAGCAAAAGCTGGGACTTACAGTGCAACTATGAGGGCTACATGGCTCTGGTTTTAGTCAAGTATGGGTACTTTTTCTAGCTTGTTAGAGGTTACCGAAAGGCGTGATGGGACCTGACGAATCGGGTATAGTGCGGCTCCTGTCCGAGTGTGTATAACCTGTGTGACCTTGTGCCACGACGAAGGGGGGCTCTACATCTACTTGCCGGGTTCCTAGCGGCCCTAACTTGTTAGACGGAGTACTTTGAAAGACTTCATAGTGAAACCCTGCTCGCTCACCTTGGTAGTGTTATGGGGCTAGCTACCCCGAGCAAATGGGAATCACGGCTCATAGTGAAAGTGCACAACCTCTGCAGAGTTTAAAACTGGTATACTAGCCGCGCTCACGGTCACGAGTGGCCCGGAAAACTCACGGAGTAGTTATCTTTTTGGGTGATGTTGACTTGCTGCTAATTGATTGATGCAATTCATTAATTATGTTTACTTATGATCATGAATTATGGGCTTATTCAACTTGTTGCTATCCAATTGCATAAAAGATGCTTAATTAAAAGCAAACCGCTGTAAACACGTGTCTATCCTTTTTGAGCCTCATAAACCCCATGTTATATTTGCTGAGTTCGACATGGACTCACTCTTGCTATTCCCCCCACACCTCAGGAGAAGTTTAGGCTTGTGGTCAACCAGTCAGTTGTGTCCCTGTGGAGTTGGCGTCTACACGCGAAGATCGGAGTGTCTTTCTACTGTTTGCTTCTTAAAGGTTCTATTTTAATTATTACTACGTTATGTATTTGATCATTGCCTTTTGATATTACCTTGTATTTGTCGGCTTATGTGTGTGACTGATCCTGGGGCGCACATAAGGTTATACATTCAATTTTATCCTTAAAATTGGGTGTGACAGGTAGATTGTGGGGGTGACCGAGCCTGTTGAGTCTTACACAGTCCACCTCCCGTCAGAAGGAAGAGTAGGATAGCTTTACTAAGGGAAACATCCTCTGCTGATATCTTTCCCTATAGTGATTTCCCTAGATGAGCAACAGAAGACAGAAGCTTGCCCAAGTTAGAAGTAGAATCTCCAAGTTATCCTCTCTACACTCCTATTATCTGCAACCTAGATCACCATAACCATATTATCAACACCTTTGATTAGTTTTACACCCATTAGCCATAACCTTAGTTGCCACACCACCATCTTTATTTGCATCACTACACCCATCATTGACTTCGACCATTAACCTAGTTTTTACCTTTACTTATTGACTACCCCTGGTTAAGTCAGATCGTAGTTGACCAAGCCCATTTCCCTGTGGATACGATATTTAAAACCCTCCGGATGAAAGCTACAACGGTATCCGTGCGCTTGCGAATTTATCTGTATGCACTTAAAAATACCAACAAGCTTTCTGGCGCCATTGCCGGGGAAACGGTTGCTGAATTAGGCACAAGCCTAGCTTAGCCTTTTTATTTCTTTTTAGCATGGATTTCACCCCTATTTGCAAATATGGGGCACCCACTAGCACCAACTGTAGGCCAACAGAATCTTCAAAGCCTATCCTAACACCTTCCTATGAGCTGCACCCATGCTTTATACAATTGATTCGGGATCAACCCTTCTCAGGAGAAGGCAATGAAAACCCGTACTCTCACCTACGGGAGTTTGACCAGACCTGTGCATGCTTGCATATCGCTGGCATGCATGACAAAACCTTAAGATAGAAGTTGTTTCCGTTCTCTTTGACAGGAATAGCTAAATAGTGGTACAAATTCACCATACAGAGAATGCACGGATATTGGGAGAAACTATGCTCTAACTTTTGTCTATGTTTCTTTCCCATCCGTAAAGTTGTTAGCCTTCGCTTAGAGGTTCTAACTTTTAGGCAACTAGAAGGAGAATCTCTTGCTACATCATGGGATCGTTTTAATGAACTCATCATCACTGGCCCAGACCTTGCTATTCCAGACCCAATACTCATTCAACATTTTTACATGGGTCTTAGTAAGAATTCTAGGGAATCCCTTGATTTAGCTTCTAGAGGATCTTTTCTTTATCTATCTCTTAGTGAAGCAAGGCTTGTCCTTGACAAGATCAGTGGACACATCACCTTCACTAGCATTCATGATAAAATCCTAGAGGAAGAGAAGGAATCATGATTTTGCGGTTCTTTTTTCTACAGTACCTCGACATCTCCTGAGCAAGAAGAGGATGTTTCGATAGCCAAATCACAACCATTCCAATCCCAAGATTTGGCTATCCATCCCGAATCATCAGTATCCCAAAATCCCTCAAGAGAAAGAGGAATTTCACTTTTAGAAAACCCTTTTGAATTTGTGGGCAACCTCAATGATTTTGGGAGGACAAGGAACTCTTGTCCACATAAGAGACCTCCAAGTGAATTTACATCAAATCCTTTTTCGGAGGAGTCTCTTAGAAAACATCCTCACATAGGATATTGGGAGGAATTCAATGCCTAGTGATGCCATAGAAGGAGAGCCAAGCCAGTTAGAAGCCAATCCTATCTTCTCCCCTTCTATACCCACATTAGAAGACTTGTCTAAACCCATCCTTAACCCCAATGATGCCTCTTGTGCTCTCTCTCCTAAGACTCATGATGATCCTAGAGACCCGCTCAGACATTCAAATCATAGGAGTCATCAAGGCCACAAGGAAGATCAAGAAGAGCTACAACAATGGCAGGAATGTGTTGAATGGATGGATAGATACGAAGCCTTATGGATGGAATCCATACTTGGTTCAGATCCAGATGATGAACTTATAGCTCATCCAAGTATGGAGGCCCTAGGCGTGATCAACTTGAGAGACACCCATCCAAAGGAGATCTTGGACAATAAAATGTCCAATGATTGTCTTTGGCATGCAATGACAGAGACAATACTTTTGCCTAAAGACGTTCCTGAAGAACTACCCTTCGAGTTTGAGACAGATGACGACATCAGTGAGCATGGAAGTTATTTCTTGAAGACCTCATCAAATCCTCGCTCACAAGAGCAAACTCCTAAATCAATTGGTCTCTCTAACACTACCCCACATGAGATTTTCAACCCCCCTCATACTACCTGTCCATAGAATCTTGAAAAGGGTGTTGTAGATGCATATGTGTATCATGAACATTGCAAACCTCGAGATATGCATCTTGAGGTAGGTATATAGAGTTTGGTGTTGGAGGGGAAACCACTTCGCCAACATGAATGCAATTAGAAGGTTTTCCAAACTTGCACTCATTTTGCTATGATGTCCTTGTAGCATAGAAACATAATTGTGAAAATATTCCTTCAGGTATTATTGTCACCAACTATTTCAGGACTAAAACAAAAAGGATGATGGATGATAACTCCAAGGTATGTCCAACCAATTATCTTACAATATTGATCACATCCATCTTGACTTGATTTTTGCCTTGCAAAATTCATGCTTGGGGGATGGGCTTTTCTAAAAACAAAATCCTATATCATGTTGTGAATTTACCTTGGTTATCTCTACTTCAAAATCATGCTCAACTTTTTGAAATAATGATCATGCCTTTTCATCTCTACTTGAGTAAATCTCTTTAGTGCTATCATGCTACCTTTATCTATTATAGTATGCTATGGTTTGGAGTATTCTCATACACCTTTTAAATTAGGCATGGTGCTTAGTTTAACCTGTTTTCCTGAATTAAGTTGAACATGGTGTTTGGTCTACTTCTTGAACCAAAAGGGTGTGTTGATTTTACTTTCAAAGGCTTTTAAATTAAGCATGGTGCTTAGGTTAAAATGTCTTCCTAAATCAAATTAGACGTGGTGTCTAGGTTGATTTTTGAGCCGATAGTATGCTATAGTAGATATTGGATATTTTGTAAGAATAACTGTTGACGGTCCTTAACACCCCATTTTATACCGTCAACAGTGTCTAGGTTGATTTTTGAGCCGATAGTATGCTATAATAAAAATGATACAAACCATAGTCATAGGTTTTTATTTCTAACCATTTCCACAAGTTGTGATGGCTCTGTGAGTGTAGGTGCAAAGTAAGTACAAAATGATGATATATAAGGGGAAAAAGCTTCATCCATGTTTCTTGTGACTATACCAAGTCAAGGAGATTGAAATGGAGTTTTGGTTCACCCAAATCGGAGGTCGGACGGTAAGGTTACGCTTTCCGGGGATTGGAGAACGGGCCGTAGGAGCAGTCTTGGGTAAAATGAGCACCCAGGATGCATCCGACTCGGAATGAGCCAAATGACCAGGCGTTGGAAAGCTAACTGAGAGGCCTACATGCACAACAAAGATGAGCCAATTTGGCCCAAGTTGCAGGGCCCCCGCCCTGTCTCTGCCACGTTCTAGGTCAGCAATCCGTGGGAGATGCCGAATCAAGTTTGTCCTCCGTCAATCCAAGGTCGGTGCAAGATCTACGGTCCAGTGGCCCTGTAAACAGGGCGCCCGCCCTGCGTCGGTCGCCTGCCACGTCCACAATCTGTGTGAAGGTCCCTAGAAGACATCCTAGCCATCAATCAAAGTTGGTTTTCAACCAATGGTGCAAGATGGAGGTGTCAAGGATCCATGGACCCACATGTCACCCTCCAAGGGTCACAAACCGACTCTACAACCCCAAAACGGGCATCAACCGACCTTGCAATAGCCTTTGGGGAGGAACCACGGTCGTTGGACCGCAAATCGGTGAAATCAACCGGGCGCCCACCCTACCACTTCGGGCCACCGACCTCCGGAGCGCCTACAAGTACCCCTGGAGCTCTCCTACACTATAAATAGGACTAGTTTCCACACTTGTAAGGGGAAAACCAATAGACAATCACTAGATACACACTCTCCACATGAGAGTCATAGCCTTAGCACTCTCCTAGTGAGGAGTAGAAGAGAGGGAGAGAGTGAGGAGAAGCTGGAGGAGCTGGTCCTGTTTGCGACCTCTCCACTTGTAGCTCAGAGGATGAAGCTCTTCTTCAAGTAAAGTCTTCTTCAGCATGGTAACTTTATTCTTTTGCATTACTTAAGTATTAGTTCATTGCTTTACTATTGTTCACCGTCTGGTTAAGGTGCTCTAGTTAGTAACGTTTGATTAGAGTAGTAAGATTATAGATTAAGCGAGGTGCTTAGGCTATATCTAACCTGTGAATGCGGCTAGACCCACGGATAGTAGTGGTAGGTCTTAGGTGGTGATAGCCCTAAGATGCTCTGAATTCCACCACATTCGATCTGGTTTTATCAGCGCAGGGTTATCTGGATGTGAGTAACCCCAATTATTTGGGATCCTGCATTCCCCCGTAGTGGCAATTAAAGTCTTCCTTAGTTTTGCTTTAGATAAAGAAACCACACTGATCCTCTCTACCCCGTTTATCACTGATCTTTGGATACACTTAGTTCTTGACTAGTCTACTTCACGTTCCTTGTGGAAATTCGATACCTAGGAATACTCCTTGGTGAAAACTACCTTGACATCCGTACACTTGCTGATTTCCCTAGGTACTATATCTAGTGTCAACAAGTTTTCTGGCGCCGTTGCCGGGGATATCTTTAGCCTTGGTGATTGCGTTAGGAATTGTCAACAAGTTTTCTGACGACGTTGCCGGGGATATCTTTAGCCTTGGTGATTGCGTTAGGAATTGTCAACAAGTTTTCTGGCGCCGTTGCCGGGGAACGGTAGCTATTCTAGTTTAGAACCCAGTCATCCAAGTATCTTTAACTCTGTTCTAAAAAAAACCTTTTACCCATTACCTATCATACCATTTATCCTCATCTATCCGTTATGGAAGAATTATCTATCTTCCGATTCGCTGCTCCCACGAGTGCGCGATTGGAACCGCCTCCATCATCAAAACCCATCCTTGCTAGTGGGTATGAAATTAGTCCCTCTTTCATAACTAAAGTTCAGGAACAATCTTTTTCTAAGGAGAAAGGTGAGAACCCATATACTCATCTTTGGGAGTTCGAGCAATTGTGTTCATGCCTTCACATTTCTGGTATGTCACATGAAACCCTTAAGTGGAAGCTATTTCCGTTCTCTTTGATGGGAGTAGCCAAACTGTGTTATACTCGAACCGTAGATAGTGTAAACGGAGAGTGGGAAGTTCTTCAATCCAAGTTTTGTTTGACCTTCTTTCCTATCTCCCGAGTGATTGATCTTAGAAAAGAAGTCATAACTTTCAAGCAAAAAGATAAGGAATATTTAGGTGCTGCATGGGTGTAACAGGACCACCTTAATCACATGGCCCACAAGCACCTGTCATCGTCACTAATGACCTCTGACAGTCGTACCCGTGTTCCAAATGATCGAGGCAGCCCTGCCGTGCTACATCAGTGCCCGTATGCCGACAGGATCTCCATTGCGAAGCCATTACAGGGTTACAACATTTCATAATCAAAATACATCAGAGTAAATGCGGAAGATTAATTAGTACTTAAGTTACAAACCGAGTTCAAATAGTAAATAGGTGTAGTTATTACAAACCAACTTAAAACAGTAGCAGTGGCACTGGAACAACGATACAACATAAATAGATAGTAGATAATCGAACCCAGCCCACGGGTCCTTCACTCCTCACCACTATCCTCTTCGATCACTGTAGCACAACAGGGGTCGAGACAAATCTCCGGCTGTGGCCCTCCTGCAACGGGGTTAACAAACCCTGAGTACTGGGTACTCCGCAAGACTTACCCGACTAAGAAAAATATCTGACTCTTGGAATGCAAGATTAGGGGTAAGGCTTAGCAGGAGGTAAGGTGTTTAGCGGAAAAGCGTTATTATCCTATCTCAGTATTTTTGCTCATTGAATAACTTTATTAGTATCATAAGTCATCATTCATCACTTCCATCTATTTTATTCTTTTCATTATTCTCAAAACATCCTATTCTTCGAACCACTTTTCGAGGTAGACGTGAGGATCAAGTCTCCATAACCGAGGAGCACGTCGATTCGAATCAAGTAAGTATACCCAGCTGGGGATTCTATCCACACTGCATATGTAGCACTTAAGCTTGCATATACCAACCCATTGTCACGGCTTTTCTATTCCGGACCCGGTCCTACGCCACCCGAGAGCACAGTACTCCACTAGTCTCCAGGCACGCCGGCCACGTGGGTACACGCTACTCTCGCCATCTCTCCACTCCCAGTGCGCGGTTGTCGGTTCCAGCAATAGAGCGACCTGACCCTAGGCTTTCCGATTTGGTATGTGGCTAGGCTGTTCATCATGATCACAATAGGCCTTACAACGAACGGTCCCTACTGCTTTCCGTCAGAGACCATGCATTGGGACTCTAACCCAAATACCCTGGATTCTGCCCGGTTTTCAAATCCCTTCCCGATGATGACGATCAGTTGGGGACTCTAACCCAAATAGATGGCCGACCACTCGGGAAACCCATCCATTACAATAACAGTGTCCTGGCCAAAGGACCCTGCCATCATACATGGACTCATACCCATCCCTTGATAATTCTTCATTCCAAATATCAAGTTTAAAATAGCATTTTTGCAACTCTAATATTTAAGCATGACTAAGCATTTTTCAACTCATTTCAAATCATTAGGTTCCTTGGATAACAAGTAGTCAAGGATGGTAAATGCATCAATTGTTTCATCACGCAACTCCTAACAACTTAATGCAGTTGATTAACTCAAGTGATAAAAGCATTTATAAATAGAGGGTTAAATGCACCGGGGCTTGCCTTGCAGCGCAAAAACAGTCGGGGCAGGAGCACCACAGCTTTCAGGTTCAAGAACCACTTCGGAACCTTCTCCTCCAGGAACCTCGACTTTGACTTCCTCGTTTACCGGCACTACACGTGTGCAACAATGCATGTATGAATGCGATGCGGAAAAGAGCATATGCCAGAAATCAAGAACTAAACATATGACAAGCATAAAACGACATCACTAGGGTGTTCTAGGTCTTAAATGGTTTGACCTAGAACCACAATCAATTCCAAAGTCACACGAACCCTAAATTCATTTTCTACATTTTGTTTTTACTATTTAATAAACCCATATCTATTTAATACAAGAGCAAACTAATCCCATTTGAGACCAAACTTCACCAACAGATAGCCTTACATGCCAAACAGAGACAAATACATTTTGGTGATTTTTGGAGTTACCTAGAATTAATTAAAAATGTGCAAAAATCCATTTTCCATTTATTTTAGGGATTTTTACCTACTGCAGAAAGTACTCAAACATGACAAACAATATTTTTATAAAATTCTACACTACTCAGAGAGAACATACAAAAATTCTCATGAATTTTGGATCAGCCAAAATATTCTAACAAAATTATGAAACTGCAGCACTATTCATTTGAAAATAAAATGGAAAAGGCTTTGGAAAAACCTGGAAAAAGAAAAAATCGAAATCGGCCCGAAGCCGGCCCAACTCGGCCCAAGTGCGAAGCAGACCGGCCCACTCGGCCTGCCCGCGCCCGGCGCCTGCGCTTTTGCGCAAAACCCCCTGGAAAACACGGTTATCAACCCGCGGACCAACTCACACTATTCACCAGAGTCACTGACATTGCAAAAACCCCCCTGGAACTATTCACCTTCTAATCCGACGCCCCTGGACCTCCTCTGTTTTCGAACAGAGGTGAGGCGCCGGCGGTTCGCCGCCCGTGGCTCACTGCCGGAGACCCCAACGGCCAAACCAACCTTCCCACGACCCTCGGGGCTCCCAGCCGCACCCAACAAGCTACTAAATGGCAAGGATAGACACTCGGAGCACCCTCGGGCACCTCCGCAGCGGCTCGGCGGCGGCGACCGGACCTACTCCGGCGAGGCCAAGGCTTAATCAAGCCGGGTTAGGGCATGGGAAGATTCGCGAGCTCACCGAGACTTGACTAGTACGGAGAGAACGACCCGAGATGGTGTAGAGGCACGGTGGCGACGGTGGCCGCGGCTGCAACGACCTCCGACGGCGGCGAGGACTCCGTTCCGGTGAACCTACGGTCAGAGACGAAGAACCAACAGGCGCATGAGCAACAAGGAAGGTCAGTGAGCACGGAGGAATACTCGGACGAGGCATTGGCTCACTGGAGAGAGCTGTGGACGGGTGTGAGCTCGCGGCGGCGCTCCGCCGGACGCGCACGCGCGGCGACGGTGACCCTGCGACCCACAGAGGGTTAGAGCTAGTTCCAAAGGCACCAACCGATTCGCCAGGAAGTGCTCGACCTACCGGTGAGATGGAGAGGGTGGAGGTGGACGGTGGTCGACGAATTCGGTCGGAGACCGAAAGCTCGCCGGCAATGGTGGCGGGGAAGAAGATGGGTGGGGAGGTGCGTTCGGGGGCTTAAATAGCCGGGGAACAGGCCAAAGAGGACGTGGGAGGGCTCAGCTCCATGCTGCGCGTACCACGGACAGAGCTCCGGCGTCGGAGGACGCGCGGCACAGTCGCGCGCGCCGGCGACGTGCGCGCCGCGGCCGGATGTGCGTGACGCGTGAACAGTGTCGCCGGTACAGTACCTTGCTCAGAGAAAATCGCTCAAATTGACCGGCCAAAAGACCGAATCCGAGGCCACGCCCAAAAGCAAAGTTGTAGATATTTTTGTGCTGGACAACTTTTGTTTTTGCACCAACTTGAAATTCGGCCTAGATTTAAAAATATTCAAAAGGGGGTAAACTAGGGTTTTGAATTTCAAACTGAATATTTAAAATTACTTTTTATTTTTCTAAAGAACTTGAAATTTGGCCAAAATATAAGTTGTGCATCTCAGAGAGATCTACAACTTCTATTAAGGAAGTTTTATCTAATTCTCATTAGTTTTTGCAAAGCAGTTTTAAATTCAAATTTTGAAACACTGTTTTGAGCTTAGTTCAAAATTTTTCAACATAACTTCAAAATCACCCAAAATAGAAGTTGTTCTACATTAAAAACTCTACAACTTTTATTAAGGGACCTACCTCAGATTTGATCAAATTTAGAAAGTGCACTTTGAAGCCTTTAATTAGGGTTTTAGGAAAATTAAAATCAACAAGCAATAACAACTCAATTAGGGTTCCTTCAAGCACACACAAGAGTTAAACAAGCTAATCACACTATTAGCCCTAATGACAAGCAACTGCATATGATGATATGATGACATGGCATTTTAATTAACAGTAATACCAGGGGTATTACAGCCTTCCCCCCTAAAAGAAATCTCGTCCCGAGATTAGGTAGATAACATTGTTTTTAAACAGAAAATTTTCCAACATAACTACCCAAACGAAACTCAAAACAAGGGGCTAGAAAAGATCAAATACAGGGAGAGGTTAAACCTATATAGCAGCATAGAATTCGGGAAATTTTTCTGCCAAAAAGTCTTCAGATTCCCAGGTGGCTTCGTCCTCAGATTGCTGACTCCATTGTACTTTATACCACCTGGTTGTAGTCCTGCGGGTAACACGATCTTTAATATCCAGAATCCGAACTGGATATTCGGAGGTAGTCATGTCGGGTTCCAACTGAACTCCTTCCACATCGATTACTTGATCTGGCACTCGCAGACATTGCTTCAACTGCGACACATGGAATACGTTGTGTACTTCTGATATGTGCTCAGGTAACTGCAACCTGTACGCCACCTTTCCCACACGTTCGATGATCTCAAAGGGTCCAATGAAACGCGGGGCTAGTTTGCCTTTAACTCCAAAACGATTCACTCCTTTCATTGGTGATACCTTCAGATAAACAAAATCCCCCACTTTAAACTCTAGCGGTCGACGTCGTTTATCAGCGTAACTTTTCTGCCTAGACTGGGCTATTTTTAAGTTCTCTTGTATCACTCGAACCTTGTCTTCAGCCTCTTTTACCAGATCTACCCCATAGTACCATCTTTCTCCTGGTTCGGACCAATTCAAAGGTGTGCGACATCTTCTACCATACACGGCCTCGAATGGAGCCATTTGGATGCTTTCTTGATAGCTGTTGTTATATGAGAATTCGGCCAAGGCCAAGCACTCGTCCCACTTGTCCAGGTAATTCAACGCGCAAGCTCTCAACATGTCTTCCAATACTTGATTGACTCTTTCAGTCTGCCCATCGGTTTGCGGATGATATGCAGTGCTGTGCAGAAGCTTTGTCCCCAAGGACTTATGAAATGCCTTCCAAAACTTGGAGACAAACTGGGTACCACGGTCAGAGACAATGGTTTTTGACACTCCATGCAGTTTCATCAGATTCTCAATATACAACTGAGCATACCTTGGAGCTCTAAAGTCCTTCTTGACTGGCATGAAATGGGCTTGTTTCGTAAGACGGTCCACAACAACCCAGATGGAATCAAAACCCCGAGTAGTCTTGGGCAATCCCACAATGAAATCCATGCTGATATCTTCCCACTTCCATGCTGGCACAGGCAATGGTTGTAGCTCTCCACCAGGTCTCATGTGAACAGCCTTAACTTTCTGACAT
The DNA here is from genome assembly GCA_038502445.1 of Eremochloa ophiuroides. Classification (NCBI taxonomy): domain Eukaryota; kingdom Viridiplantae; phylum Streptophyta; class Magnoliopsida; order Poales; family Poaceae; genus Eremochloa; species Eremochloa ophiuroides. Next base: position 59,819,926 of record JAHLJS010000002.1, read on the forward strand.
GTGTCACACCTTGCCACATACTGAGCAATTTCAACCTTCATCTTGGTCCACCAGAATTTCTGCCTCAAGTCCTGATACATCTTATTGCTTCCTGGATGAATAGAGAATTTTGTTGAGTGCGCTTCATCAAGGATCGCTTGACGTAACACAGGAATCTTGGGGACAACTAATCTATCCTTGAACCAGACCACACCATCATCATCAATCCTGAAACAGTCAGCCTTGCCTGCTTGGATCTTTTCTTTGATGTGCTCGATCCCTTTGCTTTTCTTTTGAGCGGTAATGATCTGTTCTCGAATAGGAGTTTCAATTGTAATGTTGGCTATGCTGCCCCGTGGCACCATTTCAATATCCAATCTCTCCAGCTCACAACACAAGGTCAGAGTATATGACTTCACATTCAAGCAGTTGCAGTGAACCTTGCGGCTCAATGCATCAGCTACCACATTTGCTTTACCAGGATGGTAATGTACTTCGATGTCATAGTCCTTGATCAACTCGAGCCACCTTCTCTGCCTCATATTCAACTCTTCTTGAGTAAAAATGTACTTCAGACTCTTGTGATCAGTGTAAATATTGCAGGTACTTCCCAACAGGTAATGACGCCATATTTTCAGAGCATGAACCACGGCTGCCAACTCTAGATCATGAGTAGGATAGTTTTCTTCGTGACGCTTGAGTTGCCGTGAAGCATAAGCAATGACACGACCCTCTTGCATCAACACACAGCCAAGACCGGTTCCCGAAGCATCACAGTACACATCAAATGGTTTCTCAATATTCGGCTGAGCCAACACTGGTGCAGTGGTTAGCAATTCCTTCAGCTTCTGAAAAGCTTCCTCACAATCTGATGACCAAACAAACTTCACTTGATTTTTCAGCAAGTTGGTGATGGGTTTAGATATCCTGGAGAAATCTGGGATAAAACGACGATAGTAACCTGCCATACCCATAAAACTGCGGACCTGATGCACTGTGGTGGGCGGCTTCCAATTCAGAATCTCCTCGACCTTGCTGGGATCTACGGACACTCCTTCCGCAGATAGAATATGACCGAGGAATGGAACTCTGTCCAACCAAAACTCACATTTGCTGAACTTGGCATAAAGTTGGTGATCTCTCAAACGGTTTAGGACAATTCGAAGGTGGTTAGCATGTTCTTCGGGGGTTTTGGAGTATACAAGGATGTCATCTATAAAAACGACTACGAATTTGTCAAGCTCAGGCATGAACACGGAGTTCATCAGATACATAAAATAGGCAGGAGCATTGGTTAGGCCAAAAGACATGACTAGGTACTCATATAGGCCATATCTGGTGGTGAAAGCGGTTTTGGGAATATCTTGTGGACGGATTTTTATTTGGTGGTACCCCGATCGAAGGTCAATCTTAGAGAATACTTTGGCCCCAGCAAGCTGGTCAAAGAGAAGATCGATACGGGGCAAAGGGTATTTATTTTTGATGGTGACCTCGTTGAGAGGACGATAGTCAATACACAGTCTGAGAGAGTTATCCTTCTTTTTCACAAAAATGGCCGGACAGCCCCAAGGTGACGAACTGGGCCGGATAAAACCTTTGTCAAGCAATTCTTGCAACTGAACCTTCAACTCTGCCAGTTCTTTTGGTGGCATCCTGTACGCCCTACGAGATATAGGTGCCGTACCAGGCTTAAGCTTTATGGCAAACTCCACATCACGGTCCGGAGGCAAACCAGGTAAGTCATCAGGAAAGACATCCGGGAATTCACAAACTACTGGAATATTCAGGATTTCTTGCACTGAGGTAGCATTGACTTGCTTCACGGTTCTCAGGGGTAACGGAAGTTGGAAAAGAAGTTTGGACTGACTATCAGGTATGTTAACTTTGATTGTCCTATTCAGCACATCAATCACAGCCTTGTGCTGATACATCCAATTCATCCCCAAAATGGCATCTATGTCCTGATCTTTTAGCACTATCATAGTGGTTGGGAACTTATGCCCTCCCAATTCTATGGGTACCCGAAATACCACTTCCTTAGTACTGATACGCCCCCCGGGCGATTGTATGATAAAATTTTCATTAACCTCCCCAATTTGTATGTCATGCTTGACGACAAAATTATGGTTGATGAATGAATGTGATGCACCAGAATCAAAGAGTGTAATTGCAGGGTTATCAGCAATAGGGAACCTACCAAGCATGACGGGCTCTCCTTCCGGGATATCAGCGATCTGGGTGTAGTACACCTGGCCAGCCTTCTTGACCACCTTGCCCTTCTGGGCCTGCTGCTGCTGTCCACGGTGCTGTCCCTGCTGCTGCTGCTGCTGTCCACCAGCACCCTTCTGTGCATTCTGATTGGACTGTTTGGGGAAAGGACAATTGCGGGACCAGTGTCCCATCTGGCCACAGTTGTAGCATGGTTGATTGTAGGCGAACTGTGGTGAGGTGACACGAACGCCAGGGGCATTCGGCTGAGTGGTGTTTTGCTGGTTTGAGGTGTGGGAGGTAGCGGCGGTACGCACAACTACCTGCTGCTGTGGGTACTGTGGGCGGTTGTGGTGGGTGGGATGGTAGATGATTTTCTGGCGCTATTGGCTACCAGAGAAAACAACCTTCTTCTTCTTCTTCTTCTCTCCTTGAAGTTGGCGGTCACTTTCTTCAAAAGCGAGCGCGCTGTCAACAGCTTCATGATAGGTGCAGTGGCGGTTGTTGGATAAGCTGCGCTGGATCTTGTAGTTCAAGCCTCTGACAAAGCAGCTCCTCTTCTTACCATCAGTATTTACGTACTCTGGGGCATACAGAGACAATTGGTTGAACTTGGTCACGTACTCCATCACAGTGGAGTCCCCTGCCGCAATGCCAGAAACTGGTCGAGCTTCATTCTCATTATCCCTTCAGGGATGTAGTGGGCACGGAATGCAGTGCGAAACTCTGCCCAGGTAAGCTGGTGTCCTGCGGGTTGTGCTGCCAGGAGATTAGCATACCAGGCACTTGCGGGACCACGCAGCTGCTGTGCTGCGAACTGTGGCTTCTGGATTTCGGTGCAATGGATCAAACCAAACTTCTGCTCCATGGTACGGAGCCAGTCATCCGCCTCAAGCGGCTCATCCGCCTTGGTGAACACCGGTGGACGGGTGTCGGTGAAGTCCACATAGGTGGTTTCCTGGTTCCCATTATTGCGCCCACGGCGCTCTCCACGCTGACCCTGATTCTGAGCGAAAGCATTCGCCGCATTAGCAAGTGCGGTAATGGCATCAGCGAGGCTTGGTGGCACGGGTGGTGCCTCAGGAAGACCGTCCTCTCCCTGGTTGCTGGACTGACCACGGGTCTGAACCATCTGTGAATTGCACACTTGACTCAGGACTTGGACTTGACATTACTTAAATAGAAACGGAGTAGCAGCACAAACTAAAAATTATAACAACACAAGAAACATAGTCTTAGCGACATACAGCACATAGATCCCAACCACAACTAAAATTCTAAGGCTCATAAACTACGACATAGAGATACAAGCAACTGCCAACGCTGCAGCACGGGCAACTAGTCGTCGATGACCACGATCTCCTCATCGACGTCGTCTTCCACCATCTGGTCCTCGGGCTCTGCTGGGTCCTCGGCGAGTGGTACGGGCTCGAAGTAGCCCAACTCCTCGGACTCGCTCTCCTCGTCATCAGGCTCGACAACCACGCCACCCTCTGGGTCCTCCTCACGGGGAACTAAGATAGGGTTAAGCAGGTCGTTAAGCCTGTGCACCTCCTCATGCAGGGTGTCGATGTACGCCTGCATGTTGCCATTGTGGGCTTCCACCCACTCCACACGCTCAAGGGCGGCCTGCTCGCGCCCCAAAGCCTCGTCTCTCTGCTGGACTGCCACCTGCTCACGCTCCAGCGCTGCCGCCTCCCGCTCCATGGCCGCCTGCACCTCGGCCTCGACCTGGTGAATCTCTCGGTGCAGGTCGCGGTTGGTGCGCACATCCCTGTAGTGGTTGCGCACAGCTCGGTCAAAGTCCTCCTCCATCAGCCTCGCCTCGGCCTTGAGTGCCCTGATCTCCTCTTTGAGTTCCCTGCGGCTGCGGCGACGGCTGCCTGAGCCCTCGCCCTCCTCATGGCTAGGAGCGAGCTGGTGACGAGGAATGCCACGCGGTCCAACCATCTTGCGTGCGGTCAGCTTCATGCGAGCCAGCTGGACAAAGTGAGGGTAAGACAAGATAGAACAGGCTAGCATGAACAGGTTGGTAAATCCTATCCCAAAACCCAACATTAGGGAGGAAGTTATTAACATGTGAATCAACATGATGCATGATTCGTTCTTACGCAAATTTTAAATCAATGCAGGTAAATAAATATTGATAACATACTTCAGACATAGGGCTTAACAATAATAATAGTAATAATATTGTTCCACATGCCACCCTACTCCTAGTACAGAGTAAGACAAGAAAAGCAGTTTTGTACTCAAAATAGTTAACTTAATTTTTAGATCCAAGATATTTTGAAGTTTTCGAAAACTACTCCGTAATGATTTAGCAATAGATCACTCTGATACCACTTGTAACAGGACCACCTTAATCACATGGCCCACAAGCACCTGTCATCGTCACTAATGACCTCTGACAGTCGTACCCGTGTTCCAAATGATCGAGGCAGCCCTGCCGGGCTACATCAGTGCCCGTATGCCGACAGGATCTCCATTGCGAAGCCATTACAGGGTTACAACATTTCATAATCAAAATACATCAGAGTAAATGCGGAAGATTAATTAGTACTTAAGTTACAAACCGAGTTCAAATAGTAAATAGGTGTAGTTATTACAAACCAACTTAAAACAGTAGCAGTGGCACTGGAACAACGATACAACATAAATAGATAGTAGATAATCGAACCCAGCCCACGGGTCCTTCACTCCTCACCACTATCCTCTTCGATCACTGTAGCACAACAGGGGTCGAGACAAATCTCCGGCTGTGGCCCTCCTGCAACGGGGTTAACAAACCCTGAGTACTGGGTACTCCGCAAGACTTACCCGACTAAGAAAAATATCTGACTCTTGGAATGCAAGATTAGGGGTAAGGCTTAGCAGGAGGTAAGGTGTTTAGCGGAAAAGCGTTATTATCCTATCTCAGTATTTTTGCTCATTGAATAACTTTATTAGTATCATAAGTCATCATTCATCACTTCCATCTATTTTATTCTTTTCATTATTCTCAAAACATCCTATTCTTCGAACCACTTTTCGAGGTAGACGTGAGGATCAAGTCTCCATAACCGAGGAGCACGTCGATTCGAATCAAGTAAGTATACCCAGCTGGGGATTCTATCCACACTGCATATGTAGCACTTAAGCTTGCATATACCAACCCATTGTCACGGCTTTTCTATTCCGGACCCGGTCCTACGCCACCCGAGAGCACAGTACTCCACTAGTCTCCAGGCACGCCGGCCACGTGGGTACACGCTACTCTCGCCATCTCTCCACTCCCAGTGCGCGGTTGTCGGTTCCAGCAATAGAGCGACCTGACCCTAGGCTTTCCGATTTGGTATGTGGCTAGGCTGTTCATCATGATCACAATAGGCCTTACAACGAACGGTCCCTACTGCTTTCCGTCAGAGACCATGCATTGGGACTCTAACCCAAATACCCTGGATTCTGCCCGGTTTTCAAATCCCTTCCCGATGATGACGATCAGTTGGGGACTCTAACCCAAACTAGATGGCCGACCACTCGGGAAACCCATCCATTACAATAACAGTGTCCTGGCCAAAGGACCCTGCCATCATACATGGACTCATACCCATCCCTTGATAATTCTTCATTCCAAATATCAAGTTTAAAATAGCATTTTTGCAACTCTAATATTTAAGCATGACTAAGCATTTTTCAACTCATTTCAAATCATTAGGTTCCTTGGATAACAAGTAGTCAAGGATGGTAAATGCATCAATTGTTTCATCACGCAACTCCTAACAACTTAATGCAGTTGATTAACTCAAGTGATAAAAGCATTTATAAATAGAGGGTTAAATGCACCGGGGCTTGCCTTGCAGCGCAAAAACAGTCGGGGCAGGAGCACCACAGCTTTCAGGTTCAAGAACCACTTCGGAACCTTCTCCTCCAGGAATCTCGACTTTGACTTCCTCGTTTACCGGCACTACACGTGTGCAACAATGCATGTATGAATGCGATGCGGAAAAGAGCATATGCCAGAAATCAAGAACTAAACATATGACAAGCATAAAACGACATCACTAGGGTGTTCTAGGTCTTAAATGGTTTGACCTAGAACCACAATCAATTCCAAAGTCACACGAACCCTAAATTCATTTTCTACATTTTGTTTTTACTATTTAATAAACCCATATCTATTTAATACAAGAGCAAACTAATCCCATTTGAGACCAAACTTCACCAACAGATAGCCTTACATGCCAAACAGAGACAAATAAATTTTGGTGATTTTTGGAGTTACCTAGAATTAATTAAAAATGTGCAAAAATCCATTTTCCATTTATTTTAGGGATTTTTACCTACTGCAGAAAGTACTCAAACATGACAAACAATATTTTTATAAAATTCTACACTACTCAGAGAGAACATACAAAAATTCTCATGAATTTTGGATCAGCCAAAATATTCTAACAAAATTATGAAACTGCAGCACTATTCATTTGAAAATAAAATGGAAAAGGCTTTGGAAAAACCTGGAAAAAGAAAAAATCGAAATCGGCCCGAAGCCGGCCCAACTCGGCCCAAGTGCGAAGCAGACCGGCCCACTCGGCCTGCCCGCGCCCGGCGCCTGCGCTTTTGCGCAAAACCCCCTGGAAAACACGGTTATCAACCCGCGGACCAACTCACACTATTCACCAGAGTCACTGACATTGCAAAAACCCCCCTGGAACTATTCACCTTCTAATCCGACGCCCCTGGACCTCCTCTGTTTTCGAACAGAGGTGAGGCGCCGGCGGTTCGCCGCCCGTGGCTCACTGCCGGTGACCCCAACGGCCAAACCAACCTTCCCACGACCCTCGGGGCTCCCAGCCGCACCCAACAAGCTACTAAATGGCAAGGATAGACACTCGGAGCACCCTCGGGCACCTCCGCAGCGGCTCGGCGGCGGCGACCGGACCTACTCCGGCGAGGCCAAGGCTTAATCAAGCCGGGTTAGGGCATGGGAAGATTCGCGAGCTCACCGAGACTTGACTAGTACGGAGAGAACGACCCGAGATGGTGTAGAGGCACGGTGGCGACGGTGGCCGCGGCTGCAACGACCTCCGACGGCGGCGAGGACTCCGTTCCGGTGAACCTACGGTCAGAGACGAAGAACCAACAGGCGCATGAGCAACAAGGAAGGTCAGTGAGCACGGAGGAATACTCGGACGAGGCATTGGCTCACTGGAGAGAGCTGTGGACGGGTGTGAGCTCGCGGCGGCGCTCCGCCGGACGCGCACGCGCGGCGACGGTGACCCTGCGACCCACAGAGGGTTAGAGCTAGTTCCAAAGGCACCAACCGATTCGCCAGGAAGTGCTCGACCTACCGGTGAGATGGAGAGGGTGGAGGTGGACGGTGGTCGACGAATTCGGTCGGAGACCGAAAGCTCGCCGGCAATGGTGGCGGGGAAGAAGATGGGTGGGGAGGTGCGTTCGGGGGCTTAAATAGCCGGGGAACAGGCCAAAGAGGACGTGGGAGGGCTCGGCTCCATGCTGCGCGTACCACGGACAGAGCTCCGGCATCGGAGGACGCGCGGCACAGTCGCGCGTGCGCGCCGCGGCCGGACGTGCGTGACGCGTGAACAGTGTCGCCGGTACAGTACCTTGCTCAGAGAAAATCGCTCAAATTGACCGGCCAAAAGACCGAATCCGAGGCCACGCCCAAAAGCAAAGTTGTAGATATTTTTGTGCTGGACAACTTTTGTTTTTGCACCAATTTGAAATTCGGCCTAGATTTGAAAATATTAAAAAGGGGGTAAACTAGGGTTTTGAATTTCAAACTGAATATTTAAAATTACTTTTTATTTTTCTAAAGAACTTGAAATTTGGCCAAAATATAAGTTGTGCATCTCAGAGAGATCTACAACTTCTATTAAGGAAGTTTTATCTAGTTCTCATTAGTTTTTGAAAAGCAATTTTAAATTCAAATTTTGAAACACTGTTTTGAGCTTAATTCAAAATTTTTCAACATAACTTCAAAATCACCCAAAATAGAAGTTGTTCTACATTAAAAACTCTACAACTTTTATTAAGGGACCTACCTCAGATTTGATCAAATTTAGAAAGTGCACTTTGAAGCCTTTAATTAGGGTTTTAGGAAAATTAAAATCAACAAGCAATAACAACTCAATTAGGGTTCCTTCAAGCACACACAAGAGTTAAACAAGCTAATCACACTATTAGCCCTAATGACAAGCAACTGCATATGATGATATGATGACATGGCATTTTAATTAACAGTAATACCAGGGGTATTACAATGGGCCCGCTTTATAGACCTTTCCACATCTGGCCCTGATCTTACTATACCCGACCCTATACTTTTGCAACATCTCTATGTGGATCTTAGCAAGGAATCTGCACAATTCCTTGACCTTGCTTCTGGTGGAGCCTTCTTACACCTTTCTGGTAGTGAGGGGAGAGCTATCCTTGATAGGATCCTAGAAAACTGTCCCAACACCGATGTGCACGATGACTCTCATGAAAGAAAGAACATTCCAACCCCTATAGGAAAAGAAATTTTGACAGCAAAATCCTTGCCAATTCCATCATCCATACCTTTAGCTGTCACCCCAATTCTTGAACCTTTTGTTGAGACACCAAAGGAAGAAGAAATTCGTCCTTTGGAGTTTCCGTTAAAACTTGAGGATGATCTGTCTTTTCATGATGAAGACACCTTCAATCACCCCAACCAAAAAGGATCTCTAGCATCCTTTACCCCAAATTGTTATCTTCCCTATTCATCTAAAGATTTGGTGGTACAAGAATCTCCCAAACCAATATCATATTCCACCTCTAATTTTGATCCCCATATAACCATCCTTGCTTCTTTATTAATAATTTGAACCAAGGAGACAATCCAAACCTTTTGGTTGACATGGAAGGGAAGCAAAAATCATTAGAGGTAGGGATCCCCATTCTAATGGAGGACGAGGATGAAGATCCACCCTTAGAATGTCCTAGCCCAGAGATGAAGGACAATTATGTCCTCGAGGGATCAACATTGAAATTTAAAATAGAAAATCAGGTGGATGAGGACGAAAGATGTATTTTAAGGGAGCCACCTGATCCGTGCTTGCGCGAGAAATCTTTAGAGTCATTCTCTCCTAGCACTTTTGAGCGTTGCAACCCTCTTATGTTCCTTCTTAAAGAAACCTACAAAAGAACAGTTGCGGATGCTTTCGTCTATCATAAGCATTCCGAGGCTCATAGTTCAACTACAAGGGTCGAGCTTATGACTTAAAACAAAGCACTGCCGGGAGATAACCCGTCTATTCATTGTTCATCATAGTTTGCTTAGCTTTAATCATCATGTTTCCATTTTCAATTGGCATGTTTAGTTGATAGGTTGCATGTTTACATTTCAATAAAAAAGTGCTTATAGAAGCACTATGCATTTAGAATAGGTTTATTTCAAAAAAAGAGCTTGCATCTTAAATAAATAAAGAATCGAAGGAGACTTATCCACAACAAGACGTCCAAACTCCATGAAAAGGGCTAGTGTGGGGGAATACCTGCCCCACTCAGGTATGAAATTATCACATCACTCTTTACTATATGCATCCATTCCTGTCTATTTTGCATTAAATTGAAATTACACTGTATAGACAAGATTTGGTAGTTTTGAGAGAACATGTAAAGAAAGTTTTCATGCAAAAGAAGTAATGTTCATTGTTGACGGTGGATAAGCTATAAAAATCCACATTCTAACACCGTCAACATGCCTCGGATTCAAGGAAGAATAAGCATATCATGAACATATTTTATCAATAACTAGTTCCACTTGTACTCTTAGCTTGTGAATGCAGAAGAAGACCAAACTGGCCATGAAACTTCAAGATATGGTGCACAACATCACTTAGAATAGAGTGGAGCACCTAGAGGGCCCACATGCAGGTCGGCCGACGCACATGTGGGGCCCACCAGTGCTCTGTTGATATGGCACAATCCGTGTGACTCTCCATCCAACTCAATTCCACCTTTGGATCAAAGTTGTGTTTCCAGTCAATGGTGGAAGATCAAAGCACATGGATCAAGACGTGAACCGACACGATCAAGACAGAACCAGCATAAGGAGATGCTCTATGACTGGTGGGGACAACCCTTGGTGGGCCCACCCTGTCATAGGAGTCGGCCGACCCCCTGGTGGGGCCAAGCCACCGCCTTACTTCACCGACCTCCTGCATGCTTCCCACGTGCTGGATTCACTACTGCCGTCCATCTTGAGGAGGTATTGAGGTGGTTCATCCAAGGGTGGATAGGCAAGGAGCACACGGATCGCTGACGTGGCGCCCCTTCACTCTCCTCTATAAATAGAGGCTGCCATCACTCTCTTCAAGACACACAAGAGACAAGAGAAGCAAGTTAGAGTGAAGTTCCACTCTTTAGTAGTAGTATTAGTCTAGTGCTGGAGTTAGAGTCGAGTCGAGCTACGCTCGGGATCTCCGGAGTCATCTGCTGGAGAGTCTGGTATAGCTCTTGTACCTTTCCTTCTGTAAGACTTTACTTTTATCAATATATTATCTTTACTTTACTAAGTCTTTACTTAGTGATTTACTATTCATTATAGTATTGTTGTGTCTTATCTTAGCTTGTAGTTGACTTATACTAGCTTGTGATCATGTAAACAGCTGTTGTGTGCTGTTCATCGCCTGTCATAGGGTGCTCTAGTTGCTTTCTACACAGCTAGAGTAGTGAGAGTTAGTGTAAGCGTGGTGCTTAGGCTAAATCTTGCCTTTTATTGCCGCTTGTCGCACGAATTGTTAGTGGGTGCTAGCAGGTGGTGACAGCCCTGTCTAGTCTTAGTATCTCTCCACATGTTTTAAGCAAGTTCTTAAAAGATAGGCTCCCATAAGAGGATAGCCGCTTTGGGTAGAGGTTATATCCTCTATTGTCCTGGACTATCCCCTTCACACAATAAGTAAGGTAGCAATCTAGTTAATTCTCTATTTGTTAAGGTTAAGTTCACAAGAGTAAAGTAAGAGTCATAAGAGTCTTATACTCACTCGTTGTCCTCCCACCTAGCTATACTCTACTAGTTATCCTTAGTTATCCTAAACCTTGTCTTATCTCTGTGTCATTACCCTTTCCTCTATATATCGATTTACCCCCTATCACTAGTTGGTATTAAGTTACATTAGACTTAAGGATCTCTCTCTTTTATTAACATTCCTAGCACCGCTTTCCCTTGGGATAAAATAAATAATGATACCTTGGAATACTCCCGGGTGAAGTGCTACAGCGGTATATTCTGTGCGCTTGCGGAATTATTCAATAGACATAAGAAATACCCTCAGGCATTTCTGGCGTCGTTATCAGAGATAGCCTAACACCCTGTCTCTGGTGATTGCGCTAAGAAATGCCAACAAGCATTTCTGGCGCCGTTGCCGGGGAAAGTATCAGGCTAGGAATATTAATAAAATTGAATCCGGAGTCTATTATCAAATTAGTTATCAATTAGTGTTAGGGGCTTACCCCATGTCTGTGTTTCTTGTTACCGTGAAGCTATACAGTGCATGAGCGGTTTCCAATTGCCATCAAATTTTATTGAAGATCCTGAGCAATTGTTGAGGAGAACTAGATGCCGTCAAGTTCCCCCTCAAAGGTTCATCTCAAACCTGAATCCGTTCGAGGAAAGAGGCTCCGCACTATCAACCAAGGAAGATATGGCCCAAAAGACCATCACTGAGTTCTCTGCACCGTCAACTGACAATATCGCCACCGGTCTGCAGCTTAACTTGGGGATGCCACTTTTGAACTCAAGCCAGCACTTATCAACATGGTACAAGCCAACCCGTTCTGTGGGAAGTCGCACGAAGATGCTAATGCCCATCTCCAGCACTTCTTGGAGGTGTGTGGTACCTTCACTATCAAGAATGTCTTGACAGACGCCATCCGTCTTCGCTTATTCCCATTCTCATTGCTTGGGAAGGCGAAGCAATGGTTTTATGCCAATAAGAATGAAGCTACCACTTGGGAAAAGTGTACAAATGCATTCCTCAAGAAATTCTTCCCGATGGGCAAAACCAGCGCTCTTCGTAGAAAGATTTCAAGCTTCCAACAGCAAGCTGATGAGATGATCCCGAAGCGTGGGAACGTCTCCAGGAGTACAATCGTGCCTGTCCTCATCATGGGATTGAAGAATGGCTCCTAATCTAAGGTTTCTACCATGGGCTGACTAGATTAGCCCATAGTCACCTTGATGTTGCCGCTGGAGGAGCATTCCTGCAACACAATGTCAAAGATGCTAAGGACCTCATTGAAAATATGGTTATTAACCATGGATGGAATGAGGAACGTATCCATTCCAAGAAGAGGGGTATGCACACCGTTCATGAAAGAGAAAAAGTTTTGAAAAAAAAGAGAGGACAAAATATCCCATGAAAAAAATTGTGAGGACACAATTTTGGTCCTTAGCAAAAAAACTAGCCATGCTCTCAAATAAAGGATAGAGAGGGAATCATTGCTATGGAGTAATGATCATCATTCCACATTCACACACATGCACACCATGATTTGAGTGTATGACATTTTTCTCCATAGATCCATTGTTTGACTTAGCAATATATGCATTTCAAGTGTGCTTTACTTTTTATCCTACCTAAAACTCCACAAAGGCCTGTTAGGAGTAGGAAGAAAGGCAACAAAGAAAAAAAATGCCTTGGTGAGGATATATATACCACTGAGTAATTTGAGAGTCCCATTTGAGGAGAAGTATGAGCTATGTTTTTAATTTCAAAAATCATAAAAAAACTCCAAGTGTACTTCGTGGGGATAGTGATGACTTGGTGTCATGCTGTTCCACTTTTCAACCACTCAAGGTGATATGGTAGCTACTTCAAAATCCACAGGTATGAGTATGACTTGGAATATCTTTTATGCTTGCATCCTATCTTCATAAGTCTTGCTTTACATCAAAGTTCCATTTGAATCTTTCTGCATTGCTTGGGATGAGCAAAGGTTTAGTGTGGGGGAGTTTGTTGATGGTCCTTAACACCCCATTTTATACCGTCAACAGTGCCTATTTTGGTCATAAAAATGATACAAACCATAGTCATAGGTTTTTATTTCTAACTATTTCCACAAGTTGTGATGGCTCTGTGAGTGTAGGTGCAAAGTAAGTACAAAACGATGATATATAAGGAGAAAAGGCTTCATCCATGTTTCTTGTGACAACACCAAGTTAAGGAGTTAGATATGGAGTTTTGGTTCACCCAAATCGGAGGTCGGACGATAAGGTTACGCTTTCCGGAGATTGGAGAACGGGCCGCAGGAGCAGTCTCGGGTAAAATGAGCACCCAGGATGCATCCAGACTCGGAATCAGGCAAATGACCAGGCATTTGAAAGCTAACTGAGAGGCATACATGCCCACCAAAGATGAGCCAATTTGGCCCAGGTTGCAGGGCGCCCACCCTGTCCGTAGGGCGCCCGCCCTGTCTCTGCCACGTTCCAGGTCAGCAATCAGTGGGCGATGCCGAATCAAGTTTGTCCTTCGTCAATCCAAGGTTGGTGCAAGATCTACGGTCCAGTGGCCCTATAAAAAGGGTGCCCACCATGCCTCTATTGCTTGCCATGTCCACAATCCATGTGAAGGTCCCTAGAAGCCATCCTAGCCATCAATCAAAGTCAGTTTTGAACCAATGGTGCAAGATGGAGGTGTCACCCACATGTCGTCCTCCAAGGGTCACAAACCAACTCTAGAACCGCAAAACAGGCATCAACCTACCTTGCAACCACCTTTGGGGAGGAACCACGGCCGTTGGATCGCAAGTCAGTGAAATCGACCGGGCGCCCGCCCTATTCCTGGTGCCCGCCCAACCACTTCGGGCCAACGACCTCCGGAGCACCTACAAGTCCCCTAGAGCTCTCCTACACTATAAATAGGACTAGTTTCCACACTTGTAAGGAGAGCACCACTAGACAATCACTAGATACACACTCTCCACATGAGAGTCATAGCCTTAGTGCTCTCCTAGTGAGGAGTAGAAGAGAGGGAGAGAGTGAGGAGGAGCTGGAGGAGCTGGGCTTGTCGGCGACCTCTCCACTTGTAGCTCAGAGGATGAAGCTCTTCTTCGAGTAAAGTCTTCTTCAGTGTGGTAACTTTATTCTTTCGCATTACATAAGTATTACTTTATTGCTTCGCTATTGTTCACCGTCTGGTTAAGGTGGTCTAGTTAGTAACATTCGATTAGAGTAGTAAGATTATAGATTAAGCGAGGTGCTTAGGCTATATCTTACCTGTGAATGTGGCTAGACCCACGGATAGTAGTGGTAGGTCTTAGGTGGTGATAGCCCTAAGATCCTCTGGATTCCACCACGTTCGGTCTGGTTTTATCAGCGTAGGGTTATCTGGATGTGAGTAACCCCAATTACTTGGGATCGCGTATTCCCCCGTAGTGGCAATTAAAGTCTTCCTTAGTTTTGCCTTAGATAAAGAAACCACACTAATCCTCTCTACCCTGTTTATCACCTATCTTTGGATACACTTAGTTCTTGACTAGTCTACTTCACGTTCCTTGTGGAAATTCGATACCTAGGAATACTCCTTGGTGAAAACTACCTTGACATCTGTACGCTTGCGGATTTCCCTGGGTACTATATCTAGTGTCAACAAGTTTTCTGGCGCCGTTGCCGGGGATATCTTTGGCCTTGGTGATTGCGTTAGGAATTGCAACAAATTTTCTGGCGCGGTTGCCGGGGATATCTTTAGCCTTGGTGATTGCGTTAGGAATTGTCAACACTAACCCCTGCAGGAAACTCTCAAGATCAATTTGCGAAAGTCAAAGGATAAACTCAAATCAGAGATAAAGCAAAACATGAATTCCAATAGTTGTGCATAAGGGAGAGGTCTTGCCCAACGGACCTAAGAACCTGGAGCCATCACTGTCTGGTTGAAGCATGAGGAAGGAAGACCAAATTCCACCAAAGTTGATCTGACCATGGTCTTCCTCCTCTCAAGCTCCTGTCGCTCTGGCACGCTAGTTTGCAATCCCTCTACTCACCATTACCTTACTTCTATAAGTTTGATTAGTTCTACAAATGCCACACATGAAAATCAAATTTAAAGACAACATAAAATAAATCCTCCATAGAAGAAGTAATGGTGAATAATAAATGTTCTATAACTTCTCTACATCATAAAAAGTGACCTTTAGCTTTATGGCAACACTATCCTTATCATTACTTGCATGTTCCTTTGGGTATGTATTGTCCACTAATGCTTTACAGGAATAGAACAATGAGAGGAGCAAAAGGTCCAAACAAAAGAGGAGCAAAAGGTCGAAACAAAAGGAAGAACAAAAGGATGTCATAGGAGGCAATCCACTCATGAGTAAGACACTACAAACTCTTGCCCAAGCAGATGCATACTGAAGCAGTGAGGATGATCAACTCAGTTAAGGCTGAATACAATCACCTCCTTGCATCACTGCACCTGCTAATGCTTGACGATCCAGTTGTACCAATGATCGAGTACACCAGAGAATCTTCCACAAGACTTTATGCAACACTAGATCGACAACATAATGGAAAAGATGGCAGACCAGACGTTCAGGATCCCAGAGAAGACTCAGAATCACTATGTCCCCTCTGACTTCCTGGTCCTGGACATGGGATTACAATAGTACGATCCACCGATTGTACTTGGAAGACCGTTCCTTAGCACTACACGAGCAATCATCTATATGAGATCATGAGAGGTCCACTTCCAATTCCACACAGAAAAGGGACCGCTGCTACTTCAACAGCTATACAACCAGCCGAAGAAGAATAGACCAAGAAGGAGACATTGTTCATACCAACGTCAAAAGAACTAACCACCGAAGGATGGTTAGGCAGACTATGAAGGAGAAGTTATAAGGAGAGATGAGACCACTACATCAAAAGACAAGAAGAGTGAGGAAGAAGAGATTATGAAGGATAGGCCCCCAACCTCAACATCAAACTTCATAGGAGTAACCTTCCAGCACATCATCAGAGGTGGAACCAGGGTCACCATCTCAACCTAACAATGCACCAAGTGAGGAACCAACAAGACAAGAAGTCCTGTTCGGAGGACTTTAAACCACCGAGCCTTCGCCAAAAGGTAAATTTGGTACTTATCCATATTTCTTTTAACATTGCATAATTTTCCTTTAGCATATTAGTACAATTAAGTTGCATATTTACTTTCTTGCATTAAAAACAAAATAAAAATATTCATTGCTTTGCATAATAGAATCTAAAAGCCCCATGTGACTAATCTTGTGGCGTAGCTCACAAGATTATTCGTTGTGGTGGCATAAAAAAAATAATTTGCATGCAAGATAGACTTCTGCATCATATTTACTTAAAAACACCAAAAATATGTGGGCACATGAAGGTCCACACCCTTTTATAAAAAATCCAAAAATATGTGGGCACATAAAGGTCCACTCATTAAGGGAGCTTTTTGCTGGAAATTTTGCCACTAACCATGGAGCGGTATTACCCTAACCCTCTCCATGAGAATTGATATTCTTGTTGGCAATTGAGTTTTGCAGGATAATACATGATCAAGAGCTAGTCCAACCCGGCGCCTGCATGCCGCTGGCATACCTGCTCTAAGAAGGATCACTCAATGTCGACATCACGACCACGCCATCATCTGGCTTGGGGGAGAGCATCCACTTAATCCAGCTAAGTATAAGCTTCCCATCCTATTACTGTACTATATTGCTTTTTGAGTGTGTTAGCTAGTGAAATAAAATTTGAAAACCAAATAAAGATTCTCTTAGCTTGATTAGGTTTTCTTAGTTTAGTTTAGTGAGTTTGCTTAGGTTTGAATAAAATGCTTACAGAAGTTTTTGCCCAGATAAAATGAACTCCATAGATAAACACTATGCATGGAATTGGTAATTACCACTTCACTAGAATCCCTTTGATACCTAGTGTTCAACCTTGAATTATCCCAAGTTTTAGACACAATGTTTTGACATGAAGATTTACTTTGAACCTGAAACTTGTGGGTAGCAAATGCTTGATCTAACTCTAGGTGATTGTGGGATATGACATGGAAAGTTTGAGCTGCTATTTATCTTGTTCCTATGATACTTGAGTCCTGGTGATTTATTTTTGAAAATCCTTAAAACCACATGACGAGTTCCTATATGAAAAGCTTAAATTCCCACCACAGCCATACATGCTAGAATAGGAAAAACCCACACATTTATATGCTACTTGCTTTGCATTGAGTGTTGTCAAGCTTTGTTGATACCTTAGAAACTTGTCATGCTTTCAAAATCAAGATCACGTAGACACCACATACACCTGCTGCTCCTACACTAGAAGTACGCAAAAACATGCCTTCCATATCCACCTAAAAATGTTCTACTCCTACACTACGAGTAAACACCAAAAATAAGCCTATAGGATATCCTCAAATAAATGCTCCAAGTTCTTGTTACTATCTCTCAAAAAAAGAAAATAAAAGGGAAGTACTGTTGCAGAGAAGAGGCATGTGGCTATGCAAAAGTGTGAGATGAGAGAAAACAATGGATACAAAGGTGCCCGCCTGAGAGGAAAAAAATGGACAAGTGTCCGAATTATAAAAACAATGGTACTCTGATGCCCGCCTGAAAAAAAAGAGAAAGATAGACCATGTTGTCCTGTAGCACAATTCCCCAGTGCTTGAAAAAAGAGAAAAATGTTTTCAAGGAGCAAAAGTAGAATTAGGTTAGCCACCATATATACACCTACAACCACATATCCACACACATGCACATCTTGATTTGATTGTACGACTTGTTTTCTCTGGATCCATTGTTTGACTCTACAATATATGCATTGCAAGTATGTATGAGCTGTCTCCTTACCCATGAGCTCCACGTAAGCCATTAGTTATAGGGTGAGAGAGAGAAGGCATACATCACTATTGCCTTGGTGAGGATCCACAAATACCACGTATTGGGAGACTTGAGAGGGTCATTCAAAGAAATCTCTGAGCTTTATTTTGAAAACTTGCAAAAACTCCAGGATAAGAGTTGAACGACAGAGCTTGAGACATAGTGCTTGACTTAAACATTCTGTCCTTCAATTACCCAAGACCCAAGGGAAGGCTACAAGCTCCATAGTTAAAGGTAATAAAGGTAAGTTGGAAAGTCAGAATAGTTTACTCTAATCCCGAGAAGAACTCTTGCTTGAATACAGGTTTGCTTTTGAGGAGTTGCTACTATATTTAAAAAAATTCTAATGAACTCCCATATCCTTTGCTCAGTTTGGCTTTGCTAAGGGACTAGCAAAGATTAAGCTTGGGGGAGCTTGTTGACGGTAATTATTGTATGATTTTACCTGTCAACTAAACATGAAAAGGGTATAAAGGCAAACACCAACATAGGTTTAGGGGTTGAACTGACAGAATTCTACGAGTTTTGGTGAATCTGTGTTTCTGCAGGACATTATCAGGAAAAGAAGAAAATATCAATGATGTCGGCATAAAAATCAAATTTCACAGCGAAAGCATGTTAGGAAGCATCTAGAAGACACCAGAGACACCAGAAAAGGCGAGACCCGATCGGCCACCAAAGTGGATCGGCCGATCCGGCCCCTAGATCGGCCGATCCACCCCAGAGTCCATTTCGCCTCCGCTTTGACATGGACCCACATCCCAATATTTCACGCAATCTACATCGTCCGTCGAAGTCGGTTTGATCCAAGGGATACGGTTCATCCCACCGGCCTATATAAGGACCCCCAGACCCCCAGGGTTTCAAACCAATTCATATCAATACATGTAAACCCTAATCGAGAGGTGTCTCATGGAAGGATAACTTCTCATTAGGATCTAGGGACTAGATAGTAGAGAGATGGAGAGCGAGGGAAGAGTTAGGAGGAGTTGCCGGCCTGTCGGTGATCCCTCTACGGCTTGTACTTCGGTAGGATCTAGCTCTACTTGAGCTAGCTCTTAAGATGTCTCGGGCAACCAACTTCTGATTCATGTAAGTCTATGTTCATATTGTTTATCTGGTTTATGTCTCTCTTATGAGTACTTTATTCGTGTTCCAGAGGGAGTAGAGTAGTAATCTATAGTGTAGGCGTGGTGCTTAGACTATAATTACTCATAAATGTGTCCTGTCTGGCCGGGTCGGTGGTAGATCGTGCAGGTGACCGAGCCTGTTGAGTCTTACACAGTCCACCTCCTGTCAGATGGAAGAGTAGGATACCTTTGCTAAGGGAAACATCCTCTGTTGATATCTTTTCCTACAGTGATTTCCCCAGATGAGCAGTAGAAGATAGAAGCTTGCACAAGTTAGAAGTAGAAACCCCTAGTTATCCTCTCTACACTCCTATTATCTATAACCTAAATCACCATAACCATATTATCAACACCTTTGATTAGTTTTACACCCATTAGCCATAACCTTAGTTGCCACACCACCATCTTTATTTGCATCACTACACCCATCATTGACTTCCATCTTTAACCTAGCTTTTACCTTTACTTATTGATTACCCTGATTAAGTCAGATCGTAGTTGACGAAGCCCGTTTCCCTGTGGATACGATATTTAAAATCCTCCGGGTGAAAGGTACAACGGTATCCGTGTGCTTACAAATTTATCTGTGTGCACTTAAAAATACCAACAAGGAGTAGCTTCAGACGCAATTCATCTGCGACTCTTTCCTATCTCCTTGTTAGGAAAAGCTAAGCAATGGTTTTATACGAACCGAAATGATGTGGACACATGGGAAAAGTGTTCCAATTCTTTCCTAGTAAAATTCTTTCCTCTAGGCAAGACCAATGCTCTTCGCAATAAGATCTCTAGTTTCCAAGAACAAACTGATGAATCAATTCCCGAGGCTTAGGAACGAATGCAAGAGTATGTAACTGCCTGTACACACCATGGTATGGAAGATTGGCTTTTGATCTGAAACTTCTACCATGGATTAACCCTCTTGATAGAAGCCATTTAGGTGCTGCCGCCGGTGGAGCATTCTCTTATCTTAAAGTTACAGATGCAAAGGCTTTGATCGAGAAGATGGTGTCCAATCAAAGATGGAACGTGGAATGTCTGCAACCGCGCAAGCGAGGTATGCATTCTTTAAAGGAAGCTGACATGATTGCAGCTAAGGTGGACCTACTGGCCAAAAGGCTAGAAAATTATGAGAAGATGCATACACCTGAGACCGTGCAAGCCATGGAGACTCACAAGATGTGTGAAGTCTGTGGAGAAGTTGGCCATTCTGGACTCCATTGTCCTGAGACACATGAAGACCTCAACTTCATCAGCAATGATAATAGTTTTTGTTCTTCGAATCAAGGATGGACTCAGTTCTCCAATTCTCAAGGTAACACTTTCAATTCTTCACAACGTTCAGACAACCAAGGTAATAATTTTCCTTCTCTTAAAGATCTTGTCTATGGTCAAGGTAGAATGACCGATAGCATAAACAAGAAGCTCCATGCTAATGATAGGATGCTAGATAGTATAAATGCTAAATTGGATGATTTTTCTTCGGCAATTAAGAATCAACTTAGTTTTAATAAGAAATCCAATTACCACAACTAGCTACTGTAATTCCATCTTTTGAAAAGGATAGAATAGCAGGAAAGCCTGAAACAACCATGGAATCTGTTAATCTTGTTACTGCTAGTTATCATGGCTATGAACTAGATGGATTTAATTTTCCAAGTAAAAAAGGAAGATCCTAGAACCCCTGTCATATCTTGTTCTATTCAATCTCAAATGTTCCATAATGCTATATGTGATCTAGGATCTAGCATTAACATCATGTCTAAAGAACATTATGAAAAGTTGTTTTACACTGAGCTAGTACCAACTTCTGCGTATGTGCAATTAGCTGATCAAACAACTTGCTACATAGAAGGAGTACTTTGTGATGTTTTGGTAAAAGTAAGAAACAACTTTATGCCTGCTGATTTCATGATTTTAGACATGGGTAATAGGGACAACTTACCCCTCATTCTTAGCCGACCTTTCTTGAATACTGTGAATGCATGTATATTTGTTGCTAGTGGTAGCATTGATTTCTATATAAAATGGGAAGAAAGAGAGATTTGTTTTCTCTTGTGCACCGCACCATGCAACTAACATGCAGAAAAATAAGAGTCGATCCATGGTGAGGAGGAAACCAAGATTCAGGAGAATCAAGAAGGATAGTCATGAGGTTAAGAAAGAACCATCATCTACAGCCTCTACACCAGATCCCACTACCGTCAAAGAAGGACAAGATGAGAAGAAGACATCGGTCAAGGAAGAACCTCCTTCCGAGGAAGGACAATTATGGGAATAAGTATTCTATCTCTCTTTTTAATTACTGCATTTGCATATTTTCCTTCTTCATGCATTAAATCAATAAATTGTTAGAAGCATTTTGTCTTGCATTTAGTTAGGATCATTTAATAATAATAGTAACAATAATAAAAGAGAGATGATATAAAAAAATCAATTTGGTTTATCATAGTAGCAATAAATAAAAAACAAATCCTAGTAGCTAGTGAGCATAATAAATAAGAAACAAAAGAGGAAATAACCCGACCAAGAAGAAACTCTGATCTTGGAATAGAAGCTAGCTTGGGGGAGCCGTCATCCTCGCCAAGGTATGATCTCTATCCCCAGCATTCTTCTTATTTACTGTGAGTTATAAACATGAAAAGTAGTTCTGAATTTTGCATTGAAAATATCAAATAAGAAAAAGAACATAATATGTCTTTGTTGGAAATGATGAACAATTGCTCTGTGATGATTTGCAAAATCTTGTTATACAACCCCTTACTATGAAAGTTTTGAGTGTGATATCTGAAATTTGTCTTAAATCAAACACTATTGTGGGTTGCATATGCTAATAGCCTAAGTTATGCTCTTGTAAGATTGAAGTTGATATAAGTAGATCCTTTACCTTGCCTAAGGAGTGAGTGAGAACTAACTAGAGTTTTTGATTTATAAAATTCAAAATCTTGCTCATGGTTCCTATATGGAGTTAATTACCTACCAGCGAGCCATACATCCACAAACAACTAAAACCACCAAAAGAAAAAACTCTTGTCTGTTTTGACCCTGTTTAGACCTTATTTGATCTAGGTAGAGAAACTAGTCATATTCTTTGATCAATACCACGTACACATTTCACCTGTGTATTACTTCTACATTGGAAGTATACATTTATGCTCCATAAACCAATTGAGACAAACAACCACAGTCAATCTTTGATCCTGTGATAGATGGGGAGTATAGGTTACTTAAAAAAAAGAGAGAGCAAGTGCTCAAGGAAAACAAAAAGAGAACAATGTTCCATGGGCAGGTGCCCATATATCTCTGCATCATTTTTAAAAAACTGTGTATTCAGTAACCATGCTCTCCCCTGTCTAAGGCAAAGAAAGAAGTCTCGAGGACCCACCAAATAATTTACACTTGCACATCTTGATCATTTTGCATGACTTGTTGCTCCATGTGATTTAAGAGTCTAACCATGCAATATATTCAGTTCAAGTATGCTTTTGCTCCAACCCTATAAGCCCACATAAGCTTTAGGATAGACATGGAAAAGCTCCTTTGAGCTCTTGTGAGGTTCGTCAAACTAAGGAGTGGTTGAGAGTGCCATTAAGGGAACCAAAGCAAGATTTTCTTTTCAAAAGGATAAAAACTCTCTAGTACATGGTCTCACTCTACCAAAGTAAAGGATAAAGTATCTGCTTACCTACTCTGTCTTGTTTTTGCATAACCTAAGGTGAAAGAGCTAAAAGCCCCAAATAGTTAAGACACAAGATGAATTTCTGAACCATGCTCAATACTAGAATAGTGTTGGTTTGTATATATGATCTTTGTGAATTATTACATTGAAGCAATTCCTAATCCAACATTACCATGTTAAAACCACATCTTTGCTTGATGACAAGCAAAAGGTTCGCTTGGGGGAGTTTGTTGACGGTCGCTAACACCCTGTTTTGCCATCAACATTTCACCCATAATCAAAGTAAAACCATATGAAATGCAAAGAACTCACTTTAAAACTCATCTAGTTCCACATGTCATTGGAGAAATATTGTCTATGCAGGAAAAATGGTGAAAACAGACAAAAACAAAGCAAACCAAGACAGATTTGCACCTCAGCTGCCACGTGGGAGCCAGAGGGGACGGCCGCCCTCCACATAGAGCGCCCACCCTGTCATTATTGCCAAATGCACTCTGCCACCTCACGGATCCATGTGCCATCCTCCCAAATGGCCTATGGCACGTTGATTCAACATTAACGGCTCAGAAATATGTCACAAGGATCCGATGGCCCTATCAACAGGGCGCTCGGCCTGTCACTACTGTGTGCCACGTCCACAATCCGAGGAAAGATCCCCAGGAGTCATCCAAGCCATAAAACAAAGTCAGTTTTCATCCAATGGTGATCAAGTGATGTGCCATGGATCGATGGACCCACATATCATCCTCCCGGGGGTTGCAAACCGCCAAATCAGGGCACCAACCGACCTTGCTAGTTGCCTTTGAGGAGGAATGAGGGCCGTTGGATGCAAGGCAGTGCATCCACAGGGGCGCCCATTAAACCTGCCAATCCGCTTTAATGTTGTTTATTCTCAGCTGCAAGTGAGAAGACATGAGTTTGGATTTGCACATCGGTTTTTCCTTGTGTATAGAAAGATTTTGATTCAATGTAGGAAATTGTGGTCCATCTCATTAATCTGCACAATTCATGTTTGTCTGAACTGACTATCGTGCAACTGAGTATGTAGAATTGCATATTACACAAACTCTTGCCACTACATGGTGTATCCCGAACCATTATCTCGGATCATGAACTACAGTTTTAGATCATTTTGGAAGCATTTACAAGAATCACCCTCCTCAAGTGAATGCCTGCCAGAATCTTGTGCTTTGGAAGAATTAGAGTGTAGTCATACACACCGATCTAGCTACCCTTTTTGCCTGTCATTCTCTGTTATCTCTACCACCGAGTTATGAAAAACCTCACTTACATCATGAGCCTAATCAAAATTTTAGCCTATCATCTGCATACCTCTGGCCAGTCAAAAAAACGGAGATTACTCAAATCTTGGAATACATATTAAGAACGTATGTGTTTTCTTTCTAAGGATCTTGTCAGAAATGGCTACTGTTATTAGTGTTTTCCTTACAACAATAGTTATCAAGAAGTTGCATCAGACACATGTCACCTGGTTGTTGGCACTTGGATATAATAGTTCTCCTAACTAATGGATACTGAGGAAGTGAACAAACAGAATCAGCTATCACATTTACTGTTCATTCAGCAGCCTTAGATAATTCCATGTTGCCATAGGGAAAAGAAAACTGCACACATGGAACCTTATGTAGCTTACCATCAGTCTGCATTTCAGTAATTTGGCCTCTACAATACACATATATCTTGGATGTTGGTTAGCCGATTTCCTCAGCTCAGCAAATATCTGCCTCGTCTATGATCTCATCCCATATGAAAGTGGTGGTATATGCTATATCCACTAGAGAAACAGATGTTTTGAAACTACTCTCTGACACTCCAATGCACATCCTGTATGCTGAAAGTGCTAACTAGGGCGATTTGTCTGGGGTTCCTCCCAAATTAGCTGTGTTGTCTTGGATTCCTCCCAAAGTAACAATGCTTCCTAGAAGTCAATGAAGGAAATTCTTTAAACAAGAGTCAACTACTAAGAATTCTTGAATGATCAAAAAGTTGTCCTATCCTTAATGATCTCTCTTGTATTTGCATCAAGGTAAATGGAAGTACATGATCTATCAAGAATGACAGCTGAACCAACCTTTATCCTCCGCACTTTATCGTGAGCCATGAGGCGATCACCCCTGCCTATGAGTGCTATGGAATTTTTAAGTAGCTTTGTACTAGCACCACCTTGGAAAAGGGGCTGACATGCTTCTTTACCCTTGAAAGCTCTTACGTTCCGAATCTCGGGACGAGATTCCTTTAAGGAGGGAAGGCTGTAACGCCCCAGGTGTTAGTCACGAACTAACCAGCGAGTGTGGACCTAACCAAGTTATGTCAATAAATGATCTTGATCGTTGTCTCACATTCATCTCCATCTACCATGACTATTGGAAAAGTCTCATAAAGATCCAAATTAAGAATCCACTTGAAATAGCAAATCATATGCTTGTATGGATTTATTGATTTAGGAAAGATGAGCATGCAAAGTCAATCAAATCTTGCAACCTTGACCAAACAACTCTATTTGAACTCTACAACAAAAGTCATGAAGGACTCATGTTGAGCAAATATCAAGAAAATACCTCAATTGTCCTAAATCTCCAATATGAGCTCTCAAATGACATTACTTTGACCAAAGTGGAAATATTATCTCTGAGCATGATATGAGGTTTGACCAAAAATAAGAGTTGCAGATCTTTTGGAGTACAAAAAATGCTATTTTTGGACTAATTCATGATTCAACTTCTAAATGCCTCAAAAAGTGGACACAAGATAGAAGAAAAATCTGATTTCAGGACTTGATTAAATTCTAAGTCTGAATTCCATGCCGATTTCAATAATGTGCTGCGTTCTCCAAATTTAGTTATGTAACTTGAGTTGGACCAAAAATAGAAGTTGAAGGTAATTGGTTGAGGCACAACATATCCAAATTTGAAAACAAACCGACTTTGTTTGACAAGGTGTTGACATCCATTTGTGATCTATTTTATCACGTTGACAACATCAAGTTGACAACTAATTATCTGTTAATCTCTTTATCTTTTGGCTGAGCACTCTTTATCAAGCTCGTGGACCTCTGTGAGAACAACAACTTTGCTGTAGGCATCAATATCCGAATCTATTGGGAATATGCCGAAAATTGGATCCAAAGCGCGGCAACCCGTCGCCCGCCAGCTGTTCGATGTGGGGCCTCAATGGCGCGACGTGGCAGCGCTGCTCTGAGCTTCCAGCTCCATTGTCGGCCACTGCCCGTGCTCTAGCTCCAAAAGTGGAACACCAGAGCCCATCCTCGCTCTCCCATTCACTCTCCTCGCCCTTCTCCACACTCTCCCTCGCTTCCCTGCCCTCTCTCCCTCGCAATTTGCTCTCCCCCTCTGCTGTCCAGAGATGGAGCCGTCGCCATGGCCGAGCTCGAGCCCTGCCAATGCTACCGCCGAGCAGCGAGCTCCCCATCCTCTATGCCATCCCTGTCCCGGCTGTTAGCTCCTCAGAGGTGCATGGATGCTGCCCTGCTCTCACGGCGCCTCTGCTCGCAGCCGGAGCTCCTTCGCATGTCGCCAGTGCCATACAAGGCACCTCGGCCGTGCGAGCCAGGCCACTGCCGGCCTCAGCTGGCTAGGCCCGAGCCAGGCGCTCCGTGGCTGGCCGCAGCCGGCTGCCCGTCGGCCGCTGCTTGGTCAGAGCCGGCCACCTGCCTCTGTGCCTGCGCAGAGAGTAGAAAGTCGACCGGTTTGCTCTGCTCTGTGCAACGATCTGAACAAAGAAGGGTGCTGAGTGTATGACATGTGGGCCCGCGGTGGTTATTTGTGCATAAAAAATTTCAGATTCTTGTAGTTCTTTAGAAATCCATATCTCATGTTTGGCAGCTCCAAAATTTATGAAACTTGTTTTGTTAGTTTTGTTGTGAAATGCTTTGTATGTTAGATCCAGTAAATGTGCTATATTATTTACATTTTTGTGCTGTGGAAATTAATTAGGAAAAGTGGTTTTTAGGATTTATTTAACTTGCTTTTGCTCATATCTAGGGTTTTAGAAGTCCAAATACAGTGGTTCCAATTTTGTTAGACTTCTCTTGAAATGTACTAGATGATAGGTGTATAAAACTTGTAGGTTGTGTACTATTTTAATGGTGTTTTGGTTTAATCTTGTTAAATAGGAAATAGATGGCTGATTTTCTTATTATTTTTGTAACTGAAGTTTTATTGCTCCAAATGACATGCCAATTTAATTGTAGACTCTCTGTATGATATGTGATGTCTGGTTACATTTTCAAGATTTATGGTGCATGTATGATTGAGTTATTGATTTATCTTGTTTTATGCCTAATAAGTAGTTTTAAATGCATTATAAATAATATATTATGGTAAAAATAGAAAATGGTGTGCCACTACCTTTGTATGATGTTGTAGTAACGTGAGAAACAATAATATGGCCATGTGTCTACTGAAAGTGTGATGTTTTAGATTTAACTTGCTCTCCAATGCTTTATTGCATTATAGGTTTTTTATTTTGAATAATTAAACTATGGAACCTGAGCATGTAAGATTTGAACCTTGGGCATGATTTGTAATTAACTACCTCTCATAAAAATATCAGCTCCATTTGAGATGTTTACCATATAACTTAAATAATTAAATAATAGGCCTTTATGTACTAATTGGTGAAAGATTAGAGATAAATGAGTTTATGCATGTCTCTTGTGATGCTTACCATATCTTGGTTAGAGCCAGATGTGTTGTATGATCATGTAGTGATGTTTGGAGATATCTAAATAGCCCATTTGTATGTGTATGTTTGTGTTGTCACCAAGTGAAAAACATGTTTTGCTTATATGCTGGAACTGGCTGCAGGAGCTGTCCCTGTTGTTGTGATGTTTTCTCCATTATAATGATGTTGTATGTAAATATGTTCTATACAAAAGTTGTAGCTAATTTCATCTACTTGCTTATCCTAGAATTTCATGATTGCAGGCCTGATAGTTTTAGAGTTATAGAATTTAGAAGTCTGCTGTCAGGTTTTACCTGTTTTCTGTGTAGACGTGAATGTTTGCTTTGTTTAACCAATTTATATTTTGAATCACCTCTTGGTGATAATAAAAAAGTTGTAGTAGATTTCATTGGATTTCTAAATTGTCTAGAATCATCCCTTTTGATGGTCTAGATCCATAGTTATGTTTGTTTGAAGTGTGAGGACAGAATCTGTCCAAGTCTGGACAGAGCTGTCTTCAATGTGTTGTTTGACCTTTATATGTATTGAATCATCTTAAGATGATAATAGCAAAGTTGTAGAAAATTTCAATAGCTTTCTAGAAAGGCTTATATCACCCTGGTTGGATGTGTATAGCTTGTGTTATGGTTAAATCTTTTGCTTGCTGTCCTGCTGCCCATAAACTGCATGTGTGGGATTATGATTGCTTTGACTTTGCTTTGCTTGGTGTGATTGTTAGCTTATGGTTCAGTGATGGCAGATTAACATGCCTTGTATTACTTCCTTTTATTCATACATGTGCATTTCACATCTCATTTAGGTACGGTAGATGAACACGTGGAGTGAAGGACGTGATGATGGAACTAACCATAAGACGGTGTGGTGGACTAATCACGAAGATGGATGACTAATCGAGTGCTTGGATGGGAGATGCTCATCGAGCGAGTGTCATCTAACAAATGCTGACTTAGTGTTGAATCCCAGGCAAGCCCCGGAGCATCCCTAAGCCTCCACCTATCTCTTTTTATAAATGCACCGGTCTTTCTTAAATCGTATCATTGTGCACTTAAGTATAGGAGTTGGTTGATACCGTTGTTGCATAATTACCTTACCCACTCTACATATGATCCTGGTACTATTACTAGACAAGGAATGGGTTCGATCTTATGCTTAGCCATGCTTAGACTGGTAGAAGTCGAGGGATTTCCTATCCTTCACGAGCATAGGTGGTGACTATTGCTGATGGGCATGGATTTTACATGGTTGACTATATGTGCCACCATGCCACAATGATAATGAGAGAATCAAGGCTAGGTAGCGGGGAGCCACATGACATGGTTGAAGTCATGCTGTCTTCGGTGCTGCTTGCGGCCGACTAGGACTGAGGCGACCAGACATCAGTTGAGATTGAAGGACGTCGTCACATAGCTGGCTAGATAAGTCGTTCTGACCGCGAAGCCGAGTAGTTCTTTCTGAGCCGAGAATTGGTGTGACATGGATAGACATATTCTGGAGGTAGAAAGGATGTGCGGAGACACCATTTTTCCATAGTCAGGTCAGGGACCTGCACTTCCTGTAAGTGGGTTTGTCTCTGAGAATATGGCCCCCGCCAAGCTCGCGATATAATATGACTCAGAAAGATCTAACGGTGACCCAAGAAGCCACTAATCAGGCTGACAGGGTTTGTGATTGGCATGTTTGCCAGCTGGTACAATCGATTCGAATCGCCATCTCTCCTGGTTAGTGAGAAACTGAACAGATCTTCTGGTGAGGTAGAGGTTAACAACTTGAACATATTGATTATGGTGAGATGAGGTTAATATCTGTGGATATCGGAAATCATATGGTTGTATTGTTTGCTATAATATCAAGTGATTGTTTAGTATAGCTGCAAACCTTAGCTTAATAGCTTAACTGAAATCGAAGCTAAACGATATCTAAAATTTATAAGTTGAGGAACTACTGTAGTAATGCTTTTTTTGCAAAATGTTGCTATCCTCTGAGCTCCACCAAATAAGCCTGCATATACTTGAGAGTCTTTTTATTTACTTCCTGTCGGGTAAGTCTAGCTGAGTACATTTGAGTACTCAGGGTTTTATTCCCGATGTTGCAGGAGGAATACTTTGTTGTCTAAAAGAGCTACTTCTATCCTTCGAGAGAGGAAGACTAGACCTTGGGAAAGGTCATGTATCTATCTTATCTATGTTGCTGTGACTGGTCGGTAGTTGGCACTGTATTATGAACTTAAGTGTGTGTAAATCTATTTCGTTTCTGCAGCTGAACTTTTATGTAAAGTCTGTCTTGTACTCTGATGTAATTGAACTATGTGCGAATCTATGTATCATGTCTATGTATACTGCTGAGTTTCTGCGATCCTTGGGTAAGTGCTGTGTAAAAGTTTGAAATCCTTCGAGATTTCACAGACTACTGGGTTTATATTGGCTCAAGTGTGGCTTGATAGCTGGGTAAACAGCTGTCGCTGTACTTGTGCTCGTATAAATTGGTCGGTTCTGTTACACGCCCGCCCTGCCACTTCGTGCCACTGACCTCTAGGACACCTACAAGTACCCCTGGAGCTCTCCTACACTATAAATAGGACTTGTTTCATTAATTGTAAGTAGAAACCACTAGAGAATCACTAGCAAATCACTAGAGATTCAGCTCATAGTCAGTAGTCGCTCCTCTCTCTAGCAAAGCTCTACTCTTAGGAATAGTGCTAGCTACAGAAGAGTAGAGTAGTGAGAGAGAAGTCGGGAGAAGGAAGGAAGTCTGTGGAGGAGCCAGGCTTGACGGCGACCTCCTCTGCAGTGTTCTTCACTCTTATCGGTAATAAAGATCCCCTGCTTCATTTATTTATTGTAATACTTTAAGCAGTTGCATACTTGTCTCATTGCTTGGTTAGAGTGCTCTAATTCCTTGGCCAGAGTTAGAGTAGTAAGTTTTATAGATTAAGCGCGGTGCTTAGGCTGTATTCTTACCCTTGAGTGCGGCTAGGCCCACGAATAGTAGTGGTAGGTTCTAGATCCATTGGAAAAATATAAATTCGACACCTGTACTCCCAGGTAAAGTGCTACACGATAGTTCTGTGTGCTTGCAGAATCCCATCACCTATCCTATATAGCAAACCCATAAGCATTTTTGGCGCAGTTGCTAGAAATAACTTTATTCCTAGTAGCAACGTTAGAAGTGTCAACAATCACATACTTTGAGCATAGGGATTGACAATCCCATGGATTGCGTTGAGAAGTATCGTTACCGCCGCTAAAGGATAGATCTTTGCTACATTCTTTTGATAGCGTTAGTAACTGTCAACTGGCAAAGAAGGGGAGAAGATAGGATTGACTTCTAATTGGCTTGGCTCACCTTCTATGGCATCACTAGGCATGCCATCCTTGAATTCCTCCCAATATCCTATGTGAGGACGCTTTCTAAGAGACTCCTCCGAAAAAGGATTTGACTTAAATTCACTTGGAGGTCTCTTATGTGGACAAGAGTTCCTTGTCTTCCCAAAATCATTGAGGTTGCCCTCAAATTCAAAAGGATGTTCCAAAGGTGGAATTCCTTTTCACTTGGGGAATTTTGGGGTATTGATGATTTGGGATAGATCGCCAAATCTTGGGATTGGAATGGTTGTGATTTGGCTATCAAAACATTCTCTTCTTGATCGAGAGATGATTCCTTCTCTTCCTCTAGGTGTTTATCATGAATGCTAGTGAAGGTGATGTGTCCACTGATCTTGTCAAGAACAAGCCTTGCTTCACTAAGAGATAGATAAAGAAAAGATCCTCTAGAGGCTAAATCAAGGGATTCCCTGGAATTCTTACTAAGACCCATGTAAAAATGTTGAATGAGTATTTGAAAGACCCTAGTTTGGTTTTGGTAATTGATGAAACCAAGTTACTAATCTAAGTGCTAAGTGTGTGTAGCCAAGAGTAGATTAGTGATACGGAGAAAGATGACATGAGCTCAAGTGAAGATCAAGATGAAATGATCAAGGAGAAAGAAAAGGACTTAAAGAAGGAAAGCTAGAGGCTAAGGTATGTTCATATAGGGCTTTTCTTTTAGTGATCGAGACTCCAAGTGGGAGTGATCACATTTAGGATAGATAGCCGACTATCAAGGGGAGAACTAAGCTATTGGATTACTTTCAAGTGCTCTAGGTTGCATCTCATATGCATTGTTCTAACCAACCTAGAGAATCCCTTTGAAAACTCTTGAAAAATGTTTGCAAAATGCTAACACACTGTGCTCAAGTGTAGAAGACCTTGAGTGTTAGCACATAGAAGCAAGGGGTGAGAAATAGACTTGAAAAGGGCTGTTTCCAGAGCGTCGGACTGATAGTGGGCGTAGCGTCGGACCATTGATTCGGTCCGACGCCTGAGCTTTCAGTAAGCGTCGGACGCTCGTTTACCGAGCGTCAGACCATTGTGGCCTTCAGTCCGACGGTGCCGAGCAGCGAGGTGTGACGCGTGGCACGCTGAGGAGCGTCGGACGCTTGAGAAAAGTCCGACGATGATTTAGCGTTTTCAAACCTCTCTGGAAGTGTCAGACGCTGAGTTTCTTTAGTCCGACGGTGCTCGTGCGATCGTCCGACGATACGCGCGCAGTGAGCTGAGAGAGGGCGTCGGAGTCTGCGGTTTAGTCCGACGCCCCCAGTCCGACGGTAGTCAAACGCGCGAAATCAGTTACCGTTGAGATCGGACGAACGGCGTTTAAACCTGTTGACATGTGGCGTTCATCTGAGCGTCGGACACTGCTGTTTGGTCCGATGCTGTCAGTCCGACGATCGGTCCAACGGTATAAAAACGAGATTAACGGCTGTTTCAGAGAGTGTAACGGCTAGGAGTTGGCTTGGGAGTATTTATACTCCCTCCCTGGTCACTTGGTGACCAGCTAGCACACTTGGATCATTGTCATACACTTTGTTGCATTCTAGCCTCCCACTCTCTCACTAGTTCATCATCTTGATCATCCTTGTGAGATTGAGTGAACCTCAAGTGCATCATTACTTGTGTTTTGCATTCTAGAGCACTTGAGAGCAAGCCTCAGATTAGTTCTTATTCTCTTGGGACATTGCCGTGTCCCTAGACGGCTTAGAGGAGAAGAAGGTGTGAAGGAGCTTGGTGATTGTGCTTGCTCACACCCGGTGATTGTGAGGGGTTCTTGTGCCTTCCCCGAGCGGAGTGCTCAAAGGTAACTCTAGTGGATTGCTCGTGTCTTGGAGTTACTTCCTCTGTGGTAGGTTCTTGTGGTGCCTAGTGTAGGCTCGGTGTGTGATACTGATTAGCCATTGAACCACCGGTTGAAGTTGACACAACGAGGACATAGCGTGCCGGCAAGCACGTGAACCTCGGGGATAAATCTTGGTGTCTCTATTGATTTCCTCACCTTCGAGTGAGTGATTTGTTGATTGTCCCGGTGATTGGCTTCTTCACAAGGCAAAGGTTTATTCGACGATCATCTCTTTCTTATTCTTGTGCAAAGTAGCTTGTTCATTTGTCTTGAGTAGTTGTGTAGTTGTTTAGCTTTTGCTAGCTCATTTGTGTGGATTAGAACTAAGGTTTAACTAGAATTGTGTAGGTGGCTTGCCTAGGTTAGTGGTTGCCTTAGCATTGCATTTATAGCCTCTTGTGGTTCTAATTACTTATTTAGTGGTTTGTAGAATTCTTATTTAGGCTATTCACCCCCCTCTAGCCATACTAGGACCTTTCAGTATTGGGCCTGGAATAGCAAGGTCCGGGCCAGTGATGATGAGTTCATTAAAATTATCCCATGATGTATTAAGAGATTCTTCTTCTAGTGGCCTAAAAGTTAGAACCTCTAAGCGAAGGCTAACAACTTTACGGATGGGAAAGAAACGTAGACAAAACTTACAGCATAGCTTCTAATCTCCGTGCATACGCCATATGGTAAGTTTGTACCACTGTTTAGCTATTCCCGTCAAAGAGAACGGAAACAACTTCCATCTTAAGGTTTTGTCATACATGCCAGTGATATGCAAGCATGCATAGGTCTGGTCAAACTCCCATAGGTGAGAGTATGGGTTTTCATTGCTTTCTCCCGAGAAGGGTTGATCCCAATTCAATTGTATGAAGCATGGGTGCAGCTCATAGGCAGGTGTTAGGATAGGCTTTGAAGATTCTGGTGGCCTATGGCTGGTGCTAGTGGGTGCCCCATATTTGCAAATAGGGGTGGAATCCATGGTAAAAATAAGAAAAAAAAGGTTAAGCTAGGCTTGTAGCTAATTCAGGAACTGTATCCCCGGCAACAGAGCCAGAAAGCTTGTTGGTATTTTTAAGTGCACACAGATAAATCCGCAAGCGCATGGATACCGTTGTAGCTTTGACCCGGAGGGTTTTAAATATCGTATCCACAAGGAAATGGGCTTGGTTAACTATGATCTAACTTAATTAGGGGTAGTCAATAAGTAAAGGTGAAAACTAGGTTAAAAGGTGGAAGTCAATGATGGTGGTGATGTAATCAAGGATAGTGGTGTTGCAAATAAGGTTAAGTTATGGCTGTAATGTAATCAAGTGTGTTGATAATATGGCTATGGTGATCTAGGTTGTAGATAATATGAGTGTAGAGAGGATAACTAGGGGTTTCTACTTCTGACTTGAGCAAGCTTATGTCTTCTATTATTTCATATGGGGATGAACATAAGGAGTAGACATCAACACAGGATGCTATTCCTTAGCAACAAGTCCTACATGGTACTACTGACGAGAAGTAGACTACAAAGGACTCAACGGTTGCGTCAAGAACTAAGTCTACCGCGATCTACAAACGATCCGGACAGCGGGTGTATTTACGAGATACCGAGTCTAAGTACCATGCTTACACTACGAATATTACTCTAATCTAAACCAGGTAGATTAAAGCACTCAAAAGAGACTCGGAAACTAGAAGAACAATATAAACATAAACTTAATTGAATCAGAAGTTGGTTGTCCGAGACATCTTAATAGCTAGCTCAAGCAGAGCTAGATCCTACCGAAGTACAAGCCGTAGAGGGGTCACCGACAGGCCAGCAACTCCTCCTAACTCTTTCCTCGCTGTCCATCTCTCTACTATCTAGTCCCTAGATCCTAATGAGAAGTTATCCTTTCATGGGACACCTCTCGATTAGGATTTACATATGATAGAATGAATTGGTATGAAACCCTGGGGTCTGGGGCTGCTTATATAGTCGAGTGGGATGAACCGTAGCCCCTGGATCAAACTGACTTTGACGGGCCATGGAGATTGCTCTAAAAATTGGGATGTGGGTCCACATCAAAACGGAGGCGGTTCCGTGGCACTGACAGGTCGGGCGACCTAGGAGCCACGTCGGCCGACCCACTTCGAAGTCCAAACGGGTCCCGTCTTCTCTGGTGAGTCTCTGGTGTCTTCTAGATTCTTCCTGATTTCCTTTCGCGGTGGAATTCGATGTTTTAGTCCGACATGTGGGTCTCCTTTGGTTCTTTCCTGATTAACACCCTGCAAAACATAGATTCACCAAAACTTGCGGAATTCTATCAGTTCAACCCCTAAACCTATGTTGGTGTTTACTTTTATACCCTTTTCATGTTTAGTTGACGAATAAAATCATACAATAATTACCGTCATCACCGCCTGCTTCATCACTTTGAAATTTTCCAGCCATCTCGCAGACCCAAAGAGAATGTCATCTTCGTCGAGATGATTAACTATGCTCTCAAAGAGCTTTGCATCCTTTGGCTCTAGTAACGTAGCACCAACATTGTCAGCATCGTCGTCGCCTATGCCATCATCAAACAAATCCTCTACTGTGATGTAATCACGATGATCATTACCAGTGGCACTGGCTACGGCATGCCCGCCTACCGATAATGATGGTGCATGGTGTGCATTCGTCATCGTCGTCGTCGATGAGTTTCCTCCAGATGCACCGCCTACACCCGAATCGGCTCTCTCACCGTGGAAAGTCCAGACTGTGTAATTCTCGACAAAACCAAACCTGATCAAGTGAGATAGAACAATGGTGTCTTCATGGGCTTTCGTGTTTTTGTAGCGAGAACGCGGACATATAGTTATTGTTTGATTCAGACACTCTCGATGCTTCTTCGCAGCAGCAACAAATTTTTTAGCCTCAGACACGTACTCGTCTGCCAATCTCTTTATTTTGTACATCCACTCTGACCATTCCATAACTGTACAAAATATCTAATTAAGCACAAAAGTAACACCTAACAAAGACAGGAGGGGAAAATAGCAAAAATTAACTCCTAGATCTACTATTTTGTTTATTTCTCTTTCTTCTCCATAAAAACTAGATCTCTCATACATGTAAAAGAGCATTTAAATAATGAAAAAGAGGAGACAAATGTAGTAGGGAGTAAGTATTACCAACCTCTAGGTCCCTAACGGTCACCACCTGCAATAATATGGAACAAAACAACAATTAGCAATTTTCTCTCTCCTCCATGGTGAACTAGACCTAATCTAGATCTCGAGAGCTCAAAATGATGAAATTGTGATAAATAATGTATTGAGACTACATACCAATGTCTTGGGATCTCAAAAAATGCTCTTTTCTAACAAAATAATGGCAAAACCTCTCCCCCTATCAGAGCTCGAGCTCCACTGATGGAGGAGAGGAAGTCGTCTTGAGGAAGAAGAATTGCTGTACAGGATTATATAGGCGAGGATTAACCGAGGCGGGCAAAATAAAGAAAAACCGCCTCAGTTACATCATTAACCGAGGCGGTCGCTTTAACGTAACCACTTCGGTTAATATGCATTAACCGAGGTGGTTTCTTTATATTGCCCGCCTTGGTTAATTATTTAACAGAGGCAGTTTTTATAAAACGACCGCCTCAGTTAATTGTGTTTAACCGAGGTGGTTAAGTTAAGTTGCCCGCCTCCATTAAAGTTTAACCGAGGCAGGCAGTTAAGCGGCTGATCGGCCACACCTTAACGGAGGCGGTCAATTTTCCTGCCCGCCTCCTTTAATGTTTTGGCACCGTCTTGCAAAATCATTTTTGTAGTAGTGAATGCAAGCCTTCCTAACCGTTCTACTTATGTCTCTAAGTGCACACAAGCTAGCCTTGGTTGTAACTACTTTACTCCTAGGTGGACAAGTAAACTACCAACACTACACTACACAAGTAAATGCACAAAGTAAAGGAACAAGTGTAGTGGTGTTATACCTCCGAGTAGAGTAGCTAGCCAATCACCAAGAGAATAGATGAAATCCGCAGCAACAACGATCAACAAGTGCCAATGGATGATGTAGATGAACACAATGCACGTAGATCACTCCCTAACTCTCTATGGATGCGAATCAAGCTCAAGAGTGAGTGGGAGAGGTTTGGGAGGCTCAAGAGATGCTTAGCAATGAGTGAAATGCGCAAGAGAGAGTTCCCAAACCGTTAGAGTGGATATTTATAAGTGAGGGTAAAAAACTAGCCGTTTTGCTGATTCTCTGTGTACACCGGACGCTGGATAAGTGAGCACCGGACGCGTCCGGTGATCGTCCGGTGTACCGCCCTTTGACACGTGTACTAGCCGTTTGAAACTTCCCGCAACGCGCCAATACACCGGACGCGGAGCCGTCACACCAGACGCTCCGCGCCAGTGTCCGGTGTCAACTCAGAGAGCATCTAGAGAGCTCAAAGTTACACCAGATGCGTTCGTCACCAGGGCGCCAGACGCGTCCGTCCCTATGGCGCTGGACGCCCCTAGCGTCCGGTGCTTTCACTGGGACAGAAAGCACGAACTTACACCGGACGCTCCTTAAAGATCACCGGATGCGCTGGAGAGAAGCTCTTAGTGTTCGGTGTCAACTCAAAGAGGTTTCAAAGAGGCTCTGGCTGCACCGGACGCGTTCGGTGCTTGCCCACTGAGAGCTGTTTTCGCCCTCTCTTCAACTACCTTGCTTTTAGGTGCTCACAACCAAGTGTATAAGCACTTACGCACGAGTGTTAGCTTGATTTTAAGTCACTTACAAGGTTTTAGGTTTGTGCTCTAGATCTAAATGCATATGCTCAACTATATCAATTAGAGGCACTTGATGACCGACATTGTTAACAAAATTTCTTCCCCCTTAATAGTATGGTCATCTAACCTAAATGTGATCACACTCTTATAACAGAACTGCCTTAATCATAGGGCCCACGTGCACCATCATCGTCCCTAAGGACCCACGATCAGTCTGCATGAGTTCCCCTTGACCTAGGTGGCCTGCCGGGTTTCCACGGAAACCCTAATTCACCCGAGGATCTCATTGTAAAGACCTTGCAAGTATTACAACAGTTTACACAATTAATAAAAATTAGAGTAAAGAGTGCGGAAATATTACATAAACATAGGTTTGCATATATAAATGACATTATCCCAAACCAGAGTTTCATAGTGGAGTAGCATTATACAACTAGACACCCTGCCCAAGGGTTATGTCACACACCTCATCATCCATGCCCGATCCGCCAATCGGCACGGTCTAGAGCAGAACTGTACTCTCGGCTCACCTGCAACAGGGGTTAACAAACCCTGAGTACTGAGGTACTCCGCAAGACTTACCCGACTAAGAAAAGGGAATAAGACTCAGGAATGCAGGCTGAGGGGAGTCAAGTTAAGGCTTTAGTAAGAGTCAAAGTATTTTGCGAAAAAGCAATACTAATTCTATTTTCAGTATTTTAGTCAACATGATTATATTCAATATCAATAGTTCTCAATTCTTTAACACATATCTTTCAATTCCATTTACTTATTCATTCTCAAAAACATCCTAGTTCTGAACCACTTTTCGGGGTAGGGCAGTGGATCAAGTCTCCATTATCCGAGGAGCAATGACGATTCGAATCGATTAGTACCCAGTTGGGGATTCCTGTCCACACTGCGTATGTAGCACTTAAGCTTGCATACGCCAACCCCGTCTACCACGGCTTTTCTATCCCTGAACCGGTCCTGTGCCACCCGAGAGCACAGTACTCCTCTCGTCTCCAGGCACGCCGGCCACGAGGGTACACGCTACTCTCGCCGTCTCTCCACTCCCAGTGCGTGGTTGTCGGTTCAAGCAATAGAGCCACCGGAGATAGGGCTTCCCGGAGTATGTGGCTAGTTGTAAAGTCTCGATCTAGCAAGCCTACAATGAACGGTCCCTAAACTTTTTCCGTCGGTATCCATGCATTGGGACTCTAACCCAATTACACAG
Source organism: Eremochloa ophiuroides (assembly GCA_038502445.1). Lineage (NCBI taxonomy): Eukaryota > Viridiplantae > Streptophyta > Magnoliopsida > Poales > Poaceae > Eremochloa > Eremochloa ophiuroides. The sequence goes on from JAHLJS010000002.1 coordinate 59,858,663, forward strand.
TTACCAAACGGTTTCCAAATCCATGCCTGCCGGATGATAAGACATGGCGAATGCCGCCCCATGTGCACATCAACCGAGCGAAACATTTCCTTTTTTTCATTAACCGGTTCCAGACTATTCCGATGGTGACAATACATTGGGACTCTAACCCAAGTGCAAGTCGACTGACGGATAACAAGTTCTTCACCAATTCTCATATTTTGTTCTCAATATATAATCATAGCACAGAAAGTAGCATTTCATGCAAATCTAAATTAATTTAGCAGGGCTAAGTGTTTTCCAAACATTTTATTTATGTCGGGTTCAAGGATGTTATATCAAGGTAGGCAATGCAGCAAGTAGGTGACAATCAACTCCTATCAACCTGATGCAATATTTTAACTCAAGTTATAAATATTTTATAAAACACAAGGAAGGGGCTGAATGCACCGGGGCTTGCGTGTGTTGCAGGTCTGTCACTTCTGCCGGATAGCCAGAGGAAAACCCACTTGACTTCTCCTAACGATTAAGCCTTCCGTCGGGAATCAATCAAGCAACTCTCTCGAAAACCCGATCACTACACGTAATAACAATACGATGCTTAACATGATGAAATGTATGATGTACGAAATGGAGAATTAATAGAAAGTAAATTTACGTAGGAAATCAAGTACAACTTTCCTTATACACCATCACCCTTGCTTAACTAAGTCATTAGCCCTAATAACATACATTGTTAATGCTTCTAATTAACAATTTCATTAAGAACATAAACAACTAATTAAAGTGCTGAGGATCAACTCAAATCAATGTCCTAGGGACATCACTCAATCCGAACATCCCACAATTCCAAAAGGATTAAGATTTTTATCCATTTTATTAATCCATTTATAGGACATAAAATGATACACAAATAAATTATCTCAAAAAGGGCTCAACTTTTGCTACAGCTTGGTCTCTGCCCCAAACAGCACCAAGATAAATTTCTTGATTTTTGGATTAACAAGGATTTTACTAAAATTCTTTAAAGTTGCATTTTCTAATTAAAAGGTACAATTTTAGCCCCTGTAGAAAGTGCCCAAACATCATACTAAATATTTTCATAAAATTCTACACATTGCAGAGAGCTCACACAATTATTTTCATAATTTTTAATGAAGTAAATTAGTCTATAAAAAAGATTAAACTACAGCTCTATTCAACTAAATTAAAATGAAAAAGCTGTTCTAAATTCTTTGGCAAAATGAAAAACGAAACCTGGCCCGAAACGGCCCAACAGCAGCGCCCGGCCCAACCAGGCCCACGCACGACCGCGCCCTCTCCTCTCTCTCTCAAACCCGCTGACAGGCGGCCCCCACCTGTCAGCCCCCTTTCAACTCTTCTTCCTCCTCGCGACGGCCCATCCCGTGCGCGCGCGTGCGGCTTCTACTGCGGCGACCCGCCGCTGGCAGGCACTCCGACGAAGCTGAGCGTACCAACTCGGAGCCCAAGTTCACATGAGTCAATTTAGGTGCCTAGTCGGACGGATTTGGATCACCGGTGAGCTCAGCCGCGTCTATGGCGGACTACGGTGGTCGGCATGGTGTGTTCCCGACGCTACGGCTCGGTAGAGATCAAAAGGAGGGGCGCCATAGAACCAGGATCTAACCTAGGAGCTGATGCTCCTCTCGGTTTAGACGGAGATGCACCGGAGACATGATTTTTCCGGCGAGGTGGCTTCGGCGGCGGCGCTCCGGTGGCAACCACGGCGTTCCGGTGCTAACTGAGGACAAAATGAAAACGGACGAGGGCATGAGCTTCAGAGAATCCGCATTCACACGAAAAATGGCTCACCGTAGCGAGCGGGTCACGGGAGACCGAACGTGGCGGAGCGCTTCGCCGGCCGCAGGGAAGATTGGCGAGCACGAGCTTTCCTGGCAATAAGGTGTTGTGCCAAGGGGTCCTAGAGGTGCGCTATGAGGTGGTTCCATCAAGTGCTAAGGCAATGGGAGCGATTGTGAGCATGAATGATGAATTTGGTCGTCGACCGTGACGGCACCAGCGTGACCGTGGTTGAAGAAAATGAAAAACGGCAACGATGGTGGTCTTTATAGGGGCAACGGCGGGTGTCCGGGTCCCCCACATGACCCTTCCGCGGCGGCAACCGGGCCCCGGCCGGCCGGACGGCGGTCGGCGCATGGCACGACTCACGCGCGTATGGCGGCGTTGCCCTGCAGGGGAACCCCCCTCTAATACTGTAGTTAGACTTCCTAAGGTCAACACTTATTTTATCTTATCTCCAAATTTCAAATGGTAACTAGAGAAAGTGCAAAAATAAAAGTTGTGAAAAATTTTGTGTAGAACATTTTTGCTTTTTGTACCATGTTTAAATTCGGCTTAGATTTGAATTTATTGAAAAAGGGGTAAATCAGAATTCCAATTTCGTTTTGCAATCCAATAAAATTCTCCCCATCCTTCTTAATAACTTGAAAATCTGTAAAAAGAAAAGTTGTTCTAATTGTTGAGCTCTATAACTTTCATTAATAGAGTTTGGGTAGATTCTTAATAATTTTTGAAATAGCATTTCAAATTCTACTTCCAAAACACTCATTAGGGTTTAATTTGAAATCTTAATGCATAAGTTCAAAATCCCCAAATATAAAAGTTGTTTAACTTCAAAATCCTTACAACTTTTATGGAAGGAGTTTGCCCAAATTCTTGATAGTTTTTGAAAGGGCATTTTAAATCTAAATAAACAAACACTAATTGAGGTTTAATTTAAATTTTCACTGGTAAACTACAAGATCTCCTTTAATGAAAGTTGTCCCATTTTAAAAGATCTATAATTTTTATTAAATCACTTTCATCATATTCCTTTTAGTTTTTGAAATTGAGTTTCAATTCTAAACCTTAAAGTATAGATTAAGGTTTTATTTGAAATTATTTTTAATAACTTCAAAATTACCCAAAATAGAAGTTTCTCAACTTTTAAAGATCTACAACTTTTGTATAAGACCCAACACCTAATTCCTTTTAGTTTTTAATTTAGGGTTTCGGGTTCGACGTAGGGTTTATAAATAATTTTCTTTTTATTTTCTAATTGGATTTAGGTAATTACACACCAATACCAACATTTATATAATAAAACACTCTAAATCACCCATGCACAACCACATGTGGAAATAAAAATTATTTTAGCGATGCACAGTAATAATGTGTTTAAGCAAGATGATTTGTATGCAATCAAGATGACATGGCAGGTTTTAGTTATCGTAACACCAGGGGTGTTATAACTCTCTATAGTGTCTTGATCACCAAAATAGAAAGAGCCCTATAGATTCACCTTTGCCTTGAGCTCCAACCATTTCACCAATTGTAGAAGCATTTGATCTCAATGTTGATGGGCTTACACCAAAAGCTTGGATGCCGTCATTGTTCCACACTTGTTCTTCCAACCACACTTGTAATCATAGCACTCAAGCATGTGGTTAGATATTAGGTGTCATCAATTAGCCAAAACCAAACATAGAGCTTTCAATCTCCTCCTTTTTGGAAATTGATGACAACCTCTTACAAAGATATTCAATGAATTCAATTTGGTAGTATTAGCTCCCCCTACATATGTGCCAAGTGTTTGAATTTGAAAGGCTTTGCACATATGCATTGGAATAAAAGTGTGGGAGAGACATTACTACCAATTTGATTCTAAGGTTCATAGGATTGGACCTTTGAAGCGTGAATAAACCTTCCTTAGCACCATGGATAGCTAGATACTACTTGAAAGAATTCTTGCAACTAAAGACACTAGAATACCTCGTGAGATCAACATTAGAAACAAGGTTCTAGTACCACTTGGAAAGACCGGGATCTAGCTACCACTTCCTATGCATGCTAGTACTTCAAATCACCACACAATTTAAATCTAGCATACACCAAGCAAACAAGTATGTTCAATTTAAGTACACGTGCAATGCGTCAATCATATGAGAATGCGCAATCAAATGCTTGCAATCATGCTTGTAAGCTTGCTCCCCCTGAGTGTGAGATCTAAATTTTAAAGGTTTGTAATCCCTCTTACTTGGCCTATAGCTCTCCCATCATTGACCTAATGATGGTCATCGCTCAACCTCCATATCTTTGTACTATTCCCTCCCCCTTTGTCATCAAGGACCACAAAAGGGTAGCATGGGTAGAAGAGGATTTGACAATAATTGAGGAAACCACTTGTTAAATATTTAGATTGTTTCCACTATCTTCCTTCTTTTAAGAATTTTGCTAGAATACTTGCACAAATATATATCTCGGTTTGTCATTTGGCAAGCTTCTTCACGCCACTAGGGGTTATCTTGACAAGGTTAAATTATATACCATAATGCTCATTTTCTAGTCAAATACTAGGTTCACAAGCCCACAAACTAATCACATGTCATTACTAGATCAAACAAGTCATAGAAGCAATAGTAGTGGCATATGATCTCAGAAACATTTAGTTTGTCATGAATGATCCTATTTAAGAAGAAAGTATGTCTACATGCTCTACACAAAACCTAGCAACATATGTGTAACACCCTAGTGTTAGTTACTATTTTCACACTTGCATTTGCATGTCATCAAGCATAGATCATGTCATTTCATGCATCATCATTTCATTTGAATTGATTTCCTTTAATTGCTATATGTTTGTTTATATGTCCATAACATGCTAAATGTGTTGACATGCAAATGTGATGCTTGTTTACTGTTCTAAATGCTTTAGACATGTTTGGGATAACATTTGGAACAATGTTCATGTTGGTGAAATCCCCAAATTACCTCTCTAGCTCATAGTTGACTAGAGAGCCCTCTAAAAGCTATTCTGTTTGACCAAACAAGAAGGGCATTTTAGAGATTTTGCATGTCAGTGCACCCTTAATCAAAGTTGTGTAGAATTTTATAAGCAACAAACTTTATTTTTGGGTTAACTCATGAAAATGGGTGGAAGGTGGTCAAAAAGTTGAATTAGTGCAGATTTGGAGTTGTTTTGAAGTTTCAAAATTTTTCCTAAGTCTAAACTGGTTTTCAGTTTCGGTGTACCCCTGTTCATCGACCTGTATCTCTCAATCCAGGCCGATCTAGAGTAAAGTGTCTTAATACCAAATGATCTACTCATGTAGCTCTTTGATCCTTCTTAGTGAAGTTTTCGCTGAAACGCACTGGGTCACGAGTTATGGCTTCATCAAAATCGAGTTTTAGTCGGGCATTGAAACTGAATCGAAGCCGATTCAAATCGGTATTCGGCCGAGCAGCTGGCGCGACCGTAGACAAACGGCGCCAAGTGGTGACCGTACGCCGGCGTCGGGCCACGTCCGTCTGCCGTCGCCCTGCAAAGGTGAAAAGGGCACCCCCTCCTGTCTCCCAGCACGCTCCTCTCACTCTCACTCGCTCGCTCTCGCCTCTCTGCTCTCCGTTTTCCCCTCCGCCGTTGCCATTTCCGCCGCGCCGTCGCCGCGGTGAAATCCGCCGTCACCGAGCCGTCTCTGACCGCTCCATCTCCGCCATAGCTTCACCTTGCTCTGCTCTATCTCCTCGACCCGTTGCCGACCTCAGCCGACCTAAGGTATAGCTCCAGCGAGCTTCTTGCCGCCGCGCCATTGCCAGAGCGCCGCCGAGCTCTCGGGTCGCCGCGACGAGGGTGATGCCGGGGTCGGCTTCTCTCTCCATTGCTCGTCTAGGAGTCTCCGTTAGCTGTAGATCTAGCCTAGGTCGTTGGTCGGATCGGTCTCGCCGTAGGTTCGCCGGAACCCGAGCCCGCCGTGAACCCGCTCGCCGCCGTGCCGCCATGCGTGCTCGGTCAGTGAGCTCCCGTGCACAATAGTCCGATTCGTCGCACGCATAGGTCCGCTAGGGTTCCAAGGTCTCGGAACGGAGCTTAGCCGCGCGAGTAACGGCCGAAATCGGCCGGCGCAAGCTCGCCGGACCGCCACCGTCCGCCATTGCCACCGTCGAGCTTGCTCCGGTGGGGTACAACCCTCGGCAGTTGGTCCATTGAGTTCGCCTCGTTGCCACGAGTCGGTAGGTAGCCTTGGCGTCGCCGGAGACCTCGCCGTCGGCGAGCTCTCGCCAGTCATCCCCGGCGGCTCTGCCCCTCTCTCTGACGCGTGGGGTCGGGTTGACCCCGGGGCCCGCGAGTCAGCCGTTCTGGTGCGTCTCTGGTTCACTGAGCCGGGTGCACGTAGCAGTTTCTATCGGGTTTGGGTTTTATGATTTATAAAATGAATTTCCAGAAAATGTGTAAAATCTTCCAAAATTCATATCTGGAGCTAGGAGTGTCCAATTGGGGTGAACCAAATTTTGTTATGTTTGTATTTCTGAGCTCTATCAAGGAAAAATATAAAATGTCCTTTTGGAATACTTTTTCTGTGCAGTTATATTTAAATTGTTAATTGCTTGCAAACTTGATAAATGCATAAGTAATTGTAGGGATGCGCTAAAAATGTGATTCCACTTGAAATAATCTTGTTTAGGGAAGTAGAATCTAAGAAAAATATGTTTGCTGGTGTTGCACTGTTATTTATATGATGTCTAGTATAATGTGCCTTTTATGCTTTAATCTTGCAAAAATCACCATGCTTAATGTGTTAAGGATATGGTCATGAATATTTTTCATGGACCATGTTATGTTGGGAAGAAGCTAAAAAAATTGGGAAATCTGTTGTTTGATACTTTTCACTGTGTTAAGCATTTTCCATTGCTTAAAAGGCTGGTTGTTTGTTATTTTTGTGTAGACTGTTATACTTGTCCAAATGACTTGAAATTTTGTCAGTAGGCGAATCTGGATGTGTAATAGCTACTGTAATTTTTATGGATTTTTCTGGTCACAGTAAACAGTAGGTCCAGTTATAAGCTAGGGTTGGTTTAATTGTTTTTAAGCAAGTATCTATTGGTGTGAAGTGTTTCATGCATTTCTGTGATGTTCCAGCATTGTCACCTGTTTTAAACAGTGAAGCTGATCCTAATTTGAGCTTAGGGCAGCAAAGTTAATGTTTTGTTTATATGATGTTGCTCGCGCTTGTTAATTATAAGTTGATTGTGGTAGGTTAGTTGATGCATGTTAATTATTAAGTGCAGGTTGTAGACCTCTCACCCGGGACGAGAAATTGTTCTATGCTTTGCTTAAGAAGGGTGAGTATGAGTTGGTTGTCTAGAGAAGAAATATGCACGTACTCAGTAAATGAGTGTGGATTGTTAAACTGATTGCATGTCATGGGTTAATTTGTGCATCTCTATCTTGCATTTCATGTGCATTCTCAGTTCTCATATATGCATATCATGCATACAGGATCGCCGGGAGGCGTGACGCTATTGCAGTTCGATCCACCGGAGGAGGGAGTTCCGCCGGAGATTGAAGTGCCAGAGGTTCCCGAAGGCCAGAAAGAAGAGGCTGAACTTCCAGAGTGCCCTGATCACCAACCTACTAACTTTGTGAAAGGCAAGCCCCGGAGCATCCCTAAGTCTCCACCTACTCTTTTTACAAATGCACTGGTCTTTGTTAAATCGTATGATTGTTCACTTAAGTATAGGAGTTGATATGATACCGTTGCTGCATTTATACCTTGTCCACTTATACTTGATCCTGAAGTTATTACTAGACAAGGGGATGGGTTCGATCTTATGCTTAGCCATGCTTAAACCGGTAGAAGTCGAGGGATTTCCTATCCTTCGCGAGCATAGGTGGTTACTAATGATGATGGGGTTGGATTCCACATGATGGACTATATGTGCCACCATGCCACAGTGTCTAATGAGAGAACCAAGGCTAGGTAGCGGGGAGCCGCATGACATGGTTGAGGTCATGCCGTCTTCGCTTCTGCTTGCGGCCGACTAGGAATGAGGCCACCAGACATCAGTTGAGATTGAAAGACGTCGTCACATAGCTGGCCAGATAAGTCGTTCTGACCGCGAAGCCGAGTATTTCTTTCTGAGCCGGGAATTGGTGCGACAAGGCAGACATATTCTGGAGGTAGGAAGTATGTGCGGAGACACCATCTTACCAAGGGCAGGTCCGGGACCTGATGCATCCTGAAAGTGGGTTAGTCTCTGAGAATATGGTCCCCGCCAAACTCACGACATATTGTGTCTCAGAAAGATTTAACGGTGGCCCAAGAAGCCAGTGGCTCGGCTGACAGGGTTTGTGATTGGCATATTTGCCAGCTGGTACAATCGATTCGAATCGCCATCTCTCCTAGTTAGTGAGAAACTGAACTGATCTTCTGGTGAGGTAGAGGCTAACAACTTGAACATAATGATTATGGTGAGATGGGGTTGATATCTGTGGATATCAGAAATCATATGGTTTTATTGATTGCTATAATATTCAGTGAATGCTTAGTATAGTGGCTAATCTTAGTAAATAGCTTAACTGAAATCAAAGCTTATCACAATTAAAAAGAATAAGTTGAGGATCTCCTGTAGTAATGCTTTTGATGCAAAAATGATGCTACCCTTTGAGCTCCACCAAATAAGCCTTGCATATCCTTGAGAGTCTTTTTATTTACTCCCTGTCAGGTAAGTCTAGCTGAGTACAATTGAGTACTCAGGGTTTTATTCCCATTGTTGCAGATGGTGTAGTCTACTACGCGTATTGCAGGAATTGCTTCACCCCTGCGGGCGAAGAAGACTAGACCCGAGGGCAGGGTCATTATCTATCCTTAGATGTTGTAAGAATGCTGTGACAGGGTCATTTGATGGTACTCGTATTTGAACTCTGTGGTGTAAAACTATGTTGACTTCCGCTACTACTTTATTCGTGTAAAAGACTATGTTGAACTCTGATGTTTAAATTCGGTTGCGAACTGATGTGTCGTGTGATCAGGTATTGCTGAATGAATGATCCTTGGGGTATGAAATGTTTGAAATCCTTCGAGATTTCCGGACTACCGGGTTTATATTGGCTCAAGTGCGACTGGATTGCGATTAAAAATGCGATCGTTGTACTTGTGCTCGTATAAATTGGGCGGTTCTGTGACAGCTGGTACCAGAGCATAATTCAGCATATACCGTCACTTGACTATTTGAAAACTAAAAGAGTTTTGAGTTTTACAAACTAATTGCCAACTGGTAGTGTGTATAGGTGATTTAAACCAAGTGTTTGCGAAACTTATGAGTACCAATGACCAAGTCCTATAGCCCTATATATATGTGGTAATTAGGTGGCTTATGTAAGTACTGACTTGGGGGAAATTGCATCATGTTTCTATTGTGGTTCATTTGGTTTTATCGTGCAGATAATTATGAACCGTCGGCTTCTTATTGCTTCTTATGGGACAATGTACCACGTCGCCTAAGGTAAGGTGAGATGTGAGTGTAAGATCGAACAACCGTCGATCGATGGTGAGTGTTATGGTTACTGAAGTGAGTACATGTGATCCATATGTGTACTTATGGAAGTAAGGTGGAGTAATTACTTTTGGGATCGCAAATGTTCATGGGAACATTTCCGGCGAAAAGTGCTTCTTGTTGCCCTGCATACATTGGGATTTGGGCTGAAATGAATCTTCTGCAGGTACACTAACCACGCAAAACGTATAGCACGGTTAGTTACGTATATGAGAGCACGTGGTATGCCACCGACTATAACGTTAGTTAATATATACTATGTGTGAGGTCGTTGGCACGTGCATGCATCATGATCATGAAATTAACTCAAGCTATTTGTACTATTATCCTTCCCTATGATAAAATTTGTGCTGCCCTATCTTATTCTAAATGCTGAAAGATGTTGTAATGTACCAGATGGCAGCTGAAGGTGAGCCGCAGAGTGGTCAGTTTCTGGACCAGTTTGGCACACCCACTGTGCTATGGAGGTTGTTGAAGTCTGTGGGATATGCAGAGCCAGCACTGTATTTCTGGAAGCCAGCGGAAACCATGGTGCAACCTTGGTTTGATGTTTGGGTGACTATCCCTGTGCTTGAAAGGGGCTGGTCGTTTCCAGGAATACAGGTGGAAGTTGACATGAGGACGCCATGGGATGGTGCGCAGCTTGCAGCTTTCGAGGTGTTGACGGATATTTGCAGCCGGTTCAACAAGAGAGCTGATTTGGGGCCAGCAAATGTTTTTCCCAGGGTGGATGCTTCTCAGGGTGAGTGGGCTCAGTGTAGCCAAGCTTCCTTGGAGCGAGGCAGAGATGAGCGTGCTCATAGCACGGGTGCTTCTATGAGTGCTATGTTTGCTGTCCTGAGGATGCATTATTCCACTAGGGATGGTTGGATGAAGTGCGTTGAAGCCCTGCATGATGCTCTGGAGAAGAAGTTACAAGCTAAAGAGTGGGCACGTATGGCTCGTCGTAGCTCAGATGACTTGGTGGTAGCTCTCACTGCCTGTCGCAATGAGTTGTTACGATGCACTGGCGCTTTGTTGGCAGCTGATCGCCGTGTCGAGGTGCTTGAGAGGGAGAATGCAGATCTTCGCCGCCAGCTTGACAATCGCAATATGAGCTTGACACATCAGCGCGATGAGTTTTTGCAGGAGTTGCGCGCTAGTCAGCAGCAGGTTTGGGAGTTGCAGCAGGATGTTCATCGTCTAAACAACCGTGTTGATCCGTTTCATCCTCCGAGTGCAGCGGAGTTTGCTCCTGAGATCTTCGTTGCAGCTGATGATGGTGAAGCAAGTGAGGAAGAAGAGGAAGAAGACCCCAAGGAGATCGTGCCTATTGACGAGAGTGATGACCATGGTGGGAACGTGTCTGGCATGGACAGTGACCACGATGAATAGGCTCTTTCTAGTGATGTTGCCATGATCGGCACCCTTTTGTATTGGAAAAACCTTTAATGTCATGTAATGGGTAGAACCTGAATTGTAATGAGAGAACCCCGTGTGTTCAGGGCTGGAACCATCAAACTTTTAATTAAGTAATGGTAACTTATGCAGTTTGGAAACCCTTTTTGGTTGCGCCTTGTTATTGTGCGGTTGTGTGATGATTATTGAATTATTGTGCCGTTTGTTGGTTATCAAAAATGATCATTGATATCTTCTGGGCATAATCTTTCGGTTTTCTTTGGCATAACTGACACTTAACAATGGTTGTTGTGTGTTGCTACAGATGGCACCTCATACACGTCGTCATGGGTCAACCAGTGGTGGTGGGAATGAGCATGAGGATGAGGAGTTACCGCCTCCTCCACTGCGTACCCAGGAGCAGATGTTTGCTCAGTTCTTGGACACTCAGCAAGCGATTCTGCAGCAGATGGTTGCTAGTAACAACCACAATCACAATCGAGATGGACGCCGCGGAAATGATGAGGACCAGTACAGTAACTATAAGGACTTCATGGACACTAAGCCTCCGGTATTCAAGCAGGCTGTTGAACCACTGGAAGCGGATGAGTGATTGAACACTATTGAGCAGTCATTCTCTGTGCTGCGATTGACTGAAACCATGAAGGCTAGCTGCTATGTTGCTGCAAGGCCAGGCTGGAATATGGTGGGCCAATCGCAAGACCGCCTACCCTGTGGTCGCTGATGTCACCTGGGAGCAGTTCACCAGGGATTTCAGGGGACATTTCATTCCAGCAGGCTTAATCAAGATGAAGGTGAATGAGTTCATGCAGCTTACTCAGGGTACCAAGACCCTCACTCAGTATCATCATGCCTTTAATAATCTGTCAAGGTATGCCCCGTGGATGGTGAATACAGATGAAAAGAAGATTGAAGCTTTCAAGAGAGGCCTTAGTACCAAGCTTATGAAGACTCTGGTGAACAACGCTCGTACAACTTTCAACGAGTTTATCAGTGAAGCTTATATCCAAGAGAAACAGAACAACTTGCACACTGCTTCCAAGGGAGGCAAGAGGCCATTTGAAGGAAGCTCTTCTCACTCAAGGACTCCAGCAGCTAGTCGTGCGGTGGCAAATCGCCCTGCTTACCGTCCGGCTGTTCCTAGAGCAAAATTCAGACCCCCTCCAAAGAAGCAGCCAGCGCCACAACACTACAAGAAAGGTTTCACAGTGCCTTTGAACAAGAACAATGCTCCTCCAGGCAATGCCATTCAAGTGAGGACCAACCAAGGTCTGGGGCCGTGCTTTAATTGCGGTCAACAGGGGCATCTTGCTCGTTATTGTCCTCATCCCAGGCAGGGTTGTGTGCATCACACTACTGCTGAGGAACTTCCGGAAGGTGAACCAGTCACTGCGGGTATGTTTTCTGTGAATCAGCATCCTGCTATTGTTTTGTTCGACTCAGGATCATCGCATTCTTTCGTGAGTCAAGCATTTGCACAAAAGCATGCATTACCAATTGTTGAGTTGAGCCATAGTTTCTGGATAACTTCAGCTGGGGCTAAAATTTGTACGCGTCATGGTGTCGAGAATGTGACCATTGAGATTGGTAATCGGGTTTTCGTCAGTAGTCTTATTGTGCTACCAGGGTTGAGTCTGGATGTTATTTTGGGGGTTAGTTGGATGGACAAGCGGGGTGCGGTGTTGGACGTCCCTAACCGGATGTTGACACTGAAGGAACCCCAAGGTGAAGGCACTTTTCAGGTTCATCTGCCCCGTAGGGGAGATCTTTTTAGTCTCTCTTTCTCAGTTGAGGTCGTAACACTTCAGAGCATCCCTGTAGTGTGTGAGTTTCCTGATGTCTTTCCTGATGATCTACCTGGACTTCCTCCTGATCGAGATGTGGAGTTTGCAATAGAACTTATTCCCGGTACGGCACCTATTTCTCGAAGGCCATATAGAATGCCTCCTCATGAATTAGCTGAACTCAAGAAACAACTCCAGGAGTTATTGGACAAAGGGTTTATTCGCCCTAGTTCTTCTCCGTGGGGCTGTCCTGCAATCTTTGTTAAGAAGAAGGATGAAACTTTGCGTATGTGTGTGGACTACAGGCTACTAAATGCTGTGACAATTAAGAACAAGTATCCTCTACCTCGTATTGATATCTTGTTTGATCAATTGTCCAAGGCCAAGGTTTTCTCCAAAATTGATCTGAGATCTAGGTATCATCAAATTAAGATCAGACTACAAGATATTCCCAAGACGGCTTTCTCCACTCGGTATGGATTGTATGAGTATTTGGTTATGTCTTTTGGATTAACCAATGCTCCTGCACATTTCATGTATCTAATGAATTCGGTATTCATGCCTGAGTTGGATAAGTTCGTGGTAGTATTTATTGACGATATTCTGGTGTACTATGAAAACATGGAGGATCATGCTGAACACTTGAGAATAGTCTTGACTAGACTCAGGGAGCATAAGCTGTATGCTAAGTTCAGCAAGTGTGAGTTTTGGTTGACTAAAGTGCCTTTTCTGGGCCATATCTTATCTGCTAAAGGTATTTCTGTAGATCCGTCAAAAGTTCAGCAGGTGTTGGATTGGCAGTCACCTACCAATGTGTCTGAGGTTCGTAGCTTTCTGGTATTAGCTGGGTATTATCGCCGCTTTATCCAAGATTTCTCTAAGATAGCTAAACCTATGACCAAGTTGTTGCATAAAGATACGAAGTTTGTGTGGAGTGAGGAGTGTGAAATAGCTTTTCGCACCTTGCGAACGTTGTTGACCACTGCTCCAGTTCTCGCACAACCCGATATTGAAAAGCCTTTTGATGTGTACTGCGATGCTTGTGGCACTGGGTTAGGATGTGTTCTCATGCAAGAAGGCCGAGTCATTGCTTATGCCTCGCGTCAATTGAGAAAACATGAGCAAAACTATCCTACTCATGATTTGGAACTTGCCGCTGTAGTTCATGCATTGAAGATTTGGCGCCACTATTTGATGGGTCACAAATGCCATATCTATTCCGATCACAAGAGTCTCAAGTACATTTTCACTCAGCCTGAGTTGAACATGAGGCAAATAAGGTGGTTGGAGTTGATCAAAGACTATGATCTAGAAGTACACTATCATCCGGGCAAGGCCAATGTCGTAGCCGATGCTTTGAGCCGAAAGTCTCATTGCAATGTATTGCAGCCTTTGCTAGCAGACGGATTCAATCTTGTGCATCCGGTGGTGTTGAATAATATTACTCTCAGTTGTACTTTGGAAAGCAAGATTATTGAAGGTCAGAAAACAGATCCCGGCATATATCATATCAAGAGGAAGATGAAAGAACAAGAAATGCTTCATTTCCGAGTAGATGAAAAAGGTATATTGTGGTTCAAGGATCGATTGGTAGTACCGAAAGACCGTGAGTTGAGGAATCAGATTATGGACGAGGCTCATTTGTCCAAGTTGTCTATCCATCCTGGTAGTAGTAAGATGTATCAAGACTTAAAACCTAGGTTCTGGTGGACCAAAATGAAGAAGGAGATTGCGGCTTATGTGGCCAGGTGTGATACCTGTTGTCGCGTGAAGGCTATTCATCTTAAGCCAACAGGTCTATTGCAACCTTTACCAGTTCCAGGTTGGAAATGGGATGAGATAACCATGGATTTCATATCTGGGTTACCTCTAACGCAAAAAGGCCATGATTCTATTTGGGTGATTGTAGATCGATTGACTAAGATTGCACATTTCTTACCAGTTCGAACTACAGATCGTCCTCATCAGTTGGCATAGCTCTACTTTGCTCAGATACTTCGGTTACATGGTGTGCCGAGGATGATAGTTTCCGACAGAGGCCCGCAATTTATTGCACGCTTCTGGGAGCATCTACACAAGTGTTTGGGAACCAATTTGGTTCGCAGCTCAGCTTATCATCCTCAAACTTCTGGTCAGACTGAAAGGGTAAACCAAATCCTTGAAGATATGTTGAGAGCTTGTGTTCTATCATCTAAAGGTTCATGGGAAGAATGGTTAGCTTTAGCCGAGTTCTCATACAACAATAGCTATCAAGAGAGTATTCAAATGGCTCCTTTTGAAGCTTTGTATGGGCGCAAATGTAGAACTCCTCTCAATTGGGTTCAATCAGGCGAAAGGAGATATTACGGGATTGACTTTGTGAAAGAGGCCGAGGACAGAGTGCATACCATTCAAACACATCTTGATGAGGACATCATTGGCTTGGATATGACCATATTAAACATTTCTAAACCAAAGGTGCAACCGTTCTATATGTTTCTTATTATTCATACATTTGATGAATTGGTGCCGCACCATAAAGTGTGTGTATTTTTATTTGCAGAATTACTTACATGGATCAAGGGAAGGTTTGATTGCATAACGGAAGCATGGAAGGTCAATGAAGTTGATTGGGGACCAAATCCATGTGCCCTGAATGTTTTGCACCAGGTCACCACGTCACTTTAGCCCATCGAAGGAAAGAGTCCAAGTCCAACACGTTTTGGATGTGGAATTCGGACTGCAGAAGAGTCCAAACTTGCGACGGTCACCACGACTCCATACGGACTCCGATTGGGACGTTCTAGGACTCCATGGAAAGCATATCAAGTCTACTTTCCAATGGATCTATGCTTGTTGCCATATCCTATCAGATACGTTCGTAGTCGTCGTTTTAACGTCAAGACCTTCTCTGCTTATGGTGCTGCGTCACCTAATTTTGGGCTGTTGGCCCATGTATCATGTTGGGTCCATTAGGGACACGTCCTAGGGTTGGAGGATGACCCCAACACCTCCTTGGTCGTCCTTCCATCTACATATATGCCTCTAGAGCCGCCACAAACAGATTGGGTTTTGTTTTTGATGTAAGTTTAGCCGCTGCTACTTCCTTGTAGACGCGTGTGTCGACTAGACCATCCGTTCTACTCGATTCAGAACCCCACCTTCATGTGTATCAGATCTGAACTTTCATCTCATATTTGCAATTGAGTGCTTGTTCTTGCTGGTTCTTTGATTGCTTGCAGGAATAACCCTAGTGGTTTGGTTGGTTGTGCTCCGCAAGATCGCGCGCAACCGCTGGAGTTGGTGTATCGGTCGCTAAGGCGCAGCGTCCTTGGACGGTTGTAGTCGGATCGTGAATGTCTCTCCAGTCCAAATCGAAGTTATCCATCTCCACCGAAAGATCGGGACAACCCTTACCCTTATCAATTGGTATTCAGAGAAAGGTTTGATCGGTGAGAGATTTCAGTTTATATTATTTTCCTATAGTCCAGAAAAAGCCAACAAAATAGTAGATTCAATTTTCCATAATCCCATAGACCTTTTGTGCCTTTTACTAGTACTACTTAGTTCAGGCTTGTTGAGTTTGGATTACATCGGTTGAGTCGAGTTGCTGGTCTTAGGGTTAGTCTTTTATAGTTTCGAGTTCTTGCCACGTTTTGGTCATTGTCAATCATATACATCTTTGCTGCCATCACCACCATAAACATCTCCACTACAGCATATAAATCTCGATTGCAATAGTTTCCATCATATGCATCTTTGCTATCCATGATATTTTGTCTTAACACTGGCAAAATCTGATCTGTGCACACAAAGAAAACTCAACATTTCTAGTTCTATTCTTGTTACTCCCAGAAAAGAAAAGAGAAAAGAAAGAGAAACACATTATAAGTTGCTTTTCTGAAATCTGATTTGCAAAGATTCAGTTTTGCTCTAGTTGTGCAAAGTAAAAGAAAAGAAGAAAAAAAAGAAAAGAAAAGAGAAAGAAAGAGAAAGAGAAAAGAAAGAAAAGAAGAGAGAAGGAAAAGAAGGGGAGTGAATTCTTGCTATTCTTGTGCTTTGTTTCTTGCTGTACCGTGACTTCATTTGTGTCCAGGCTCGCGTCTCTAGCACGGTCTAGCCTAGGACCAGCACAGTACCACGGTTGAACGATTTCTCAGCTTGTTGTTGTGACTAATGTGGTGCTAGTACTTCCTTGTGTACTGATTTCAGCCCTCCTACAACTCCACATATCCGATTACAGCTTGATAGGTGTTGTTGCTGCAGCACCGATACGCTTTTTCCAGTGTTCCCGACTTGTTGGTTGCTGCCACCTCCTGTTTGGCTTGGTAAGAACTTGTAAGACCTTGTTTGAACAAGTTGAAAGTGAGAGAATTATGATCACCACATCCTTGTAGTTGATAGGAGCATACATGTTATTGTGTTTGTTAGTTGTTTTCTACTAATCATGGCAGGTAATAAAGAGATTCATGAGAGCATGGCATTAGACCCTCATATTCTGGATGTCATTCAACACTTGCCTTCATTTGCTGGTAAATTTGACCCTCATGCCTACATTAATTGGGAGTTGAAGGTAGATAAAGAATTTGATGAGTATGATTTGTCTGAGAAACAAATGGTTTTAGCTGCTTCTAGTGTTTTAACTAAGGATGCTTTGTACGAATGGAAACATCTTTGTAGGCGCAACATTGTTCCACAAACTTGGAAAGACTTCAAAATGCATTTCAGAGGTGTATATATTCCTGCATATTATGTTGATTACTTGCTTACCAAACTAGAGAAATTGAAACAGGGCAGCAGGACTGTGAAACAATACTACCATGATTTTAAAATCTGTATCATATTTGGTGGCTTGGATGAATCCATGGAAGATGTAATGAGTAGGTTCATGAAAGGGCTCAATTCTGAAATTCAATGCTTGCTCATTGGTGAAACATATAACCATATATCTTGCTTGTTTTGTCTTACTTGTAAAGTTGAAAATCAGATTCTTTCATCGATGAATACTTGCAAGAATGATGTGACGCAATGTAACCAGCAATTGTCCACTTTACATGCTGAAATAGAGCAACAAACAGTAAAATACATTGCTGATTTGCCTTTGTCACAACATGATTTGCTTGTTGTACCTTGTGATAAAGAAGAATTGTGTGATACTTCTTTTCTGATTTCATCATCACGGCTAGATATAGAGCACCCTATTTTTCCCCTTGCTGTCCATAACATTTTGCAGGAGGATGAGAACAACTCCATTGAATGCATTGAGCAATTTGAGCAACTACAACTATTGCTAAAGTGGGAAAAGAATGATTGTCCAGAACACACTACATCGGAGGACAGTGACAACACATTTGATGATGCAATCCCTACATCAAGGAAGCAAGGTTGGCTAATACCTACTACATGTACTCGAATAATGGATAAACCGAGGACGGTTTGCTGTCAAGAAGGGGAGAATGATGAGGACATCATTGGCTTGGATATGACCATATTAAACATTTCTAAACCAAAGGTGCAACCGTTCTATATGTTTCTTATTATTCATACATTTGATAAATTGGTGCCGCACCATAAAGTGTGTGTATTTTTATTTGCAGAATTACTTACATGGATCAAGGGAAGGTTTGATTGCATAACGGAAGCATGGAAGGTCAATGAAGTTGATTGGGGACCAAATCCATGTGCCCTGAATGTTTTGCACCAGGTCACCACGTCACTTTAGCCCATCGAAGGAAAGAGTCCAAGTCCAACACGTTTTGGATGTGGAATTCGGACTGCAGAAGAGTCCAAACTTGCGACGGTCACCACGACTCCATACGGACTCCGATTGGGACGTTCTAGGACTCCATGGAAAGCATATCAAGTCTACTGTCCAATGGATCTATGCTTGTTGCCATATCCTATCAGATACGTTCGTAGTCGTCGTTTTAACGTCAAGACCTTCTCTGCTTATGGTGCTGCGTCACCTAATTTTGGGCTGTTGGCCCATGTATCAAGTTGGGTCCATTAGGGACACGTCCTAGGGTTGGAGGACGACCCCAACACCTCCTTGGTCGTCCTTCCATCTACATATATGCCTCTAGAGCCGCCACAAACAGATTGGGTTTTGTTTTTGATGTAAGTTTAGCCGCTGCTACTTCCTTGTAGACGCGTGTGTCGACTAGACCATCCGTTCTACTCGATTCAGAACCCCACCTTCATGTGTATCAGATCTGAACTTTCATCTCATATTTGCAATTGAGTGCTTGTTCTTCTTGTTCTTGCTGGTTCTTCGATTGCTTGCAGGAATAACCCTAGTGGTTTGGTTGGTTGTGCTCCGCAAGATCGCGCGCAACCGCTGGAGTTGGTGTATCGGTCGCTAAGGCGCAGCGTCCTTGGACGGTTGTAGTCGGATCGTGAATGTCTCTCCAGTCCAAATCGAAGTTATCCATCTCCACCGAAAGATCGGGACAACCCTTACCCTTATCACGTTGTGAAACCAAGATGCAAGATAGGAGAACGGTTTGCTTTGAGCCGACCATAGGCACGAAAACTATTTTCTTTGCACTCCATGAAACTCATAGGTGTCATGGGAGAAGTGGAACCTCAATTGGATGCGTTGTGAAACCAAGATGTAAGATCGGAGCACTACTTGCTTCGAAACAACCATAGCCTCAAAAACTATTTGCTTTGCACTCAACGAAACTGATAGGTGTCATTGGAGAAGTGAAACCTCATTTGGATACGTTGTGAAACCAAGATGCAAGATTGGAGAACGGCTTGCTTTGAACCTACCATAGGCACAAAAACTAGTTTCTCTGCCCTCCATGAAACTCATAGGTGTCATGGGAGAAGTGGAACCTCATTTGGATGCGTTGTGAATCCAGGATGCAAGATAGGAGCACGACTTCCTTCGAAACTACCATAGACACGAAAACTATTTGCTTGGCACTCCATGAAACTCATAAGTGTCATGGGAGCAGTGGAAACTCGTATGGATGCATTTAAATACCAAGATCCACGATAGGAGCACAGCTTGCTTCGAAACAACCATAAGCACGAAAACTTTTTGCTTTGCACTACATTAAACTCATAGGTGTCATGGGAGAAGTGGAACCTCATTTGGATGCGTTGTGAAACCAAGATGCAAGATAGGAGAACTACTTGCTTCGAAACTACCATAAGCTCAAAAACTATTTGCTTTGCACTCAATGAAACTCATAGGTGTCATCGGAGAAGTGGAACCTCATTTGGATACGTTGTGAAATGAAGATGCAAAATAGGAGCACGGTTTGCTTTGAACCTACCGTAGGCACGAAAACTATTTTCTTTGCGCTCCATGAAACTCATAGGTGTCATGGGAGAAGTGGAACCTAATTTGGATGCGTTGTGAATCCAGGATGCAAGATAGGAGCGCGACTTGCTTCGAAACAACCATAGGCACGAAAACTATTTGCTTTGCCCTCCATGAAACACATAGGTGTCATGGGAGAAATGGAACCTCATTTGGATGCGTTGTGAATCCAGGATGCAAGATAGGAGCGCGACTTGCTTCGAAACTACCATAGGCACGAAAACTATTTTCTTTGCACTCCATGAAACGCATATGTGTCATGGGAGCAGTGGAAACTCATTTGGATGCATTTAAATACCTGGATGCACGATAGGAGCACAGCTTGCTTCGAAACTACCATAGGCAAGAAAACTATTTGCTTTGCACTCCATGAAACTCATAGGTGTCATGGGAGAAGTGGAACCTCATTTGGATGCACTGTGAAACCAAGATGCAAGATAGGAGCACTACTTGCTTCGAAACTACCATAAGCTCAAGAACTATTTGCTTTGCACTCAACGAAACTCATAGGTGTCATCGGAGAAGTGGAACCTCATTTGGATACGTTGTGAAACCAAGATGCAAGATAGGAGCACGGTTTGCTTTGAACCTACCATAAGCACGAAAACTATTTGCTTTGCACTCCATGAAACTCAAAGGTGTCATGGGAGAAGTGGAACCTCATTTGGATGCGTTGTGAAAGCAAGATGCAAGATGGGAGCACTAGTTGCTTTGAAACTACCATAAGCACAAAAACTATTTGCTTTGCACTGAATGAAACTCATAGGTGTCATCGGAGAAGTGGGACCTCATTTGGATACGTTGTGAAACGAAGATGCAAAATAGGAGCACGGTTTGCTTTGAACCTACCATAGGCACGAAAACTATTTTCTTTGCGCTCCGTGAAACTCATAGGTGTCATGGCAGAAGTAACCTCATTTGGATGCGTGGTGAATGCAAGATGCAAGATAGGAGCGCGACTTGCTTCGAAACTACCAAAGGCATGAAAACTATTTGCTTTGCACCCCATGAAACTCATAGGTGTCATGGGGGAAGTGGAACCTCATTTGGATGCGTTGTGAATCCAGGATGGAAGATAGGAGCGCGACTTGCTTCGAAACTACCATAGGCGCGAAAACTATTTAAATACCAAGATGCACGATAGGAGCGCAAGATAGGAGCACTACTTGCTTCGAAACTACCATAAGCTCAAGAACTATTTGCTTTGCACTCAATGAAACACATAGGTGTCATCGGAGAAGTGGAACCTCATTTGGATACGTTGTGAAACGAAGATGCAAAATAGGGGCACGGTTTACTTTGAACCAACCATAGGCACGAAAACTATTTTCTTTGCGCTCCATGAAACTCATAGGTGTCATGGCAGAAGTGGAACCTCATTTGGATGCGTTGTGAAACTAAGATGCAAGATAGGAGCACTAGTTGCTTCGAAACTACCATAAGCACAAAAACTATTTGCTTTGCGCTCAATGAAACTCATAGGTGTCATCGGAGAAGTGGGACCTCATTTGGATACGTTGTGAAACGAAGATGCAAAATAGGAGCACGGTTTGCTTTGAACCTACAATAGGCACGAAAACTATTTTCTTTGCACTCCATGAAACTCATAGGTGTCATGGCAGAAGTAGAACCTCATTTGGATGCGTTGTGAATGCAAGATGCAAGGTAGGAGCGCGTCTTGCTTCGAAACTACCATAGGCATGAAAACTATTTGCTTTGCACCCCATGAAACTCATAGGTGTCATGGGAGAAGTGGAACCTCATTTGGATACATTGTGAATCCAGGATGCAAGATAGGAGCGCGACTTGCTTCGAAACTACCATAGGCGCGAAAACTGTTTAAATACAAAGATGCACGACAGGAGCGCAAGATAGGAGCACTACTTGCTTCGAAACTACCATAAGCTCAAGAACTATTTGCTTTGCCCTCAATGAAGCACACAGGTGTCATCGGTGAAGTGGAACCTCATTTGGATACGTTGTGAAACGAAGATGCAAAATAGGAGCACGGTTTGCTTTGAACCAACCATAGGCACGAAAACTATTTTCTTTGCGCTCCATGAAACTCATAGGTGTCATGGCAGAAGTGGAACCTCATTTGGATGCGTTGTGAATGCAAGATGCAAGATAGGAGCACGACTTGCATCGAAACTACCATAGGCGTGAAAACTATTTGCTTTGCACTCCATGAAACTCATAGGTGTCATCGGAGAAGTGGAACCTCATTTGGATACGTTGTGAAACGAAGATGCAAAATAGGAGCACGGTTTGCTTTGAACCTACCATAGGCACGAAAACTATTTTCTTTGCGCTCCATGAAACTCATTGGTGTCATGGGACAAGTGGAACCTAATTTGGATGCGTTGTGAATCCAGGATGCAAGATAGGAGCGCGACTTGCTTCGAAACTACCATAGGCACGAAAACTATTTGCTTTGCACTCCATGAAACTCATAGGTGTCATGGGAGAAATGGAACCTCATTTGGATGTGTTGTGAATCCAGGATGCAAGATAGGAGCGCGACTTGCCTCGAAACTACCATAGGCACGAAAACTATTTGCTTTGCACTCCATGAAACGCATAAGTGTCATGGGAGCAGTGGAAACTCATTTGGATGCGTTGTGAAACGAAGATGCAAAATCGGAGCACGGTTTGCTTTGAACCAACCATAGGCACGAAAACTATTTTCTTTGCGCTCCATGAAACTCATAGGTGTCATGGGACAAGTGGAACCTAATTTGGATGCGTTGTGAATCCAGGATGCAAGATAGGAGCGCGACTTGCTTCGAAACTACCATAGGCACGAAAACTATTTGCTTTGCACTCCATGAAACTCATAGGTGTCATGGGAGAAATGGAACCTCATTTGGATGTGTTGTGAATCCAGGATGCAAGATAGGAGCGCGACTTGCTTCGAAACTACCATAGGCACGAAAACTATTTGCTTTGCACTCCATGAAACGCATAAGTGTCATGGGAGCAGTGGAAACTCATTTAGATGCGTTGTGAAACGAAGATGCAAAATAGGAGCACGGTTTGCTTTGAACCAACCATAGGCACGAAAACTATTTTCTTTGCGCTCCATGAAACTCATGGGTCTCATGGCAGAAGTGGAACCTCATTTGGATGCGTTGTGAATGCAAGATGCAAGATAGGAGCGCGACTTGCTTCGAAACTACCATAGGCGTGAAAACTATTTGCTTTGCACTCCATGAAACTCATAGGTGTCATGGGAGAAGTGGAACCTCATTTGGATGCGTTGTGAATCCAGGATGCAAGATAGGAGCGCGACTTGCTTCGAAACTACCATAGGCACGAAAACTATTTGCTTGGCACTCCATAAAACTCATAAGTGTCATGGGAGCAGTGGAAACTCGTTTGGATGCATTTAAATACCAAGACGCACGATAGGAGCACAGCTTGCTTCGAAACTACCATAGGCAAGAAAACTATTTGCTTTGCACTCCATGAAACTCATAGGTGTCATGGGAGAAGTGGAACCTCATCTGGATGCATTGTGAAACCAAGATGCAAGATAGGAGCACTACTTGCTTCGAAACTACCATACGCTCAAGAACTATTTGCTTTGCACTCAATGAAACACATAGGTGTCATCGGAGAAGTGGAACCTCATTTGGATACGTTGTGAAACCAAGATGCAAGATAGGAGCACGGTTTGCTTTGAACCTACCATAGGCACGAAAACTATTTGCTTTGCACTCCATGAAACTCATAGGTGTCATGGGAGAAGTGGAACCTCATTTGGATGCGTTGTGAATCCAAGATGCAAGATAGGAGCACTACTTGCTTCGAAACTACCATAGGCTCAAAAACTATTTGCTTTGCACTCAATGAAACTCATAGGTGTCATCGGAGAAGTGGGACCTAATTTGGATACGTTGTGAAACCAAGATGCAAGATAGGAGAACGGTTTGCTTTGAACCTACCATAGGCACGAAAACTATTTGCTTTGCACTCCATGAAACTCATAGGTGTCATGGGAGAAGTGGAACCTCAATTGGATGCGTTGTGAAACCAAGATGTAAGATCGGAGCACTACTTTCTTCGAAACTACCATAGCCTCAAAAACTATTTGCTTTGCACTCAACGAAACTGATAGGTGTCATCGGAGAAGTGGAACCTCATTTGGATACGTTGTGAAACCAAGATGCAAGATTGGAGAACGGCTTGCTTTGAACCTACCATAGGCACAAAAACTAGTTTCTTTGCCCTTCATGAAACTCATAGGTGTCATGGGAGAAGTGGAACCTCATTTGGATACGTTGTGAATCCAGGATGCAAGATAGGAGCACGACGTCCTTCGAAACTAGCATAGGCACGAAAACTATTTGCTTGGCACTCCATGAAACTCATAAGTGTCATGGGAGCACTGGAAACTCGTATGGATGCATTTAAATACCAACATCCACGATAGGAGCACAGCTTGCTTCGAAACAACCATAAGCACGAAAACTTTTTGCGTTGCACTCCATGAAACTCATAGGTGTCATGGGAGAAGTGGAACCTCATTTGGATGCGTTGTGAAACCAAGATGCAAGATAGGAGAACTACTTGCTTCGAAACTACCATAAGCTCAAAAACTATTTGCTTTGCACTCAATGAAACTCATAGGTGTCATCGGAGAAGTGGAACCTCATTTGGATACGTTGTGAAACGAAGATGCAAAATAGGAGCACGGTTTACTTTGAACCTACCATAGGCACGAAAACTATTTTCTTTGCGCTCCATGAAACTCATAGGTGTCATGGGAGAAGTGGAACCTAATTTGGATGCGTTGTGAATCCAGGATGCAAGATAGGAGCGCGACTTGCTTCGAAACAACCATAGGCACGAAAACTATTTGCTTTGCCCTCCATGAAACACATAGGTGTCATGGGAGAAATGGAACCTCATTTGGATGCGTTGTGAATCCAGGATGCAAGATAGGAGCGCGACTTGCTTCGAAACTACCATAGGCACGAAAACTATTTGCTTTGCACTCCATGAAACGCATATGTGTCATGGGAGCAGTGGAAACTCATTTGGATGCATTTAAATACCAAGATGCACGATAGGAGCACAGCTTGCTTCGAAACTACCATAGGCAAGAAAACTATTTGCTTTGCACTCCATGAAACTCATAGGTGTCATGGGAGAAGTGGAACCTCATTTGGATACGTTGTGAAACCAAGATGCAAGATAGGAGAACGGTTAGCTTTGAACCTACCCTAGGCCCGAAAACTATTTGCTTTGCACTCCTTGAGACTCATAGGTGTCATGGGAGAAGTGGAACCTCATTTGGATGCGTTGTGAAACCAAGATGCAAGATAGGAGCACTACTTGCTTCGAAACTACCATAAGCTCAAGAACTATTTGCTTTGCACTCAACGAAACTCATAGGTGTCATCGGAGAAGTGGAACCTCATTTGGATACGTTGTGAAACCAAGATGCAAGATAGGAGCACGGTTTGCTTTGAACCTACCATAAGCACGAAAACTATTTGCTTTGCACTCCATGAAACTCATAGGTGTCATGGGAGAAGTGGAACCTCATTTGGATGCGTTGTGAAAGCAAGATGCAAGATGGGAGCACTAGTTGCTTTGAAACTACCATAAGCACAAAAACTATTTGCTTTGCACTCAATGAAACTCATTGGTGTCATCGGAGAAGTGGGACCTCATTTGGATACGTTGTGAAACGAAGATGCAAAATAGGAGCACGGTTTGCTTTGAACCTACCATAGGCACGAAAACTATTTTCTTTGCGCTCCGTGAAACTCATAGGTGTCATGGCAGAAGTAACCTCATTTGGATGCGTTGTGAATGCAAGATGCAAGATAGGAGCGCGACTTGCTTCGAAACTACCATAGGCATGAAAACTATTTGCTTTGCACCCCATGAAACTCATAGGTGTCATGGGAGAAGTGGAACCTCATTTGGATGCGTTGTGAATCCAGGATGGAAGATAGGAGCGCGACTTGCTTCGAAACTATCATAGGCGCGAAAACTATTTAAATACCAAGATGCACGATAGGAGCGCAAGATAGGAGCACTACTTGCTTCGAAACTACCATAAGCTCAAGAACTATTTGCTTTGCACTCAATGAAACACATAGGTGTCATCGGAGAAGTGGAACCTCATTTGGATACGTTGTGAAACGAAGATGCAAAATAGGGGCACGGTTTACTTTGAACCAACCATAGGCACGAAAACTATTTTCTTTGCGCTCCATGAAACTCATAGGTGTCATGGCAGAAGTGGAACCTCATTTGGATGCGTTGTGAAACTAAGATGCAAGATAGGAGCACTAGTTGCTTCGAAACTACCATAAGCACAAAAACTATTTGCTTTGCGCTCAATGAAACTCATAGGTGTCATCGGAGAAGTGGAACCTCATTTGGATACGTTGTGAAACCAAGATGCAAGATAGGAGAACGGTTAGCTTTGAACCTACCCTAGGCACGAAAACTATTTGCTTTGCACTCCTTGAAACTCATAGGTGTCATGAGAGAAGTGGAACCTCATTTGGATGCGTTGTGAAACCAAGATGCAAGATAGGAGCACTACTTGCTTCGAAACTACCATAGGCTCAAAAACTATTTGCTTTGCACTCAACGAAACTCATAGGTGTCATCGGAGAAGTGGAACCTCATTTGGATACGTTGTGAAACCAAGATGCAAGATAGGAGAACGGCTTGCTTTGAACCTACCATAGGCACAAAAACTATTTTCTTTGCTCTCCATGAAACTCATAGGTGTCATGGGAGAAGTGGAACCACACTTGGATGCGTTGTGAATCCAGGATGCAAGATAGGAGCACGACTTGCTTCGAAACTACCATAGGCACGAAAACTATTTGCTTTGCACTCCATGAAACTCATAAGTGTCATGGGAGCAGTGGAACCTCATTTGGATATGTTGTGAAACGAAGATGCAAAATAGGAGCACGGTTTGCTTTGAACCTACCATAGGCACGAAAACTATTTTCTTTGCGCTCCATGAAACTCATAGGTGTCATGGGAGAAGTGGAACCTAATTTGGATGCGTTGTGAATCCAGGATGCAAGATTGGGGCGCGACTTGCTTCGAAACTACCATAGGCACGAAAACTATTTGCTTTGCACTCCATGAAACTCATAGGTGTCATGGGAGAAATGGAACCTCATTTGGATGCGTTGTGAATCCAGGATGCAAGATAGGAGCGCGACTTGCTTCGAAACTACCATAGGCACGAAAACTAGTTGCTTTGCACTCCATGAAACTCATGGGTGTCATGGGAGAAGTGGAACCTCATTTGGATGCGTTGTGAAACCAAGATGCAAGATAGGAGCACGACTTGCTTCGAAACTACCATAAGCTCAAGAACTATTTGCTTTGCACTTAATGACACTCATAGGTGTCATCGGAGAAGTGGAACCTCATTTGGATACGTTGTGAAACCAAGATGCAAGATAGGAGCACGGTTTGCTTTGAAACTACCATAAGCACGAAAACTATTTGCTTTGCACTCCATGAAACTCATTGGTGTCATGGGAGAAGTGGAACCTCATTTGGATGCGCTGTGAAACCAAGATGCAAGATAGGAGCACGGCTTGCTTCAAAACTACCATAGGCACGAAAACTATTTGCTTTGCACTCCATGAAACTCATAGGTGTCATGGGAGAAATGGAACCTCATTTGGATGCGTTGTGAATCCAGGATGCAAGATAGGAGCGCGACTTGCTTCGAAACTACCATAGGAACTAAAACTATTTGCTTTGCACTCCATGAAACTCATAGGTGTCATGGGAGAAGTGGAACCTCATTTGGATGCATTGTGAAACCAAGATGCAAGATAGGAGCACTAGGTGCTTCGAAACTACCATAAGCTCAAGAACTATTTGCTTTGCTCTCAATGAAACTCATAGGTGTCATTGGAGAAGTGGAACCTCATTTGGATACGTTGTGAAACCAAGATGCAAGATAGGAGCATGGTTTGCTTTGAACCTACCATAGGCACGAAAACTGTTTTCTTTGCGCTCCATGAAACTCATTGGTGTCATGGGAGAAGTGGAACCTAATTTGGATGCGTTGTGAATCCTGGATGCAAGATAGGAGCGCGACTTGCTTCGAAACTACCATTGGCACGAAAACTATTTGCTTTGCACTCCATGAAACTCATAGGTGTCATGGGAGAAATGGAACCTCATTTGGATGCGTTGTGAATCCAGGATGCAAGATAGGAGCGCGACTTGCTTCGAAACTACCATAGGCACGAAAACTATTTGCTTTGCACTCCATGAAACGGATAAGCGTCATGGGAGCAGTGGAAACTCGTTTGGATGCATTTAAATACCAAGATGCACGATAGGAGCACAGCTTGCTTCGAAACTACCATAGGCAAGAAAACTATTTGCTTTGCACACCATAAAAACTCATAGGTGTCATGGGAGAAGTGCAACCTCATTTGGATGCATTGTGAAACCAAGATGCAAGATAGGAGCACTACTTGCTTCGAAACTACCATAAGCTCAAGAACTATTTGCTTTGCACGATAGGAGCACAGCTTGCTTCGAAACTACCATAGGCAAGAAAACCATTTGCTTTGCACACCATGAAACTCATAGGTGTCATGGGAGAAGTGGAACCTCATTTGGATGCATTGTGAAACCAAGATGCAAGATAGGAGCACTACTTGCTTCGAAACTACCATATGCTCAAGAACTATTTGCTTTGCACTCAATGAAGCTCATAGGTGTCATCGGAGAAGTGGAACCTCATTTGGATACGTTGTGAAACCAAGATGCAAGAGAGAAGTATGGTTTGCTTCGAACAAACAATAGGCATGAAAACTATTTGTTTTGCAGTCCATGAAACTCATAGGTGTCATGGGAGAATTGGAACCTTATTTGGATGCGTTGCAAAACCAAGATGCAAGATAGGAGCACGACTTGCTTCGAAACTACCGTAGGCAACAAAACTATTTACTTTGCACTCCATGAAACTCTTAGGTGTCATGGGAGAAGTGGAACCTCATTTGGACGCGTTGTGAAACCAAGATGCAAGATTGGAGCTTGGTTTGCTTTGAACCTACCATAGGCACGAAAACTATTTGCTTTGCACTCGATGAAACTAATAGGTGTCATGGGAGAAGTGGAACCTCATTTGTATGCGTTGTGAAACCAAGATGCAAGATAGGAGCACGGCTTGCTTCGAAACTACCATAGGCATGAAAACTATTTCATTTGCACTCCATGAAACTCAAAGGTGTCATGGGAGAAGTGGAACCTCATTTGGATGCCTTGTGAAACCAAGATGGAAAAGAGGAGCACGGTTTGCTTTGAACCTACCTGTACTCCATCAAACTCATAGGTGTCATTGGAGCAGTGGAACCTCATTTGTATGCATTGTGAAACCGAGATGCAAGATTGGAGCACAGCTTGCTTCAAACCTACCATTGGCACGAAAACTATTAGCCTTGCACTCCATGAAACTCATAGGTGTCATGGGAGAAGTGGAACCTCATTTGGATGCGTTGTGACTCCAAGATGCAAGATAGGAGCACGGTTTGCTTTGAACCTACCCGTAGGCACGAAAACTATTTGCGTTGCACTCCATGAGACTCAAAGGTGTCATGGGAGAAGTGGAACCTCATTTGGATGCGTTATGAAACCAAGATGCAAGACAGGAGCACGGTATGCTTTGAACCTACCATAGGCAAGAAAACTATTTGCTTTGCACTCCCTGAAACTCATAGGTGTCATGGGAGCAGTGGAACCTCATTTGGACCCGTTGTGAAACCAAGATGCAAGATAGAAGCACGCCTTACTTCGAACAAACCATAGGCAAGAAAACTATTTGCTTTGCACTCCATGAAACTCATAGGTGTCATGGGAGAAGTGGAACCTCATTTGGATGCGTTGTGAAACCAAGATGCTGGATAGGAGCACGACTTGCTTCGAAACTACCATAGGCACGAAAACTGTTTGCTTTGCACTCCATGAAACCCATAGGTGTCATGGGAGAAGTGGAACCTGATTTGGATGCGTTGTGAAACCAAGATGCAAGATAGGAGCACGACTTGCTTCGAAACTACCATAGGCTTAAAAAACTATTTGCTTTGCACTCTATGAAACTCATAGGTGTCATGGGAGAAGTGGAACCTCATTTGTATGCGTTCTTAAACCAAGATGCGAGATAGGAGCACGGCTTGCTTTGAACCTACCATAGGCATGAAAACTATTTGCTTTTCACTCCATGGAACTCATTGGTGTCATGGGAGAAGTGGAACCTCATTTGGACGCGTTGTGAAACCAAGATACAAGATAGGAGCACGGTTTGCTTTGAACCTACCATAGGCACGGAAACTATTTCCTTTGCACTCGATAAAACTAATAGCTGTCATGGGAGAAGTGGAACCTCATTTGTATGCATTGTGAATCGAAGATGCAAGATAGGAGCACGGCATGCTTCGAACCTACCATAGGCACGAAAATTATACGCTTTGCACTCCATGAAACTCGTAGGTGTCATGGGAGAAGTGGAACCTCATTTGGATGCGTTGTGAAACCAAGATGCAAGATAGGAGCACTACTTGCTTCGAAACTACCATAGGCACGAAAACTATTTGCTTTGCACTACATGAAACTCATAGATGTCATGGGAGAAGTGCAACCACATTTGGATGCGTTGTGAATCCAAGATACAGAGCACGACTTGCTTCGAAACTGCCATAGGCACGAAAACTATTTGCATTGCACTCCATGAAACTCACAAGTGTTATGGGAGAAGTGGAACCTCATTTGGATGCGTTGTGATACCAAGATGCTAGATAGGAGCGCGGTTTGCTTTGAACCTACCGTAGGCAAGAAAACTATTTGCTTTGTACTCCATGAAACTCATAGGTGTCATGGGGAAGTGGAACCTCATTTGGATGCGTTGTGAAACCAAGATGCAAGATAGGAGCACGACTTGCTTCGAAACTACCATAGGCTCAAAAAACTATTTGCTTTGCACTCTATGAAACTCATAGGTGTCATGGGTGAAGTGGAACCTCATTTGTATGCGTTGTTAAACCAAGATGCAAGATAGGAGCACGGCTTGCTTTGAACCTACCGTAGGCACGGAAACAATTTGCTTTTCACTCCATGGAACTCATAGGTGTCATGGGAGAAGTGGAACCTCATTTGGACGCGTTGTGAAACCAAGATGCAAGATAGGAGCACGGTTTGCTTTGAACCTACCATAGGCACGGAAACTATTTCCTTTGCACTCGATAAAACTAATAGGTGTCATGGGAGAAGTGGAACCTCATTTGTATGCGTTGTGAATCCAAGATGCAAGATAGGAGCACGGCATGCTTCGAACCTACCATAGGCACGAAAATTATATGCTTTGCACTCCATGAAACTTATAGGTGTCATGGGAGAAGTGGAACCTCATTTGGATGCGTTGCGAAACCAAGATGCAAGATAGGAGAACTACTTGCTTCGAAACTACCATAGGCTCAAAAACTATTTGCTTTGCACTCAATGAAACTCATAGGTGTCTTCGGAGAAGTGGAACCTCGTTTGGATACGTTGTGAAACCAAGATGCAAGATAGGAGAACGGTTTGCTTTGAACCTACCAAAGGCACGAAAACTATTTTCTTTGCCCTCCATAAAACTCATAGGTGTCATGGGAGAAGTGGAAACTCATTTGGATGCGTTGTGAAACCAAGATACAAGATAGGAGCACGGTTTGGTTTGTACGTACCATAGGCACGGAAACTATTTCCTTTGCACTCGATAAAACTAATAGGTGTCATGGGAGAAGTGGAACCTCATTTGTATGCGTTGTGAATCGAAGATGCAAGATAGGAGCACGGCATGCTTCGAACCTACCATAGGCACGAAAATTATACGCTTTGCACTCCATGAAACTCGTAGGTATCATGGGAGAAGTGGAACCTCATTTGGTTGCGTTGTGAAACCAAGATGCAAGATAGGAGCACTACTTGCTTCGAAACTACCATAGGCACGAAAACAATTTGCTTTGCACTCCATGAAACTCATAGATGTCATGGGAGAAGTGCAACCACATTTGGATGCGTTGTGAAACCAAGGTACAGAGCACGACTTGCTTCGAAACTGCCATAGGCACGAAAACTATTTGCATTGCACTCCATGAAACTCACAGGTGTCATGGGAGAAGTGGAACCTCATTTGGATGCGTTGTGAAACAAAGATGCAAGATAGGAGCACTACTTGCTTCGAAACTACCATAGGCTCAGAAACTATTTGCTTTGCACTCAATGAAACTCATACGTGTCATCGGAGAAGTGGATCCTCATTTGGATACATTGTGAAACCAAGATCCAAGATAGGAGAACGGTTTGCTTTGAACCTACCATAGGCACGAAAACTATTTTCTTGGCCCTCCATGAAACTCATAGGTGTCATCGGAGAAGTGGAACCTCATTTGGACGCGTTGTGAAACCAAGATGCAAGATAGGAGCACGACTTGCTTTGAAACTACCATAGGCTCAGAAACTATTTGCTTTGCACTCCGTGAACTCATAGGCGCCATGGGAGAAGTGGAACCTCATATGGATACATTGTCGAACCAAGATGCATGATAGGAGCATGGTTTGCTTCGATCCTACCATAGGCACGAAAACTATTTGTTTTGCACTCCATGAAACTCATAGGTGTCATGGGAGAAGTGGAACCTCATTTGGATGCGTTGTGAATCCAAGATGCAAGATAGGAGCACGGTTTGCTTTGAACCTACCGTAGGCACGAAAACTATTTGCTTTGCACTCCATGAGACTCAAAGGTGTCATGGGAGAAGTGGAACCTCATTTGGATGCGTTATGAAACCAAGATGCAAGATAGGAGCACGGTATGCTTTGAACCTACCATAGGCACGAAAACTATTTGCTTTGCACTCCCTGAAACTCATAGGTGTCATGGGGGCAGTGGAACCTCATTTGGACGCCTTGTGAAACCAAGATGCAAGATAGAAGCACGCCTTACTTCGAACAAACCATAGGCAAGAAAACTATTTGCTTTGCACTCCATGAAACTCATAGGTGTCATGGGAGAAGTGGAACCTCATTTGGATGCGTTGTGAAACCAAGATGCTGGATAGGAGCACGACTTGCTTCGAAGCTACCATAGGCACGAAAACTGTTTGCTTTGCACTCCATGAAACCCATAGGTGTTATGGGAGAAGTGGAACCTGATTTGGATGCGTTGTGAAATCAAGATGCAAGATAGGAGCACGACTTGCTTCGAAACTACCATAGGCTCAAAAAACTATTTGCTTTGCACTCTATGAAACTCATAGGTGTCATGGGAGAAGTGGAACCTCATTTGTATGCGTTCTTAAACCAAGATGCAAGATAGGAGCACGGCTTGCTTTGAACCTGCCATAGGCACGAAAACTATTTGCTTTTCACTCCATGGAACTCATAGGTGTCATGGGAGAAGTGGAACCTCATTTGGACGCGTTGTGAAGCCAGGATGCAAGATAGGAGCACGGTTTGCTTTGATCCTACCATAGGCACGGAAACTATTTCCTTTGCACTCGATAAATCTAATAGGTGTCATGGGAGAAGTGGAACCTCATTTGTATGCATTGTGAATCGAAGATGCAAGATAGGAGCACGGCATGCTTCGAACCTACCATAGGCACGAAAATTATACGCTTTGCACTCCATGAAACTCGTAGGTGTTATGGGAGAAGTGTAACCTCATTTGGATGCGTTGTGAAACCAAGATGCAAGATAGGAGCACTAC
This sequence comes from Eremochloa ophiuroides, assembly GCA_038502445.1. Lineage (NCBI taxonomy): Eukaryota > Viridiplantae > Streptophyta > Magnoliopsida > Poales > Poaceae > Eremochloa > Eremochloa ophiuroides. Next base: position 59,892,252 of record JAHLJS010000002.1, read on the forward strand.
TTGCTTCGAAACTACCATAGGCACGAAAACTATTTGCTTTGCACTACATGAAACTCATAGATGTCATGGGAGAAGTGCAACCACATTTGGATGCGTTGTGAAACCAAGATACAGAGCACGACTTGCTTCGAAACTGCCGTAGGCACGAAAACTATTTGCATTGCACTCCATGAAACTCACAGGTGTCATGGGAGAAGTGGAACCTCATTTGGATGCGTTGTGATACCAAGATGCAAGATAGGAGCGCGGTTTGCTTTGAACCTACCATAGGCAAGAAAACTATTTGCTTTGCACTCCATGAAACTCATAGGTGTCATGGGGAAGTGGAACCTCATTTGGATGCGTTGTGAAACCAAGATGCAAGATAGGAGCACGACTTGCTTCGAAACTACCATAGGCTCAAAAAACTATTTGCTTTGCACTCTATGAAACTCATAGGTGTCATGGGAGAAGTGGAACCTCATTTGTATGCGTTGTTAAACCAAGATGCAAGATAGGAGCACGGCTTGCTTTGAACCTAACATAGGCACGAAAACTATTTGCTTTTCACTCCATGGAACTCATAGGTGTCATGGGAGAAGTGGAACCTCATTTGGACGCGTTGTGAAACCAAGATGCAAGATAGGAGCACGGTTTGCTTTGAACCTACCATAGGCACGGAAACTATTTCCTTTGCACTCGATAAAACTAATAGGTGTCATGGGAGAAGTGGAACCTCATTTGTATGCGTTGTGAATCCAAGATGCAAGATAGGAGCACGGCATGCTTCGAACCTACCATAGGCACGAAAATTATATGCTTTGCACTCCATGAAACTCATAGGTGTCATGGGAGAAGTGGAACCTCATTTGGATGCGTTGTGAAACCAAGATGCAAGATAGGAGCACTACTTGCTTCGAAACTACCATAGGCTCAAAAACTATTTGCTTTGCACTCAATGAAACTCATAGGTGTCATCGGAGAAGTGGAACCTCGTTTGGATACGTTGTGAAACCAAGATGCAAGATAGGAGAACGGTTTGCTTTGAACCTACCAAAGGCACGAAAACTATTTTCTTTGCCCTCCATGAAACTCATAAGTGTCATGGGAGAAGTGGAAACTCATTTGGATGCGTTGTGAAACCAAGATGCAAGATAGGAGCACGGTTTGGTTTGAACCTACCATAGGCACGGAAACTATTTCCTTTGCACTCGATAAAACTAATAGGTGTCATGGGAGAAGTGACCCTCATTTGTATGCGTTGTGAATCGAAGATGCAAGATAGGGGCACGGCATGCTTCGAACCTACCATAGGCACGAAAATTATACGCTTTGCACTCCATGAAACTCGTAGCTATCATGGGAGAAGTGGAACCTCATTTGGTTGCGTTGTGAAACCAAGATGCAAGATAGGAGCACTACTTGCTTCGAAACTACCATAGGCACGAAAACAATTTGCTTTGCACTCCATGAAACTCATAGATGTCATGGGAGAAGTGCAACCACATTTGGATGCGTTGTGAAACCAATGTACAGAGCACGACTTGCTTCGAAACTGCCATAGGCACGAAAACTATTTGCATTGCACTCCATGAAACTCGCAGGTCTCATGGGAGAAGTGGAACCTCATTTGGATGCGTTGTGAAACCAAGATGCAAGATAGGAGCATGACTTGCTTCGAAACTACCATAGGCTCAGAAACTATTTGCTTTGCACTCCGTGAACTCATAGGCGCCATGGGAGAAGTGGAACCTCATATGGATACATTGTCGAACCAAGATGCATGATAGGAGCATGGTTTGCTTCGAACCTACCATAGGCACGAAAACTATTTGGTTTGCACTCCATGAAACTCATAGGTGTCATGGGAGAAGTGGAACCTCATTTGGATGCGTTGTGAATCCAAGATGCAAGATAGGAGCACGGTTTGCTTTGAACCTACCATAGGCATGAAAACTATTTTCTTTGCACTCCATGAAACTCATAGGTGTCATGGGAGAAGTGGAAACTCATTTGGATGCGTTGTGAAACCAAGATGCAAGATAGGAGCACGGTTTGGTTTGAACCTACCATAGGCACGAAAACTATTTGCCTTGCACTACATGAAACTCAAAGGTGTCATGGAAGAAGTGGAACCTCATTTGGATGCGTTGTGAAACCAAGATGCAAGATAGGAGCGCGGTTTGCTTTGAACCTACCATAGGCAAGAAAACTATTTGCTTTGCACTCCATGAAACTCATAGGTGTCATGGGGAAGTGGAACCTTATTTGGATGAGTTGTGAAACCAAGATGCAAGATAGGAGCACGGCTTGCTTCGAAACTACCATAGGCTCAAAAAACTATTTGCTTTGCACTCTATGAAACTCATAGGTGTCATGGGAGAAGTGGAACCTCATTTGTATGCGTTGTTAAACCAAGATGCAAGATAGGAGCACGGCTTGCTTTGAACCTACCATAGGCACGAAAACAATTTGCTTTTCACTCCATGGAACTCATAGGTGTCATGGGAGAAGTGGAACCTCATTTGGACGCGTTGTGAAACCAAGATGCAAGATAGGAGCACGGTTTGCTTTGAACCTACCATAGGCACGGAAACTATTTCCTTTGCACTCGATAAAACTAATAGGTGTCATGGGAGAAGTGGAACCTCATTTGTATGCGTTGTGAATCCAAGATGCAAGATAGGAGCACGGCATGCTTCGAACCTACCATAGGCACGAAAATTATACGCTTTGCACTCCATGAAACTCATAGGTTTCATGGGAGAAATGGAACCTCATTTGGATGCGTTGTGAAACCAAGATGCAAGATAGGAGCACTACTTGCTTCGAAACTACCATAGGCTCAAAAACTATTTGCTTTGCACTCAATGAAACTCATAGGTGTCATCAGAGAAGTGGAACCTCGTTTGGATACGTTGTGAAACCAAGATGCAAGATAGGAGAATGGTTTGCTTTGGACCTACCAAAGGCACGAAAACTATTTTCTTTGCCCTCCATGAAACTCATAGGTGTCATGGGAGAAGTGGAACCTCATTTGGATGCGTTGTGATGTGAACCCGCAAGGGTTTGTGGTCGATCTTTCGATGAGAGGCGTGAGATAACTCGATTGGTGGATGGAGATGACGTTCACGGCCCGACTACAGCCTTCCAAGACCGCGCCTTAGCGATCGATACACCACTTCCAAAGGCCGTCATGATCTTGTGGAGCACGACAACCAGCCCCTAGGGCTCCTGTCCTGCAAGCAATCGAAGAACTAGCAAGAACGAGGAAACAAGCACTGAAATTGCAAGATGAAATTGAAGGTTTCACACTGAATCTTATTATGAGTGGGGTTCCGAAGACAAGGAGACGGGCGACTAGATCAGCACGCGCGCCTACAAGCAAGTAGCGATGGCTAAACTTGATCTAAACAAAACCCCCAGTGTTCCTGGTGGCGGCTAAGGGGTATATGACGTGTGGAGGACGACCACAAGAGAGTTTGGGTCGTGCTCCAACCCTAGGACGCGTCCCTACTGGACTCTAAACGATACAAGCCCATTGGGCTAACTTAAGGTGGCGCAGCACCCTGGACAGAATAGACCTCTCGGTGATTTTTGGACTGTTGACGCCTCTTCTCAGCAGGTATGAGTACGAGGTCAGATCCGTATGAAAGTAGACTTGATTAGCTTTCCAACAAGTCCAGAATCACCCCAATCTGACTCCGTATGTAACCGTGGCAACCGTCGCAAGTTGGTGGTGTGATGCAGTCCGAATCCAGCCTACGCGAGTCCTTTTCCCTTTCGGTCTTCTCCTTGATTCCTAATCAAAACAAGAGTGCACGTGTCTCCAAGATCTAAACAGGATAGACAAAAGCTCAAGAAGGAACTCATTTGATGATTAAGTTTTCGAGCACGAGCACGAGTAATAGGACCAGCAGGTGTCGGCGTGGACGGCGTGGATGTATGATCGGTGTTGATGTCCTCATCATCCTCCCTTTCTTGAATTTGAGTCGTCCTCAACTCAAGCTCATCTTCCTCACCCAAATAAGGCTTCAAATCGTGTGGATTCAACCGGGACTTAGCCTTTTGACATGTTGTGCAGCGAGCAACAAATCTCTCCACGTCTCGTCGCATCTTTGGCCAAAAGAAATGACCAGCAAGAATGTCCTCCGTCTTCTTCGCTCCAAAATGCCCCATCAAGCCACCTCCATGCGCTTCCTGCAGCAACAATAAGCGAACGGAGCTAGCTAGAATGCATAGCTTGTTAGCTCTAAACACAAACCCATCATTGACGATGAATTTGTTCCACGTTTTCCGATCTTTACAATGCAGCAGCACTTCTTTAAAATCAGCATCATGAGCATATCGGTCTTTAATTGTTTCTAACCCAAAGATCTTGTAATCAAGTTGATTCAGCAAAGTATATCTCCTAGACAATGCATCTACAATGATATTATCCTTCCCTTTCTTGTGTTTGATAACATAAGAAAAAGATTCAATAAATTCAACCCATTTTGCATGTCTACGATTCAGTTTTCCTTGACTACGAATATGCTTCAAAGATTCATGATCAGAATGTATAACAAATTCTTTGGGCCACAAATAATGCTGCCGTGTTTCTAATGTCCGCACTAGAGCATATAATTCCTTATCATATGTAGAATAATTAAGAATAGGCCCGCTCAATTTCTCACTAAAGTATGCAAACAGGTTTGCCTTCTTGTAACAAAACACCACCCAATCCAATTCCACTCGCATCACATTCATGCTCGAAAGTCTTATTAAAATCAGGGAGTTGGAGTAGAGGTGCATGTGTTAACTTATCTTTCAGCACATGGAAGGTGTGCTCTTGTGCTTTGCCCCAAGAAAAGGGCACTCCCTTCTTTGTAAGCTCATTCAATGGTGCAGCAATGGTGCTGAAGTCCTTCACAAAACGGCGATAGAAACCAGCAAGTCCAAGGAAACTCCGCACTTGTGTGACCGTCGTGGGTACAGGCCATCCTTGTATAGCTTCCACCTTGGCTTTATCAACCTCAATTCCCTGTGGAGTGACAACATAAGCTCAAAAACTATTTTCTTTGCGCTCCATGAAACTCATAGGTTCATGGCAGAAGTGGAACCTCATTTGGATGCGTTGTGAAACCAAGATGCAAGATAGGAGCACTACTTGCTTTGAAACTACCATAGGCTCAAAAACTATTTGCTTTGCACTCAATGAAACTCATAGGTGTTATCGGAGAAGTGGAACCTCATTTGGATACGTTGTGAAACCAAGATGCAAGATAGGAGAACGGTTTGCTTTGAACCTACCATAGGCACGAAAACTATTTTCTTTGCCCTCCATGAAACTCATAGGTGTAATGGGAGAAGTGGAACCTCATTTGGATGCGTTGTGAATCGAGGATGCAAGATAGGAGCGCGACTTGCTTCGAAACTACCATTGGCACGAAAACTATTTGCTTGGCACTCCGTGAAACTCATAAGTGTCATGGGAGCAGTGGAAACTCGTTTGGATGCATTGTAATACCAAGATGCACGATACGAGCACAGCTTGCTTCGAAACTACCATAGGCACGAAAACTATTTGCTTTGCACTCCATGAAACTCATAGGTGTCATGGGAGAAGTGGAACCGCATTTGGATGCGTTGTGAAACCAAGATGCAAGATAGGAGCACTACAAGCTTCGAAACTACCATAGGCTCAAAAACTATTTGCTTTGCACTCAATGAAACTCATAGGTGTCATCGGAGAGGTGGAACCTCATTTGGATACGTTGTGAAACCAAGATCCAGGAGCACGACTTGCTTCAAAACTACCATAGGCACGAAAACTATTTGCTTTGCACTCCATGAAACTCATAAGTGTCATGGGGGCAGTGGAAACTCGTTTGGATGCATTGTAATACCAAGATGCAAGATAGGAGCACGACTTGCTTCGAAACTACCATAGGAACGAAAACTATTTGCCTTGCACTCCATGGAACTCATAGGTGTCATGGGAGAAGTGGAACCTCATTTGGACGCGTTGTGAAACAAAGATGCAAGATTGGAGCTCGGTTTGCTTTGAACCTACCATACGCACGAAAACTATTTGCTTTGCACTCGATAAAACTAATATGTGTCATGGGAGAAGTGGAACCTCATTTGTATGCGTTGTGAAACCAAGATGCAAGATAGGAGCACGGCTTGCTTCGATCCTACCATAGGCATGAAAACTATTTGATTTGCACTCCATGAAACTCAAAGGTGTCATGGGAGAAGTGGAACCTCATTTGAATGCCTTGTGAAACCAAGATGGAAAATAGGAGCACAGCTTGCTTCGAACCTACCATAGGCACGAAAACTATTTGCTTTGCACTCCATGAAACTCATAGGTGTCATGGGAGAAGAGGAACCTCATTTGGATTCGTTGTGAATCCAAGATGCAAGATAGGAGCACGATTTGCTTCAAACCTACCATAGGCACGAAAACTATTTGCTTTGCACTCCATGAAACTCATAGGTGTCATGCGAGAAGTGGAACCTCATTTGGATGCGTTGTGAAACCAAGATGCAAGATAGGAGCACGGTTTGCTTTGAACCTACCATAGGCAAGAAAACTATTTGCTTTGCACTCCATGAAACTCATAGGTGTCATGGGAGCAGTGGAACCTCATTTGGACGCGTTGTGAAACCAAGATGCAAAATAGAAGCACGGCCTACTTCGAACAAACCATAGGCACGAAAACTATTTGCTTTCCACTCCATGAAACTCATATGTGTCATTGGAGAAGTGGAAACTCATTTGGATGCGTTGTGGAACCATGATGCAGGATAGGAGCACGACTTGCTTCGAAACTACCATAGGCACGAAAACTGTTTGCTTTTGACTCCATGAAACCCATAGGTGTCACGGGAGAAGTGGAACCTCATTTGGATGCGTTGTGAAACCAAGATGCAAGATAGGAGCACGACTTGCTTCGAAACTACCACTGGCTCAAAAAACTATTTGCTTTGCACTCCATGAAACTCATAGGTGTCATGGGAGAAGTGGAACCAGATTTGTATGCGTTGTCAAACCAAGATGCAAGATAGGAGCTCGGCTTGCTTTGAACCAACCATAGGCACGAAAACTATTTGGTTTGCACTCCATGGAACTCATAGGTGTCTTGGGAGAAGTGGAACCTCATTTGGACGCGTTGTGAAACCAAGATGCAAGATAGGAGCACGGTTTGCTTTGAACCTACCATAGGCACGGAAACTATTTCCTTTGCACTTGATAAAACTATTAGGTGTCATGGGACAAGTGGAACCTCATTTGTATGCGTTGTGAATCCAAGATGCAGGATAGGAGCACGACATGCTTCGAACCTACCATAGGCACGAAAATTATATGCTTTGCACTCCATGAAACTCATAGGTGTCATGGGAGAAGTGGAACCTCATTTGGATGCGTTGTGAAACCAAGGTGGACGATAGGAGCACGGTTTGCTTTGAAACTACCATAGGCAGAAAAACTATTTGCTTTGCACTCCATGAAACTCATAGGTGTCATGGGTGCAGTAGAACCTCATTTGGATGTCTTGTGAAACCAAGATACAAGATAGGAGCACAACTTGCTTCGAACCTACCATTGGCACGAATACTATTTGCTTTGCACTCCATGAAACTCATAGGTGTCAAGGGAGCAGTGGAACCTCATTTGGATGTGTTGTGAAAGCAAGATGCAAGATAGGAGCACAACTTGCTTCGAACCTACCATAGGCACAAAAACTATTTGCTTTGCACTCCATGAAACTCATAGGTGTCATGGGAGCAGTGGAACCTCATTTGGATGTGTTGTGAAACCAAGATGCAAGATAGGAGCAGAACTTGCTTCGAACCTACCGTAGGCATGAAAACAATTTGCTTTGCACTCCATGACTCTCATAGGTGTCATGGGAGCAGTGGAACCTCATTTGGATGTGTTGTGAAACCAAGATGAAAGATAGGAGCACAACTTGCTTCGAACCTACCATAGGCACGAAAACAATTTGCTTTGCACCCTATGAAACTGATACTTGTCATGGGAGAAGTGCAACCTCATTTGTATGCGTTGTAAAACCAAGACGCAATATAGGAGCACGGCTTGCTTTGAACCTACCATAGGCTCGAAAACTATTTGCTTTGCACTCCAAGGAACTCATAGGTGTCAGGGGAGAAGTGGAACCTCATTTGGACGCGTTGTGAAACCAAGATGCAAAATTGGAGCACGGTTTGCTTTGAACCTACCATAGGCGCGGAAACTATTTCCTTTGCACTCGATAAAACTAATAGGTGTCATGGGAGAAGTGGAACCTCATTTGGAAACTCGTTTGGATGCATTGTCATACCAAGGCGCACGATAGGACCACAGCTTTCTTCGAACAAACCATAGGCATGAAAACTATTTGCTTTGCACTCAATGAAACTCATAGGTGTCTTGGGAGAAGTGGAACCTCATTTGGATGTGTTGTGAAACCAGGATGCAAGATAGGAGCACTACTTGCTTTGAAACTACCATAGGCTCAAAAACTATTTGCTTTGCACTCAATGAAACTCATAGGTGTCATCGGAGAAGTGGAACCTCATTTGGATACGTTGTGAAACCAAGATGCAAGATAGGAGCACGACTTGCTTCGAAACTACCACTGGCTCAAAAAACTATTTCCTTTGCACTCGATAAAACTAATAGGTGTCATGGGAGAAGTGGAACCTCATTTGGAAACTCGTTTGGATGCATTGTCATACCAAGGCGCACGATAGGACCACAGCTTTCTTCGAACAAACCATAGGCACGAAAACTATTTGCTTTGCACTCAATGAAACTCATAGGTGTCATGGGAGAAGTGGAACCTCATTTGGATGCGTTGTGAAACCAAGATGCAAGATTGGAGCACTACTTGCTTCGAAACTACCATAGGCTCAAAAACTATTTGCTTTGCACTCAATGAAACTCATAGGTGTCATAGAGGAAGTGGAACCTCATTTGGATACGTTGTGAAACCAAGATGCAAGATAGGAGAACTGTTTGCTTTGAACCGACCATAGGCACGAGAACTATTTTCTTTGCCCTCCATGAAACTCATAGGTGTCATGGGAGAACTGGAACCTCATTTGGATGCATTGTGAATCCAGGATGCAAGATAGGAGCGCGACTTGCTTCGAAACTACCATAGGCACGAGAACTATTTGCTTTGCACTCCATTAAACTCATAAGTGTCATGGGAGCAGTGGAAACTCGTTTGGATGCATTGTAATACCAAGGTGCACGATAGGACCACAGCTTTCTTCGAAACTGCCATAGGCATGAAAACTATTTGCTTTGCACTCAATGGAACTCATAGGTGTCTTGGGAGAACTGGAATCTCATTTGGATGTGTTGTGAAACAAAGATGCAAGATAGGAGCACTACTTGCTTTGAAACTACCATAGGCTCAAAAACTATTTGCTTTGCACTCAATGAAACTCATAGGTGTCATCGGAGAAGTGGAACCTCATTTGGATACGTTGTGAAACCAAGATGCAAGATAGGAGAACGGTTTGCTTTGAACCTACCGTAGGCACGAAAACTATTTGCTTTGCCCTCCATGAAACTCATAGGTGTCATGGGAGAAGTGGAACCTCATTTGGATGCGTTGTGAAACCAAGATGCAAGATAGGAGCACTACTTGCTTCGAAACTACCATAGGCTCAAAAACTATTTGCTTTGCACTCAATGAAACTCATAGGTGTCATAGAGGAAGTGGAACCTCATTTGGATACGTTGTGAAACCAAGATGCAAGATAGGAGAACGGTTTGCTTTGAACCCACCATAGGCACGAAAACTATTTTCTTTGCCCTCCATGAAACTCATAGGTGTCATGGGAGAACTGGAACCTCATTTGGATGCGTTGTGAATCCAGGATGCAAGATAGGAGCGCGACGTGCTTCGAAACTACCATAGGCACGAAAACTATTTGCTTTGCACCCCATGAAACTCATAAGTGTCATGGGAGCTGTGGAAACTCGTTTGGATGCATTGCAATACCGAGATGCACGAGAGGAGCACAGCTTTCTTCGAAACTACCATAGGCACGAAAACTATTTGCTTTGCACTCAATGAAACTCATAGGTGTCATGGGAGAAGTGGAACCTCATTTGGATGCGTTGTGAAACCAAGGTGGAAGATAGGAGCACGGTTTGCTTTGAAACTACCATAGGCACGAAAACTATTTTCTTTGCACTCCATGAAACTCATAAGTGTCATCGGAGCAGTGGAAACTCATTTGGATGCATTGTAATACCAAGGTGCACGATAGGAGCACAGCTTTCTTCGAAACTACCATAGGCATGAAAACTATTTGCTTTGCACTCAATTAAACTCATAGGTGTCATGGATGAAGTGGAACCTCATTTGGATGTGTTGTGAAACCAAGATGCAAGATAGGAGCAGAACTTGCTTCGAACCTACCGTGGGCACGAAAACAATTTGCTTTGCACTCCATGACTCTCATAGGTGTCATGGGAGCAGTGGAACCTCATTTGGCTGTGTTGTGAAACCAAGATGAAAGATAGGAGCACAACTTGCTTCAAACCTACCATAGGCACGAAAACTATTTGCTTTGCACTCTATGAAACTGATAGGTGTCATGGGAGAAGTGCAACCTCATTTGTATGCGTTGTTAAACCAAGACGCAAGATAGGAGCACGGCTTGCTTTGAACCTACCATAGGCACGAAAACTATTTGCTTTGCACTCGAAGGAACTCATAGGTGTCAGGGGAGAAGTGGAACCTCATTTGGACGCGTTGTGAAACAAAGATGCAAGATAGGAACACGGTTTGCTTTGAACCTACCATAGGCGCGGAAACTATTTCCTTTGCACTCGATAAAACTAATAGGTGTCATGGGAGAAGTGGAACCTCATTCGTATGCGTTGTGAAACCACGATGCAAGATAGGAGCATGGCATGCTTCGAACCTACCATAGGCACGAAAACAGTACGATTTGCACTCCATGAAACTCATAGGTGTCATGGGAGAAGTGGAATCTCATTTGGATGCGTTGTGAAACCAAGGTGGAAGATAGGAGCACGGTTTGCTTTGAAACTACCATAGGCTCGAAAACTATTTGCTTTGCACTCAATGAAACTCATAGGTGTCATGGGCGAAGTGGAACCTCGTTTGGATGTGTTGTGAAACCAAGATGCAAGATAGGAGCACTACTTGCTTCGAAACTACCATAGGCTCAAAAACTATTTGCTTTGCACTCAATGAAACTCATAGGTGTCATCGGAGAAGTGGAACCTCATTTGGATACGTTGTGAAACCAAGATGCAAGATAGGAGAACGGTTTGCTTTGAACCTACCATAGGCACTAAAACTATTTGCTTTGCCCTCCATGAAACTCATAGGTGTCATGGGAGAAGTGGAACCTCATTTGGATGCGTTGTGAAACCAAGATGCAAGATAGGAGCACTACTTGCTTCGAAACTACCATAGGCTCAAAAACTATTTGCTTTGCACTCAATGAAACTCATAGGTGTCATCGGAGAAGTGGAACCTCATTTGGAGACGTTGTGAAACTAAGATGCAAGATAGGGGAACGGTTTGCGTTGAACCTACCATAGGCACGAAAACTATTTTCTTTGCCCTCCATGAAACTCATAGGTGTCATGGGAGAAGTGGAACCTCATTTGGATGCGTTGTGAATCCAGGATGCAAGATAGGAGCGTGACTTGCTTCGAAACTACCATAGGCACGAAAACTATTTGCTTTGCACTCCATGAAACTCATAAGTGTCATGGGAGCAGTGGAAACTCGTTTGGATGCATTGTAATACCAAGGTGCACGATAGGACCAAAGCTTTCTTTGAAACTGCCGTAGGCATGAAAACTATTTGCTTTGCACTCAATGAAACTCATAGTTGTCTTGGGAGAAGTGGAACCTCATTTGGATGTGTTGTGAAACCGGGATGCAAGATAGGAGCACTACTTGCTTTGAAACTACCATAGGCTCAAAAACTATTTGCTTTGCACTCAATGAAACTCATAGGTGTCATCGGAGAAGTGGAACCTCATTTGGATACGTTGTGAAACCAAGATGCAAGATAGGAGAACGGTTTGCTTTGAACCTACCGTAGGCACGAAAACTATTTGCTTTGCCCTCCATGAAACTCATAGGTGTCATGGGAGAAGTGGAACCTCATTTGGATGCGTTGTGAAACCAAGATGCAAGATAGGAGCACTACTTGCTTCGAAACTACCATAGGCTCAAAAACTATTAGCTTTGCCCTCAATGAAACTCATAGGTGTCATAGAGGAAGTGGAACCTCATTTGGATACATTGTGAAACCAAGATGCAAGATAGGAGAACGGTTTGCTTTGAACCCACCATAGGCACGAAAACTATTTTCTTTGCCCTCCATGAAACTCATAGGTGTCATGGGAGAAGTGGAACCTCATTTGGATGCGTTGTGAATCCAGGATGCAAGATAGGAGCGCGACTTGCTTCGAAACTACCATATGCACGAAAACTATTTTCTTTGCACTCCATGAAACTCATAAGTGTCATGGGAGCAGTGGAAACTCGTTGGGATGCATTGTAATACCAAGGTGCACGATAGGAGCACAGCTTTCTTCGAAACTACCGTAGGCATGAAAACTATTATTTGCACTCAATGAAACCCATAGGTGTCATGGGTGAAGTGGAACCTCATTTCGACGCGTTGTGAAACCAAGATGAAAGATAGGAGCACAACTTGCTTCGAACCTACCATAGGCACGAAAACTATTTGCTTTGCACTCTATGAAACTGATAGGTGTCATGGGAGAAGTGCAACCGCATTTGTATGCGTTGTTAAACCAAGATGCAAGATAGGAGCACGGCTTGCTTTTAACCTACCATAGGCACGAAAACTATTTGCTTTGCACTCCAAGGAACTCATAGGTGTCAGGGGAGAAGTGGAACCTCATTTGGACGCGTTGTGAAACCAAGATGCAAGATAGGACCACGGTTAGCTTTGAACCTACCATAGGCGCGGAAACTATTTCCTTTGCACTCGATAAAACTAATAGGTGTCATGTGAGAAGTGGAACCTCATTCGTATGCGTTGTGAAACCACGATGCAAGATAGGAGCATGGCATGCTTTGAACCTACCATAGGCACGAAAACAGTACGCTTTGCACTCCATGAAACTCATAGGTGTCATGGGAGAAGTGGAATCTAATTTGGATGCGTTGTGAAACCAAGGTGGAAGATAGGAGCACGGTTTGCTTTGAAACTACCATTGGCACGAAAACTATTTGCTTTGCACTCAATGAAACTCATAGGTGTCATGGGAGAAGTGGAACCTCATTTGGATGTGTTGTGAAATCAAGATGCAAGATAGGAGCACTACTTGCTTCGAAACTACCATAGGCTCAAAAACTATTTGCTTTGCACTCAATGAAACTCATAGGTGTCATCGGAGAAGTGGAACCTCATTTGGATACGTTGTGAAACCAAGATGCAAGATAGGAGAACGGTTTGCTTTGAACCTACCATAGGCACTAAAACTATTTGCTTTGCCCTCCATGAAACTCATAGGTGTCATGGGAGAAGTGGAACCTCATTTGCATGCGTTGTGAAACCAAGATGCAAGATAGGAGCACTACTTGCTTCGAAACTACCATAGGAACGAAAACTATTTGCTTTGCACTCCATGAAACTCATAAGTGTCATGGGAGCAGTGGAAACTCGTTTGGATGCATTGTAATACCAAGGTGCACGATAGGACCATAGCTTTCTTCGAAACTGCCATTGGCATGAAAACTATTTGCTTTGCACTCAATGAAACTCATAGGTGTCTTGGGAGAAGTGGAACCTCATTTGGATGTGTTGTGAAACCAAGATGCAAGATAGGAGCACTACTTGCTTTGAAACTACCATAGGCTCAAAAACTATTTGCTTTGCACAATATGAAACTCATAGGTGTCATCGGAGAAGTGGAACCTCATTTGGATACGTTGTGAAACCAAGATGCAAGATAAGAGAACGGTTTGCTTTGAACCTACCGTAGGCACGAAAACTATTTGCTTTGCCCTCCATGAAACTCATAGGTGTCATGGGAGAAGTGGAACCTCGTTTGGATGCGTTGTGAAACCAAGATGAAAGATAGGAGCACAACTTGCTTCGAACCTACCATAGGCACGAAAACTATTTGCTTTGCACTCTATGAAACTGATAGGTGTCATGGGAGAAGTGCAACCTCATTTGTATGCGTTGTTAAACCAAGACGCAAGATAGGAGCACGGCTTGCTTTGAACCTACCATAGGCACGAAAACTATTTGCTTTGCACTCGAAGGAACTCATAGGTGTCAGGGGAGAAGTGGAACCTCATTTGGACGCGTTGTAAAACCAAGATGCAAGATAGGAACACGGTTTGCTTTGATCCTACCATAGGCGCGGAAACTATTTTCTTTGCACTCGATAAAACTAATAGGTGTCATGGGAGAAGTGGAACCTCATTCGTATGCGTTGTGAAACCACAATGCAAGATAGGAGCAAGGCATGCTTCGAACCTACCATAGGCACGAAAACAGTACGCTTTGCACTCCATGAAACTCATAGGTGTCATGGGAGAAGTGGAATCTCATTTGGATGCGTTGTGAAACCAAGGTGGAAGATAGGAGCACGGTTTGCTTTGAAACTACCATAGGCACGAAAACTATTTGCTTTGCACTCAATGAAACTCATAGGTGTCATGGGAGAAGTGGAACCTCATTTGGATGTGTTGTGAAACCAAGATGCAAGATAGGAGAACGGTTTGCTTTGAACCTACCATAGGCACTAAAACTATTTGCTTTGCCCTCCATGAAACTCATAGGTGTCATGGGAGAAGTGGAACCTCATTTGGATGCGCTGTGAAACCAATATGCAAGATAGGAGCACTACTTGCTTCGAAACTACCATAGGCTCAAAAACTATTTGCTTTGCACTCAATGAAACTCATAGGTGTCATCGGAGAAGTGGAACCTCATTTGGATACGTTGTGAAACCAAGATGCAAGATAGGAGAACGGTTTGCTTTGAACCTACCATAGGCACTAAAACTATTTGCTTTGCTCTCCTTGAAACTCATAGGTGTCTTGGGAGAAGTGGAACCTCATTTGGATGCGCTGTGAAACCAATATGCAAGATAGGAGCACTACTTGCTTCGAAACTACCATAGGCTCAAAAACTATTTGCTCTGCACTCAATGAAACTCATAGGTGTCATCGGAGAAGTGGAACCTCATTTGGATACGTTGTGAAACCAAGATGCAAGATAGGAGAACGGTTTGCTTTGAACCTATCATAGGCACTAAAACTATTTGCGTTGCCCTCCATGAAACTCATAGGTGTCATGGGAGAAGTGGAACCTCATTTGGATGCGCTGTGAAACCAATATGCAAGATAGGAGCACTACATGCTTCGAAACTACCATAGGCTCAAAAACTATTTGCTTTGCACTCAATGAAACTCATAGGTGTCATCGGAGAAGTGGAACCTCATTTGGATACGTTTTGAAACCAAGATGCAAGATAGGAGAACGGTTTGCGTTGAACCTACCATAGGCACGAAAACTATTTTCTTTGCCCTCCATGAAACTCATAGGTGTCATGGGAGAAGTGGAACCTCATTTGGATGCGTTGTGAATCCAGGATGCAAGATAGGAGCACGACTTGCTTCGAAACTACCATAGGCACGAAAACTATTTGCTTTGCACTCCATGAAACTCATAAGTGTCATGGGAGCAGTGGAAACTCGTTTGGATGCATTGTAATACCAAGGTCCACGATAGGACCGCAGCTTTCTTCGAAACTGCCATAGGCATGAAAACTCTTTGCTTTGCACTCAATGAAACTCATAGGTATCTTGGGAGAAGTGGAACCTCATTTGGATGTGTTGTGAAACCAAGATGCAAGATAGGAGCACTACTTGCTTTGAAACTACCATAGGCTCAAAAACTATTTGCAATGCACTCAATGAAACTCATACGTGTCATCGGAGAAGTGGAACCTCATTTGGATACGTTGTGAAACCAAGATGCAAGATAAGAGAACGGTTTGCTTTGAACCTACCGTAGGCACGAAAACTATTTGCTTTGCCCTCCATGAAACTCATAGGTGTCATGGGAGAAGTGGAACCTCATTTGGATGCGTTGTGAAACCAAGATGCAAGATTGGAGCACTACTTGCTTCAAAACTACCATAGGCTCAAAAACTATTTGCTTTGCACTCAATGAAACTCATAGGTGTCATAGAGGAAGTGGAACCTCATTTGGATACGTTGTGAAACCAAGATGCAAGATAGGAGAACGGTTTGCTTTGAACCCACCATAGGCACGAAAACTATTTTCTTTGCCCTCCATGAAACTCATAGGTGTCATGGGAGAAGTGGAACGTCATTTGGATGCGTTGTGAATCCAGGATGCAAGATAGGAGCGCGACTTGCTTCGAAACTACCATTGGCACGAAAACTATTTGCTTTGCACTCCATGAAACTCATAAGTGTCATGGGAGCAGTGGAAACTCGTTTGGATGCATTGTAATACCAAGGTGCACGATAGGACCGCAGCTTTCTTCGAAACTGCCATAGGCATGAAAACTATTTGCTTTGCACTCAATGGAACTCATAGGTGTCTTGGGAGAAGTGGAATCTCATTTGGATGTGTTGTGAAACCAAGATGCAAGATAGGAGCACTACTTGCTTTGAAACTACCATAGGCTCAAAAACTATTTGCTTTGCACTCAATGAAACTCATAGGTGTCATCGGAGAAGTGGAACCTCATTTGGATACGTTGTGCAACCAAGATGCAAGATAGGAGAACGGTTTACTCTGAACCTACCGTAGGCACGAAAACTATTTGCTTTGCCCTCCATGAAACTCATAGGTGTCATGGCAGAAGTGGAACCTCATTTGGATGCGCTGTGAAACCAAGGTGGAAGATAGGAGCACGGTTTGCTTTGAAACTACCATAGGCACGAAAACTATTTTCTTTGCACTCCATGAAACTCATAAGTGTCATGGGAGCAGTGGAAACTCGTTTGGATGCATTGTAATACCAAGGTGCACGATAGGAGCACAGCTTTCTTCGAAACTACCATAGGCATGAAAACTATTTGCTTTGCACTCAATTAAACTCATAGGTGTCATGGATGAAGTGGAACCTCATTTGGATGTGTTGTGAAACCAAGATGCAAGATAGGAGCAGAACTCGCTTCGAACCTACCGTAGGCACGAAAACAATTTGCTTTGCACTCCATGACTCTCATAGGTGTCATGGGAGCAGTGGAACCTCATTTGGATGTGTTGTGAAACCAAGATGAAAGGTAGGAGCACAACTTGCTTCAAACCTACCATAGGCACGAAAACTATTTGCTTTGCACTCGATGAAACTGATAGGTGTCATGGGAGAAGTGCAACCTCATTTGTATGCGTTGTTAAACCAAGACGCAAGATAGGAGCACGGCTTGCTTTGAACCTACCATAGGCACGAAAACTATGCGCTTTGCACTCGAAGGAACTCATAGGTGCCAGGGGAGAAGTGGAACCTCATTTGGACGCGTTGTGAAACAAACATGCAAGATAGGAACACGGTTTGCTTTGAACCTACCATAGGCGCGGAAACTATTTCCTTTGCACTCGATAAAACTAATAGGTGTCATGGGAGAAGTGGAACCTCATTCGTATGCGTTGTGAAACCACGATGCAAGATAGGAGCATGGCATGCTTCGAACCTACCATAGGCACGAAAACAGTACGATTTGCACTCCATGAAACTCATAGGTGTCATGGGAGAAGTGGAATCTCATTTGGATGCGTTGTGAAACCAAGGTGGAAGATAGGAGCACGGTTTGCTTTGAAACTACCATAGGCACGAAAACTATTTGCTTTGCACTCAATGAAACTCATAGGTGTCATGGAAGAAGTGGAACCTCATTTGGATGTGTTGTGAAACCAAGATGCAAGATAGGAGCACTACTTGCTTCGAAACTACCATAGGCTCAAAAACTATTTGCTTTGCACTCAATGAAACTCATAGGTGTCATCGGAGAAGTGGAACCTCATTTGGATACGTTGTGAAACCAAGATGCAAGATAGGAGAACGGTTTGCTTTGAACCTACCATAGGCACTAAAACTATTTGCTTTGCCCTCCATGAAACTCATAGGTGTCATGGGAGAAGTGGAACCTCATTTGGATGCGTTGTGAAACCAAGATGCAAGATAGGAGCACTACTTGCTTCGAAACTACCATAGGCTCAAAAACTATTTGCTTTGCACTCAATGAAACTCATAGGTGTCATCGGAGAAGTGGAACCTCATTTGGATACGTTGTGAAACCAAGATGCAAGATAGGAGAACGGTTTGCGTTGAACCTACCATAGGCACGAAAACTATTTTCTTTGCCCTCCATGAAACTCATAGGTGTGATGGGAGAAGTGGAACCTCATTTGGATGCGTTGTGAATCCAGGATGCAAGATAGGAGCGCGACTTGCTTCGAAACTACCATAGGCACGAGAACTATTTGCTTAGCACTCCATGAAACTCATAAGTGTCATAGGAGCAGTGGAAACTCGTTTGGATGCATTGTAATACCGAGATGCACGATAGGAGCACAGCTTTCTTCGAAACTACCATAGGCACGAAAACTATTTGCTTTGCACTCAATGAAACTCATAGGTGTCATGGGAGAAGTGGAACCTCATTTGGATGCGTTGTGAAACCAAGGTGGAAGATAGGAGCACGGTTTGCTTTGAAACTACCATAGGCACGAAAACTATTTTCTTTGCACTCCATGAAACTCATAAGTGTCATGGGAGCAGTGGAAACTCATTTGGATGCATTGTAATACCAAGGTGCACGATAGGAGCACAGCTTTCTTCGAAACTACCATAGGCATGAAAACTATTTGCTTTGCACTCAATTAAACTCATAGGTGTCATGGATGAAGTGGAACCTCATTTGGATGTGTTGTGAAACCAAGATGCAAGATAGGAGCAGAACTTGCTTCGAACCTACCGTGGGCACGAAAACAATTTGCTTTGCACTCCATGACTCTCATAGGTGTCATGGGAGCAGTGGAACCTCATTTGGCTGTGTTGTGAAACCAAGATGAAAGATAGGAGCACAACTTGCTTCAAACCTACCATAGGCACGAAAAGTATTTGCTTTGCACTCTATGAAACTGATAGGTGTCATGGGAGAAGTGCAACCTCATTTGTATGCGTTGTTAAACCAAGACGCAAGATAGGAGCACGGCTTGCTTTGAACCTACCATAGGCACGAAAACTATTTGCTTTGCACTCGAAGGAACTCATAGGTGTCAGGGGAGAAGTGGAACCTCATTTGGACGCGTTGTGAAACAAAGATGCAAGATAGGAACACGGTTTGCTTTGAACCTACTATAGGCGCGGAAACTATTTCCTTTGCACTCGATAAAACTAATAGGTGTCATGGGAGAAGTGGAACCTCATTCGTATGCGTTGTGAAACCACGATGCAAGATAGGAGCATGGCATGCTTCGAACCTACCATAGGCACGAAAACAGTACGATTTGCACTCCATGAAACTCATAGGTGTCATGGGAGAAGTGGAATCTCATTTGGATGCGTTGTGAAACCAAGGTGGAAGATAGGAGCACGGTTTGCTTCGAAACTACCATAGGCACGAAAACTATTTGCTTTGCACTCAATGAAACTCATAGGTGTCATGGAAGAAGTGGAACCTCATTTGGATGTGTTGTGAAACCAAGATGCAAGATAGGAGCACTACTTGCTTCGAAACTACCATAGGCTCAAAAACTATTTGCTTTGCACTCAATGAAACTCATAGGTGTCATCGGAGAAGTGGAACCTCATTTGGATACGTTGTGAAACCAAGATGCAAGATAGGAGAACGGTTTGCTTTGAACCTACCATATGCACTAAAGCTATTTGCTTTGCCCTCCATGAAACTCATAGGTGTCATGGGAGAAGTGGAACCTCATTTGGATGCGTTGTGAAACCATGATGGAAGATAAGAGCACTACTTGCTTCGAAACTACCATAGGCTCAAAAACTATTTGCTTTGCACTCAATGAAACTCATAGGTGTCATCGGAGAAGTGGAACCTCATTTGGATACGTTGTGAAACAAAGATGCAAGATAGGAGAACGGTTTGCGTTGAACCTACCGTAGGCACGAGAACTATTTGCTTTGCCCTCCATGAAACTCATAGGTGTCATGGGAGAAGTGGAACCTCATTTGGATGCGTTGTGAAACCAAGATGCAAGATAGGAGCACTACTTGCTTCGAAACTACCATAGGCTCAAAAACTATTTGCTTTGCACTCAATGAAACTCATAGGTGTCATAGAGGAAGTGGAACCTCATTTGGATACGTTGTGAAACCAAGATGCAAGATAGGAGAACGGTTTGCTTTGAACCCACCATAGGCATGAAAACTATTTTCTTTGCCCTCCATGAAACTCATAGGTGTCATGGGAGAAGTGGAACCTCATTTGGATGAGTTGTGAATCCAGGATGCAAGATAGGAGCGCGACTTGCTTCGAAACTTCCATATGCACGAAAACTATTTGCTTTGCACTCCATGAAACTCATAAGTGTCATGGGAGCAGTGGAAACTCGATGGGATGCATTGTAATACCAAGGTGCACGATAGGAGCACAGCTTTCTTCGAAACTACCATAGGCATGAAAACTATTTGCTTTGCACTCAATGAAACCCATAGGTGTCATGGGTGAAGTGGAACCTCATTTGGATGTGTTGTGAAACCAAGATGCAAGATAGGAGCAGAACTTGCTTTGAAACTACCATAGGCTCAAAAACTATTTGCTTTGCACTCAATGAAACTCATAGGTGTCATCGGAGAAGTGGAAACTCATTTGGATACGTTGTGAAACCAAGATGAAAGATAAGAGAACGGTTTGCTTTGAACCTACCGTAGGCACGAAAACTATTTGCTTTGCCCTCCATGAAACTCATAGGTGTCATGGGAGAAGTGGAACCTCATTTCGACGCGTTGTGAAACCAAGATGAAAGATAGGAGCACAACTTGCTTCGAACCTACCATTGGCACGAAAACTATTTGCTTTGCACTCTATGAAACTGATAGGTGTCATGGGAGAAGTGCAACCTCATTTGTATGCGTTGTTAAACCAAGATGCAAGATAGGAGCACGGCTTGCTTTTAACCTACCATAGGCACGAAAACTATTTGCTTTGCACTCCAAGGAACTCATAGGTGTCAGGGGAGAAGTGGAACCTCATTTGGACGCGTTGTGAAACCAAGATGCAAGATAGGAACACGGTTTGCTTTGAACCTACCATAGGCGCGGAAACTATTTCCTTTGGACTCGATAAAACTAATAGGTGTCATGGGAGAAGTGGAACCTCATTCGTATGCGTTGTGAAACCACGATGCAATATAGGAGCATGGCATGCTTTGAACCTACCATAGGCACGAAAACAGTACGCTTTGCACTCCATGAAACTCATAGGTGTCATGGGAGAAGTGGAATCTAATTTGGATGCGTTGTGAAACCAAGGTGGAAGATAGGAGCACGGTTTGCTTTGAAACTACCATAGGCACGAAAACTATTTGCTTTGCACTCAATGAAACTCATAGGTGTCATGGGAGAAGTGGAACCTCATTTGGATGCGTTGTGAAATCAAGATGCAAGACAGGACCACTAATTGCTTCGAAACTACCATAGGCTCAAAAACTATTTGCTTTGCACTCAATGAAACTCATAGGTGTCATCGGAGAAGTGGAACCTCATTTGGATACGTTGTGAAACCAAGATGCAAGATAGGAGAACGGTTTGCTTTGAACCTACCATAGGCACTAAAACTATTTGCTTTGCCCTCCATGAAACTCATAGGTGTCATGGGAGAAGTGGAACCTCATTTGCATGCGTTGTGAAACCAAGACGCAAGATAGGAGCACTACTTGCTTCGAAACAACCATAGGCACGAAAACTATTTGCTTTGCACTCCATGAAACTCATAAGTGTCATGGGAGCAGTGGAAACTCGTTTGGATGCATTGTAATACCAAGGTGCACGATAGGACCACAGCTTTCTTCGAAACTGCCATTGGCATGAAAACTATTTGCTTTGCACTCAATGAAACTCATAGGTGTCTTGGGAGAAGTGGAACCTCATTTGGATGTGTTGTGAAACCAAGATGCAAGATAGGAGCACTACTTGCTTTGAAACTACCATAGGCTCAAAAACTATTTGCTTTGCACTCAATGAAACTCATAGGTGTCATCGGAGAAGTGGAACCTCATTTGGATACGTTGTGAAACCAAGATGCAAGATAAGAGAACGGTTTGCTTTGAACCAACCGTAGGCACGAAAACTATTTGCTCTGCCCTCCATGAAACTCATAGGTGTCGTGGGAGAAGTGGAACCTCGTTTGGGTGCGTTGTGAAACCAAGATGAAAGATAGGAGCACGACTTGCTTCGAACCTACCATAGGCACGAAAACTATTTGCTTTGTACTCTATGAAACTGATAGGTGTCATGGGAGAAGTGCAACCTCATTTGTATGCGTTGTTAAACCAAGACGCAAGATAGGAGCACGGCTTGCTTTGAACCTACCATAGGCACGAAAACTATTTGCTTTGCACTCGAAGGAACTCATAGGTGTTAGGGGAGAAGTGGAACCTCATTTGGACGCGTTGTGAAACCAAGATGCAAGATAGGAACACGGTTTGCTTTGAACCTACCATAGGCGCGGAAACTATTTCCTTTGCACTCAATAAAACTAATAGGTGTCATGGGAGAAGTGGAACCTCATTCGTATGCGTTGTGAAACCACGATGCAAGATAGGAGCATGGCATGCTTCGAACCTACCATAGGCACGAAAACAGTACGATTTGCACTCCATGAAACTCATAGGTGTCATGGGAGAAGTGGAATCTCATTTGGATGCGTTGTGAAACCAAGGTGGAAGATAGGAGCACGGTTTGCTTCGAAACTACCATAGGCACGAAAACTATTTGCTTTGCACTCAATGAAACTCATAGGTGTCATGGAAGAAGTGGAACCTCATTTGGATGTGTTGTGAAACCAAGATGCAAGATAGGAGCACTACTTGCTTCGAAACTACCATAGGCTCAAAAACTATTTGCTTTGCACTCAATGAAACTCATAGGTGTCATCGGAGAAGTGGAACCTCATTTGGATACGTTGTGAAACCAAGATGCAAGATAGGAGAACGGTTTGCTTTGAACCTACCATAGGCACTAAAACTATTTGCTTTGACCTCCATGAAACTCATAGGTGTCATGGGAGAAGTGGAACCTCATTTGGATGCGTTGTGAAACCAAGATGCAAGATAGGAGCACTACTTGCTTCGAAACTACCATAGGCTCAAAAACTATTTGCTTTGCACTCAATGAAACTCATAGGTGTCATCGGAGAAGTGGAACCTCATTTGGATACGTTGTGAAACCAAGATGCAAGATAGGAGAACGGTTTGCGTTGAACCTACCATAGGCACGAAAACTATTTTCTTTGCCCTCCATGAAACTCATTGGTGTCATGAGAGAAGTGGAACCTCATTTGGATGCGTTGTGAATCCAGGATGCAAGATAGGAGCGCGACTTGCTTCGAAACTACCATAGGCACGAGAACTATTTGCTTTGCACTCCATGAAACTCATAAGTGTCATAGGAGCAGTGGAAACTCGTTTGGATGCATTGTAATACCGAGATGCACGATAGGAGCACAGCTTTCTTCGAAACTACCATAGGCACGAAAAGTATTTGCTTTGCACTCAATGAAACTCATAGGTGTCATGGGAGAAGTGGAACCTCATTTGGATGCGTTGTGAAACCAAGGTGGAAGATAGGAGCACGGTTTGCTTTGAAACTACCATAGGCACGAAAACTATTTTCTTTGCACTCCATGAAACTCATAAGTGTCATAGGAGCAGTGGAAACTCGTTTGGATGCATTGTAATACCAAGGTGCACGATAGGAGCACAGCTTTCTTCGAAACTACCATAGGCATGAAAACTATTTGCTTTGCACTCAATTAAACTCATAGGTGTCATGGATGAAGTGGAACCTCATTTGGATGTGTTGTGAAACCAAGATGCAAGATAGGAGCAGAACTTGCTTCGAACCTACCGTGGGCACGAAAACAATTTGCTTTGCACTCCATGACTCTCATAGGTGTCATGGGAGCAGTGGAACCTCATTTGGATGTGTTGTGAAACCAAGATGAAAGATAGGAGCACAACTTGCTTCAAACCTACCATAGGCACGAAAACTATTTGCTTTGCACTCTATGAAACTGATAGGTGTCATGGGAGAAGTGCAACCTCATTTGTATGCGTTGTTAAACCAAGACGCAAGATAGGAGCACGGCTTGCTTTGAACCTACCATAGGCACGAAAACTATTTGCTTTGCACTCGAAGGAACTCATAGGTGTCAGGGGAGAAGTGGAACCTCATTTGGACGCGTTGTGAAACAAAGATGCAAGATAGGAACACGGTTTGCTTTGAACCTACCATAGGCGCGGAAACTATTTCCTTTGCACTCGATAAAACTAATAGGTGTCATGGGAGAAGTGGAACCTCATTCGTATGCGTTGTGAAACCACGATGCAAGATAGGAGCACGGCATGCTTCGAACCTACCATAGGCACGAAAACAGTACGATTTGCACTCCATGAAACTCATAGGTGTCATGGGAGAAGTGGAATCTCATTTGGATGCGTTGTGAAACCAAGGTGGAAGATAGGAGCACGGTTTGCTTTGAAACTACCATAGGCACGAAAACTATTTGCTTTGCACTCAATGAAACTCATAGGTGTCATGGAAGAAGTGGAACCTCATTTGGATGTGTTGTGAAACCAAGATGCAAGATAGGAGCACTACTTGCTTCGAAACTACCATAGGCTCAAAAACTATTTGCTTTGCACTCAATGAAACTCATAGGTGTCATCGGAGAAGTGGAACCTCATTTGGATACGTTGTGAAACCAAGATGCAAGATAGGAGAACGGTTTGCTTTGAACCTACCATATGCACTAAAGCTATTTGTTTTGCCCTCCATGAAACTCATAGCTGTCATGGGAGAAGTGGAACCTCATTTGGATGCGTTGTGAAACCATGATGGAAGATAAGAGCACTACTTGCTTCGAAACTACCATAGGCTCAAAAACTATTTGCTTTGCACTCAATGAAACTCATAGGTGTCATCGGAGAAGTGGAACCTCATTTGGATACGTTGTGAAACAAAGATGCAAGATAGGAGAACGGTTTGCGTTGAACCTACCGTAGGCACGTAAACTATTTGCTTTGCCCTCCATGAAACTCATAGGTGTCATGGGAGAAGTGGAACCTCATTTGGATGCGTTGTGAAACCAAGATGCAAGATAGGAGCACTACTTGCTTCGAAACTACCATAGGCTCAAAAACTATTTGCTTTGCACCCAATGAAACTCATAGGTGTCATAGAGGAAGTGGAACCTCATTTGGATACGTTGTGAAACCAAGATGCAAGATAGGAGAACGGTTTGCTTTGAACCCACCATAGGCACGAAAACTATTTTCTTTGCCCTCCATGAAACTCATAGGTGTCATGGGAGAAGTGGAACCTCATTTGGATGAGTTGTGAATCCAGGATGCAAGATAGGAGCGCGACTTGCTTCGAAACTACCATAGGCACGAGAACTATTTGCTTTGCACTCCATGAAACTCATAGGTGTCATAGAGGAAGTGGAACCTCATTTGGATACGTTGTGAAACCAAGATGCAAGATAGGAGAACGGTTTGCTTTGAACCCACCATAGGCACGAAAACTATTTTCTTTGCCCTCCATGAACCTCATAGGTGTCATGGGAGAAGTGGAACCTCATTCGGATGCGTTGTGAAACCATGATGCAAGATAGGAGCACTACTTGCTTCGAAACTACCATAGGCTCGAAAACTATTTGCTTTGCACTCAATGAAACTCATAGGTGTCATCGGAGAAGTGGAACCTCAATTGGATATGTTGTGAAACCAAGGTGCAAGATAGGACCACAGTTTGCTTTGAACCTACCATAGGCACGAAAACTATTTGCTTTGCCCTCCATGAAGCTCATAGGTATCATGGGAGAAGTGGATCCTCATTTGGATGCGTTGTGAAACCAAGATGCAAGATAGGAGCACTACTTGCTTCGAAACTACCATAGGCTCAAAAACTATTTGCTTTGCACTCAATGAAACTCATAGGTGTCATCGGAGAAGTGGAACCTCATTTGGATACGTTGTGAAACCAAGATGCAAGATAGGAGAACAGTTTGCTTTCAACCTACCATAGGCATTAAAACTATTTCCTTGCCCTCCGTGAAACTCATAGGTGTTATGGGAGCAGTGGAAACTCGTTTGGATGCATTGTAATACCAAGATGCACGATAGGAGCACAGCTTTCTTCGAAACTACCATAGGCATGAAAACTATTTGCTTTGCACTCCATGAAACTC
Source organism: Eremochloa ophiuroides (assembly GCA_038502445.1). Taxonomy (NCBI): domain Eukaryota; kingdom Viridiplantae; phylum Streptophyta; class Magnoliopsida; order Poales; family Poaceae; genus Eremochloa; species Eremochloa ophiuroides. The sequence goes on from JAHLJS010000002.1 coordinate 59,918,702, forward strand.
ATAGGTGTGATGGGAGAAGTGGAACCTCATTAGGATGCGTTGTGAAACCATGATGCAAGATCGGAGCACTACTTGCTTCGAAACTACCATAGGCTCAAAAACTATTTGCTTTGCACTCAATGAAACTCATAGGTGTCATCGGAGAAGTGGAACCTCAATTGGATATGTTGTGTGCAAGATAGGACCACGGTTTGCTTTGAACCTACCATAGGCACGAAAACTATTTGCTTTGCCCTCCATGAAACTCATAGGTATCATGGGAGAAGTGGAACCTCATTTGGATGCGTTGTGAAACCAAGATGCAAGATAGGAGCACTACTAGCTTCGAAACTACCACAGGCTCAAAAACTATTTGCTTTGCACTCAATGAAACTCATAGGTGTCATCGGAGAAGTGGAACCTCATTTGGATACGTTGTGAAACCAAGATGCAACATAGGAGAATGGTTTGCGTTGAACCTACCATAGGCACGAAAACTATTTTCTTTACCCTCCATGAAACTCATAAGTGTCATGGGAGAAGTGGAACCTCATTTGGACGCGTTGTGAATCCAGGATGCAAGATAGGAGCGCGACTTGCTTCGAAACTACCATAGGCACGAAAACTAATTACTTTGCACTCCATGAAACTCATAAGTGTCATGGGTGCCGTGGAAACTCGTTTGGATGCATTGTAATACCAAGGTGCACGATAGGAGCACAGCTTTCTTCGAAACTACCATAGGCATGAAAACTATTTGCTTTGCACTCAATTAAACTCATAGGTGTCATGGGTGAAGTGGAACCTCATTTGGATGTGTTGAGAAACCAAGATGCAAGATAGGAGACTTGCTTCGAAACTACCATAGGCTCAAAAACTATTTGCTTTGCACTCAATGAAACTCATAGGTGTCATCGGAGTAGTGGAACCTCATTTGGATACGTTGTGAAACCAAGATGCAAGATAGGAGAACAGTTTGCTTTGAACCTACCATAGGCACGAAAACTATTTCCTTGCCCTCCGTGAAACTCATAGGTGTCATGGGAGCAGTGGAAACTCGTTTGGATGCATTGTAATACCAAGATGCACGATAGGAGCACAGCTTTCTTCGAAACTACCATAGGCACGAAAGCTATTTGCCTTGCACTCCATGAAACTCATAGGTGTGATGGGAGAAGTGAAACCTCATTTGGATGCATTGTGAAACCATGATGCAAGATAGGAGCACTACTTGCTTCGAAACTACCATAGGCTCGAAAACTATTTGCTTTGCAGTCAATGAAACTCATAGGTGTCATCGGAGAAGTGGAACCTCAATTGGATATGTTGTGAAACCAAGGTGCAAGATAGGACCACGGTTTGCTTTGAACCTACCATAGGCACAAAAACTATTTGCATTGCCCTCCATGAAACTCATAGGTATCATGGGAGAAGTGGAACCTCATTTGGATGTGTTGTGAAACCAAGATGCAAGATAGGAGCACTACTTGCTTCGAAACTACCATAGGCTCAAAAACTATTTGCTTTGCACTCAATGAAACTCATAGGTGTCATCGGAGAAGTGGAACCTCATTTGGATACGTTGTGAAACCAAGATGCAAGATAGGAGAACAGTTTGCTTTGAACCTACCATAGGCATTCAAACTATTTCCTTGCCCTCCGTGAAACTCATAGGTGTCATGGGAGCAGTGGAAACTCGTTTGGATGCATTGTAATACCAAGATGCACGATAGGAGCACAGCTTTCTTCGAAACTACCATAGGCACGAAAACTATTTGCTTTGCACTCCATGAAACTCATAGGTGTGATGGGAGAAGTGGAACCTCGTTTGGATGCGTTGTGAAACCATGATGCAAGATCGGAGCACTACTTGCTTCGAAACTACCATAGGCTCAAAAACTATTTGCTTTGCACTCAATGAAACTCATAGGTGTCATCGGAGAAGTGGAACCTCAATTGGATATGTTGTGTGCAAGATAGGACCACGGTTTGCTTTGAACCTACCATAGGCACGAAAACTATTTGCTTTGCCCTCCATGAAACTCATAGGTATCATGGGAGAAGTGGAACCTCATTTTGATGCGTTGTGAAACCAAGATGCAAGATAGGAGCACTACTAGCTTCGAAACTACCACAGGCTCAAAAACTATTTGCTTTGCACTCAATGAAACTCATAGGTGTCATCGGAGAAGTGGAACCTCATTTGGATACGTTGTGAAACCAAGATGCAACATAGGAGAACGGTTTGCATTGAACCTACCATAGGCACGAAAACTATTTTCTTTGCCCTCCATGAAACTCATAGGTGTCATGGGAGAAGTGGAACCTCATTTGGACGCGTTGTGAATCCAGGATGCAAGATAGGAGCGCGACTTGCTTCGAAACTACCATAGGCACGAAAACTAATTACTTTGCACTCCATGAAACTCATAAGTGTCATGGGAGCCGTGGAAACTCGTTTGGATGCATTGTAATACCAAGGTGCACGATAGGAGCACAGCTTTCTTCGAAACTACCATAGGCATGAAAACTATTTGCTTTGCACTCAATTAAACTCATAGGTGTCATGGGTGAAGTGGAACCTCATTTTGATGTGTTGAGAAACCAAGATGCAAGATAGGAGCACTACTTGCTTCAAAACTACCATAGGCTCAAAACTATTTGCTTTGCACTCAATGAAACTCATAGGTGTCATCGGAGAAGTGGAACGTCATTTGGATACGTTGTGAAACCAAGATGCAAGATAGGAGAACAGTTTGCTTTGAACCTACCATAGGCACGAAAACTATTTCCTTGCCCTCCGTGAAACTCATAGGTGTCATGGGAGCAGTGGAAACTCGTTTGGATGCATTGTAATACCAAGATGCACGATAGGAGCACAGCTTTCTTTGAAACTACCATAGGCACGAAAGCTATTTGCTTTGCACTCCATGAAACTCATAGGTGTGATGGGAGAAGTGGAACCTCATTTGGATGCATTGTGAAACCATGATGCAAGATAGGAGCACTACTTGCTTCGAAACTACCATAGGCTCGAAAACTATTTGCTTTGCAGTCAATGAAACTCATAGGTGTCATCGGAGAAGTGGAACCTCAATTGGATATGTTGTGAAACCAAGGTGCAAGATAGGACCACGGTTTGCTTTCAACCTACCATAGGCACAAAAACTATTTGCATTGCCCTCCATGAAACTCATAGGTATCATGGGAGAAGTGGAACCTCATTTGGATGTGTTGTGAAACCAAGATGCAAGATAGGAGCACTACTTGCTTCGAAACTACCATAGGCACAAAAACTATTTGCTTTGCACTCAATGAAACTCATAGGTGTCATCGGAGAAGTGGAACCTCATTTGGATACGTTGTGAAACCAAGATGCAAGATAGAAGCACGGTTTGCTTTGAACCTACCATAGGCACGAAAACTATTAGCTTTGCCCTTCATGAAACTCGTAGGTGTCATGGGAGAAGTAGAACCTCATTTGGATGCGTTGTGAAACCAAGATGCAAAATAGGAGCACTACTTGCTTCGAAACTACCATAGGCTCGAATACTATTTGCTTTGCACTCAATTAAACTCATAGGTGCCATCGGAGAAGTGGAACCTCATTTGGGTACGTTGTGAAACAAAGATGCAAGATAGGAGAACGGTTTGCTTTGAACCTACCATAGGCACGAAAACTATTTTCTTTGCCCTCCATGAAACTCATAGGTGTCATGGGAGAGGTGGAACCTCATTTGGATGCGTTTTGAATCCAGGATGCAAGATAGGAGCGCGACTTGCTTCGAAACTACCATAGGCACGAAAACTATTTGCTTTGCACTCCATGAAACTCATAAGTGTCATGGGAGCAGTGGAAATTCGTTTGGATGCATTGTAATACCATGGTGCACGATAGGAGCACAGCTTTCTTCGAAACTACCATAGGCATGAAAACTATTTGCTTTGCACTCAATTAAACTCATAGGTGTCATGGGTGAAGTGGAACCTCATTTGGATGTGTTGTGAAATCAAGATGGAAGATAGGAGCACTACTTGCTTCGAAACTACCATAGGCTCAAAAACTATTTGCTTTGCACTCAATGAAACTCATAGGTGTCATCGGAGCAGTGGAACCACATTTGGATACGTTGTGAAACCAAGATGCAAGATAGGAGAACAGTTTGCTTTGAACCTACCATAGGCACGAAAACTATTTCCTTGCCCTCCGTGAAACTCATAGGTGTCATGGGAGCAGTGGAAACTCGTTTGGATGCATTGTAATACCAAGATGCACGATAGGAGCACAGCTTTCTTCGAAACTACCATAGGCACGAAAACTATTTGCTTTGCACTCCATGAAACTCATAGGTGTGATGGGAGAAGTGGAACCTCATTTGGATGCGTTGTGAAACCATGATGCAAGATAGGAGCACTACTTGCTTCGAAACTACCATAGGCTCAAAAACTATTTGCTTTGCACTCAATGAAACTCATAGGTGTCATCGGAGAAGTGGAACCTCAATTGGATATGTTTTGAAACGAAGGTGAAAGATAGGACCACGGTTTGCTTTGAACCTACCATAGGCATGAAAACTATTTGCTTTGCCCTCCATGAAACTCATAGGTATCATGGGAGAAGTGGAACCTCATTTGGATGCGTTGTGAAACCAAGATGCAAGATAGGAGCACTACTTGCTTCGAAACTACCACTGGCTCAAAAAATATTTGCTTTGCACTCAATGAACTCATAGGTGTCATCGCAGAAGTGGAACCTCATTTGGATACGTTGTGAAACCAAGATGCAAGATAGGAGAACGCTTTGCGTTGAACCTACCATAGGCACGAAAACTATTTTCTTTGCCCTCTATGAAACTCATAGGTGTCATGGGAGAAGTGGAACCTCATTTGGACGCGTTGTGAATCCAGGAGGCAAGATAGGAGCGCGACTTGCTTCGAAACTACCATAGGCACGAAAACTATTTGCTTTGCACTCCATGAAACTCCTAAGTGTCATGGGAGCAGTGGAAACTCGTTTGGATACACTGTAATACCAAGGTGCACGATAGGAGCACAGCTTTCTTCGAAACTACCATAGGCATGAAAACTATTTGCTTTGCACTCAATTAAACTCATAGGTGTCATGGGAGAAGTAGAACCTCATTTGGATGCGTTGTGAAACTAAGATGCAAAATAGGAGCACTACTTGCTTCGAAACTACCATAGGCTCGAATACTATTTGCTTTGCACTCAATTAAACTCATAGGTGCCATCGGAGAAGTGGAACCTCATTTGGGTACGTTGTGAAACCAAGATGCAAGATAGGAGAATGGTTTGCTTTGAACCTACCATAGGCACGAAAACTATTTTCTTTGCCCTCCATGAAACTCATAGGTGTCATGGGAGAGGTGGAACCTCATTTGGATGCGTTTTGAATCCAGGATGCAAGATAGGAGCGCGACTTGCTTCGAAACTACCATAGGCACGAAAACTATTTGCTTTGCACTCCATGAAACTCATAAGTGTCATGGGAGCAGTGGAAATTCGTTTGGATGCATTGTAATACCAAGGTGCACGATAGGAGCACAGCTTTCTTCGAAACTACCATAGGCATGAAAACTATTTGCTTTGCACTCAATTAAACTCATAGGTGTCATGGGTGAAGTGGAACCTCATTTGGATGTGTTGTGAAATCAAGATGGAAGATAGGAGCACTACTTGCTTCGAAACTACCATAGGCTCAAAAACTATTTGCTTTGCTCTCAATGAAACTCATAGGTGTCATCGGAGCAGTGGAACCTCATTTGGATACGTTGTGAAACCAAGATGCAAGATAGGAGAACAGTTTGCTTTGAACCTACCATAGGCACGAAAACTATTTACTTGCCCTCCGTGAAACTCATAGGTGTCATGGGAGCAGTGGAAACTCGTTTGGATGCATTGTAATACCAAGATGCACGATAGGAGAACAGCTTTCTTCGAAACTACCATAGGCACGAAAACTATTTGCTTTGCACTCCATGAAACTCATAGGTTTGGTGGGAGAAGTGGAACCTCATTTGGATGCGTTGTGAAACCATGATGCAAGATAGGAGCACTACTTGCTTCGAAACTACCATAGGCTCAAAAACTATTTGCTTTGCACTCAATGAAACTCATAGGTGTCATCGGAGAAGTGGAACCTCAATTGGATATGTTGTGAAACCAAGGTGAAAGATAGGACCACGGTTTGCTTTGAACCTACCATAGGCATGAAAACTATTTGCTTTGCCCTCCATGAAACTCATAGGTATCATGGGAGAAGTGGAACCTCATTTGGATGCGTTGTGAAACCAAGATGCAAGATAGGAGCACTACTTGCTTCGAAACTACCATAGGCTCAAAAACTATTTGCCTTGCACTCAATGAAACTCATAGGTGTCATCGGAGCAGTGGAACCTCATTTGGATACGTTGTGAAACCAAGAGGCAAGATAGGAGAACAGTTTGCTTTGAACCTACCATAGGCACGAAAACTATTTCCTTGCCCTCCGTGAAACTCATAGGTGTCATGGGAGCAGTGGAAACTCGTTTGGATGCATTGTAATACCAAGATGCACGATAGGAGCACAGCTTTCTTCGAAACTACCATAGGCACGAAAACTATTTGCATTGCACTTCATGAAACTCATAGGTGTGATGGGAGAAGTGGAACCTCATTTGGATGCGTTGTGAAACCATGATGCAAGATAGGAGCACTACTTGCTTCGAAACTACCATAGGCTCAAAAACTATTTGCTTTGCACTCAATGAAACTCATAGGTGTCATCGGAGAAGTGGAACCTCAATTGGATATGTTTTGAAACGAAGGTGAAAGATAGGACCACGGTTTGCTTTGAACCTGCCATAGGCATGAAAACTATTTGCTTTGCCCTCCATGAAACTCATAGGTATCATGGGAGAAGTGGAACCTCATTTGGATGCGTTGTGAAACCAAGATGCAAGATAGGAGCACTACTTGCTTCGAAACTACCACTGGCTCAAAAACTATTTGCTTTGCACTCAATGAACTCATAGGTGTCATCGCAGAAGTGGAACCTCATTTGGATACGTTGTGAAACCAAGATGCAAGATAGGAGAACGCTTTGCGTTGAACCTACCATAGGCACGAAAACTATTTTCTTTGCCCTCTATGAAACTCATAGGTGTCATGGGAGAAGTGGAACCTCATTTGGACGCGTTGTGAATCCAGGAGGCAAGATAGGAGCGCGACTTGCTTCGAAACTACCATAGGCACGAAAACTATTTGCTTTGCACTCCATGAAACTCCTAAGTGTCATGGGAGCAGTGGAAACTCGTTTGGATACACTGTAATACCAAGGTGCACGATAGGAGCACAGCTTTCTTCGAAACTACCATAGGCATGAAAACTATTTGCTTTGCACTCAATTAAACTCATAGGTGTCATGGGAGAAGTAGAACCTCATTTGGATGCGTTGTGAAACCAAGATGCAAAATAGGAGCACTACTTGCTTCGAAACTACCATAGGCTCGAATACTATTTGCTTTGCACTCAATTAAACTCATAGGTGCCATCGGAAAAGTGGAACCTCATTTGGGTACGTTGTGAAACCAAGATGCAAGATAGGAGAACGGTTTGCTTTGAACCTACCATAGGCACGAAAACTATTTTCTTTGCCCTCCATGAAACTCATAGGTGTCATGGGAGAAGTGGAACCTCATTTGGATGCGTTTTGAATCCAGGATGCAAGATAGGAGCGCGACTTGCTTCGAAACTACCATAGGCACGAAAACTATTTGCTTTGCACTCCATGAAACTCATAAGTGTCATGGGAGCAGTGGAAATTCGTTTGGATGCATTGTAATACCAAGGTGCACGATAGGAGCACAGCTTTCTTCGAAACTACCATAGGCATGAAAACTATTTGCTTTGCACTCAATTAAACTCATAGGTGTCATGGGTGAAGTGGAACCTCATTTGGATGTGTTGTGAAATCAAGATGGAAGATAGGAGCACTACTTGCTTCGAAACTACCATAGGCTCAAAAACTATTTGCTTTGCTCTCAATGAAACTCATAGGTGTCATCGGAGCAGTGGAACCTCATTTGGATACGTTGTGAAACCAAGATGCAAGATAGGAGAACAGTTTGCTTTGAACCTACCATAGGCACGAAAACTATTTCCTTGCCCTCCGTGAAACTCATAGGTGTCATGGGAGCAGTGGAAACTCGTTTGGATGCATTGTAATACCAAGATGCACGATAGGAGCACAGCTTTCTTCGAAACTACCATAGGCACGAAAACTATTTGCTTTGCACTCCATGAAACTCATAGGTTTGGTGGGAGAAGTGGAACCTCATTTGGATGCGTTGTGAAACCATGATGCAAGATAGGAGCACTACTTGCTTCGAAACTACCATAGGCTCAAAAACTATTTGCTTTGCACCCAATGAAGCTCATAGGTGTCATCAGAGAAGTGGAACCTCAATTGGATATGTTGTGAAACCAAGGTGAAAGATAGGACCACGGTTTGCTTTGAACCTACCATAGGCATGAAAACTATTTGCTTTGCCCTCCATGAAACTCATAGGTATCATGGACGAAGTGGAACCTCATTTGGATGCGTTGTGAAACCAAGATGCAAGATAGGAGCACTACTTGCTTCGAGACTACCATAGGCTCAAAAACTATTTGCTTTGCACTCAATGAAACTCATAGGTGTCATCGGAGCAGTGGAACCTCATTTGGATACGTTGTGAAACCAAGAGGCAAGATAGGAGAACAGTTTGCTTTGAACCTACCATAGGCACGAAAACTATTTCCTTGCCCTCCGTGAAACTCATAGGTGTCATGGGAGCAGTGGAAACTCGTTTGGATGCATTGTAATACCAAGATGCACGATAGGAGCACAGCTTTCTTCGAAACTATCATAGGCACGAAAACTATTTGCTTTGCACTTCATGAAACTCATAGGTGTGATGGGAGAAGTGGAACCTCATTTGGATGCGTTGTGAAACCATGATGCAAGATAGGAGCACTACTTGCTTCGAAACTACCATAGGCTCAAAAACTATTTGCTTTGCACTCAATGAAACTCATAGGTGTCATCGGAGAAGTGGAACCTCAATTGGATATGTTTTGAAACGAAGGTGAAAGATAGGACCACGGTTTGCTTTGAACCTGCCATTGGCATGAAAACTATTTGCTTTGCCCTCCATGAAACTCATAGGTATCATGGGAGAAGTGGAACCTCATTTGGATGCGTTGTGAAACCAAGATGCAAGATAGGAGCACTACTTGCTTCGAAACTACCACTGGCTCAAAAACTATTTGCTTTGCACTCAATGAACTCATAGGTGTCATCGCAGAAGTGGAACCTCATTTGGATACGTTGTGAAACCAAGATGCAAGATAGGAGAACGCTTTGCGTTGAACCTACCATAGGCACGAAAACTATTTTCTTTGCCCTCTATGAAACTCATAGGTGTCATGGGAGAAGTGGAACCTCATTTGGACGCGTTGTGAATCCAGGAGGCAAGATAGGAGCGCGACTTGCTTCGAAACTACCATAGGCACGAAAACTATTTGCTTTGCACTCCATGAAACTCCTAAGTGTCATGGGAGCAGTGGAAACTCGTTTGGATACACTGTAATACCAAGGTGCACGATAGGAGCACAGCTTTCTTCGAAACTACCATAGGCATGAAAACTATTTGCTTTGCACTCAGTTAAACTCATAGGTGTCATGGGTGAAGTGGTACCTCATTTGGATGTGTTGTGAAACCAAGATGCTAGGAGCACTGCTTGCTTCGAAACTACCATACGCTCAAAAACTATTTGCTTTGCACTCAATGAAACTCATAGGTGTCATCGGTGAAGTGGAACCTCATTTGGATACGTTGTGAAACCAAGATGCAAGATAGGAGAACAGTTTGCTTTGAACCTACCATAGGCACGAAAACTATTTCCTTGCCCTCCGTGAAACTCATAGGTGTCATGGGAGCAGTGGAAACTCGTTTGGATGCATTGTAATACCAAGATGCACGATAGGAGCACAGCTATCTTCGAAACTACCGTAGGCATGAAAACTATTTGCTTTGCACTCCATGAAACTCATAGGTGTGATGGGAGAAGTGGAACCTCATTTGGATCCGTTGTGAAACCATGATGCAAGGTTAGGAGCACTACTTGCTTCGAAACTACCATAGGCTCAAAAACTATTTGCTTTGCACTCAATGAAACTCATAGGTGTCATCGGAGAAGTGGAACCTCAATTGGATATGTTGTGAAACCAAGGTGCAAGATAGGACCACGGTTTGCTTTGAACCTACCATAGGCACGAAAACTATTTGCTTTGCCCTCCATGAAACTCATAGGTATCATGGGAGAAGTGGAACCTCATTTGGATGCGTTGTGAAACCAAGATGCAAGATAGGAGCACTACTTGCTTCGAAACTACCACAGGCTCAAAAACTATTTGCTTTGCACTCAATGAAACTCATAGGTGTCATCGCAGAAGTGGAACCTCATTTGGATACGTTGTGAAACCAAGATGCAAGATAAGAGAACGCTTTGCGTTGAACCTACCATAGGCACGAAAACTATTTTCTTTGCCCTCCATGAAACTCATAGGTGTCATGGGAGAAGTGGAACCTCATTTGGACGCGTTGTGAATCCAGGAGGCAAGATAGGAGCGCGACTTGCTTCGAAACTACCATAGGCACGAAAACTATTTGCTTTGCACTCCATGAAACTCCTAAGTGTCATGGGAGCAATGGAAACTCGTTTGGATGCAATGTAATACCAAGGTGCACGATAGGAGCACAGCTTTCTTCGAAACTACCATAGGCATGAAAACTATTTCCTTTGCACTCAATTAAACTCATAGGTGTCATGGGTGAAGTGGAACCTCATTTGGATGTGTTGTGAAACCAAGATGCAAGATAGGAGCACTACTTGCTTCGAAACTACCATAGGCTCAAAAACTATTTGCTTTGCACTCAATGAAACTCATAGGTGTCATCGGAGCAGTGGAACCTCATTTGGATACGTTGTGAAACCAAGATGCAAGATAGGAGAACAGTTTGCTTTGAACCTACCATAGGCACGAAAACTATTTCCTTGCCCTCCGTGAAACTCACAGGTGTCATGGGAGCAGTGGAAACTCGTTTGGATGCATTGTAATACCAAGATGCACGATAGGAGCACAGCTTTCTTCGAAACTATCATAAGCACGAAAACTATTTGCTTTGCACTCCATGAAACTCATAGGTGTGATGGGAGAAGTGGAACCTCATTTGGATGCGTTGTGAAACCATGATGCAAGATAGGAGCACTACTTGCTTCGAAACTACCATAGGCTCGAAAACTATTTGCTTTGCACTCAATGAAACTCATAGGTGTCATCGGAGAACTGGAACCTCAATTGGATATGTTGTGAAAGCAAGGTGCAAGATAGGACCACGGTTTGCTTTGAACCTACCATAGGCACGAAAACTATTTGCTTTGCCCTCCATGAAACTCATAGGTATCATGGGAGAAGTGAAACCTCATTTGGATGCGTTGTGAAACCAAGATGCATGATAGGAGCACTACTTGCTTCGAAACTACCATACGCTCAAAAACTATTTGCTTTGCACTCAATGAAATTCATAGGTGTCATCGGAGAAGTGGAACCTCATTTGGATACCTTGTGAAACCAAGATGCAAGATAGGAGCACGGTTTGCTTTGAACCTAACATAGGCACGGAAACTATTTGCTTTGCCCTTCATGAAACTCATAGGTGTCATGGGAGAAGTAGAACCTCATTTGGATGCGTTGTGAAACAAAGATGCAAGATAGGTGCACTACTTGCTTCGAAACTACCATAGGCTAGAAAACTATTTGCTTTGCACTCAATGAAACTCATAGGTGTCATCCGAGAAGTGGAACCTCATTTGGATACGTTGTGAAACCAAGATGCAAGATAGGAGAACGGTTTGCTTTGAATCTACCATAGGCACGAAAACTATTTTCTTTGCCCTCCATGAAACTCATAGGTGTCATGGGAGAAGTGGAACCTCATTTGGATAATCCAGGATGCAAGATAGGAGCGCGACTTGCTTCGAAACTACCATAGGCACGAAAACTATTTGCTTTGCACTCCATGAAACTCATACGTGTCATGGGAGCAGTGGAAACTCGTTTGGATGCATTGTAATACCAAGGTGCACGATAGGAGCACAGCTTTCTTCGAAACTACCATAGGCATGAAAACTATTTGTTTTGCACTCAATTAAACTCATAGGGGTCATGGGTGAAGTGGAACCTCATTTGGATGTGTTGTGAAACCAATATGCAAGATAGGAGCACTACTTGCTTCGAAACTACCATAGGCTCAAAAACTATTTGCTTTGCACTCAATGAAACTCATAGGTGTCATCGGAGAAGTGGAACCTCATTTGGATACATTGTGAAACCAAGATGCAAGATAGGAGAACAGTTTGCTTTGAACCTACCATAGGCACGAAAACTATTTCCTTGCCCTCCGTGAAACTCATAGGTGTCATGGGAGCAGTGGAAACTCGTTTGGATGCATTGTAATTCCAAGATGCACGATAGGAGCACAGCTATCTTCGAAACTACCGTAGGCACGAAAACTATTTGCTTTGCACTCCATGAAACTCATAGGTGTGATGGGAGAAGTGGAACCTCATTTGGATGCGTTGTGAAACCATGATGCAAGGTTAGGAGCACTACTTGCTTCGAAACTACCATAGGCTCAAAAACCATTTGCTTTGCACTCAATGAAACTCATAGGTGTCATCGGAGAAGTGGAACCTCATTTGGATATGTTGTGAAACCAAGGTGCAAGATAGGACCACGGTTTGCTTTGAACCTACCATAGGCACGAAAACTATTTGCTTTGCCCTTGATGAAACTCATAGGTGTCATGGGAGAAGTAGAACCTCATTTGGATGCGTTGTGAAACCAAGATGCAAGATAGGAGCACTACTTGCTTCGAAACTACCACAGGCTCGAATACTATTTGCTTTGCACTCAATGAAACTCATATGTGTCATCGGAGAAGTGGAACCTCATTTGGATACGTTGTGAAACTAAGATGCAAGGTAGGAGAACGGTTTGCTTTGAACCTACCATAGGCACGAAAACTATTTTCTTTGCCCTCCATGAAACTCATAGGTGTCATGGGAGAAGTGGAACCTCATTTGGATGCGTTTTAAATCCAGGATGCAAGATAGGAGCGCGACTTGCTTCGAAACTACCATAGGCATGAAAACTATTTGCTTTGCACTCAATGAAAGTCATAACTGTCATGGGAGCAGTGGAAACTCGTTTGGATGCATTGTAATACCAAGGTGCACGATAGGAGCACAGCTTTCTTCAAAACTAGCATAGGCATGAAAACTATTGGCTTTGCACTCAATTAAACTCATAGGTGTCATGGGTGAAGTGGAACCTCATTTGGATGTGTTGTGAAATCAAGATGCAAGATAGGAGCACTACTTGCTTCGAAACTACCATAGGCTCAAAAACTATTTGCTTTGCACTCAATGAAACTCATAGGTGTCATCGGAGAAGTGGAACCTCATTTGGATACGTTGTGAAACCAAGATGCAAGATAGGAGAACAGTTTGCTTTGAACCTACCACAGGCACGAAAACTATTTCCTTGCCCTCCGTGAAACTCATAGGTGTCATGGGAGCAGTGGAAACTCGTTTGGATGCATTGTAATACCAAAATGCACGATAGGAGCACAGCTTTCTTCGAAACTACCATAGGCACGAAAACTTTTTGCTTTGCACTCCATGAAACTCATAGGTGTGATGGGTGAAGTGGAACCTCATTTGGATGCGTTGTGAAACCATGATGGAAGATAAGAGCACTACTTGCTTCGAAACTACCATAGGCTCAAAAACTATTTGCTCAATGAAACTCATAGGTGTCATCGGAGAAGTGGAACCTCAATTGGATATGTTGTGAAACCAAGGTGCAAGATAGGACCACGGTTTGCTTTGAACCTACCATAGGCACGAAAACTATTTGCTTTGCCCTCCATGAAACTCATAGGTATCATGGGAGAAGTGGAACCTCATTTGGATGCGTTGTGAAACCAAGATGCAAGATAGGAGCACTACTTGCTTCGAAACTACCATAGGCTCAAAAACTATTTGCTTTGCACTCAATGAAACTCATAGGTGTCATCGGAGAAGTGGAACCTCATTTGCATACGTTGTGAAACCAAGATGCAAGATAGGAGAACAGTTTGCTTTGAACCTACCATAGGCACGAAAACTATTTCCTTGCCCTCCGTGAAACTCATAGGTGTCATGGGAGCAGTGGAAACTCGTTTGGATGCATTGTAATACCAAGATGCACGATAGGAGCACAGCTTTCTTCGAAACTACCATAGGCACGAAAACTATTTGCTTTGCACTCCATGAAACTCATAGGTGTGATGGGAGAAGTGGAACCTCATTTGGATGCGTTGTGAAACCATGATGCAAGATAGGAGCACTACTTGCTTCGAAACTACCATAGGCTCGAAAACTATTTGCTTTGCACTCAATGGAACTCATAGGTGTCATCGGAGAAGTGGAACCTCAATTGGATATGTTGTGAAACCAAGGTGCAAGATAGGACCACGGTTTGCTTTGAACCTACCATAGGCACGAAAACTATTTGCTTTGCCCTCCATGAAACTCATAGGTATCATGGGAGAAGTGAAACCTTATTTGGATGCGTTGTGAAACCAAGATGCAAGATAGGAGCACTACTTGCTTCGAAACTACCATAGGCTCAAAAACTATTTGCTTTGCACTCAATGAAACTCATAGGTGTCATCGCAGAAGTGGAACCTCATTTGGATACGTTGTGAAACCAAGATGCAAGATAGGAGCACGGTTTGCTTTGAACCTACCATAGGCACGAAAACTATTTGCTTTGCCCTTCATGAAACTCATAGGTGTCATGGGAGATGTAGAACCTCATTTGGATGTGTTGTGAAACCAAGATGCAAGATAGGCGCACTACTTGCTTCGAAACTACCATAGGCTAGAAAACAATTTGCTTTGCACTCAATGAAACTCATAGGTGTCATCGGAGAAATGGAACCTCATTTGGATACGTTGTGAAACCAAGATGCAAGATAGGAGAACAGTTTGCTTTGAACCTACCATAGGCACGAAAACTATTTTCTTTGCCCTCCATGAAACTCATAGGTGTCATGGGAGAAGTGGAACCTCATTTCGATGCGTTTTGAATCCAGGATGCAATATAGGAGCGCGACTTGCTTCGAAACTACCATAGGCACGAAAACTATTTGCTTTGCACTCCATGAAACTCATAAGTGTCATGGGAGCAGTGGAAACTCGTTTGGATGCATTGTAATACCAAGGTGCACGATAGGAGCACAGCTTTCTTCGAAACTACCATAGGCATGAAAACTATTTGTTTGCACTCAATTAAACTCATAGGTGTCATGGGTGAAGTGGAACCTCATTTGGATGTGTTGTGAAACCAAGATGCAAGATATGAGCACTACTTGCTTCGAAACTACCATAGGCTCAAAAACTATTTGCTTTGCACTCAATGAAACTCATAGGTGTCATCGGAGAAGTGGAACCTCATTTGGATACGTTGTGAAACCAAGATGCAAGATAGGAGAACAGTTTGCTTTGAACCTACCACAGGCACGAAAACTATTTCCTTGCCCTCCGTCAAACTCATAGGTGTCATGGGAGCAGTGGAAACTCGTTTGGATGCATTGTAATACCAAAATGCACGATAGGAGCACAGCTTTCTTCGAAACTACCATAGGCACGAAAACTTTTTGCTTTGCACTCCATGAAACTCATAGGTGTGATGGGTGAAGTGGAACCTCATTTGGATGCGTTGTGAAACCATGATGGAAGATAAGAGCACTACTTGCTTCGAAACTACCATAGGCTCAAAAACTATTTGCTCAATGAAACTCATAGGTGTCATCGGAGAAGTGGAACCTCAATTGGATATGTTGTGAAACCAAGGTGCAAGATAGGACCACGGTTTGCTTTGAACCTACCATAGGCACGAAAACTATTTGCTTTGCCCTCCATGAAACTCATAGGTATCATTGGAGAAGTGGAACCTCATTTGGATGCGTTGTGAAACCAAGATGCAAGATAGGAGCACTACTTGCTTCGAAACTACCATAGGCTCAAAAACTATTTGCTTTGCACTCAATGAAACTCATAGGTCTCATCGGAGAAGTGGAACCTCATTTGCATACGTTGTGAAACCAAGATGCAAGATAGGAGAACAGTTTGCTTTGAACCTACCATAGGCACGAAAACTATTTCCTTGCCCTCCGTGAAACTCATAGGTGTCATGGGAGCAGTGGAAACTCGTTTGGATGCATTGTAATACCAAGATGCACGATAGGAGCACAGCTTTCTTCGAAACTACCATAGGCACGAAAACTATTTGCTTTGCACTCCATGAAACTCATAGGTGCGATGGGAGAAGTGGAACCTCATTTCGATGCGTTGTGAAACCATGATGCAAGATAGGAGCACTACTTGCTTCGAAACTACCAAAGGCTCGAAAACTATTTGCTTTGCACTCAAAGGAACTCATAGGTGTCATCGGAGAAGTGGAACCTCAATTGGATATGTTGTGAAACCAAGGTGCAAGATAGGACCACGGTTTGCTTTGAACCTACCATAGGCACGAAAACTATTTGCTTTGCCCTCCATGAAACTCATAGGTATCATGGGAGAAGTGAAACCTTATTTGGATGCGTTGTGAAACCAAGATGCAAGATAGGAGCACTACTTGCTTCGAAACTACCATAGGCTCAAAAACTATTTGCTTTGCACTCAATGAAACTCATAGGTGTCATCGCAGAAGTGGAACCTCATTTGGATACGTTGTGAAACCAAGATGCAAGATAGGAGCACGGTTTGCTTTGAACCTACCATAGGCACGAAAACTATTTGCTTTGCCCTTCATGAAACTCATAGGTGTCATGGGAGAAGTAGAACCTCATTTGGATGCGTTGTGAAACCAAGATGCAAGATAGGAGCACTACTTGCTTCGAAACTACCATAGGCTAGAAAACAATTTGCTTTGCACTCAATGAAACTCATAGGTGTCATCGGAGAAGTGGAACCTCATTTGGATACGTTGTGAAACCAAGATGCAAGATAGGAGAACAGTTTGCTTTGAACCTACCATAGGCACGAAAACTATTTTCTTTGCCCTCCATGAAACTCATAGGTGTCATGGGAGAAGTGGAACCTCATTTGGATGCGTTTTGAATCCAGGATGCAAGATAGGAGCGCGACTTGCTTCGAAACTACCATAGGCACGAAAACTATTTGCTTTGCACTCCATGAAACTCATAAGTGTCATGGGAGCAGTGGAAACTCGTTTGGATGCATTGTAATACCAAGGTGCACGATAGGAGCACAGCTTTCTTCGAAACTACCATAGGCATGAAAACTATTTGTTTGCACTCAATTAAACTCATAGGTGTCATGGGTGAAGTGGAACCTCATTTGGATGTGTTGTGAAACCAAGATGCAAGATATGAGCACTACTTGCTTCGAAACTACCATAGGCTCAAAAACTATTTGCTTTGCACTCAATGAAACTCATAGGTGTCATCGGAGAAGTGGAACCTCATTTGGATACGTTGTGAAACCAAGATGCAAGATAGGAGAACAGTTTGCTTTGAACCTACCACAGGCACGAAAACTATTTCCTTGCCCTCCGTGAAACTCATAGGTGTCATGGGAGCAGTGGAAACTCGTTTGGATGCATTGTAATACCAAAATGCACGATAGGAGCACAGCTTTCTTCGAAACTACCATAGGCACGAAAACTTTTTGCTTTGCACTCCATGAAACTCATAGGTGTGATGGGTGAAGTGGAACCTCATTTGGATGCGTTGTGAAACCATGATGGAAGATAAGAGCACTACTTGCTTCGAAACAACCATAGGCTCAAAAACTATTTGCTCAATGAAACTCATAGGTGTCATCGGAGAAGTGGAACCTCAATTGGATATGTTGTGAAACCAAGGTGCAAGATAGGACCACGGTTTGCTTTGAACCTACCATAGGCACGAAAACTATTTGCTTTGCCCTCCATGAAACTCATAGGTATCATTGGAGAAGTGGAACCTCATTTGGATGCGTTGTGAAACCAAGATGCAAGATAGGAGCACTACTTGCTTCGAAACTACCATAGGCTCAAAAACTATTTGCTTTGCACTCAATGAAACTCATAGGTGTCATCGGAGAAGTGGAACCTCATTTGCATACGTTGTGAAACCAAGATGCAAGATAGGAGAACAGTTTGCTTTGAACCTACCATAGGCACGAAAACTATTTCCTTGCCCTCCGTGAAACTCATAGGTGTCATGGGAGCAGTGGAAACTCGTTTGGATGCATTGTAATACCAAGATGCACGATAGGAGCACAGCTTTCTTCGAAACTACCATAGGCACGAAAACTATTTGCTTTGCACTCCATGAAACTCATAGGTGCGATGGGAGAAGTGGAACCTCATTTCGATGCGTTGTGAAACCATGATGCAAGATAGGAGCACTACTTGCTTCGAAACTACCATAGGCTCGAAAACTATTTGCTTTGCACTCAAAGGAACTCATAGGTGTCATCGGAGAAGTGGAACCTCAATTGGATATGTTGTGAAACCAAGGTGCAAGATAGGACCACGGTTTGCTTTGAACCTACCATAGGCACGAAAACTATTTGCTTTGCCCTCCATGAAACTCATAGGTATCATGGGAGAAGTGAAACCTTATTTGGATGCGTTGTGAAACCAAGATGCAAGATAGGAGCACTACTTGCTTCGAAACTACCATAGGCTCAAAAACTATTTGCTTTGCACTCAATGAAACTCATAGGTGTCATCGCAGAAGTGGAACCTCATTTGGATACGTTCTGAAACCAAGATGCAAGATAGGAGCACGGTTTGCTTTGAACCTACCATAGGCACGAAAACTATTTGCTTTGCCCTTCATGAAACTCATAGGTGTCATGGGAGAAGTAGAACCTCATTTGGATGCGTTGTGAAACCAAGATGCAAGATAGGAGCACTACTTGCTTCGAAACTACCATAGGCTAGAAAACAATTTGCTTTGCACTCAAGGAAACTCATAGGTGTCATCGGAGAAGTGGAACCTCATTTGGATACGTTGTGAAACCAAGATGCAAGATAGGAGAACAGTTTGCTTTGAACCTACCATAGGCACGAAAACTATTTTCTTTGCCCTCCATGAAACTCATAGGTGTCATGGGAGAAGTGGAACCTCATTTGGATGCGTTTTGAATCCAGGATGCAAGATAGGAGCGCGACTTGCTTCGAAACTACCATAGGCACGAAAACTATTTGCTTTGCACTCCATGAAACTCATAAGTGTCATGGGAGCAGTGGAAACTCGTTTGGATGCATTGTAATACCAAGGTGCAAGATAGGAGCACAGCTTTCTTCGAAACTACCATAGGCATGAAAACTATTTGTTTGCACTCAATTAAACTCATAGGTGTCATGGGTGAAGTGGAACCTCATTTGGATGTGTTGTGAAACCAAGATGCAAGATATGAGCACTACTTGCTTCGAAACTACCATAGGCTCAAAAACTATTTGCTTTGCACTCAATGAAACTCATAGGTGTCATCGGAGAAGTGGAACCTCATTTGGATACGTTGTGAAACCAAGATGCAAGATAGGAGAACAGTTTGCTTTGAACCTACCACAGGCACGAAAACTATTTCCTTGCCCTCCGTGAAACTCATAGGTGTCATGGGAGCAGTGGAAACTCGTTTGGATGCATTGTAATACCAAAATGCACGATAGGAGCACAGCTTTCTTCGAAACTACCATAGGCACGAAAACTTTTTGCTTTGCACTCCATGAAACTCATAGGTGTGATGGGTGAAGTGGAACCTCATTTGGATGCGTTGTGAAACCATGATGGAAGATTAGAGCACTACTTGCTTCGAAACTACCATAGGCTCAAAAACTATTTGCTCAATGAAACTCATAGGTGTCATTGGAGAAGTGGAACCTCAATTGGATATGTTGTGAAACCAAGGTGCAAGATAGGACCACGGTTTGCTTTGAACCTACCATAGGCACGAAAACTATTTGCTTTGCCCTCCATGAAACTCATAGGTATCATGGGAGAAGTGGAACCTCATTTGGATGCGTTGTGAAACCAAGATGCAAGATAGGAGCACTACTTGCTTCGAAACTACCATAGGCTCAAAAACTATTTGCTTTGCACTCAATGAAACTCATAGGTGTCATCGGAGAAGTGGAACCTCATTTGCATACGTTGTGAAACCAAGATGCAAGATAGGAGAATAGTTTGCTTTGAACCTACCATAGGCACGAAAACTATTTCCTTGCCCTCCGTGAAACTCATAGGTGTCATGGGAGCAGTGGAAACTCGTTTGGATGCATTGTAATACCAAGATGCACGATTGGAGCACAGCTTTCTTCGAAACTACCATAGGCACGAAAACTATTTGCTTTGCACTCCATGAAACTCATCGGTGTGATGGGAGAAGTGGAACCTCATTTGGATGCGTTGTGAAACCATGATGCAAGATAGGAGCACTACTTGCTTCGAAGCTACCATAGGCTCGAAAACTATTTGCTTTGCACTCAATGGAACTCATAGGTGTCATCGGAGAAGTGGAACCTCAATTGGATATGTTGTGAAACCAAGGTGCAAGATAGGACCACGGTTTGCTTTGAACCTACCATAGGCACGAAAACTATTTGCTTTGCCCTCCATGAAACTCATAGGTATCATGGGAGAAGTGAAACCTTATTTGGATGCGTTGTGAAACCAAGATGCAAGATAGGAGCACTACTTGCTTCGAAACTACCATAGGCTCAAAAACTATTTGCTTTGCACTCAATGAAACTCATAGGTGTCATCGCAGAAGTGGAACCTCATTTGGATACGTTGTGAAACCAAGATGCAAGATAGGAGCACGGTTTGCTTTGAACCTACCATAGGCACGAAAACTATTTGCTTTGCCCTTCATGAAACTCATAGGTGTCATGGGAGAAGTAGAACCTCATTTGGATGCGTTGTGAAACCAAGATGCAAGATAGGAGCACTACTTGTTTCAAAACTACCATAGGCTAGAAAACTATTTGCTTTGCACTCAATGAAACTCATAGGTGTCATCGGAGAAGTGGAACCTCATTTGGATACGTTATGAAACCAAGATGCAAGATAGGAGAACGGTTTGCTTTGAACCTACCATAGGCACGAAAACTATTTTCTTTGCCCTCCATGAAACACATAGGTGTCATGGGAGAAGTGGAACCTCATTTGGATGCGTTTTGAATCCAGGATGCAAGATAGGAGTGCGACTTGCTTCGAAACTACCATAGGCACGAAAACTATTTGCTTTGCAATCCATGAAACTCATAAGTGTCATGGGAGCAGTGGAAACTCGTTTGGATGCATTGTAATACCAAGGTGCACGATAGGAGCACAGCTTTCTTCGAAACTACCATAGGCATGAAAACTATTTGTTTTGCACTC
Organism: Eremochloa ophiuroides; assembly: GCA_038502445.1. NCBI lineage: Eukaryota > Viridiplantae > Streptophyta > Magnoliopsida > Poales > Poaceae > Eremochloa > Eremochloa ophiuroides. Next base: position 59,940,238 of record JAHLJS010000002.1, read on the forward strand.
AATTAAACTCATAGGTGTCATGGGTGAAGTGGAACCTCATTTGGATGCGTTGTGAAACCAAGATGCAAGATAGGAGCACTACTTGCTTCGAAACTACCATAGGCTCAAAAACTATTTGCTTTGCACTCAATGAAACTCATAGGTGTCATCGGAGAAGTGGAACCTCATTTGGATACGTTGTGAAACCAAGATGCAAGATAGGAGAACAGTTTGCTTTGAACCTACCATAGGCACGAAAACTATTTCCTTGCCCTCCGTGAAACTCATAGGTGTCATGGGAGCAGTGGAAACTCGTTTGGATGCATTGTAATACCAAGATGCACGATAGGAGCACAGCTTTCTTCGAAACTACCATAGGCACGAAAACTATTTGCTTTGCACTCCATGAAACTCATAGGTGTGATGGGAGAAGTGGAACCTCATTTGGATGCGTTGTGAAACCATGATGCAAGATAGGAGCACTACTTGCTTCGAAACTACCATAGGCTCGAAAACTATTTGCTTTGCACTCAATGAAACTCATAGGTGTCATCGGAGAAGGGGAACCTCAATTGGATATGTTGTGAAACCAAGGTGCAAGATAGGACCACGGTTTGCTTTGAACATACCATAGGCACGAAAACTATTTGCTTTGCCCTCCATGAAACTCATAGGTATCATGGGAGAAGTGGAACCTCATTTGGATGCGTTGTGAAACCAAGATGCAAGATAGGAGCACTACTGGCTTCGAAACTACCATAGGCTCAAAAACTATTTGCTTGTCACTCAATGAAACTCATAGGTGTTATCGGAGAAGTGGAACCTCATTTGCATACGTTGTGAAACCAAGATGCAAGATAGGAGAACAGTTTGCTTTGAACCTACCATAGGCACGAAAACTATTATCTTGCCCTCCGTGAAACTCATAGGTGTCATGGGAGCAGTGGAAACTCGTTTGGATGCATTGTAATACCAAGATGCACGATAGGAGCACAGCTTTCTTCGAAACTACCATGGGCACGAAAACTATTTGCTTTGCACTCCATGAAACTCATAGGTGTGATGGGAGAAGTGGAACCTGATTTGGATGCGTTGTGAAACCATGATGCAAGATAGGAGCACTACTTGCTTCGAAACTACCATAGGCTCGAAAACTATTTGCTTTGCACTCAATGGAACTCATAGGTGTCATCGGAGAAGTGGAACCTCAATTGGATATGTTGTGAAACCAAGGTGCAAGATAGGACCACGGTTTGCTTTGAACCTACCATAGGCATGAAAACTATTTGCTTTGTCCTCCATGAAACTCATAGGTATCATGGGAGAAGTGGAACCTCATTTGGATGCGTTGTGAAACCAAGATGCAAGATAGGAGCACTACTTGCTTCGAAACTACCATAGGCTCAAAAACTATTTGCTTTGCACTCAATGAAACTCATAGGTGTCATCGGAGAAGTGGAACCTCATTTGGATACGTTGTGAAACCAAGATGCAAGATAGGAGCACGGTTTGCTTTGAACCTACCATAGGCACGAAAACTATTTGCTTTGCCCTTCATGAAACTCATAGGTGTCATGGGAGAAGTAGAACCTCATTTGGATGCGTTGTGAAACCAAGATGCAAGATAGGAGCACTACTTGTTTCGAAACTACCATAGGCTAGAAAACTATTTGCTTTGCACTCAATGAAACTCATAGGTGTCATCGGAGAAGTGGAACCTCATTTGGATACGTTATGAAACCAAGATGCAAGATAGGAGAACGGTTTGCTTTGAACCTACCATAGGCACGAAAACTATTTTCTTTGCCCTCCATGAAACACATAGGTGTCACGGGAGAAGTGGAACCTCATTTGGATGCGTTTTGAATCCAGGATGCAAGATAGGAGCGCGACTTGCTTCGAAACTACCATAGGCACGAAATCTATTTGCTTTGCAATCCATGAAACTCATAAGTGTCATGGGAGCAGTGGAAACTCGTTTGGATGCATTGTAATACCAAGGTGCACGATAGGAGCACAGCTTTCTTCGAAACTACCATAGGCATGAAAACTATTTGTTTTGCACTCAATTAAACTCGTAGGTGTCATGGGTGAAGGGGAACCTCATTTGGATGTGTTGTGAAACCAAGATGCAAGGTAGGAGCACTACTTGCTTCGAAACTACCATAGGCTCAAAAACTATTTGCTTTGCACTCAATGAAACTCATAGGTGTCATCGGAGAAGTGGAACCTCATTTGGATACGTTGTGAAACCAAGATGCAAGATAGGAGAACAGTTTGCTTTGAACCTACCATAGGCACGAAAACTATTTCCTTGCCCTCCGTGAAACTCATAGGTGTCATGGGAGCAGTGGAAACTCGTTTGGATGCATTGTAATACCAAGATGCACGATAGGAGCACAGCTTTCTTCGAAACTACCATAGGCACGAAAACTATTTGCTTTGCACTCCATGAAACTCATAGGTGTGATGGGAGAAGTGGAACCTCATTTGGATGCGTTGTGAAACCATGATGCAAGATAGGAGCACTACTTGCTTCGAAACTACCATAGGCTCGAAAACTATTTGCTTTGCACTCAATGAAACTCATAGGTGTCATCGGAGAAGGGGAACCTCAATTGGATATGTTGTGAAACCAAGGTGCAAGATAGGACCACGGTTTGCTTTGAACATACCATAGGCACGAAAACTATTTGCTTTGCCCTCCATGAAACTCATAGGTATCATGGGAGAAGTGGAACCTCATTTGGATGCGTTGTGAAACCAAGATGCAAGATAGGAGCACTACTGGCTTCGAAACTACCATAGGCTCAAAAACTATTTGCTTGTCACTCAATGAAACTCATAGGTGTTATCGGAGAAGTGGAACCTCATTTGCATACGTTGCGAAACCAAGATGCAAGATAGGAGAACAGTTTGCTTTGAACCTACCATAGGCACGAAAACTATTATCTTGCCCTCCGTGAAACTCATAGGTGTCATGGGAGCAGTGGAAACTCGTTTGGATGCATTGTAATACCAAGATGCACGATAGGAGCACAGCTTTCTTCGAAACTACCATGGGCACGAAAACTATTTGCTTTGCACTCCATGAAACTCATAGGTGTGATGGGAGAAGTGGAACCTGATTTGGATGCGTTGTGAAACCATGATGCAAGATAGGAGCACTACTTGCTTCGAAACTACCATAGGCTCGAAAACTATTTGCTTTGCACTCAATGGAACTCATAGGTGTCATCGGAGAAGTGGAACCTCAATTGGATATGTTGTGAAACCAAGGTGCAAGATAGGACCACGGTTTGCTTTGAACCTACCATAGGCACGAAAACTATTTGCTTTGTCCTCCATGAAACTCATAGGTATCATGGGAGAAGTGGAACCTCATTTGGATGCGTTGTGAAACCAAGATGCAAGATAGGAGCACTACTTGCTTCGAAACTACCATAGGCTCAAAAACTATTTGCTTTGCACTCAATGAAACTCATAGGTGTCATCGGAGAAGTGGAACCTCATTTGGATACGTTGTGAAACCAAGATGCAAGATAGGAGCACGGTTTGCTTTGAACCTACCATAGGCACGAAAACTATTTGCTTTGCCCTTCATGAAACTCATAGGTGTCATGGGAGAAGTAGAACCTCATTTGGATGCGTTGTGAAACCAAGATGCAAGATAGGAGCACTACTTGTTTCGAAACTACCATAGGCTAGAAAACTATTTGCTTTGCACTCAATGAAACTCATAGGTGTCATCGGAGAAGTGGAACCTCATTTGGATACGTTATGAAACCAAGATGCAAGATAGGAGAACGGTTTGCTTTGAACCTACCATAGGCACGAAAACTATTTTCTTTGCCCTCCATGAAACACATAGGTGTCATGGGAGAAGTGGAACCTCATTTGGATGCGTTTTGAATCCAGGATGCAAGATAGGAGCGCGACTTGCTTCGAAACTACCATAGGCACGAAAACTATTTGCTTTGCAATCCATGAAACTCATAAGTGTCATGGGAGCAGTGGAAACTCGTTTGGATGCATTGTAATACCAAGGTGCACGATAGGAGCACAGCTTTCTTCGAAACTACCATAGGCATGAAAACTATTTGTTTTGCACTCAATTAAACTCATAGGTGTCATGGGTGAAGTGGAACCTCATTTGGATGTGTTGTGAAACCAATATGCAAGGTAGGAGCACTACTTGCTTCGAAACTACCATAGGCTCAAAAACTATTTGCTTTGCACTCAATGAAACTCATAGGTGTCATCGGAGAAGTGGAACCTCATTTGGATACGTTGTGAAACCAAGATGCAAGATAGGAGAACAGTTTGCTTTGAACCTACCATAGGCACGAAAACTATTTCCTTGCCCTCCGTGAAACTCATAGGTGTCATGGGAGCAGTGGAAACTCGTTTGGATGCATTGTAATACCAAGATGCACGATAGGAGCACAGCTTTCTTCGAAACTACCATAGGCACGAAAACTATTTGCTTTGCACTCCATGAAACTCATAGGTGTGATGGGAGAAGTGGAACCTCATTTGGATGCGTTGTGAAACCATGATGCAAGATAGGAGCACTACTTGCTTCGAAACTACCATAGGCTCGAAACTATTTGCTTTGCACTCAATGAAACTCATAGGTGTCATCGGAGAAGGGGAACCTCAATTGGATATGTTGTGAAACCAAGGTGCAAGATAGGACCACGGTTTGCTTTGAACATACCATAGGCACGAAAACTATTTGCTTTGCCCTCCATGAAACTCATAGGTATCATGGGAGAAGTGGAACCTCATTTGGATGCGTTTTGAAACCAAGATGCAAGATAGGAGCACTACTGGCTTCGAAACTACCATAGGCTCAAAAACTATTTGCTTGTCACTCAATGAAACTCATAGGTGTTATCGGAGAAGTGGAACCTCATTTGCATACGTTGTGAAACCAAGATGCAAGATAGGAGAACAGTTTGCTTTGAACCTACCATAGGCACGAAAACTATTATCTTGCCCTCCGTGAAACTCATAGGTGTCATGGGAGCAGTGGAAACTCGTTTGGATGCATTGTAATACCAGGATGCACGATAGGAGCACAGCTTTCTTCGAAACTACCATGGGCACGAAAACTATTTGCTTTGCACTCCATGAAACTCATAGGTGTGATGGGAGAAGTGGAACCTGATTTGGATGCGTTGTGAAACCATGATGCAAGATAGGAGCACTACTTGCTTCGAAACTACCATAGGCTCGAAAACTATTTGCTTTGCACTCAATGGAACTCATAGGTGTCATCGGAGAAGTGGAACCTCAATTGGATATGTTGTGAAACCAAGGTGCAAGATAGGACCACGGTTTGCTTTGAACCTACCATAGGCACGAAAACTATTTGCTTTGTCCTCCATGAAACTCATAGGTATCATGGGAGAAGTGGAACCTCATTTGGATGCGTTGTGAAACCAAGATGCAAGATAGGAGCACTACTTGCTTCGAAACTACCATAGGCTCAAAAACTATTTGCTTTGCACTCAATGAAACTCATAGGTGTCATCGGAGAAGTGGAACCTCATTTGGATACGTTGTGAAACCAAGATGCAAGATAGGAGCACGGTTTGCTTTGAACCTACCATAGGCACGAAAACTATTTGCTTTGCCCTTCATGAAACTCATAGGTGTCATGGGAGAAGTAGAACCTCATTTGGATGCGTTGTGAAACCAAGATGCAAGATAGGAGCACTACTTGTTTCGAAACTACCATAGGCTAGAAAACTATTTGCTTTGCACTCAATGAAACTCATAGGTGTCATCGGAGAAGTGGAACCTCATTTGGATACGTTATGAAACCAAGATGCAAGATAGGAGAACGGTTTGCTTTGAACCTACCATAGGCACGAAAACTATTTTCTTTGCCCTCCATGAAACACATAGGTGTCATGGGAGAAGTGGAACCTCATTTGGATGCGTTTTGAATCCAGGATGCAAGATAGGAGCGCGACTTGCTTCGAAACTACCATAGGCACGAAAACTATTTGCTTTGCAATCCATGAAACTCATAAGTGTCATGGGAGCAGTGGAAACTCGTTTGGATGCATTGTAATACCAAGGTGCACGATAGGAGCACAGCTTTCTTCGAAACTACCATAGGCATGAAAACTATTTGTTTTGCACTCAATTAAACTCATAGGTGTCATGGGTGAAGTGGAACCTCATTTGGATGTGTTGTGAAACCAAGATGCAAGGTAGGAGCACTACTTGCTTCGAAACTACCATAGGCTCAAAAACTATTTGCTTTGCACTCAATGAAACTCATAGGTGTCATCGGAGAAGTGGAACCTCATTTGGATACGTTGTGAAACCAAGATGCAAGATAGGAGAACAGTTTGCTTTGAACCTACCATAGGCACGAAAACTATTTCCTTGCCCTCCGTGAAACTCATAGGTGTCATGGGAGCAGTGGAAACTCGTTTGGATGCATTGTAATACCAAGATGCACGATAGGAGCACAGCTTTCTTCGAAACTACCATAGGCACGGAAACTATTTGCTTTGCACTCCATGAAACTCATAGGTGTCATCGGAGAAGTGGAACCTCATTTGCATACGTTGTGAAACCAAGATGCAAGATAGGAGAACAGTTTGCTTTGAACCTACCATAGGCACGAAAACTATTTCCTTGCCCTCCGTGAAACTCATAGGTGTCATGGGAGCAGTGGAAACTCGTTTGGATGCATTGTAATACCAAGATGCACGATAGGAGCACAGCTTTCTTCGAAACTACCATAGGCACGAAAACTATTTGCTTTGCACTCCATGAAACTCATAGGTGTGATGGGAGAAGTGGAACCTCATTTGGATGCGTTGTGAAACCATGATGCAAGATAGGAGCACTACTTGCTTCGAAACTACCAAAGGCTCGAAAACTATTTGCTTTGCACTCAATGGAACTCATAGGTGTCATCGGAGAAGTGGAACCTCAATTGGATATGTTGTGAAACCAAGGTGCAAGATAGGACCACGGTTTGCTTTGAACCTACCATAGGCACGAAAACTATTTGCTTTGCCCTCCATGAAACTCATAGGTATCATGGGAGAAGTGAAACCTCATTTGGATGCGTTGTGAAACCAAGATGCAAGATAGGAGCACTACTTGCTTCGAAACTACCATAGGCTCAAAAAATATTTGTTTTGCACTCAATGAAACTCATAGGTGTCATCGGAGAAGTGGAACCTCATTTGGATACGTTGTGAAACCAAGATGCAAGATAGGAGCACGGTTTGCTTTGAACCTACCATAGGCACGAAAACTATTTGCTTTGCCCTTCATGAAACTCATAGGTGTCATGGGAGAAGTAGAACCTCATTTGGATGCGTTGTGAAACCGAGATGCAAGATAGGAGCACTACTTGTTTCAAAACTACCATAGGCTAGAAAACTATTTGCTTTGCACTCAATGAAACTCATAGGTGACATCGGAGAAGTGGAACCTCATTTGGATACGTTATGAAACCAAGATGCAAGATAGGAGAACGGTTTGCTTTGAACCTACCATAGGCACGAAAACTTTCTTTGCCCTCCATGAAACACATAGGTGTCATGGGAGAAGTGGAACCTCATTTGGATGCGTTTTGAATCCAGGATGCAAGATAGGAGCGCGACTTGCTTCGAAACTACCATAGGCACGAAAACTATTTGCTTTGCAATCCATGAAACTCATAAATGTCATTGGAGCAGTGGAAACTCGTTTGGATGCATTGTAATACCAAGTTGCACGATAGGAGCACAGCTTTCTTCGAAACTACCATAGGCATGAAAACTATTTGTTTTGCACTCAATTAAACTCATAGGTGTCATGGGTGAAGTGGAACCTCATTTGGATGTGTTGTGAAACCAAGATGCAAGGTAGGAGCACTACTTGCTTCGAAACTACCATAGGCTCAAAAACTATTTGCTTTGCACTCAATGAAACTCATAGGTGTCATCGGAGAAGTGGAACCTCATTTGGATACGTTGTGAAACCAAGATGCAAGATAGGAGAACAGTTTGCTTTGAACCTACCATAGGCACGAAAACTATTTCCTTGCCCTCCGTGAAACTCATAGGTGTCATGGGAGCAGTGGAAACTCGTTTGGATGCATTGTAATACCAAGATGCACGATAGGAGCACAGCTTTCTTCGAAACTACCATAGGCACGGAAACTATTTGCTTTGCACTCCATGAAACTCATAGGTGTCATCGGAGAAGTGGAACCTCATTTGCATACGTTGTGAAACCAAGATGCAAGATAGGAGAACAGTTTGCTTTGAACCTACCATAGGCACGAAAACTATTTCCTTGCCCTCCGTGAAACTCATAGGTGTCATGGGAGCAGTGGAAACTCGTTTGGATGCATTGTAATACCAAGATGCACGATAGGAGCACAGCTTTCTTCGAAACTACCATAGGCACGAAAACTATTTGCTTTGCACTCCATGAAACTCATAGGTGTGATGGGAGAAGTGGAACCTCATTTGGATGCGTTGTGAAACCATGATGCAAGATAGGAGCACTACTTGCTTCGAAACTACCAAAGGCTCGAAAACTATTTGCTTTGCACTCAATGGAACTCATAGGTGTCATCGGAGAAGTGGAACCTCAATTGGATATGTTGTGAAACCAAGGTGCAAGATAGGACCACGGTTTGCTTTGAACCTACCATAGGCACGAAAACTATTTGCTTTGCCCTCCATGAAACTCATAGGTATCATGGGAGAAGTGAAACCTCATTTGGATGCGTTGTGAAACCAAGATGCAAGATAGGAGCACTACTTGCTTCGAAACTACCATAGGCTCAAAAAATATTTGTTTTGCACTCAATGAAACTCATAGGTGTCATCGGAGAAGTGGAACCTCATTTGGATACGTTGTGAAACCAAGATGCAAGATAGGAGCACGGTTTGCTTTGAACCTACCATAGGCACGAAAACTATTTGCTTTGCCCTTCATGAAACTCATAGGTGTCATGGGAGAAGTAGAACCTCATTTGGATGCGTTGTGAAACCGAGATGCAAGATAGGAGCACTACTTGTTTCAAAACTACCATAGGCTAGAAAACTATTTGCTTTGCACTCAATGAAACTCATAGGTGACATCGGAGAAGTGGAACCTCATTTGGATACGTTATGAAACCAAGATGCAAGATAGGAGAACGGTTTGCTTTGAACCTACCATAGGCACGAAAACTTTCTTTGCCCTCCATGAAACACATAGGTGTCATGGGAGAAGTGGAACCTCATTTGGATGCGTTTTGAATCCAGGATGCAAGATAGGAGCGCGACTTGCTTCGAAACTACCATAGGCACGAAAACTATTTGCTTTGCAATCCATGAAACTCATAAATGTCATTGGAGCAGTGGAAACTCGTTTGGATGCATTGTAATACCAAGTTGCACGATAGGAGCACAGCTTTCTTCGAAACTACCATAGGCATGAAAACTATTTGTTTTGCACTCAATTAACTCATAGGTGTCATGGGTGAAGTGGAACCTCATTTGGATGTGTTGTGAAACCAAGATGCAAGGTAGGAGCACTACTTGCTTCGAAACTACCATAGGCTCAAAAACTATTTGCTTTGCACTCAATGAAACTCATAGGTGTCATCGGAGAAGTGGAACCTCATTTGGATACGTTGTGAAACCAAGATGCAAGATAGGAGAACAGTTTGCTTTGAACCTACCATAGGCACAAAAACTATTTCCTTGCCCTCCGTGAAACTCATAGGTGTCATGGGAGCAGTGGAAACTCGTTTGGATGCATTGTAATACCAAGATGCACGATAGGAGCACAGCTTTCTTCGAAACTACCATAGGCACGGAAACTATTTGCTTTGCACTCCATGAAACTCATAGGTGTCATCGGAGAAGTGGAACCTCATTTGCATACGTTGTGAAACCAAGATGCAAGATAGGAGAACAGTTTGCTTTGAACCTACCATAGGCACGAAAACTATTTCCTTGCCCTCCGTGAAACTCATAGGTGTCATGGGAGCAGTGGAAACTCGTTTGGATGCATTGTAATACCAAGATGCACGATAGGAGCACAGCTTTCTTCGAAACTACCATAGGCACGAAAACTATTTTCTTTGCACTCCATGAAACTCATAGGTGTGATGGGAGAAGTGGAACCTCATTTGGATGCGTTGTGAAACCATGATGCAAGATAGGAGCACTACTTGCTTCGAAACTACCAAAGGCTCGAAAACTATTTGCTTTGCACTCAATGGAACTCATAGGTGTCATCGGAGAAGTGGAACCTCAATTGGATATGTTGTGAAACCAAGGTGCAAGATAGGACCACGGTTTGCTTTGAACCTACCATAGGCACGAAAACTATTTGCTTTGCCCTCCATGAAACTCATAGGTATCATGGGAGAAGTGAAACCTCATTTGGATGCGTTGTGAAACCAAGATGCAAGATAGGAGCACTACTTGCTTCGAAACTACCATAGGCTCAAAAACTATTTGTTTTGCACTCAATGAAACTCATAGGTGTCATCGGAGAAGTGGAACCTCATTTGGATACGTTGTGAAACCAAGATGCAAGATAGGAGCACGGTTTGCTTTGAACCTACCATAGGCACGAAAACTATTTGCTTTGCCCTTCATGAAACTCATAGGTGTCATGGGAGAAGTAGAACCTCATTTGGATGCGTTGTGAAACCAAGATGCAAGATAGGAGCACTACTTGTTTCAAAACTACCATAGGCTAGAAAACTATTTGCTTTGCACTCAATGAAACTCATAGGTGACATCGGAGAAGTGGAACCTCATTTGGATACGTTATGAAACCAAGATGCAAGATAGGAGAACGGTTTGCTTTGAACCTACCATAGGCACGAAAACTTTCTTTGCCCTCCATGAAACACATAGGTGTCATGGGAGAAGTGGAACCTCATTTGGATGCGTTTTGAATCCAGGATGCAAGATAGGAGCACGACTTGCTTCGAAACTACCATAGGCACGAAAACTATTTGCTTTGCAATCCATGAAACTCATAAGTGTCATGGGAGCAGTGGAAACTCGTTTGGATGCATTGTAATACCAAGGTGCACGATAGGAGCACAGCTTTCTTCGAAACTACCATAGGCATGAAAACTATTTGTTTTGCACTCAATTAAACTCATAGGTGTCATGGGTGAAGTGGAACCTCATTTGGATGTGTTGTGAAACCAAGATGCAAGATAGGAGCACTACTTGCTTCGAAACTACCATAGGCTCAAAAACTATTTGCTTTGCACTCAATGAAACTCATAGGTGTCATCGGAGAAGTGGAACCTCATTTGGATACGTTGTGAAACCAAGATGCAAGTTAGGAGAACAGTTTGCTTTGAACCTACCATAGGCACGAAAACTGTTTCCTTGCCCTCCGTGAAACTCATAGGTGTCATGGGAGCAGTGGAAACTCGTTTGGATGCATTGTAATACCAAGATGCACGATAGGAGCACAGCTTTCTTCGAAACTACCATAGGCACGGAAACTATTTGCTTTGCACTCCATGAAACTCATAGGTGTCATCGGAGAAGTGGAACCTCATTTGCATACGTTGTGAAACCAAGATGCAAGATAGGAGAACAGTTTGCTTTGAACCTACCATAGGCACGAAAACTATTTCCTTGCCCTCCGTGAAACTCATAGGTGTCATGGGAGCAGTGGAAACTCGTTTGGATGCATTGTAATACCAAGATGCACGATAGGAGCACAGCTTTCTTCGAAACTACCATAGGCACGAAAACTATTTTCTTTGCACTCCATGAAACTCATAGGTGTGATGGGAGAAGTGGAACCTCATTTGGATGCGTTGTGAAACCATGATGCAAGATAGGAGCACTACTTGCTTCGAAACTACCAAAGGCTCGAAAACTATTTGCTTTGCACTCAATGGAACTCATAGGTGTCATCGGAGAAGTGGAACCTCAATTGGATATGTTGTGAAACCAAGGTGCAAGATAGGACCACGGTTTGCTTTGAACCTACCATAGGCACGAAAACTATTTGCTTTGCCCTCCATGAAACTCATAGGTATCATGGGAGAAGTGAAACCTCATTTGGATGCGTTGTGAAACCAAGATGCAAGATAGGAGCACTACTTGCTTCGAAACTACCATAGGCTCAAAAACTATTTGTTTTGCACTCAATGAAACTCATAGGTGTCATCGGAGAAGTGGAACCTCATTTGGATACGTTGTGAAACCAAGATGCAAGATAGGAGCACGGTTTGCTTTGAACCTACCATAGGCACGAAAACTATTTGCTTTGCCCTTCATGAAACTCATAGGTGTCATGGGAGAAGTAGAACCTCATTTGGATGCGTTGTGAAACCAAGATGCAAGATAGGAGCACTACTTGTTTCAAAACTACCATAGGCTAGAAAACTATTTGCTTTGCACTCAATGAAACTCATAGGTGACATCGGAGAAGTGGAACCTCATTTGGATACGTTATGAAACCAAGATGCAAGATAGGAGAACGGTTTGCTTTGAACCTACCATAGGCACGAAAACTTTCTTTGCCCTCCATGAAACACATAGGTGTCATGGGAGAAGTGGAACCTCATTTGGATGCGTTTTGAATCCAGGATGCAAGATAGGAGCACGACTTGCTTCGAAACTACCATAGGCACGAAAACTATTTGCTTTGCAATCCATGAAACTCATAAGTGTCATGGGAGCAGTGGAAACTCGTTTGGATGCATTGTAATACCAAGGTGCACGATAGGAGCACAGCTTTCTTCGAAACTACCATAGGCATGAAAACTATTTGTTTTGCACTCAATTAAACTCATAGGTGTCATGGGTGAAGTGGAACCTCATTTGAATGCGTTGTGAAACCAAGATGCAAGATAGGAGCACTACTTGCTTCGAAACTACCATAGGCTCAAAAACTATTTGCTTTGCACTCAATGAAACTCATAGGTGTCATCGGAGAAGTGGAACCTCATTTGGATACGTTGTGAAACCAAGATGCAAGTTAGGAGAACAGTTTGCTTTGAACCTACCATAGGCACGAAAACTGTTTCCTTGCCCTCCGTGAAACTCATAGGTGTCATGGGAGCAGTGGAAACTCGTTTGGATGCATTGTAATACCAAGATGCACGATAGGAGCACAGCTTTCTTCGAAACAACCATAGGCACGAAAACTATTTGCTTTGCACTCCATGAAACTCATAGGTGTAATGGGAGAAGTGGAACCTCATTTGGATGCGTTGTGAAACCATGATGCAAGATAGGAGCACTACTTGCTTCGAAACTACCATAGGCTCGAAAACTATTTGCTTTGCACTCAATGAAACTCATAGGTGTCATCGGAGAAGTGGAACCTCAATTGGATATGTTGTGAAACCAAGGTGCAAGATAGGACCACGGTTTGCTCTGAACCTACCATAGGCACGAAAACTATTTGCTTTGCCCTCCATGAAACTCATAGGTATCATGGGAGAAGTGGAACCTCATTTGGATGCGTTGTGAAACCAAGATGCAAGATAGGAGCACCACTGGCTTCGAAACTACCATAGGCTCAAAAACTATTTGCTTTGCACTCAATGAAACTCATAGGTGTTATCGGAGAAGTGGAACCTCATTTGCATACGTTGTGAAACCACGATGCAAGATAGGAGAACAGTTTGCTTTGAACCTACCATAGGCACGAAAACTATTATCTTGCCCTCCGTGAAACTCATAGGTGTCATGGGAGCAGTGGAAACTCGTTTGGATGCATTGTAATACCAAGATGCACGATAGGAGCACAGCTTTCTTCGAAACTACCATGGGCACGAAAACTATTTGCTTTGCACTCCATGAAACTCATAGGTGTGATGGGAGAAGTGGAACCTGATTTGGATGCGTTGTGAAACCATGATGCAAGATAGGAGCACTACTTGCTTCGAAACTACCATAGGCTCGAAAACTATTTGCTTTGCACTCAATGGAACTCATAGGTGTCATCGGAGAAGTGGAACCTCAATTGGATATGTTGTGAAACCAAGGTGCAAGATAGGACCACGGTTTGCTTTGAACCTACCATAGGCACGAAAACTATTTGCTTTGTCCTCCATGAAACTCATAGGTATCATGGGAGAAGTGGAACCTCATTTGGATGCGTTGTGAAACCAAGATGCAAGATAGGAGCACTACTTGCTTCGAAACTACCATAGGCTCAAAAACTATTTGCTTTGCACTCAATGAAACTCATAGGTGTCATCGGAGAAGTGGAACCTCATTTGGATACGTTGTGAAACCAAGATGCAAGATAGGAGCACGGTTTGCTTTGAACCTACCATAGGCACGAAAACTATTTGCTTTGCCCTTCATGAAACTCATAGGTGTCATGGGAGAAGTAGAACCTCATTTGGATGCGTTGTGAAACCAAGATGCAAGATAGGAGCACTACTTGTTTCGAAACTACCATAGGCTAGAAAACTATTTGCTTTGCACTCAATGAAACTCATAGGTGTCATCGGAGAAGTGGAACCTCATTTGGATACGTTATGAAACCAAGATGCAAGATAGGAGAACGGTTTGCTTTGAACCTACCATAGGCACGAAAACTATTTTCTTTGCCCTCCATGAAACACATAGGTGTCATGGGAGAAGTGGAACCTCATTTGGATGCGTTTTGAATCCAGGATGCAAGATAGGAGCGCGACTTGCTTCGAAACTACCATAGGCACGAAAACTATTTGCTTTGCAATCCATGAAACTCATAAGTGTCATGGGAGCAGTGGAAACTCGTTTGGATGCATTGTAATACCAAGGTGCACGATAGGAGCACAGCTTTCTTCGAAACTACCATAGGCATGAAAACTATTTGTTTTGCACTCAATTAAACTCATAGGTGTCATGGGTGAAGTGGAACCTCATTTGGATGTGTTGTGAAACCAAGATGCAAGGTAGGAGCACTACTTGCTTCGAAACTACCATAGGCTCAAAAACTATTTGCTTTGCACTCAATGAAACTCATAGGTGTCATCGGAGAAGTGGAACCTCATTTGGATACGTTGTGAAACCAAGATGCAAGATAGGAGAACAGTTTGCTTTGAACCTACCATAGGCACGAAAACTATTTCCTTGCCCTCCGTGAAACTCATAGGTGTCATGGGAGCAGTGGAAACTCGTTTGGATGCATTGTAATACCAAGATGCACGATAGGAGCACAGCTTTCTTCGAAACTACCATAGGCACGAAAACTATTTGCTTTGCACTCCATGAAACTCATAGGTGTCATCGGAGAAGTGGAACCTCATTTGCATACGTTGTGAAACCAAGATGCAAGATAGGAGAACAGTTTGCTTTGAACCTACCATAGGCACGAAAACTATTTCCTTGCCCTCCGTGAAACTCATAGGTGTCATGGGAGCAGTGGAAACTCGTTTGGATGCATTGTAATACCAAGATGCACGATAGGAGCACAGCTTTCTTCGAAACTACCATAGGCACGAAAACTATTTGCTTTGCACTCCATGAAACTCATAGGTGTGATGGGAGAAGTGGAACCTCATTTGGATGCGTTGTGAAACCATGATGCAAGATAGGAGCACTACTTGCTTCGAAACTACCAAAGGCTCGAAAACTATTTGCTTTGCACTCAATGGAACTCATAGGTGTCATCGGAGAAGTGGAACCTCAATTGGATATGTTGTGAAACCAAGGTGCAAGATAGGACCACGGTTTGCTTTGAACCTACCATAGGCACGAAAACTATTTGCTTTGCCCTCCATGAAACTCATAGGTATCATGGGAGAAGTGAAACCTCATTTGGATGCGTTGTGAAACCAAGATGCAAGATAGGAGCACTACTTGCTTCGAAATTACCATAGGCTCAAAAACTATTTGTTTTGCACTCAATGAAACTCATAGGTGTCATCGGAGAAGTGGAACCTCATTTGGATACGTTGTGAAACCAAGATGCAAGATAGGAGCACGGTTTGCTTTGAACCTACCATAGGCACGAAAACTATTTGCTTTGCCCTTCATGAAACTCATAGGTGTCATGGGAGAAGTAGAACCTCATTTGGATGCGTTGTGAAACCAAGATGCAAGATAGGAGCACTACTTGTTTCAAAACTACCATAGGCTAGAAAACTATTTGCTTTGCACTCAATGAAACTCATAGGTGACATCGGAGAAGTGGAACCTCATTTGGATACGTTATGAAACCAAGATGCAAGATAGGAGAACGGTTTGCTTTGAACCTACCATAGGCACGAAAACTTTCTTTGCCCTCCATGAAACACATAGGTGTCATGGGAGAAGTGGAACCTCATTTGGATGCGTTTTGAATCCAGGATGCAAGATAGGAGCGCGACTTGCTTCGAAACTACCATAGGCACGAAAACTATTTGCTTTGCAATCCATGAAACTCATAAGTGT
Organism: Eremochloa ophiuroides; assembly: GCA_038502445.1. Classification (NCBI taxonomy): domain Eukaryota; kingdom Viridiplantae; phylum Streptophyta; class Magnoliopsida; order Poales; family Poaceae; genus Eremochloa; species Eremochloa ophiuroides. Next base: position 59,956,605 of record JAHLJS010000002.1, read on the forward strand.
CATGGGAGCAGTGGAAACTCGTTTGGATGCATTGTAATACCAAGGTGCACGATAGGAGCACAGCTTTCTTCGAAACTACCATAGGCATGGAAACTATTTGTTTTGCACTCAATTAAACTCATAGGTGTCATGGGTGAAGTGGAACCTCATTTGGATGTGTTGTGAAACCAAGATGCAAGGTAGGAGCACTACTTGCTTCGAAACTACCATAGGCTCAAAAACTATTTGCTTTGCACTCAATGAAACTCATAGGTGTCATCGGAGAAGTGGAACCTCATTTGGATACGTTGTGAAACCAAGATGCAAGATAGGAGAACAGTTTGCTTTGAACCTACCATAGGCACAAAAACTATTTCCTTGCCCTCCGTGAAACTCATAGGTGTCATGGGAGCAGTTGAAACTCGTTTGGATGCATTGTAATACCAAGATGCACGATAGGAGCACAGCTTTCTTCGAAACTACCATAGGCACGGAAACTATTTGCTTTGCACTCCATGAAACTCATAGGTGTCATCGGAGAAGTGGAACCTCATTTGCATACGTTGTGAAACCAAGATGCAAGATAGGAGAACAGTTTGCTTTGAACCTACCATAGGCACGAAAACTATTTCCTTGCCCTCCGTGAAACTCATAGGTGTCATGGGAGCAGTGGAAACTCGTTTGGATGCATTGTAATACCAAGATGCACGATAGGAGCACAGCTTTCTTCGAAACTACCATAGGCACGAAAACTATTTGCTTTGCACTCCATGAAACTCATAGGTGTGATGGGAGAAGTGGAACCTCATTTGGATGCGTTGTGAAACCATGATGCAAGATAGGAGCACTACTTGCTTCGAAACTACCAAAGGCTCGAAAACTATTTGCTTTGCACTCAATGGAACTCATAGGTGTCATCGGAGAAGTGGAACCTCAATTGGATATGTTGTGAAACCAAGGTGCAAGATAGGACCACGGTTTGCTTTGAACCTACCATAGGCACGAAAACTATTTGCTTTGCCCTCCATGAAACTCATAGGTATCATGGGAGAAGTGAAACCTCATTTGGATGCGTTGTGAAACCAAGATGCAAGATAGGAGCACTACTTGCTTCGAAACTACCATAGGCTCAAAAACTATTTGTTTTGCACTCAATGAAACTCATAGGTGTCATCGGAGAAGTGGAACCTCATTTGGATACGTTGTGAAACCAAGATGCAAGATAGGAGCACAGTTTGCTTTGAACCTACCATAGGCACGAAAACTATTTGCTTTGCCCTTCATGAAACTCATAGGTGTCATGGGAGAAGTAGAACCTCATTTGGATGCGTTGTGAAACCAAGATGCAAGATAGGAGCACTACTTGTTTCAAAACTACCATAGGCTAGAAAACTATTTGCTTTGCACTCAATGAAACTCATAGGTGACATCGGCGAAGTGGAACCTCATTTGGATACGTTATGAAACCAAGATGCAAGATAGGAGAACGGTTTGCTTTGAACCTACCATAGGCACGAAAACTTTCTTTGCCCTCCATGAAACACATAGGTGTCATGGGAGAAGTGGAACCTCATTTGGATGCGTTTTGAATCCAGGATGCAAGATAGGAGCGCGACTTGCTTCGAAACTACCATAGGCACGAAAACTATTTGCTTTGCAATCCATGAAACTCATATGTGTCATGGGAGCAGTGGAAACTCGTTTGGATGCATTGTAATACCAAGGTGCACGATAGGAGCACAGCTTTCTTCGAAACTACCATAGGCATGAAAACTATTTGTTTTGCACTCAATTAAACTCATAGGTGTCATGGGTGAAGTGGAACCTCATTTGAATGCGTTGTGAAACCAAGATGCAAGATAGGAGCACTACTTGCTTCGAAACTACCATAGGCTCAAAAACTATTTGCTTTGCACTCAATGAAACTCATAGGTGTCATCGGAGAAGTGGAACCTCATTTGGATACATTGTGAAACCAAGATGCAAGTTAGGAGAACAGTTTGCTTTGAACCTACCATAGGCACGAAAACTGTTTCCTTGCCCTCCGTGAAACTCATAGGTGTCATGGGAGCAGTGGAAACTCGTTTGGATGCATTGTAATACCAAGATGCACGATAGGAGCACAGCTTTCTTCGAAACAACCATAGGCACGAAAACTATTTGCTTTGCACTCCATGAAACTCATAGGTGTAATGGGAGAAGTGGAACCTCATTTGGATGCGTTGTGAAACCATGATGCAAGATAGGAGCACTACTTGCTTCGAAACTACCATAGGCTCGAAAACTATTTGCTTTGCACTCAATGAAACTCATAGGTGTCATCGGAGAAGTGGAACCTCAATTGGATATGTTGTGAAACCAAGGTGCAAGATAGGACCACGGTTTGCTCTGAACCTACCATAGGCACGAAAACTATTTGCTTTGCCCTCCATGAAACTCATAGGTATCATGGGAGAAGTGGAACCTCATTTGGATGCGTTGTGAAACCAAGATGCAAGATAGGAGCACCACTGGCTTCGAAACTACCATAGGCTCAAAAACTATTTGCTTTGCACTCAATGAAACTCATAGGTGTTATCGGAGAAGTGGAACCTCATTTGCATACGTTGTGAAACCAAGATGCAAGATAGGAGAACAGTTTGCTTTGAACCTACCATAGGCACGAAAACTATTATCTTGCCCTCCGTGAAACTCATAGGTGTCATGGGAGCAGTGGAAACTCGTTTGGATGCATTGTAATACCAAGATGCACGATAGGAGCACAGCTTTCTTCGAAACTACCATGGGCACGAAAACTATTTGCTTTGCACTCCATGAAACTCATAGGTGTGATGGGAGAAGTGGAACCTCATTTGGATGCGTTGTGAAACCATGATGCAAGATAGGAGCACTACTTGCTTCGAAACTAGCATAGGCTCGAAAAGTATTTGCTTTGCACTCAATGGAACTCATAGGTGTCATCGGAGAAGTGGAACCTCAATTGGATATGTTGTGAAACCACGGTGCAAGATAGGACCACGGTTTGCTTTGAACCTACCATAGGCACGAAAAATATTTGCTTTGCCCTCCATGAAACTCATAGGTATCATGGGAGAAGTGGAACCTCATTTGGATGCGTTGTGAAACCAAGATGCAAGATAGGAGCACTACTTGCTTCGAAACTACCATAGGCTCAAAAACTATTTGCTTTGCACTCAATGAAACTCATAGGTGTCATCGGAGAAGTGGAACCTCATTTGCATACGTTGTGAAACCAAGATGCAAGATAGGAGCACGGTTTGCTTTGAACCTACCATAGGCACGAAAACTATTTGCTTTGCCCTTCATGAAACTCATAGGTGTCATGGGAGAAGTAGAACCTCATTTGGATGCGTTGTGAAACCAAGATGCAAGATAGGAGCACTACTTGTTTCAAAACTACCATAGGCTAGAAAACTATTTGCTTTGCACTCAATGAAACTCATAGGTGTCATCGGAGAAGTGGAACCTCATTTGGATACGTTATGAAACCAAGATGCAAGATAGGAGAACGGTTTGCTTTGAACCTACCATAGGCACGAAAACTATTTTCTTTGCCCTCCATGAAACACATAGGTGTCGTGGGAGAAGTGGAACCTCACTTGGATGCGTTTTGAATCCAGGATGCAAGATAGGAGCGCGACTTGCTTCGAAACTACCATAGGCACGAAAACTATTTGCTTTGCAATCCATGAAACTCATAAGTGTCATGGGAGCAGTGGAAACTCGTTTGGATGCATTGTAATACCAAGGTGCACGATAGGAGCACAGCTTTCTTCGAAACTACCATAGGCATGAAAACTATTTGTTTTGCACTCAATTAAACTCATAGGTGTCATGGGTGAAGTGGAACCTCATTTGAATGCGTTGTGAAACCAAGATGCAAGATAGGAGCACTACTTGCTTCGAAACTACCATAGGCTCAAAAACTATTTGCTTTGCACTCAATGAAACTCATAGGTGTCATCGGAGAAGTGGAACCTCATTTGGATACGTTGTGAAACCAAGATGCAAGATAGGAGAACAGTTTGCTTTGAACCTACCATAGGCACGAAAACTATTTCCTTGCCCTCCGTGAAACTCATAGGTGTCATGGGAGCAGTGGAAACTCGTTTGGATGCATTGTAATACCAAGATGCACGATAGGAGCACAGCTTTCTTCGAAACTACCATAGGCACGGAAACTATTTGCTTTGCACTCCATGAAACTCATAGGTGTGATGGGAGAAGTGGAACCTCATTTGGATGCGTTGTGAAACCATGATGCAAGATAGGAGTACTACTTGCTTCGAAACTACCATAGGCTCGAAAACTATTTGCTTTGCACTCAATGAAACTCATAGGTGTCATCGGAGAAGTGGAACCTCAATTGGATATGTTGTGAAACCAAGGTGCAAGATAGGACCACGGTTTGCTTTGAACCTACCATAGGCACGAAAACTATTTGCTTTGCCCTCCATGAATCTCATAGGTATCATGGGAGCAGTGGAAACTCGTTTGGATGCATTGTAATACCAAGGTGCACGATAGGAGCACAGCTTTCTTCGAAACTACCATAGGCATGAAAACTATTTGTTTTGCACTCAATTAAACTCATAGGTGTCATGGGTGAAGTGGAACCTCATTTGGATGTGTTGTGAAACCAAGATGCAAGATAGGAGCACTACTTGCTTCGAAACTACCATAGGCTCAAAAACTATTTGCTTTGCACTCAATGAAACTCATAGGTGTCATCGGAGAAGTGGAACCTCATTTGGATACGTTGTGAAACCAAGATGCAAGATAGGAGAACAGTTTGCTTTGAACCTACCATAGGCATGAAAACTATTTCCTTGCCCTCCGTGAAACTCATAGGTGTCATGGGAGCAGTGGAAACTCGTTTGGATTCATTGTAATACCAAGATGCACGATAGGAGCACAGCTTTCTTCGAAACTACCATAGGCACGAAAACTATTTGCTTTGCACTCCATGAAACTCATAGGTGTGATGGGAGAAGTGGAACCTCATTTGGATGCGTTGTGAAACCATGATGCAAGATCGGAGCACTACTTGCTTCGAAACTACCATAGGCTCAAAAACTATTTGCTTTGCACTCACTGAAACTCATAGGTGTCATCGGAGAAGTGGAACCTCAATTGGATATATTGTGTGCAAGATAGGACCACGGTTTGCTTTGAACCTACCATAGGCACGAAAACTATTTGCTTTGCCCTCCATGAAACTCATAGGTATCATGGGAGAAGTGGAACCTCATTTGGATGCGTTGTGAAACCAAGATGCAAGATAGGAGCACTACTAGCTTCGAAACTACCACAGGCTCAAAAACTATTTGCTTTGCACTCAATGAAACTCATAGGTGTCATCGGAGAAGTGGAACCTCATTTGGATACGTTGTGAAACCAAGATGCAAGATAGGAGAACGGTTTGCGTTGAACCTACCATAGGCACGAAAACTATTTTCTTTGCCCTCCATGAAACTCATAGGTGTCATGAGAGAAGTGGAACCTCATTTGGACGCGTTGTGAATCCAGGATGCAAGAAAGGAGCGCGACTTGCTTCGAAACTACCATAGGCACGAAAACTAATTGCTTTGCACTCCATGAAACTCATAAGTGTCATGGGAGCAGTGGAAACTCGTTTGGATGCATTGTAATACCAAGGTGCACGATAGGAGCACAGCTTTCTTCGAAACTACCATAGGCATGAAAACTATTTGCTTTGCACTTAATTAAACTCATAGGTGTCATGGGTGAAGTGGAACCTCATTTGGATGTGTTGTGAAACCAAGATGTAAGATAGGAGCACTACTTGCTTCGAAACTACCATAGGCTCAAAAACTATTTGCTTTGCACTCAATGAAACTCATAGGTGTCATTGGAGAAGTGGAACCTCATTTGGATACGTTGTGAAACCAAGATGCAAGATAGGAGAACAGTTTGCTTTGAACCTACCATAGGCACGAAAACTATTTCCTTGCCCTCCGTGAAACTCATAGGTGTCATGGGAGCAGTGGAAACTCGTTTGGATGCATTGTAATACCAAAATGCACGATAGGAGCACAGCTTTCTTTGAAACTACCATAGGCACGAAAGCTATTTGCTTTGCACTCCATGAAACTCATCGGTGTGATGGGAGAAGTGGAACCTCATTTGGATGCATTGTGAAACCATGATGCAAGATAGGAGCACTACTTGCTTCGAAACTACCATAGGCTCGAAAACTATTTGCTTTGCACTCAATGAAAGTCATAGGTGTCATCGGAGAAGTGGAACCTCAATTGGATATGTTGTGAAACCAAGGTGCAAGATAGGACTACGGTTTGCTTTGAACCTACCATAGGCACAAAAACTATTTTCTTTGCCCTCCATGAAACTCATAGGTATCATGGGAGAAGTGGAACCACATTTGGATCTGTTGTGAAACCAAGATGCAAGATAGGAGCACTACTTGCTTCGAAACTACCACAGGCACAAAAACTATTTGCTTTGCACTCAATGAAACTCATAGGTGTCATCGGAGAAGTGGAACCTCATTTGGATACGTTGTGAAACCAAGATGCAAGATAGGAGCACGGTTTGCTTTGAACCTACCATAGGCACGAAAACTATTTGCTTTGCCCTTCATGAAACTCATAGGTGTCATGGGAGAAGTAGAACCTCATTTGGATGCGTTGTGAAACCAAGATGCAAAATAGGAGCACTACTTGCTTCGAAACTACCGTAGGCTCGAATACTATTTGCTTTGCACTCAATTAAACTCATAGGTGCCATCGGAGAAGTGGAACCTCATTTGGGTACGTTGTGAAACCAAGATGCACGATAGGAGAACGGTTTGCTTTGAACCTACCATAGGCACGAAAACTATTTTCTTTGCCCTCCATGAAACTCATAGGTGTCATGGGAGAAGTGGAACCTCATTTGGATGCATTTTGAATCCAGGATGCAAGATAGGAGCGGGACTTGCTTCGAAACTACCATAGGCACAAAAACTATTTGCTTTGCACTCCATGAAACTCATAAGTGTCATGGGACCAGTGGAAACTCGTTTGGATGCATTGTAATACCAAGGTGCACGATAGGAGCACAGCTTTCTTCGAAACTACCATAGGCATGAAAACTATTTGCTTTGCACTCAATGAAACTCATAGGTGTCATCGGAGAAGTGGAACCTCATTTGCATACGTTGTGAAACCAAGATGCAAGATAGGAGAACAGTTTGCTTTGAACCTACCATAGGCACGAAAACTATTTCCTTGCCCTCCGTGAAACTCATAGGTGTCATGGGAGCAGTGGAAACTCGTCTGGATGCATTGTAATACCAAGATGCACGATAGGAGCACAGCTATCTTCGAAACTACCGTAGGCACGAAAACTATTTGCTTTGCACTCCATGAAACTCATAGGTGTGATGGGAGAAGTGGAACCTCATTTGGATACGTTGTGAAACCAAGATGCAAGATAGGAGAACAGTTTGCTTTGAACCTACCATAGGCACGGAAACTATTTCCTTGCCCTCCGTGAAACTCATAGGTGTCATGGGAGCAGTGGAAACTCGTTTGGATGCATTGTAATACCAAGATGCACGATAGGAGCACAGCTTTCTTCGAAACTACCATAGGCACGAAAACTATTTGCTTTGCACTCCATGAAACTCATAGGTGTGATGGGAGAAGTGGAACCTCATTTGGATGCGTTGTGAAACCATGATGCAAGATAGGAGCACTACTTGCTTCAAAACTACCATAGGTTCAAAAACTATTTGCTTTGCACTCAATGAAACTCATAGGTGTCATCGGAGAAGTGGAACCTCAATTGGATATGTTGTGAAACCAAGGTGAAAGATAGGACCACGGTTTGCTTTGAACCTACCATAGGCACGAAAACTATTTGCTTTGCCCTCCAAGAAACTCATAGGTATCATGGGAGAAGTGGAACCTCATTTGGATGCGTTGTGAAACCAAGATGCAAGATAGGAGCACTACTTGCTTCGAAACTACCATAGGCTCAAAAACTATTTGCTTTGCACTCAATGAAACTCATAGGTGTCATCGGAGCAGTGGAACCTCATTTGGATACGTTGTGAAACCAAGATGCAAGATAGGAGAACAGTTTGCTTTGAACCTACCATAGGCACGAAAACTATTTCCTTGCCCTCCGTGAAACTCATAGGTGTCATGGGAGCAGTGGAAACTCGTTTGGATGCATTGTAATACCAAGATGCACGATAGGAGCACAGCTTTCTTCGAAACTACCATAGGCACGAAAACTATTTGCTTTGCACTCCATGAAACTCATAGGTGTGATGGGAGAAGTGGAACCTCATTTGGATGCGTTGTGAAACCATGATGCAAGATAGGAGCACTACTTGCTTCGAAACTACCATAGGCTCAAAAACTATTTGCTTTGCACTCAATGAAACTCATAGGCGTCATCGGAGAAGTGGAACCTCAATTGGATATGTTGTGAAACCAAGGTGAAAGATAGGACCACGGTTTGCTTTAAACTTACCATAGGCACGAAAACTATTTGCTTTGCCCTCCATGAAACTCATAGGTATCATGGGAGAAGTGGAACCTCATTTGGATGCGTTGTGAAACCAAGATGCAAGATAGGAGCACTACTTGCTTCGAAACTACCACTGGCTCAAAAACTATTTGCTTTGCACTCAATGAACTCATAGGTGTCATCGCAGAAGTGGAACCTCATTTGGATACGTTGTGAAACCAAGATGCAAGATAGGAGAACGCTTTGCGTTGAACCTACCATAGGCACGAAAACTATTTTCTTTGCCCTCCATGAAACTCATAGGTGTCATGGGAGAAGTGGAACCTCATTTGGACGCGTTGTGAATCCAGGAGGCAAGATAGGAGCGCGACTTGCTTCGAAACTACCATAGGCATGAAAACTATTTGCTTTGGACTACATGAAACTCCTAAGTGTCATGGGAGCAGTGGAAACTCGTTTGGATACACTGTAATACCAAGGTGCACGATAGGAGCACATCTTTCTTCGAAACTACCATAGGCATGAAAACTATTTGCTTTGCACTCAATTAAACTCATAGGTGTCATGGGTGAAGTGGTACCTCATTTGGATGTGTTGTGAAACCAAGATGCAAGATAGGAGCACTGCTTGCTTCGAAACTACCATAGGCTCAAAAACTATTTGCTTTGCACTCAATGAAACTCATAGGTGTCATCGGTGAAGTGGAACCTCATTTGGATACGTTTTGAAACCAAGATGCAAGATAGGAGAACAGTTTGCTTTGAACCTACCATAGGCACGAAAACTATTTCCTTGCCCTCCGTGAAACTCATAGGTGTGATGGGAGCAGTGGAAACTCGTTTGGATGCATTGTAATACCAAGATGCACGATAGGAGCAAAGCTTTCTTCGAAACTACCATAGGCACGAAAACTATTTGCTTTGCACTCCATGAAACTCATAGGTGTGATGGGAGAAGTGGAACCTCTTTTGGATGCGTTGTGAAACCATGATGCAAGATAGGAGCACTACTTGCTTCGAAACTACCATAGGCTCGAAAACTATTTGCTTTGCACTCAATGAAACTCATAGGTGTCATCGGAGAAGTGGAACCTCAATTGGATATGTTGTGAAACCTAGGCGCAAGATAGGACCACGGTTTGCTTTGAACCTACCATAGGCACGAAAACTATTTGCTTTGCCCTCCATGAAACTCATAGGTATCATGGGAGAAGTGGAACCTCATTTGGATGCGTTGTGAAACCAAGATGCAAAATAGGAGCACTACTTGCTTCGAAACTACCATAGGCTCAAAAACTATTTGCTTTGCACTCAATGAAACTCATAGGTGTCATTGGAGAAGTGGAACCACATTTGGATACGTTATGAAACCAAGATGCAAGATAGGAGAACAGTTTGCTTTGAACCTACCATAGGCACGAAAACTATTTCCTTGCCCTCCGTGAAACTCATAGGTGTCATGGGAGCAGTGGAAACTCGTTTGGATGCATTGTAATACCAAGATGCACGATAGGAGCACAGCTTTCTTCGAAACTACCATAGGCACGAAAACTATTTGCTTTGCACTCCATGAAACTCATAGGTGTGATTGGAGAAGTGGAACCTCATTTGGATGCGTTGTGAAACCATGATGCAAGATAGGAGCACTACTTGCTTCGAAACTACCATAGGCTCAAAAACTATTTGCTTTGCACTCAATGAAACTCATAGGTGTCATTGGAGAAGTGGAACCACATTTGGATACGTTATGAAACCAAGATGCAAGATAGGAGCACGGTTTGCTTTGAACCTACCATAGGCACGGAAACTATTTGCTTTGCCCTTCATGAAACTCATAGGTGTCATGGGAGAAGTAGAACCTCATTTGGATGCATTGTGAAACCAAGATGCAAGATAGGAGCACTACTTGCTTCGAAACTACCATAGGCTAGAAAACTATTTGCTTTGCACTCAATGAAACTCATAGGTGTCATCGGAGAAGTGGAACCTCATTTGGATACGTTGTGAAACCAAGATGCAAGATAGGAGAACGGTTTGCTTTGAACCTACCACAGGCACGAAAACTATTTTCTTCGCCCTCCATGAAACTCATTGGTGTCATGGGAGAAGTGGAACCTCATTTGGATGCGTTTTGAATCCAGGATGCAAGATAGGAGCGCGACTTGCTTCAAAACGACCATAGGCACGAAAACTATTTGCTTTGCACTCCATGAAACTCATACATGTCATGGGAGCAGTGGAAACTCGTTTGGATGCATTGTAATGCCAAGGTGCACGATAGGAGCACAGCTTTCTTCGAAACTACCATAGGCATGAAAACTATTTGTTTTGCACTCAATTAAACTCATAGGTGTCATGGGTGAAGTGGAACCTTATTTGGATGTGTTGTGAAACCAAGATGCAAGATAGGAGCACTACTTGCTTCGAAACTACCATAGGCTCAAAAACTATTTGCTTTGCACTCAATGAAACTCATAGGTGTCATCGGAGAAGTGATACCTCACTTGGATACATTGTGAAACCAGGATGCAAGATAGGAGAACAGTTTGCTTTGAACCTACCATAGGCACGAAAACTATTTCCTTGCCCTCCGTGAAACTCATAGGTGTCATGGGAGCAGTGGAAACTCGTCTGGATGCATTGTAATACCAAGATGCACGATAGGAGCACAGCTATCTTCGAAACTACCGTAGGCACGAAAACTATTTGCTTTGCACTCCATGAAACTCATAGGTGTGATGGGAGAAGTGGAACCTCATTTGGATGCGTTGTGAAACCATGATGCAAGGTTAGGAGCACTACTTGCTTCGAAACTACCATAGGCTCAAAAACTATTTGCTTTGCAGTCAATGAAACTCATAGGTGTCATCGGAGAAGTGGAACCTCAATTGGATATGTTGTGAAACCAAGGTGCAAGATAGGACCACGGTTTGCTTTGAACCTACCATAGGCACGAAAACTATTTGCTTTGCCCTTGATGAAACTCATAGGTGTCATGGGAGAAGTAGAACCTCATTTGGATGCGTTGTGAAACCAAGATGCAAGATAGGAGCACTACTTGCTTCGAAACTACCACAGGCTCGAATACTATTTGCTTTGCACTCAATGAAACTCATAGGTGTCATCGGAGAAGTGGAACCTCATTTGGATGCGTTTTGAATCCAGGATGCAAGATAGGAGCGCGACTTGCTTCGAAACTACCATAGGCACGAAAACTATTTGCTTTGCACTCCATGAAACTCATAAGTGTCATGGGAGCAGTGGAAACTCGTTTGGATGCATTGTAATACCAAGGTGCACGATAGGAGCATAGCTTTCTTCGAAACTACCATAGGCATGAAAACTATTTGCTTTGCACTCAATGAAACTCATAGGTGTCATCGGAGAAGTGGAACCTCATTTGCATACGTTGTGAAACCAAGATGCAAGATAGGAGAACAGTTTGCTTTGAACCTACCATAGGCACGAAAACTATTTCCTTGCCCTCCGTGAAACTCATAGGTGTCATGGGAGCAGTGGAAACTCGTTTGGATGCATTGTAATACCAAGATGCACGATAGGAGCACAGCTTTCTTCGAAACTACCATAGGCACGAAAACTATTTGCTTTGCACTCCATGAAACTCATAGGTGTGATTGGAGAAGTGGAACCTCATTTGGATGCGTTGTGAAACCATGATGCAAGATAGGAGCACTACTTGCTTCGAAACTACCATAGGCTCAAAAACTATTTGCTTTGCACTCAATGAAACTCATAGGTGTCATCGGAGAAGTGGAACCTCATTTGGATACGTTGTGAAACCAAGATGCAAGATAGGAGCACGGTTTGCTTTGAACCTACCATAGGCACGAAAACTATTTGCTTTGCCCTTCATGAAACTCATAGGTGTCATGGGAGAAGTAGAACCTCATTTGGATGCGTTGTGAAACCAAGATGCAAGATAGGAGCACTACTTGCTTCGAAACTACCATAGGCTAGAAAACTATTTGCTTTGCACTCAATGAAACTCATAGGTGTCATTGGAGAAGTGGAACCTCATTTGGATACGTTGTGAAACCAAGATGCAAGATAGGAGAACGGTTTGCTTTGAACCTACCATAGGCACGAAAACTATTTTCTTTGCCCTCCATGAAACTCATAGGTGTCATGGGAGAAGTGGAACCTCATTTGGATGCGTTTTGAATCCAGGATGCAAGATAGGAGCGCGACTTGCTTCGAAACTACCATAGGCACGAAAACTATTTGCTTTGCACTCCATGAAACTCATAAGTGTCATGGGAGCAGTGGAAACTCGTTTGGATGCATTGTAATACCAAGGTGGACGATAGGAGCACAGCTTTCTTCGAAACTACCATAGGCATGAAAACTATTTGTTTTGCACTCAATTAAACTCATAGGTGTCATGGGTGAAGTGGAACCTCCTTTGGATGTGTTGTGAAACCAAGATGCAAGATATGAGCACTACTTGCTTCGAAACTACCATAGGCTCAAAAACTATTTGCTTTGCACTCAATGAAACTCATAGGTGTCATCGGAGAAGTGGAACCTCATTTGGATACGTTGTGAAACCAAGATGCAAGATAGGAGAACAGTTTGCTTTGAACCTACCATAGGCACGAAAACTATTTCCTTGCCCTCCGTGAAACTCATAGGTGTCATGGGAGCAGTGGAAACTCGTTTGGATGCATTGTAATACCAAGATGCACGATAGGAGCACAGCTTTCTTCGAAACTACCATAGGCACGAAAACTTTTTGCTTTGCACTCCATGAAACTCATAGGTGTGATGGGTGAAGTGGAACCTCATTTGGATGCGTTGTGAAACCATGATGGAAGATAAGAGCACTACTTGCTTCGAAACTACCATAGGCTCAAAAACTATTTGCTTTGCACTCAATGAAACTCATAGGTGTCATCGGAGAAGTGGAACCTCAATTGGATATGTTGTGAAACCAAGGTGCAAGATAGGACCACGGTTTGCTTTGAACCTACCATAGGCACGAAAACTATTTGCTTTGCCCTCCATGAAACTCATAGGTATCATGGGAGAAGTGGAACCTCATTTGGATGCGTTGTGAAACAAAGATGCAAGATAGGAGCACTACTTGCTTCGAAACTACCACAGGCTCGAATACTATTTGCTTTGCACTCAATGAAACTCATAGGTGTCATCGGAGAAGTGGAACCTCATTTGGATACGTTGTGAAACCAAGATGCAAGATAGGAGAACAGTTTGCTTTGAACCTACCATAGGCACGAAAACTATTTCCTTGCCCTCCGTGAAACTCATAGGTGTCATGGGAGCAGTGGAAACTCGTTTGGATGCATTGTAATACCAAGATGCACGATAGGAGCACAGCTTTCTTCGAAACTACCATAGGCACGAAAACTATTTGCTTTGCACTCCATGAAACTCATAGGTGTGATTGGAGAAGTGGAACCTCATTTGGATGCGTTGTGAAACCATGATGCAAGATAGGAGCACTACTTGCTTCGAAACTACCATAGGCTCAAAAACTATTTGCTTTGCACTCAATGAAACTCATAGGTGTCATCGGAGAAGTGGAACCTCATTTGGATACGTTGTGAAACCAAGATGCAAGATAGGACCACGGTTTGCTTTGAACCTACCATAGGCACGAAAACTATTTGCTTTGCCCTTCATGAAACTCATAGGTGTCATGGGAGAAGTAGAACCTCATTTGGATGCGTTGTGAAACCAAGATGCAAGATAGGAGCACTACTTGCTTCGAAACTACCATAGGCTAGAAAACTATTTGCTTTGCACTCAATGAAACTCATAGGTGTCATTGGAGAAGTGGAACCTCATTTGGATACGTTGTGAAACCAAGATGCAAGATAGGAGAACGGTTTGCTTTGAACCTACCATAGGCACGAAAACTATTTTCTTTGCCCTCCATGAAACTCATAGGTGTCATGGGAGAAGTGGAACCTCATTTGGATGCGTTTTGAATCCAGGATGCAAGATAGGAGCGCGACTTGCTTCGAAACTACCATAGGCACGAAAACTATTTGCTTTGCACTCCATGAAACTCATAAGTGTCATGGGAGCAGTGGAAACTCGTTTGGATGCATTGTAATACCAAGGTGGACGATAGGAGCACAGCTTTCTTCGAAACTACCATAGGCATGAAAACTATTTGTTTTGCACTCAATTAAACTCATAGGTGTCATGGGTGAAGTGGAACCTCCTTTGGATGTGTTGTGAAACCAAGATGCAAGATATGAGCACTACTTGCTTCGAAACTACCATAGGCTCAAAAACTATTTGCTTTGCACTCAATGAAACTCATAGGTGTCATCGGAGAAGTGGAACCTCATTTGGATACGTTGTGAAACCAAGATGCAAGATAGGAGAACAGTTTGCTTTGAACCTACCATAGGCACGAAAACTATTTCCTTGCCCTCCGTGAAACTCATAGGTGTCATGGGAGCAGTGGAAACTCGTTTGGATGCATTGTAATACCAAGATGCACGATAGGAGCACAGCTTTCTTCGAAACTACCATAGGCACGAAAACTTTTTGCTTTGCACTCCATGAAACTCATAGGTGTGATGGGTGAAGTGGAACCTCATTTGGATGCGTTGTGAAACCATGATGGAAGATAAGAGCACTACTTGCTTCGAAACTACCATAGGCTCAAAAACTATTTGCTTTGCACTCAATGAAACTCATAGGTGTCATCGGAGAAGTGGAACCTCAATTGGATATGTTGTGAAACCAAGGTGCAAGATAGGACCACGGTTTGCTTTGAACCTACCATAGGCACGAAAACTATTTGCTTTGCCCTCCATGAAACTCATAGGTATCATGGGAGAAGTGGAACCTCATTTGGATGCGTTGTGAAACAAAGATGCAAGATAGGAGCACTACTTGCTTCGAAACTACCACAGGCTCGAATACTATTTGCTTTGCACTCAATGAAACTCATAGGTGTCATCGGAGAAGTGGAACCTCATTTGGATACGTTGTGAAACCAAGATGCAAGATAGGAGAACAGTTTGCTTTGAACCTACCATAGGCACGAAAACTATTTCCTTGCCCTCCGTGAAACTCATAGGTGTCATGGGAGCAGTGGAAACTCGTTTGGATGCATTGTAATACCAAGATGCACGATAGGAGCACAGCTTTCTTCGAAACTACCATAGGCACGAAAACTATTTGCTTTGCACTCCATGAAACTCATAGGTGTGATTGGAGAAGTGGAACCTCATTTGGATGCGTTGTGAAACCATGATGCAAGATAGGAGCACTACTTGCTTCGAAACTACCATAGGCTCAAAAACTATTTGCTTTGCACTCAATGAAACTCATAGGTGTCATCGGAGAAGTGGAACCTCATTTGGATACGTTGTGAAACCAAGATGCAAGATAGGAGCACGGTTTGCTTTGAACCTACCATAGGCACGAAAACTATTTGCTTTGCCCTTCATGAAACTCATAGGTGTCATGGGAGAAGTAGAATCTCATTTGGATGCGTTGTGAAACCAAGATGCAAGATAGGAGCACTACTTGCTTCGAAACTACCATAGGCTAGAAAACTATTTGCTTTGCACTCAATGAAACTCATAGGTGTCATTGGAGAAGTGGAACCTCATTTGGATACGTTGTGAAACCAAGATGCAAGATAGGAGAACGGTTTGCTTTGAACCTACCATAGGCACGAAAACTATTTTCTTTGCCCTCCATGAAACTCATAGGTGTCATGGGAGAAGTGGAACCTCATTTGGATGCGTTTTGAATCCAGGATGCAAGATAGGAGCGCGACTTGCTTCGAAACTACCATAGGCACGAAAACTATTTGCTTTGCACTCCATGAAACTCATAAGTGTCATGGGAGCAGTGGAAACTCGTTTGGATGCATTGTAATACCAAGGTGGACGATAGGAGCACAGCTTTCTTCGAAACTACCATAGGCATGAAAACTATTTGTTTTGCACTCAATTAAACTTATAGGTGTAATGGGTGAAGTGGAACCTCATTTGGATGTGTTGTGAAATCAAGATGGAAGATGGGAGCACTACTTGCTTCGAAACTACCATAGGCTCAAAAACTATTTGCTTTGCTCTCAATGAAACTCATAGGTGTCATCGGAGCAGTGGAACCTCATTTGGATACGTTGTGAAACCAAGATGGAAGATAGGAGAACAGTTTGCTTTGAACCTACCATAGGCACGAAAACTATTTCCTTGCCCTCCGTGAAACTCATAGGTGTCATGGGAGCAGTGGAAACTCGTTTGGATGCATTGTAATACCAAGATGCACGATAGGAGCACAGCTTTCTTCGAAACTACCATAGGCACGAAAACTTTTTGCTTTGCATTCCATGAAACTCATAGGTGTGATGGGTGAAGTGGAACCTCATTTGGATGCGTTGTGAAACCATGATGGAAGATAAGAGCACTACTTGCTTCGAAACTACCATAGGCTCAAAAACTATTTGCTTTGCACTCAATGAAACTCATAGGTGTCATCGGCGAAGTGGAACCTCAATTGGATATGTTGTGAAACCAAGGTGCAAGATAGGACCACGGTTTGCTTTGAACCTACCGTAGGCACGAAAACTATTTGCTTTGCCCTCCATGAAACTCATAGGTATCATGGGAGAAGTGGAACCTCATTTGGATGCGTTGTGAAACCAAGATGCAAAATAGGAGCACTACTTGCTTCGAAACTACCATAGGCTCAAAAACTATTTGCTTTGCACTCAATGAAACTCATAGGTGTCATTGGAGAAGTGGAACCTCATTTGCATACGTTGTGAAACCAAGATGCAAGATAGGAGAACAGTTTGCTTTGAACCTACCATAGGCACGAAAACTATTTCCTTGCCCTCCGTGAAACTCATAGGTGTCATGGGAGCAGTGGAAACTCGTTTGAATGCATTGTAATACCAAGATGCACGATAGGAGCACAGCTTTCTTCGAAACTACCATAGGCACGAAAACTATTTGCTTTGCACTCCATGAAACTCATAGGTGTGATGGGAGAAGTGGAACCTCATTTGGATGCGTTGTGAAACCATGATGCAAGATAGGAGCACTACTTGCTTCGAAACTGCCATAGGCTCGAAAACTATTTGCTTTGCACTCAATGGAACTCATAGGTGTCATCGGAGAAGTGGAACCTCAATTGGATATGTTGTGGAACCAAGGTGCAAGATAGGACCACGGTTTGCTTTGAACCTACCATAGGCACGAAAACTATTTGCTTTGCCCTCCATGAAACTCATAGGTATCATGGGAGAAGTGGAACCTCATTTGGATGCGTTGTGAAACCAAGATGCAAGATAGGAGCACTAATTGCTTCGAAACTACCATAGGCTCAAAAACTATTTGCTTTGCACTCAATGAAACTCATAGGTGTCATCGGAGAAGTGGAACCTCATTTGGATACGTTGTGAAACCAAGATGCAAGATAGGAGCACGGTTTGCTTTGAACCTACCATAGGCACGAAAACTATTTGCTTTGCCCTTCATGAAACTCATAGGTGTCATGGGAGAAGTAGAACCTCATTTGGATGCGTTGTGAAACCAAGATCCAAGATAGGAGCACTACTTGTTTCGAAACTACCATAGGCTAGAAAACTATTTGCTTTGCACTCAATGAAACTCATAGGTGTCATCGGAGAAGTGGAACCTCATTTGGATACGTTATGAAACCAAGATGCAAGATAGGAGAACGGTTTGCTTTGAACCTACCATAGGCACGAAAATTATTTTCTTTGCCCTCCATGAAACACATAGGTGTCATGGGAGAAGTGGAACCTCATTTGGATGCGTTTTGAATCCAGGATGCAAGATAGGAGCGCGACTTGATTCGAAACTACCATAGGCACGAAAACTATTTGCTTTGCAAGATGGGAGCAGTGGAAACTCGTTTGGATGCATTGTAATACCAAGGTGCATGATAGGAGCACAGCTTTCTTCGAAACTACCATAGGCATGAAAACTATTTGTTTTGCACTCAATTAAACTCATAGGTGTCATGGGTGAAGTGGAACCTCATTTGGATGTGTTGTGAAACCAAGATGCAAGATAGGAGCACTACTTGCTTCGAAACTACCATAGGCTCAAAAACTATTTGCTTTGCACTCAATGAAACTCATAGGTGTCATCGGAGAAGTGGAACCTCATTTGGATACGTTGTGAAACCAAGATGCAAGATAGGAGAACAGTTTGCTTTGAACCTACCATAGGCACGAAAACTATTTCCTTGCCCTCCGTGAAACTCATAGGTGTCATGGGAGCAGTGGAAACTCGTTTGGATGCATTGTAATACCAAGATGCACGATAGGAGCACAGCTTTCTTCGAAACTACCATAGGCACGGAAACTATTTGCTTTGCACTCCATGAAACTCATAGGTGTGATGGGAGAAGTGGAACCTCATTTGGATGCGTTATGAAACCATGATGCAAGATAGGAGCACTACTTGCTTCGAAACTACCATAGGCTCGAAAACTATTTGCTTTGCACTCAATGAAACTCAAAGGTGTCATCGGAGAAGTGGAACCTCAATTGGATATGTTGTGAAACCAAGGTGCAAGATAGGACCACGGTTTGCTTTGAACCTACCATAGGCACGAAAACTATTTGCTTTGCCCTCCATGAATCTCATAGGTATCATGGGAGAAGTGGAACCTCATTTGGATGCGTTGTGAAACCAAGATGCAAGATAGGAGCACTACTTCCTTCGAAACTACCATAGGCTCAAAAACTATTTGCTTTGCACTCAATGAAACTCAAAGGTGTCATCGGAGAAGTGGAACCTCATTTGCATACGTTGTGAAACCAAGATGCAAGATAGGACCACGGTTTGCTTTGAACCTACCATAGGCACGAAAACTATTTGCTTTGCCCTCCATGAATCTCATAGGTATCATGGGAGAAGTGGAACCTCATTTGGATGCGTTGTGAAACCAAGATGCAAGATAGGAGCACTACTTCCTTCGAAACTACCATAGGCTCAAAAACTATTTGCTTTGCACTCAATGAAACTCATAGGTGTCATCGGAGAAGTGGAACCTCATTTGCATACGTTGTGAAACCAAGATGCAAGATAGGAGCACGGTTTGCTTTGAACCAACCATAGGCACGAAAACTATTTGCTTTGCCCTTCATGAAACTCATAGGTGTCATGGGAGAAGTAGAACCTCATTTGGATGCGTTGTGAAACCAGGATGCAAGATAGGAGCACTACTTGTTTCAAAACTACCATAGGCTAGAAAACTATTTGCTTTGCACTCAATGAAACTCATAGGTGTCATTGGAGAAGTGGAACCTCATTTGGATACGTTGTGAAACCAAGATGCAAGATAGGACAACGGTTCGCTTTGAACCTACCATAGGCACGAAAACTATTTTCTTTGCCCTCCATGAAACTCATAGGTGTCATGGGAGAAGTGGAACCTCATTTGGATGCGTTTTGAATCCAGGATGCAAGATAGGAGCGCGACTTGCTTCGAAACTACCATTGGCACGAAAACTATTTGCTTTGCACTCCATGAAACTCATAAGTGTCATGGGAGCAGTGGAAACTCGTTTGGATGCATTGTAATACCAAGGTGGACGATAGGAGCACAGCTTTCTTCGAAACTACCATAGGCATGAAAACTATTTGTTTTGCACTCAATTAAACTGATAGGTGTCATGGGTGAAGTGGAACCTCCTTTGGATGTGTTGTGAAACCAAGATGCAAGATATGAGCACTACTTGTTTCGAAACTACCATAGGCTCAAAAACTATTTGCTTTGCACTCAATGAAACTCATAGGTGTCATCGGAGAAGTGGAACCTCATTTGGATACGTTGTGAAACCAAGATGCAAGATAGGAGAACAGTTTGCTTTGAACCTACCATAGGCACGAAAACTATTTCCTTGCCCTCCGTGAAACTCATAGGTGTCATGGGAGCAGTGGAAACTCGTTTGGATGCATTGTAATACCAAGATGCACGATAGGAGCACAGCTTTCTTCGAAACTACCATAGGCACGAAAACTTTTTGCTTTGCACTCCATGAAACTCATAGGTGTGATGGGTGAAGTGGAACCTCATTTGGATGCGTTGTGAAACGATGATGGAAGATAAGAGCACTACTTGCTTCGAAACTACCATAGGCTCAAAAACTATTTGCTTTGCACTCAATGAAACTCATAGGTGTCATCGGAGAAGTGGAACCTCAATTGGATATGTTGTGAAACCAAGGTGCAAGATAGGACCACGGTTTGCTTTGAACCTACCATAGGCACGAAAACTATTTGCTTTGCCCTCCATGAAACTCATAGGTATCATGGGAGAAGTGGAACCTCATTTGGATGCGTTGTGAAACCAAGATGCAAGATAGGAGCACTACTTGCTTCGAAACTACCATAGGCTCAAAAACTATTTGCTTTGCACTCAATGAAACTCATAGGTGTCATCGGAGAAGTGGAACCTCATTTGCATACGTTGTGAAACCAAGATGCAAGATAGGAGAATAGTTTGCTTTGAACCTACCATAGGCACGAAAACTATTTCCTTGCCCTCCGTGAAACTCATAGGTGTCATGGGAGCAGTGGAAACTCGTTTGGATGCATTGTAATACCAAGATGCACGATAGGAGCACAGCTTTCTTCGAAACTACCATAGGCACGAAAACTATTTGCTTTGCACTCCATGAAACTCATAGGTGTGATGGGAGAAGTGGAACCTCATTTGGATGCGTTGTGAAACCATGATGCAAGATAGGAGCACTACTTGCTTCGAAACTGCCATAGGCTCGAAAACTATTTGCTTTGCACTCAATGGAACTCATAGGTGTCATCGGAGAAGTGGAACCTCAATTGGATATGTTGTGAAACCAAGGTGCAAGATAGGACCACGGTTTGCTTTGAACCTACCATAGGCACGAAAACTATTTGCTTTGCCCTCCATGAATCATAGGTATCATGGGAGAAGTGGAACCTCATTTGGATGCGTTGTGAAACCAAGATGCAAGATAGGAGCACTAATTGCTTCGAAACTACCATAGGCTCAAAAACTATTTGCTTTGCACTCAATGAAACTCATAGGTGTCATCGAAGAAGTGGAACCTCATTTGGATACGTTGTGAAACCAAGATGCAAGATAGGAGAACAGTTTGCTTTGAACCTACCATAGGCACGAAAGCTATTTCCTTGCCCTCCGTGAAACTCATAGGTGTCATGGGAGCAGCGGAAACTCGTTTGGATGCATTGTAATACCAAGATGCACGATAGGAGCACAGCTTTCTTCGAAACTACCATAGGCATGAAAACTATTTGTTTTGCACTCAATTAAACTCATAGGTGTCATGGGTGAAGTGGAACCTCATTTGGATGTGTTGTGAAACCAAGATGCAAGATAGGAGCACTACTTGCTTCGAAACTACCATAGGCTCAAAAACTATTTGCTTTGCACTCAATGAAACTCATAGGTGTCATCGGAGAAGTGGAACCTCATTTGGATACGTTGTGAAACCAAGATGCAAGATAGGAGAACAGTTTGCTTTGAACCTACCATAGGCACGAAAACTATTTCCTTGCCCTCCGTGAAACTCATAGGTGTCATGGGAGCAGTGGAAACTCGTTTGGATGCATTGTAATACCAAGATGCACGATAGGAGCACTGCTTTCTTCGAAACTACCATAGGCACGGAAACTATTTGCTTTGCACTCCATGAAACTCATAGGTGTGATGGGAGAAGTGGAACCTCATTTGGATGCGTTGTGAAACCATGATGCAAGATAGGAGCACTACTTGCTTCGAAACTACCATAGGCTCGAAAACTATTTGCTTTGCACTCAATGAAACTCATAGGTGTCATCGGAGAAGTGGAACCTCAATTGGATATGTTGTGAAACCAAGGTGCAAGATAGGACCACGGTTTGCTTTGAACCTACCATAGGCACGAAAACTATTTGCTTAGCCCTCCATGAATCTCATAGGTATCATGGGAGAAGTGGAACCTCATTTGGATGCGTTGTGAAACCAAGATGCAACATAGGAGCACTACTTCCTTCGAAACTACCATAGGCTCAAAAACTATTTGCTTTGCACTCAATGAAACTCATAGGTGTCATCGGAGAAGTGGAACCTCATTTGGATACGTTGTGAAACCAAGATGCAAGATAGGAGCACGGTTTGCTTTGAACCTACCATAAGCACGAAAACTATTTGCTTTGCCCTTCATGAAACTCATAGGTGTCATGGGAGAAGTAGAACCTCATTTGGATGCGTTGTGAAACCAAGATGCAAGATAGGAGCACTACTTGTTTCAAAACTACCATAGGCTAGAAAACTATTTGCTTTGCACTCAATGAAACTCATAGGTGTCATCGGAGAAGTGGAACCTCATTTGGATACGTTATGAAACCAAGATGCAAGATAGGAGAACGGTTTGCTTTGAACCTACCATAGGCACGAAAACTATTTTCTTTGCCCTCCATGAAACACATAGGTGTCATGGGAGAAGTGGAACCTCATTTGGATGCGTTTTGAATCCAGGATGCAAGATAGGAGCGCGACTTGCTTCGAAACTACCATAGGCACGAAAACTATTTGCTTTGCAATCCATGAAACTCATAAGTGTCATGGGAGCAGTGGAAACTCGTTTGGATGCATTGTAATACCAAGGTGCACGATAGGAGCACAGCTTTCTTCGAAACTACCATAGGCATGAAAACTATTTATTTTGCACTCAATTAAACTCATAGGTGTCATGGGTGAAGTGGAACCTCATTTGGATGCGTTGTGAAACCAAGATGCAAGATAGGAGCACTACTTGCTTCGAAACTACCATAGGCTCAAAAACTATTTGCTTTGCACTCAATGAAACTCATAGGTGTCATCGGAGAAGTGGAACCTCATTTGGATACGTTGTGAAACCAAGATGCAAGATGGGAGAACAGTTTGCTTTGAACCTACCATAGGCACGAAAACTATTTCCTTGCCCTCCGTGAAACTCATAGGTGTCATGGGAGCAGTGGAAACTCGTTTTGATGCATTGTAATACCAAGATGCACGATAGGAGCACAGCTTTCTTCGAAACTACCATAGGCACAAAACTATTTGCTTTGCACTCCATTAAACTCATAGGTGTGATGGGAGAAGTGGAACCTCATTTGGATGCGTTGTGAAACCATGATGCAAGATAGGAGCACTACTTGCTTCGAAACTACCATAGGCACGAAAACTATTTGCTTTGCAATCCATGAAACTCATAGGTGTCATGGGAGCAGTGGAAACTCGTTTGGATGCATTGTAATACCAAGGTGCACGATAGGAGCACAGCTTTCTTCGAAACTACCATAGGCATGAAAACTATTTGTTTTGCACTCAATTAAACTCATAGGTGTCATGGGTGAAGTGGAACCTCATTTGGATGCGTTGTGAAACCAAGATGCAAGATAGGAGCACTACTTGCTTCGAAACTACCATAGGCTCAAAAACTATTTGCTTTGCACTCAATGAAACTCATAGGTGTCATCGGAGAAGTGGAACCTCATTTGGATACGTTGTGAAACCAAGATGCAAGATGGGAGAACAGTTTGCTTTGAACCTACCATAGGCACGAAAACTATTTCCTTGCCCTCCGTGAAACTCATAGGTGTCATGGGAGCAGTGGAAACTCGTTTTGATGCATTGTAATACCAAGATGCACGATAGGAGCACAGCTTTCTTCGAAACTACCATAGGCACGAAAACTATTTGCTTTGCACTCCATGAAACTCATAGGTGTGATGGGAGAAGTGGAACCTCATTTGGATGCGTTGTGAAACCATGATGCAAGATAGGAGCACTACTTGCTTCGAAACTACCATAGGCTCGAAAACTATTTGCTTTGCACTCAATGAAACTCATAGGTGTCATCGGAGAAGTGGAACCTCAATTGGATATGTTGTGAAACCAAGGTGCAAGATAGGACCACGGTTTGCTTTGAACCTACCATAGGCACGAAAACTATTTGCTTTGCCCTCCATGAAACTCATAGGTATCATGGGAGAAGTGGAACCTCATTTGGATGCGTTGTGAAACCAAGATGCAAGATAGGAGCACTACTTGCTTCGAAACTACCATAGGCTCAAAAACTATTTGCTTTGCACTCAATGAAACTCATAGGTGTCATCGGAGAAGTGGAACCTCATTTGGATACGTTGTGAAACCAAGATGCAAGATAGGTGCACGGTTTGCTTTGAACCTACCATAGGCACGAAAACTATTTGCTTTGCCCTTCATGAAACTCATAGGTGTCATGGGAGAAGTAGAACCTCATTTGGATGCGTTGTGAAACCAAGATGCAAGATAGGAGCACTACTTGTTTCGAAACAACCATAGGCTAGAAAACTATTTGCTTTGCACTCAATGAAACTCATAGGTGTCATCGGAGAAGTGGAACCTCATTTGGATACGTTATGAAACCAAGATGCAAGGTTTGCTTTGAACCTACCATAGGCACGAAAACTATTTTCTTTGCCCTCCATGAAACACATAGGTGTCATGGAAGAAGTGGAACCTCATTTGGATGCGTTTTGAATCCAGGATGCAAGATAGGAGCGCGACTTGCTTCGAAACTACCATAAGCACAAAAACTATTTGCTTTGCAATCCATGAAACTCATAAGTGTCATGGGAGCAGTGGAAACTCGTTTGGATGCATTGTAATACCAAGGTGCACGATAGGAGCACAGCTTTCTTCGAAACTACCATAGGCATGAAAACTATTTGTTTTGCACTCAATTAAACTCATAGGTGTCATGGGTGAAGTGGAACCTCATTTGGATGCGTTGTGAAACCAAGATGCAAGATAGGAGCACTACTTGCTTCGAAACTACCATAGGCTCAAAAACTATTTGCTTTGCACTCAATGAAACTCATAGGTGTCATCGGAGAAGTGGAACCTCATTTGTATACGTTGTGAAACCAAGATGCAAGATAGGAGAACAGTTTGCTTTGAACCTACCATAGGCTCGAAAACTATTTCCTTGCCCTCCGTGAAACTCATAGGTGTCATGGGAGCAGTGGAAACTCGTTTTGATGCATTGTAATACCAAGATGCACGATAGGAGCACAGCTTTCTTCGAAACTACCATAGGCACGGAAACTATTTGCTTTGCACTCCATGAAACTCATAGGTGTGATGGGAGAAGTGGAACCTCATTTGGATGCGTTGAGAAACCATGATGCAAGATAGGAGCACTACTTGCTTCGAAACTACCATAGGCTCGAAAACTATTTGCTTTGCACACAATGAAACTCATAGGTGTCATCGGAGAAGTGGAACCTCAATTGGATATGTTGTGAAACCAAGGTGCAAGATAGGACCACGGTTTGCTTTGAACCTACCATAGGCGCGAAAACTATTTGCTTTGCCCTCCATGAATCTCCTAGGTATCATGAGAGAAGTGGAACCTCATTTGGATGCGTTGTGAAACCAAGATGCAAGATAGGAGCACTACTTACTTCGAAACTACCATAGGCTCAAAAACTATTTGCTTTGCACTCAATGAAACTCATAGGTGTCATCGGAGAAGTGGAACCTCATTTGGATGCGTTGTGAAACCAAGATGCAAGATAGGAGCACTACTTGTTTCAAAACTACCATAGGCTAGAAAACTATTTGCTTTGCACTCAATGAAACTCATAGGTGTCATCGGAGAAGTGGAACCTCATTTGGATACGTTATGAAACCAAGATGCAAGATAGGAGAACGGTTTGCTTTGAACCTACCATAGGCACGAAAACTATTTTCTTTGCCCTCCATGAAACACATAGGTGTCATGGGAGAAGTGGAACCTCATTTGGATGCGTTTTGAATCCAGGATGCAAGATAGGAGCGCGACTTGCTTCGAAACTACCATAGGCACGAAAACTATTTGCTTTGCAATCCATGAAACTCATAAGTGTCATGGGAGCAGTGGAAACTCATTTGGATGCATTGTAATACCAAGGTGCACGATAGGAGCACAGCTTTCTTCGAAACTACCATAGGCATGAAAAGTATTTGTTTTGCACTCAATTAAACTCATAGGTTTCATGGGTGAAGCGGAACCTCATTTGGATGTGTTGTGAAACCAAGATGCAAGATAGGAGCACTACTTGCTTCGAAACTACCATAGGCTCAAAAACTATTTGCTTTGCACTCAATGAAACTCATAGGTGTCATCGGAGAAGTGGAACCTCATTTGGATACGTTGTGAAACCAAGATGCAAGATAGGAGAACAGTTTGCTTTGAACCTACCATAGGCACGAAAACTATTTCCTTGCCCTCCGTGAAACTCATAGGTGTCATGGGAGCAGTGGAAACTCGTTTGGATGCATTGTAATACCAAGATGCACGATAGGAGCACAGGTTTCTTCGAAACTACCATAGGCACGGAAACTATTTGCTTTGCACTCCATGAAACTCATAGGTGTGATGGGAGAAGTGGAACCTCATTTGGATGCGTTGTGAAACCATGATGCAAGATAGGAGTACTACTTGCTTCGAAACTACCATAGGCTCGAAAACTATTTGCTTTGCACTCAATGAAACTCATAGGTGTCATCGGAGAAGTGGAACCTCAATTGGATATGTTGTGAAACCAAGGTGCAAGATAGGACCACGGTTTGCTTTGAACCTACCATAGGCACGAAAACTATTTGCTTTGCCCTCCATGAAACACATTGGTATCATGGGGGAAGTGGAACCTCATTTGGATGCGTTGTGAAACCAAGATGCAAGATAGGAGCACTACTTGCTTCGAAACTACCATAGGCTCAAAAACTATTTGCTTTGCAGTCAATGAAACTCATAGGTGTTATCGGAGAAGTGGAACCTCATTTGCATACGTTGTGAAACCAAGATGCAAGATAGGAGAACAGTTTGCTTTGAACCTACCATAGGCACGAAAACTATTATCTTGCCCTCCGTGAAACTCATAGGTGTCATGGGAGCAGTGGAAACTCGTTTGGATGCATTGTAATACCAAGATGCACGATAGGAGCACAGCTCTCTTCGAAACTACCATGGGCACGAAAACTATTTGCTTTGCACTCCATGAAACTCATAGGTGTGATGGGAGAAGTGGAACCTCATTTGGATGCGTTGTGAAACCATGATGCAAGATAGGAGCACTACTTGCTTCGAAACTACCATAGGCTCGAAAACTATTTGCTTTGCACTCAATGGAACTCATAGGTGTCATCGGAGAAGTGGAACCTCAATTGGATATGTTGTGAAACCAAGGTGCAAGATAGGAACACGGTTTGCTTTGAACCTACCATAGGCACGAAAACTATTTGCTTTGCCCTCCATGAAACTCATAGGTATCATGGGAGAAGTGGAACCTCATTTGGATGCGTTGTGAAACCAAGATGCAAGATAGGAGCACTACTTGCTTCGAAACTACCATAGGCTCAAAAACTATTTGCTTTGCACTCAATGAAACTCATAGGTGTCATCGGAGAAGTGGAACCTCATTTGGATACGTTGTGAAACCAAGATGCAAGATAGGAGAACAGTTTGCTTTGAACCTACCATAGGCACGAAAACTATTTCCTTGCCCTCCGTGAAACTCATAGGTGTCATGGGAGCAGTGGAAACTCGTTTTGATGCATTGTAATACCAAGATGCACGATAGGAGCACAGCTTTCTTCGAAACTACCATAGGCACGGAAACTATTTGCTTTGCACTCCATGAAACTCATAGGTGTGATGGGAGAAGTGGAACCTCATTTGGATGCGTTGTGAAACCATGATGCAAGATAGGAGCACTACTTGCTTCGAAACTACCATAGGCTCGAAAACTATTTGCTTTGCACACAATGAAACTCATAGGTGTCATCGGAGAAGTGGAACCTCAATTGGATATGTTGTGAAACCAAGGTGCAAGATAGGACCACGGTTTGCTTTGAACCTACCATAGGCGCGAAAACTATTTGCTTTGCCCTCCATGAATCTCATAGGTATCATGAGAGAAGTGGAACCTCATTTGGATGCGTTGTGAAACCAAGATGCAAGATAGGAGCACTACTTACTTCGAAACTACCATAGGCTCAAAAACTATTTGCTTTGCACTCAATGAAACTCATAGGTGTCATCGGAGAAGTGGAACCTCATTTGGATACGTTGTGAAACCAAGATGCAAGATAGGAGCACGGTTTGCTTTGAACCTACCATAGGCACGAAAACTATTTGCTTTGCCCTTCATGAAACTCATAGGTGTCATGGGAGAAGTAGAACCTCATTTGGATGCGTTGTGAAACCAAGATGCAAGATAGGAGCACTACTTGTTTCAAAACTACCATAGGCTAGAAAACTATTTGCTTTGCACTCAATGAAACTCATAGGTGTCATCGGAGAAGTGGAACCTCATTTGGATACGTTATGAAACCAAGATGCAAGATAGGAGAACGGTTTGCTTTGAACCTACCATAGGCACGAAAACTATTTTCTTTGCCCTCCATGAAACACATAGGTGTCATGGGAGAAGTGGAACCTCATTTGGATGCGTTTTGAATCCAGGATGCAAGATAGGAGCGCGACTTGCTTCGAAACTACCATAGGCACGAAAACTATTTGCTTTGCAATCCATGAAACTCATAAGTGTCATGGGAGCAGTGGAAACTCGTTTGGATGCATTGTAATACCAAGGTGCACGATAGGAGCACAGCTTTCTTCGAAACTACCATAGGCATGAAAACTATTTGTTTTGCACTCAATTAAACTCATAGGTTTCATGGGTGAAGTGGAACCTCATTTGGATGTGTTGTGAAACCAAGATGCAAGATAGGAGCACTACTTGCTTCGAAACTACCATAGGCTCAAAAACTATTTGCTTTGCACTCAATGAAACTCATAGGTGTCATCGGAGAAGTGGAACCTCATTTGGATACGTTGTGAAACCAAGATGCAAGATAGGAGAACAGTTTGCTTTGAACCTACCATAGGCACGAAAACTATTTCCTTGCCCTCCGTGAAACTCATAGGTGTCATGGGAGCAGTGGAAACTCGTTTGGATGCATTGTAATACCAAGATGCACGATAGGAGCACAGCTTTCTTCGAAACTACCATAGGCACGGAAACTATTTGCTTTGCACTCCATGAAACTCATAGGTGTGATGGGAGAAGTGGAACCTCATTTGGATGCGTTGTGAAACCATGATGCAAGATAGGAGTACTACTTGCTTCGAAACTACCATAGGCTCGAAAACTATTTGCTTTGCACTCAATGAAACTCATAGGTGTCATCGGAGAAGTGGAACCTCAATTGGATATGTTGTGAAACCAAGGTGCAAGATAGGACCACGGTTTGCTTTGAACCTACCATAGGCACGAAAACTATTTGCTTTGCCCTCCATGAAACTCATAGGTATCATGGGAGAAGTGGAACCTCATTTGGATGCGTTGTGAAACCAAGATGCAAGATAGGAGCACTACTTGCTTCGAAACTACCATAGGCTCAAAAACTATTTGCTTTGCACTCAATGAAACTCATAGGTGTTATCGGAGAAGTGGAACCTCATTTGCATACGTTGTGAAACCAAGATGCAAGATAGGAGAACAGTTTGCTTTGAACCTACCATAGGCACGAAAACTATTATCTTGCCCTCCGTGAAACTCATAGGTGTCATGGGAGCAGTGGAAACTCGTTTGGATGCATTGTAATACCAAGATGCACGATAGGAGCACAGCTTTCTTCGAAACTACCATGGGCACGAAAACTATTTGCTTTGCACTCCATGAAACTCATAGGTGTGATGGGAGAAGTGGAACCTCATTTGGATGCGTTGTGAAACCATGATGCAAGATAGGAGCACTACTTGCTTCGAAACTACCATAGGCTCGAAAACTATTTGCTTTGCACTCAATGGAACTCATAGGTGTCATCGGAGAAGTGGAACCTCAATTGGATATGTTGTGAAACCAAGGTGCAAGATAGGAACACGGTTTGCTTTGAACCTACCATAGGCACGAAAACTATTTGCTTTGCCCTCCATGAAACTCATAGGTATCATGGGAGAAGTGGAACCTCATTTGGATGCGTTGTGAAACCAAGATGCAAGATAGGAGCACTACTTGCTTCGAAACTACCATAGGCTCAAAAACTATTTGCTTTGCACTCAATGAAACTCATAGGTGTCATCGGAGAAGTGGAACCTCATTTGGATACGTTGTGAAACCAAGATGCAAGATAGGAGAACAGTTTGCTTTGAACCTACCATAGGCACGAAAACTATTTCCTTGCCCTCCGTGAAACTCATAGGTGTCATGGGAGCAGTGGAAACTCGTTTTGATGCATTGTAATACCAAGATGCACGATAGGAGCACAGCTTTCTTCGAAACTACCATAGGCACGGAAACTATTTGCTTTGCACTCCATGAAACTCATAGGTGTGATGGGAGAAGTGGAACCTCATTTGGATGCGTTGTGAAACCATGATGCAAGATAGGAGCACTACTTGCTTCGAAACTACCATAGGCTCGAAAACTATTTGCTTTGCACACAATGAAACTCATAGGTGTCATCGGAGAAGTGGAACCTCAATTGGATATGTTGTGAAACCAAGCTGCAAGATAGGACCACGGTTTGCTTTGAACCTACCATAGGCGCGAAAACTATTTGCTTTGCCCTCCATGAATCTCCTAGGTATCATGAGAGAAGTGGAACCTCATTTGGATGCGTTGTGAAACCAAGATGCAAGATAGGAGCACTACTTACTTCGAAACTACCATAGGCTCAAAAACTATTTGCTTTGCACTCAATGAAACTCATAGGTGTCATCGGAGAAGTGGAACCTCATTTGGATACGTTGTGAAACCAAGATGCAAGATAGGAGCACGGTTTGCTTTGAACCTACCATAGGCACGAAAACTATTTGCTTTGCCCTTCATGAAACTCATAGGTGTCATGGGAGAAGTGGAACCTCATTTGGATGCGTTGTGAAACCAAGATGCAAGATAGGAGCACTACTTGTTTCAAAACTACCATAGGCTAGAAAACTATTTGCTTTGCACTCAATGAAACTCATAGGTGTCATCGGAGAAGTGGAACCTCATTTGGATACGTTATGAAACCAAGATGCAAGATAGGAGAACGGTTTGCTTTGAACCTACCATAGGCACGAAAACTATTTTCTTTGCCCTCCATGAAACACATAGGTGTCATGGGAGAAGTGGAACCTCATTTGGATGCGTTTTGAATCCAGGATGCAAGATAGGAGCGCGACTTGCTTCGAAACTACCATAGGCACGAAAACTATTTGCTTTGCAATCCATGAAACTCATAAGTGTCATGGGAGCAGTGGAAACTCGTTTGGATGCATTGTAATACCAAGGTGCACGATAGGAGCACAGCTTTCTTCGAAACTACCATAGGCATGAAAACTATTTGTTTTGCACTCAATTAAACTCATAGGTTTCATGGGTGAAGTGGAACCTCATTTGGATGTGTTGTGAAACCAAGATGCAAGATAGGAGCACTACTTGCTTCGAAACTACCATAGGCTCAAAAACTATTTGCTTTGCACTCAATGAAACTCATAGGTGTCATCGGAGAAGTGGAACCTCATTTGGATACGTTGTGAAACCAAGATGCAAGATAGGAGAACAGTTTGCTTTGAACCTACCATAGGCACGAAAACTATTTCCTTGCCCTCCGTGAAACTCATAGGTGTCATGGGAGCAGTGGAAACTCGTTTGGATGCATTGTAATACCAAGATGCACGATAGGAGCACAGGTTTCTTCGAAACTACCATAGGCACGGAAACTATTTGCTTTGCACTCCATGAAACTCATAGGTGTGATGGGAGAAGTGGAACCTCATTTGGATGCGTTGTGAAACCATGATGCAAGATAGGAGTACTACTTGCTTCGAAACTACCATAGGCTCGAAAACAATTTGCTTTGCACTCAATGAAACTCATAGGTGTCATCGGAGAAGTGGAACCTCAATTGGATATGTTGTGAAACCAAGGTGCAAGATAGGACCACGGTTTGCTTTGAACCTACCATAGGCACGAAAACTATTTGCTTTGCCCTCCATGAAACTCATAGGTATCGTGGGAGAAGTGGAACCTCATTTGGATGCGTTGTGAAACCAAGATGCAAGATAGGAGCACTACTTGCTTCGAAACTACCATAGGCTCAAAAACTATTTGCTTTGCACTCAATGAAACTCATAGGTGTTATCGGAGAAGTGGTACCTCATTTGCATACGTTGTGAAACCAAGATGCAAGATAGGAGAACAGTTTGCTTTGAACCTACCATAGGCACGAAAACTATTATCTTGCCCTCCGTGAAACTCATAGGTGTCATGGGAGCAGTGGAAACTCGTTTGGATGCATTGTAATACCAAGGTGCACGATAGGAGCACAGCTTTCTTCGAAACTACCATGGGCACGAAAACTATTTGCTTTGCACTCCATGAAACTCATAGGTGTGATGGGAGAAGTGGAACCTCATTTGGATGCGTTGTGAAACCATGATGCAAGATAGGAGCACTACTTGCTTCGAAACTACCATAGGCTCGAAAACTATTTGCTTTGCACTCAATGGAACTCATAGGTGTCATCGGAGAAGTGGAACCTCAATTGGATATGTTGTGAAACCAAGGTGCAAGATAGGAACACGGTTTGCTTTGAACCTACCATAGGCACGAAAACTATTTGCTTTGCCCTCCATGAAACTCATAGGTATCATGGGAGAAGTGGAACCTTATTTGGATGCGTTGTGAAACCATGATGCAAGATAGGAGCACTACTTGCTTCGAAACTACCATAGGCTCAAAAACTATTTGCTTTGCACTCAATGAAACTCATAGGTGTCATCGGAGAAGTGGAACCTCATTTGGATACGTTGTGAAACCAAGATGCAAGATAGGTGCACGGTTTGCTTTGAACCTGCCATAGGCACGAAAACTATTTACTTTGCCCTTCATGAAACTCATAGGTGTCATGGGAGAAGTAGAACCTCATTTGGATGCGTTGTGAAACCAAGATGCAAGATAGGAGCACTACTTGTTTCGAAACTACCATAGGCTAGAAAACTATTTGCTTTGCACTCAATGAAACTCATAGGTGTCATCGGAGAAGTGGAACCTCATTTGGATACGTTATGAAACCAAGATGCAAGGTTTGCTTTGAACCTACCATAGGCACGAAAACTATTTTCTTTGCCCTCCATGAAACACATAGGTGTCATGGGAGAAGTGGAACCTCATTTGGATGCGTTTTGAATCCAGGATGCAAGATAGGAGCGCGACTTGCTTCGAAACTACCATAGGCACAAAAACTATTTGCTTTGCAATCCATGAAACTCATAAGTGTCATGGGAGCAGTGGAAACTCGTTTGGATGCATTGTAATACCAAGGTGCACGATAGGAGCACAGCTTTCTTCGAAACTACCATAGGCATGAAAACTATTTGTTTTGCACTCAATTAAACTCATAGGTGTCATGGGTGAAGTGGAACCTCATTTGGATGCGTTGTGAAACCAAGATGCAAGATAGGAGCACTACTTGCTTCGAAACTACCATAGGCTCAAAAACTATTTGCTTTGCACTCAATGAAACTCATAGGTGTCATCGGAGAAGTGGAACCTCATTTGGATACGTTGTGAAACCAAGATGCAAGATAGGAGAACAGTTTGCTTTGAACCTACCATAGGCACGAAAACTATTTCCTTGCCCTCCGTGAAACTCATAGGTGTCATGGGAGCAGTGGGAAACTCGTTTTGATGCATTGTAATACCAAGATGCACGATAGGAGCACAGCTTTCTTCGAAACTACCATAGGCACGGAAACTATTTGCTTTGCACTCCATGAAACTCATAGGTGTGATGGGAGAAGTGGAACCTCATTTGGATGCGTTGTGAAACCATGATGCAAGATAGGAGCACTCCTTGCTTCGAAACTACCATAGGCTCGAAAACTATTTGCTTTGCACTCAATGAAACTCATAGGTGTCATCGGAGAAGTGGAACCTCAATTGGATATGTTGTGAAACCAAGGTGCAAGATAGGACCACGGTTTGCTTTGAACCTACCATAGGTGCGAAAACTATTTGCTTTGCCCTCCATGAATCTCATAGGTATCATGAGAGAAGTGGAACCTCATTTGGATGCGTTGTGAAACCAAGATGCAAGATAGGAGCACTACTTACTTCGAAACTACCATAGGCTCAAAAACTATTTGCTTTGCACTCAATGAAACTCATAGGTGTCATCGGAGAAGTGGAACCTCATTTGGATACGTTGTGAAACCAAGATGCAAGATAGGAGCACGGTTTGCTTTGAACCTACCATAGGCACGAAAACTATTTGCTTTGCCCTTCATGAAACTCATAGGTGTCATGGGAGAAGTAGAACCTCATTTGGATGCGTTGTGAAACCAAGATGCAAGATAGGAGCACTACTTGTTTCAAAACTACCATAGGCTAGAAAACTATTTGCTTTGCACTCAATGAAACTCATAGGTGTCATCGGAGAAGTGGAACCTCAATTGGATATGTTGTGAAACCAAGGTGCAGGATAGGACCACGGTTTGCTTTGAACCTACCATAGGCACGAAAACTATTTGCTTTGCCCTCCATGAAACTCATAGGTATCATGGGAGAAGTGGAACCTCGTTTGGATGCGTTGTGAAACCAAGATGCAAGATAGGAGCACTACTTGCTTCGAAACTACCATAGGCTCAAAAACTATTTGCTTTGCACTCAATGAAACTCATAGGTGTTATCGGAGAAGTGGAACCTCATTTGCATACGTTGTGAAACCAAGATGCAAGATAGGAGAACAGTTTGCTTTGAACCTACCATAGGCACGAAAACTATTATCTTGCCCTCCGTGAAACTCATAGGTGTCATGGGAGCAGTGGAAACTCGTTTGGATGCATTGTAATACCAAGATGCACGATAGGAGCACAGCTTTCTTCGAAACTACCATGGGCACGAAAACTATTTGCTTTGCACTCCATGAAACTCATAGGTGTGATGGGAGAAGTGGAACCTCATTTGGATGCGTTGTGAAACCATGATGCAAGATAGGAGCACTACTTGCTTCGAAACTACCATAGGCTCGAAAACTATTTGCTTTGCACTCAATGGAACTCATAGGTGTCATCGGAGAAGTGGAACCTCAATTGGATATGTTGTGAAACCAAGGTGCAAGATAGGAACACGGTTTGCTTTGAACCTACCATAGGCACGAAAACTATTTGCTTTGCCCTCCATGAAACTCATAGGTATCATGGGAGAAGTGGAACCTTATTTGGATGCGTTGTGAAACCATGATGCAAGATAGGAGCACTACTTGCTTCGAAACTACCATAGGCTCAAAAACTATTTGCTTTGCACTCAATGAAACTCATAGGTGTCATCGGAGAAGTGGAACCTCATTTGGATACGTTGTGAAACCAAAATGCAAGATAGGTGCACGGTTTGCTTTGAACCTGCCATAGGCACGAAAACTATTTACTTTGCCCTTCATTAAACTCATAGGTGTCATGGGAGAAGTAGAACCTCATTTGGATGCGTTGTGAAACCAAGATGCAAGATAGGAGCACTACTTGTTTCGAAACTACCATAGGCTAGAAAACTATTTGCTTTGCACTCAATGAAACTCATAGGTGTCATCGGAGAAGTGGAACCTCATTTGGATACGTTATGAAACCAAGATGCAAGGTTTGCTTTGAACCTACCATAGGCACGAAAACTATTTTCTTTGCCCTCCATGAAACACATAGGTGTCATGGGAGAAGTGGAACCTCATTTGGATGCGTTTTGAATCCAGGATGCAAGGTAGGAGCGCGACTTGCTTCGAAACTACCATAGGCACAAAAACTATTTGCTTTGCAATCCATGAAACTCATAAGTGTCATGGGAGCAGTGGAAACTCGTTTGGATGCATTGTAATACCAAGGTGCACGATAGGAGCACAGCTTTCTTCGAAACTACCATAGGCATGAAAACTATTTGTTTTGCACTCAATTAAACTCATAGGTGTCATGGGTGAAGTGGAACCTCATTTGGATGCGTTGTGAAACCAAGATGCAAGATAGGAGCACTACTTGCTTCGAAACTACCATAGGCTCAAAAACTATTTGCTTTGCACTCAATGAAACTCATAGGTGTCATCGGAGAAGTGGAACCTCATTTGGATACGTTGTGAAACCAAGATGCAAGATAGGAGAACAGTTTGCTTTGAACCTACCATAGGCACGAAAACTATTTCCTTGCCCTCCGTGAAACTCATAGGTGTCATGGGAGCAGTGGAAACTCGTTTTGATGCATTGTAATACCAAGATGCACGATAGGAGCACAGCTTTCTTCGAAACTACCATAGGCACGGAAACTATTTGCTTTGCACTCCATGAAACTCATAGGTGTGATGGGAGAAGTGGAACCTCATTTGGATGCGTTGTGAAACCATGATGCAAGATAGGAGCACTCCTTGCTTCGAAACTACCATAGGCTCGAAAACTATTTGCTTTGCACTCAATGAAACTCATAGGTGTCATCGGAGAAGTGGAACCTCAATTGGATATGTTGTGAAACCAAGGTGCAAGATAGGACCACGGTTTGCTTTGAACCTACCATAGGTGCGAAAACTATTTGCTTTGCCCTCCATGAATCTCATAGGTATCATGAGAGAAGTGGAACCTCATTTGGATGCGTTGTGAAACCAAGATGCAAGATAGGAGCACTACTTACTTCGAAACTACCATAGGCTCAAAAACTATTTGCTTTGCACTCAATGAAACTCATAGGTGTCATCGGAGAAGTGGAACCTCATTTGGATACGTTGTGAAACCAAGATGCAAGATAGGAGCACGGTTTGCTTTGAACCTACCATAGGCACGAAAACTATTTGCTTTGCCCTTCATGAAACTCATAGGTGTCATGGGAGAAGTAGAACCTCATTTGGATGCGTTGTGAAACCAAGATGCAAGATAGGAGCACTACTTGTTTCAAAACTACCATAGGCTAGAAAACTATTTGCTTTGCACTCAATGAAACTCATAGGTGTCATCGGAGAAGTGGAACCTCAATTGGATATGTTGTGAAACCAAGGTGCAAGATAGGACCACGGTTTGCTTTGAACCTACCATAGGCACGAAAACTATTTGCTTTGCCCTCCATGAAACTCATAGGTATCATGGGAGAAGTGGAACCTCATTTGGATGCGTTGTGAAACCAAGATGCAAGATAGGAGCACTACTTGCTTCGAAACTACCATAGGCTCAAAAACTATTTGCTTTGCACTCAATGAAACTCATAGGTGTTATCGGAGAAGTGGAACCTCATTTGCATACGTTGTGAAACCAAGATGCAAGATAGGAGAACAGTTTGCTTTGAACCTACCATAGGCACGAAAACTATTATCTTGCCCTCCGTGAAACTCATAGGTGTCATGGGAGCAGTGGAAACTCGTTTGGATGCATTGTAATACCAAGATGCACGATAGGAGCACAGCTTTCTTCGAAACTACCATGGGCACGAAAACTATTGGCTTTGCACTCCATGAAACTCATAGGTGTGATGGGAGAAGTGGAACCTCATTTGGATGCGTTGTGAAACCATGATGCAAGATAGGAGCACTACTTGCTTCGAAACTACCATAGGCTTGAAAACTATTTGCTTTGCACTCAATGGAACTCATAGGTGTCATCGGAGAAGTGGAACCTCAATTGGATATGTTGTGAAACCAAGGTGCAAGATAGGAACACGGTTTGCTTTGAACCTACCATAGGCACGAAAACTATTTGCTTTGCCCTCCATGAAACTCATAGGTATCATGGGTGAAGTGGAACCTCATTTGGATGCGTTGTGAAACCATGATGCAAGATAGGAGCACTACTTGCTTCGAAACTACCATAGGCTCAAAAACTATTTGCTTTGCACTCAATGAAACTCATAGGTGTCATCGGAGAAGTGGAACCTCATTTGGATACGTTGTGAAACCAAGATGCAAGATAGGAGAACAGTTTGCTTTGAACCTACCATAGGCACGAAAACTATTTCCTTGCCCTCCGTGAAACTCATAGGTGTCATGGGAGCAGTGGAAACTCGTTTTGATGCATTGTAATACCAAGATGCACGATAGGAGCACAGCTTTCTTCGAAACTACCATAGGCACGGAAACTATTTGCTTTGCACTCCATGAAACTCATAGGTGTGATGGGAGAAGTGGAACCTCATTTGGATGCGTTGTGAAACCATGATGCAAGATAGGAGCACTCCTTGCTTCGAAACTTCCATAGGCTCGAAAACTATTTGCTTTGCACTCAATGAAACTCATAGGTGTCATCGGAGAAGTGGAACCTCAATTGGATATGTTGTGAAACCAAGGTGCAAGATAGGACCACGGTTTGCTTTGAACCTACCATAGGCGCGAAAACTATTTGCTTTGCCCTCCATGAATCTCATAGGTATCATGAGAGAAGTGGAACCTCATTTGGATGCGTTGTGAAACCAAGATGCAAGATAGGAGCACTACTTACTTCGAAACTACCATAGGCTCAAAAACTATTTGCTTTGCACTCAATGAAACTCATAGGTGTCATCGGAGAAGTGGAACCTCATTTGGATACGTTGTGAAACCAAGATGCAAGATAGGAGCACGGTTTGCTTTGAACCTACCATAGGCACGAAAACTATTTGCTTTGCCCTTCATGAAACTCATAGGTGTGATGGGAGAAGTAGAACCTCATTTGGATGCGTTGTGAAACCAAGATGCAAGATAGGAGCACTACTTGTTTCAAAACTACCATAGGCTAGAAAACTATTTGCTTTGCACTCAATGAAACTCATAGGTGTCATCGGAGAAGTGGAACCTCATTTGGATACGTTATGAAACCAAGATGCAAGATAGGAGAACTGATATGGTAAGGGTTGTCCCGATCTTTCGGTGGAGATGGATAACTTCGATTTGGACTGGAGAGACGTTCACGACCCGACTACAACCATCCAGGGATGATGCGCCTTAGCAATCGATACACCAATTCCAGCGGTCGCACGCGATCTTGCGGAGCACGACCAACCAAACCACTAGGGTTATTCCTGCAAGCAATCGAAGAACCAGCAAGAACAAGAAGAACAAGCACTCAATTGCAAATATGAGATGAAGATTCAGATCTGATACACATGAAGGTGGGGTTCTGAATCGAGTAGAACGGATGGTCTAGTCGACACACGCGTCTACAAGGAAGTAGCAGCGGCTAAACTTACATCAAAAACAAAACCCGATCTGTTTGTGGCGGCTACGGAGGTATATAAGATGGTTGAGGACGACCTGGATGTCGTGGTGGTCGTCCCACAACCCTAGGACGCGCCCCTATTGGGCCCCACTTGATACACAGCCCATTAGGCAATAATTAGGTGACGCAGCACTGCAGACAGAAAAAGTTCTCGTCATTAAATAGATGATTGTGGACGCCTCAGAGTAGATATGGATATGGGGCTAGATTCTTTGGAATGCAGACTTGATATGCTTTCCAAAGATTCCTTGAAAGTCCCAATCGGACTCCGTATGAAGGCGTGGTGACCGTCTCAAGTTGGGACTCTGCTGCAGTCCGAATTCCACACCAAAACGTGTTGGACTTGAACTCTTTCCTTCCTTGGGCTATAAGTGACGTGGTGGCTTGATGGAGGACGTTTGGAATACTTAGATTTGGTCCCCAATCAACTTCATTATCCTTCCATGCTTTCCATATGCAATCAAACACTCCCTTGATCCATGTAAGTAATTCTGCAAACGAGAATGTACACACTTTATGGTGCAGCACCAATTCATCAAATGTATCAATAGTAAGACTCATATAGAATGGTTTCACCTTTGGTTTAGAATTGGTTAACATGGTCATATCCAAGCCTATGATGTCCTCATCATTCTCCCCTTCTTGACAGCAAACCGTCCTCGGTTTGACCAATGTTGGAGCACATGTTCTAGGTAATAGCCAACTTGGCTCCCCTTCTTGAGAGTGATCATTGAGTGATGGCAGCATCAAATGTGTTAGTTTGCTTGCTCTCCTCCGATGTGGTGGGTGCTGGACAATCATTCTTTTCCACTTTAGCTGCGGGTGTAGTTGCTCAAATTGCTCCATGCACTCAATGGTTTTGTTCCCATCCGCCTGCAGAATGTTATGAACAACGAGAGGAAAAACAGGACGCTCTATCTCTAGCTGTGGTGATGAAATTAGAGAAGTATCACACAATTCTTCTTGGTCACAAGGTACAACAAGCAAATCAGGTTGTGACAAAGGCAAATCAGCACTGAGTTTCACTATTTGTTGCTCCTTTTTAACATGTACAGTGGACAATTGCTGGTTACAATGTGTCGCATCATTCTTGCAAGTATTCATCGATAAAAGAATCTGATTTTCAACTTTACAAGCAAGACAAAACAAGCAGGATATATGGTTATATGTTTCACCAATGAGCAAGCATTGAATTTCAGAATTGAGCCCTTTCATGAACCTACTCATTACATCTTCCATGGATTCATCCAAGCCACCAAATATGATACAGATTTTAAAATCATGGTAGTATTGTTTCACAGTCCTGCTGCCCTGTTTCAATTTCTCTAGTTTGGTAAGCAAGTAATGAACATAATATGCATGAATATATACACCTCTAAAATGCATTTTGAAGTCTTTCCAAGTTTGTGGAACAATGTTGCGCCTACAAAGATGTTTCCATTCGTACAAAGCATCCTTAGTTAAAACACTAGAAGCAGCTAAAACCATTTGTTTCTCAGACAAATCATACTCATCAAATTCTTTATCTACCTTCAACTCCCAATTAATGTAGGCATGAGGGTCAAATTTACCAGCAAATGAAGGTAAGTGTTGAATGACATCCAGAATATGAGGGTCTAATGCCATGCTCTCATGAATCTCTTTATTACCTGCCATGATTAGTAGAAAACAAGAAACAAACACAATAACATGTATGCTCCTATCAACTACAAGGATGTGGTGATCATAATTCTCTCACTTTCAACTTGTTCAAACAAGGTCTTACAAGTTCTTACCAAGCCAAACAGGAGGTGGCAGAAACCAACAAGTTGGGAACCCTGGAAAAAGCGTATCGGTGCTGCAGCAACAACACCTATCAAGCTGTAATCGGATATGTGGAGCTGTAGGAGGGCTGAAATCAGTACACAAGGAAGTACTAGCACCACATTAGTCACAAAAGCAAGCTGAGAAATCATTCAACGGTGGTACCGTGCTGGTCCTAGGCTAGACCGTGCTAGAGACGCGAGCCTGGACACAAACGAAGCCACGGTACAATAGGAAACAAGGCACAAGAATAGCAAGAAATTCACTCCCCCTTCTTTTCCTTCTCTTTTCTTTTCTTTCTTTTCTCTTTCTCTTTCTTTCT
Organism: Eremochloa ophiuroides; assembly: GCA_038502445.1. Taxonomy (NCBI): domain Eukaryota; kingdom Viridiplantae; phylum Streptophyta; class Magnoliopsida; order Poales; family Poaceae; genus Eremochloa; species Eremochloa ophiuroides. Next base: position 59,998,486 of record JAHLJS010000002.1, read on the forward strand.
GTTTTTTTCGTTCTTTTACTTTGCACAACCAGAACAAATCAGAATCTTTGCAAATCAGATTTCAGAAAAGCAACTTACAATGTGTTTCTCTTTCTTTTCTGGGAGTAACAAGAATAGAAGTAGCAATGTAGATTTTTCTTTGTGTGCCCAAATCAGATTTTGCCGGTGTTAAAATAAAATAGCAGGGATGGGTATGCGGCAGCAAAGATGCATATGATGGAAATTATTGCAATGGAGATGAATATGATGTAGTGGAGATGTTTATGGTGGTGATGGCAGCAGAGACGTATATGATTGACAGTGACCAAAACGTGACAAGAACTCGAAACTCTAAAAGACTAACCCTAAGACCAGCAACTTGACTCAACCGATGTAAGCCAAACTCAACAAGCCTGAACTAAGTAGTACTAGTAAAAGGCACAAAAGGTCTATGGGATTATGAAAAATTAAATCTACAATTTTTATGGCTTTTTCTGGACTATAGGAAAATAATGTAAACTGAAATCTCTCACCGATAAACCATGCTCTGATTACCAATTGATATGGTAAGGGTTGTCCCGATCTTTCGGTGGAGATGGATAACTTCGATTTGGACTGGAGAGACGTTCACGACCCGACTACAACCATCCAGGGATGATGCGCCTTAGCAATCGATACACCAATTCCAGCGGTCGCACGCGATCTTGCGGAGCACGACCAACCAAACCACTAGGGTTATTCCTGCAAGCAATCGAAGAACCAGCAAGAACAAGAAGAACAAGCACTCAATTGCAAATATGAGATGAAGATTCAGATCTGATACACATGAAGGTGGGGTTCTGAATCGAGTAGAACGGATGGTCTAGTCGACACACGCGTCTACAAGGAAGTAGCAGCGGCTAAACTTACATCAAAAACAAAACCCGATCTGTTTGTGGCGGCTACGGAGGTATATAAGATGGTTGAGGACGACCTGGATGTCGTGGTGGTCGTCCCACAACCCTAGGACGCGCCCCTATTGGGCCCCACTTGATACACAGCCCATTAGGCAATAATTAGGTGACGCAGCACTGCAGACAGAAAAAGTTCTCGTCATTAAATAGATGATTGTGGACGCCTCAGAGTAGATATGGATATGGGGCTAGATTCTTTGGAATGCAGACTTGATATGCTTTCCAAAGATTCCTTGAAAGTCCCAATCGGACTCCGTATGAAGGCGTGGTGACCGTCTCAAGTTGGGACTCTGCTGCAGTCCGAATTCCACACCAAAACGTGTTGGACTTGAACTCTTTCCTTCCTTGGGCTATAAGTGACGTGGTGGCTTGATGGAGGACGTTTGGAATACTTAGATTTGGTCCCCAATCAACTTCATTATCCTTCCATGCTTTCCATATGCAATCAAACACTCCCTTGATCCATGTAAGTAATTCTGCAAACGAGAATGTACACACTTTATGGTGCAGCACCAATTCATCAAATGTATCAAAAGTAAGACTCATATAGAATGGTTTCACCTTTGGTTTAGAATTGGTTAACATGGTCATATCCAAGCCTATGATGTCCTCATCAGCTCCTATCTTGCATCTTGGTTTCACAACGTATCAAAATGAGGTTCCACTTCTCCGATGACACCTATGAGTTTCATTGAGTACAAAGCAAATAGTTTTTGAGCCTATGGTAGTTTCGAAGCAAGTAGTGCTCCTATCTTGCATCTTGGTTTAACAACGCATCCAAATGAGGTTCCAGTTCTCCCATGACACCTATGAGTTTCATGGAGCGCAAAGCAAATAGTTTTCGTGCCTATGGTAGGTTCAAAGCAAACCGTGCTCCTATCTTGCATCTTGATTTCACAACGTATCCAAATGTGGTTCCACTTCTCCGATAACACCTATGAGTTTCATTGAGTGCAAAGCAAATAGTTTTTGAGCCTATGGTAGTTTCGAAGCAGGTAGTGCTCCTATCTTGCATCTTGGTTTCACAACGCATCCAAATGAGGTTCCACTTCTCCCATGACACCCATGAGTTTCATGGAGCGCAAAGCAAATAGTTTTCGTGCCTATGGTAGGTTCAAAGAAAACCGTTCTCCTATCTTGCATCTTGGCTTCACAATGTATCTAAATGAGGATCCACTTGTCCCATGACACCTATGAGTTTCATTGTGTGCAAGCAAATAGTTTTTGAGCCTATGGTAGTTTCGAAGCAAGTAGTGCTCCTATCTTGCATCTTGGTTTCACAACGCATCCAAATGAGGTTCCACTTCTCCCAAGACACCTATGAGTTTCATGGAGCGCAAAGCAAATAGTTTTCGTGCCTATGATAGGTTCAAAGCAAACCGTGCTCCTATCTTGCATCTTGGTTTCACAACGTATCCAAATGAGGTTCCACTTCTCCGATGACACCTATGAGTGTCATTGAGTGCAAAGCAAATAGTTTTTGAGCCTATGGTAGTTTCGAAGCAAGTAGTGCTCCTATCTTGCATTTTGGTTTCACAACGCATCCAAATGAGGTTCCACTTCTCCCATGACCCCTATGAGTTTCATTGAGTGCAAAGCAAATAGTTTTCGTGCCTATGGTAGTTTCGAAGAAAGCTGTGCTCCTATCGTGCGTCTTGGTATTACAATGCATCCAAACGAGTTTCCACTGCTCCCATGACACTTATGAGTTTCATGGAGTGCAAAGCAAATAGTTTTCGTGCCTATGGTAGTTTCCAAGCAAGTTGCGCTCCTATCTTGCATCCTGGATTCACAACGCATCCAAATGAGGTTCCACTTCTCCCATGACACCAATGAGTTTCATGGAAGGCAAAAAAAATAGTTTTCGTGCCTATGGTAGGTTCAAAGCAAACCGTTCTCCTATCTTGCATCTTGGTTTCACAACGTATCCAGATGAGGTTCCACTTCTCCGATGACACCTATGAGTTTCATTGAGTGCAAAGCAAATAGTTGTTGAGCCTATGGTAGTTTTGAAGCAAGTAGTGCTCCTATCTTGCATCTTGGTTTCACAACGCATCCAAATGAGGTTCCACATCTCCCATGACACCTATGAGTTTCATGGAGGGCGAAGAAAATAGTTTTCGTGCCTATGGTAGGTTCAAAGCAAACCATTCTCCTATGTTGCATCTTGGTTTCACAATGTATCCAAATGAGGATCCACTTCTCCGATAACACCTATGAGTTTCATTGAGTGCAAAGCAAATAGTTTTTGAGCCTATGGTAATTTCGAAGCAAGTAGTGCTCCTATCTTGCATCTTGGTTTCACAACGCATCCAAATGAGGTTCCACTTCTCCCATGACACCTATGAGTTTCATGGAGCGCAAAGCAAATAGTTTTCGTGCGTATGGTAGGTTCAAAGCAAACCGTGCTCCTATCTTGCATCTTGGTTTCACAACGTATCCAAATGGGGTTCCACTTCTCCCATGACACTTATGAGTTTCATGGAGGGCAAAGCAAATAGTTTTCGTGCCTATGGTAGGTTCAAAGCAAACCGTGCTCCTATCTTGCATCTTGGTTTCACAACGTATCCAAATGGGGTTCCACTTCTCCCATGACACCTATGAGTTTCATGGAGCGCAAAGCAAATAGTTTTCGTACCTATGGTAGGTTCAAAGCAAACCGTGCTCCTATCTTGCATCTTGGTTTCACAACGTATCAAAATGTGGTTCCACTTCTCCGATGACACCTATGAGTTTCATTGAGTGCAAAGCAAATAGTTTTTGAGCCTATGGTAGTTTCGAAGCAAGTAGTGCTCCTATCTTGCCTCTTGGTTTCACAACGCATCCAAATGAGGTTCCACTTCTGCCATGACACCTATGAGTTTCATTGAGTGCAAAGCAAATAGTTTTCGTGCCAATGGTAGTTTCGAAGAAAGCTGTGCTCCTATCGTGCATCTTGGTATTACAATGCATCCAAACGAGTTTCCACTCCTCCCATGACACTTATGAGTTTCATGGAGTGCAAAGCAAATAGTTTTCGTGCCTATGGTAGTTTCGAAGCAAGTCGCGCTCCTATCTTGCATCCTGGATTCACAACGCCTCCAAATGAGGTTCCACTTCTCCGATGACACCTATGAGTTTCATGGAGGGCAAAGCAAATAGTTTTCGTGCCCATGGTAGGTTCAAAGCAAACCGTTCTCCTATCTTGCATCTTGGTTTCACAACGTATCCAAATGAGGTTCCACTTCTCCGATGACACCTATGAGTTTCATTGAGTGCAAAGCAAATAGTTTTTGAGCCTATGGTAGTTTCGAAGCAAGTAGTGCTCCTATCTTGCATCTTGGTTTCACAACGCATCCAAATGGGGTTCCACTTCTCCCATGACACCTATGAGTTTCATGGAGGGCAAAGCAAATAGTTTTCGTGGCTATGGTAGGTTCAAAGCAAACCGTGCTCCTATCTTGCATCTTGGTTTCACAACATATCCAATTGAGGCTCCACTTCTCCGATGACACCTATGAGTTTCATTGAGTGCAAAGTAAATAGTTTTTGAGCCTATGGTAGTTTCGAAGCAAGTAGTGCTCCTATCTTGCATCTTGGTTTCACAACGCATCCAAATGAGGTTCCACTTCTCCCATGACACCTATGAGTTTCATGGAGCGCAAAGCAAATAGTTAAGTGCCTATGGTAGGTTCAAAGCAAACCGTGCTCCTATCTTGCATCTTGGTTTCACAACGTATCAAAATGAGGTTCCACTTCTCCGATGACACCTATGAGTTTCATTGAGTACAAAGCAAATAGTTTTTGAGCCTATGGTAGTTTCGAAGCAAGTAGTGCGCCTATCTTGCATCTTGGTTTCACAACGCATCCAAATGAGGTTCCACTTCTCCCATGACACCTATGAGTTTCATGGAGGGCAAAGCAAATAGTTTTCGTGCCTATGGTAGGTTCAAAGCAAACCGTGCTCCTATCTTGCATCTTGATTTCACAACGTATCCAAATGTGGTTCCACTTCTCCGATGACACCTATGAGTTTCATTGAGTGCAAAGCAAATAGTTTTTGAGCCTATGGTAGTTTCGAAGCAGGTAGTGCTCCTATCTTGCATCTTGGTTTCACAACGCATCCAAATGAGGTTCCACTTCTCCCATGACACCTATGAGTTTCATGGAGCGCAAAGCAAATAGTTTTCGTGCCTATGGTAGGTTCAAAGAAAACCGTTCTCCTATCTTGCATCTTGGCTTCACAACGTATCCAAATGAGGATCCACTTCTCCCATGACACCTTTGAGTTTCATTGTGTGCAAGCAAATAGTTTTTGAGCCTATGGTAGTTTCGAAGCAAGTAGTGCTCCTATCTTGCATCTTGGTTTCACAACGCATCCAAATGAGGTTCCACTTCTCCCATGACACCTATGAGTTTCATGGAGCGCAAAGCAAATAGTTTAAGTGCCTATGGTAGGTTCAAAGCAAACCGTGCTCCTATCTTGCATCTTGGTTTCACAACGTATCCAAATAAGGTTCCACTTCTCCGATGACACCTATGAGTTTCATTGAGTACAAAGCAAATAGTTTTTGAGCCTATGGTAGTTTCGAAGCAAGTAGTGCTCCTATCTTGCATCTTGGTTTCACAACGCATCCAAATGAGGTTCCACTTCTCCCATGACACCTATGAGTTTCATGGAGCGCAAAGCAAATAGTTTTCGTGCCTATGGTAGGTTCAAAGCAAACCGTGCTCCTATCTTGCATCTTGGTTTCACAGCGTATCCAAATGAGGTTCCACTTCTCCGATGACACCTATGAGTGTCATTGAGTGCAAAGCAAATAGTTTTTGAGCCTATGGTAGTTTCGAAGCAAGTAGTGCTCCTATCTTGCATCTTGGATTCACAACGCATCCAAATGAGGTTCCACTTCTCCCATGACACCTATGAGTTTCATTGAGTGCAAAGCAAATAGTTTTCATGCCTATGGTAGTTTCGAAGAAAGCTGTGCTCCTATCGTGCGTCTTGGTATTACAATGCATCCAAACGAGTTTCCACTGCTCCCATGACACTTGTGAGTTTCATGGAGTGCAAAGCAAATAGTTTTCGTGCCTATGGTAGTTTCGAAGCAAGTCGTGCTCCTATCTTGCATCCTGGATTCACAACGCATCCAAATGATGTTCCACTTCTCCCATGACACCAATGAGTTTCATGGAAGGCAAAAAATATAGTTTTCGCGCCTATGGTAGGTTCAAAGCAAACCGTTCTCCTATCTTGCATCTTGGTTTCACAACGTATCCAGATGAGGTTCCACTTCTCCGATGACACCTATGAGTTTCATTGAGTGCAAAGCAAATAGTTGTTGAGCCTATGGTAGTTTTGAAGCAAGTAGTGCTCCCATCTTGCATCTTGGTTTTACAACGCATCCAAATGAGGTTCCACTTCTCCCATGACACCTATGAGTTTCATGGAGGGCAAAGAAAATAGTTTTCGTGCCTATGGTAGTTTCGAAGCAAGTCGCGCTCCTATCTTGCATCCTGGATTCACAACGCCTCCAAATGAGGTTCCACTTCTCCGATGACACCTATGAGTTTCATGGAGGGCAAAGCAAATAGTTTTCGTGCCTATGGTAGGTTCAAAGCAAACCGTTCTCCTATCTTGCATCATGGTTTCACAACGTATCCAAATGAGGTTCCACTTCTCCGATGACACCTATGAGTTTCATTGAGTGCAAAGCAAATAGTTTTTGAGCCTATGGTAGTTTCGAAGCAAGTAGTGCTCCTATCTTGCATCTTGGTTTCACAACGCATCCAAATGGGGTTCCACTCCTCCCATGACACCTATGAGTTTCATGGAGGGCAAAGCAAATAGTTTTCGTGCCTATGGTAGGTTCAAAGCAAACCGTGCTCCTATCTTGCATCTTGGTTTCACAACATATCCAATTGAGGCTCCACTTCTCCGATGACACCTATGAGTTTCATTGAGTGCAAAGTAAATAGTTTTTGAGCCTATGGTAGTTTCGAAGCAAGTAGTGCTCCTATCTTGCATCTTGGTTTCACAACGCATCCAAATGAGGTTCCACTTCTCCCATGACACCTATGAGTTTCATGGAGCGCAAAGCAAATAATTTAAGTGCCTATGGTAGGTTCAAAGCAAACCGTGCTCCTATCTTGCATCTTGGTTTCACAACGTATCAAAATGAGGTTCCACTTCTCCGATGACACCTATGAGTTTCATTGAGTACAAAGCAAATAGTTTTTGAGCCTATGGTAGTTTCGAAGCAAGTAGTGCTCCTATCTTGCATCTTGGTTTAACAACGCATCCAAATGAGGTTCCAGTTCTCCCATGACACCTATGAGTTTCATGGAGCGCAAAGCAAATAGTTTTCGTGCCTATGGTAGGTTCAAAGCAAACCGTGCTCCTATCTTGCATCTTGATTTCACAACGTATCCAAATGTGGTTCCACTTCTCCGATGACACCTATGAGTTTCATTGAGTGCAAAGCAAATAGTTTTTGAGCCTATGGTAGTTTCGAAGCAGGTAGTGCTCCTATCTTGCATCTTGGTTTCACAACGCATCCAAATGAGGTTCCACTTCTCCCATGACACCCATGAGTTTCATGGAGCGCAAAGCAAATAGTTTTCGTGCCTATGGTAGGTTCAAAGAAAACCGTTCTCCTATCTTGCATCTTGGCTTCACAATGTATCTAAATGAGGATCCACTTCTCCCATGACACCTATGAGTTTCATTGTGTGCAAGCAAATAGTTTTTGAGCCTATGGTAGTTTCGAAGCAAGTAGTGCTCCTATCTTGCATCTTGGTTTCACAACGCATCCAAATGAGGTCCCACTTCTCCCAAGACACCTATGAGTTTCATGGAGCGCAAAGCAAATAGTTTTCGTGCCTATGGTAGGTTCAAAGCAAACCGTGCTCCTATCTTGCATCTTGGTTTCACAACGTATCCAAATGAGGTTCCACTTCTCCGATGACACCTATGAGTGTCATTGAGTGCAAAGCAAATAGTTTTTGAGCCTATGGTAGTTTCGAAGCAAGTAGTGCTCCTATCTTGCATTTTGGTTTCACAACGCATCCAAATGAGGTTCCACTTCTCCCATGACATCTATGAGTTTCATTGAGTGCAAAGCAAATAGTTTTCGTGCCTATGGTAGTTTCGAAGAAAGCTGTGCTCCTATCGTGCGTCTTGGTATTACAATGCATCCAAACGAGTTTCCACTGCTCCCATGACACTTATGAGTTTCATGGAGTGCAAAGCAAATAGTTTTCGTGCCTATGGTAGTTTCCAAGCAAGTCGCGCTCCTATCTTGCATCCTGGATTCACAACGCATCCAAATGAGGTTCCACTTCTCCCATGACACCAATGAGTTTCATGGAAGGCAAAAAAAATAGTTTTCGTGCCTATGGTAGGTTCAAAGCAAACCGTTCTCCTATCTTGCATCTTGGTTTCACAACGTATCCAGATGAGGTTCCACTTCTCCGATGACACCTATGAGTTTCATTGAGTGCAAAGCAAATAGTTGTTGAGCCTATGGTAGTTTTGAAGCAAGTAGGGCTCCTATCTTGCATCTTGGTTTCACAACGCATCCAAATGAGGTTCCACATCTCCCATGACACCTATGAGTTTCATGGAGGGCGAAGAAAATAGTTTTCGTGCCTATGGTAGGTTCAAAGCAAACCGTTCTCCTATGTTGCATCTTGGTTTCACAATGTATCCAAATGAGGATCCACTTCTCCGATAACACCTATGAGTTTCATTGAGTGCAAAGCAAATAGTTTTTGAGCCTATGGTAATTTCGAAGCAAGTAGTGCTCCTATCTTGCATCTTGGTTTCACAACGCATCCAAATGAGGTTCCACTTCTCCCATGACACCTATGAGTTTCATGGAGCGCAAAGCAAATAGTTTTCGTGCCTATGGTAGGTTCAAAGCAAACCGTGCTCCTATCTTGCATCTTGGTTTCACAACGTATCCAAATGGGGTTCCACTTCTCCCATGACACTTATGAGTTTCATGGAGGGCAAAGCAAATAGTTTTCGTGCCTATGGTAGGTTCAAAGCAAACCGTGCTCCTATCTTGCATCTTGGTTTCACAACGTATCCAAATGGGGTTCCACTTCTCCCATGACACCTATGAGTTTCATGGAGCGCAAAGCAAATAGTTTTCGTACCTATGGTAGGTTCAAAGCAAACCGTGCTCCTATCTTGCATCTTGGTTTCACAACGTATCAAAATGTGGTTCCACTTCTCCGATGACACCTATGAGTTTCATTGAGTGCAAAGCAAATAGTTTTTGAGCCTATGGTAGTTTCGAAGCAAGTAGTGCTCCTATCTTGCCTCTTGGTTTCACAACGCATCCAAATGAGGTTCCACTTCTCCCATGACACCTATGAGTTTCGTTGAGTGCAAAGCAAATAGTTTTCGTGCCAATGGTAGTTTCGAAGAAAGCTGTGCTCCTATCGTGCATCTTGGTATTACAATGCATCCAAACGAGTTTCCACTCCTCCCATGACACTTATGAGTTTCATGGAGTGCAAAGCAAATAGTTTTCGTGCCTATGGTAGTTTCGAAGCAAGTCGCGCTCCTATCTTGCATCCTGGATTCACAACGCCTCCAAATGAGGTTCCACTTCTCCGATGACACCTATGAGTTTCATGGAGGGCAAAGCAAATAGTTTTCGTGCCTATGGTAGGTTCAAAGCAAACCGTTCTCCTATCTTGCATCTTGGTTTCACAACGTATCCAAATGAGGTTCCACTTCTCCGATGACACCTATGAGTTTCATTGAGTGCAAAGCAAATAGTTTTTGAGCCTATGGTAGTTTCGAAGCAAGTAGTGCTCCTATCTTGCATCTTGGTTTCACAACGCATCCAAATGGGGTTCCACTTCTCCCATGACACCTATGAGTTTCATGGAGGGCAAAGCAAATAGTTTTCGTGCCTATGGTAGGTTCAAAGCAAACCGTGCTCCTATCTTGCATCTTGGTTTCACAACATATCCAATTGAGGCTCCACTTCTCCGATGAGTTTCATTGAGTGCAAAGTAAATAGTTTTTGAGCCTATGGTAGTTTCGAAGCAAGTAGTGCTCCTATCTTGCATCTTGGTTTCACAACGCATCCAAATGAGGTTCCACTTCTCCCATGACACCTATGAGTTTCATGGAGCGCAAAGCAAATAATTTAAGTGCCTATGGTAGGTTCAAAGCAAACCGTGCTCCTATCTTGCATCTTGGTTTCACAACGTATCAAAATGAGGTTCCACTTCTCCGGTGACACCTATGAGTTTCATTGAGTACAAAGCAAATAGTTTTTGAGCCTATGGTAGTTTCGAAGCAAGTAGTGCTCCTATCTTGCATCTTGGTTTAACAACGCATCCAAATGAGGTTCCAGTTCTCCCATGACACCTATGAGTTTCATGGAGCGCAAAGCAAATAGTTTTCGTGCCTATGGTAGGTTCAAAGCAAACCGTGCTCCTATCTTGCATCTTGATTTCACAACGTATCCAAATGTGGTTCCACTTCTCCGATGACACATATGAGTTTCATTGAGTGCAAAGCAAATAGTTTTTGAGCCTATGGTAGTTTCGAAGCAGGTAGTGCTCCTATCCTGCATCTTGGTTTCACAACGCATCCAAATAAGGTTCCACTTCTCCCATGACACCCATGAGTTTCATGGAGCGCAAAGCAAATAGTTTTCGTGCCTATGGTAGGTTCAAAGAAAACCGTTCTCCTATCTTGCATCTTGGCTTCACAATGTATCTAAATGAGGATCCACTTCTCCCATGACACCTATGAGTTTCATTGTGTGCAAGCAAATAGTTTTTGAGCCTATGGTAGTTTCGAAGCAAGTAGTGCTCCTATCTTGCATCTTGGTTTCACAACGCATCCAAATGAGGTTCCACTTCTCCCAAGACACCTATGAGTTTCATGGAGCGCAAAGCAAATAGTTTTCGTGCCTATGGTAGGTTCAAAGCAAACCGTGCTCCTATCTTGCATCTTGGTTTCACAACGTATCCAAATGAGGTTCCACTTCTCCGATGACACCTATGAGTGTCATTGAGTGCAAAGCAAATAGTTTTTGAGCCTATGGTAGTTTCGAAGCAAGTAGTGCTCCTATCTTGCATTTTGGTTTCACAACACATCCAAATGAGGTTCCACTTCTCCCATGACACCTATGAGTTTCATTGAGTGCAAAGCAAATAGTTTTCGTGCCTATGGTAGTTTCGAAGAAAGCTGTGCTCCTATCGTGCGTCTTGGTATTACAATGCATCCAAACGAGTTTCCACTGCTCCCATGACACTTATGAGTTTCATGGAGTGCAAAGCAAATAGTTTTCGTGCCTATGGTAGTTTCCAAGCAAGTCGCGCTCCTATCTTGCATCCTGGATTCACAACGCATCCAAATGAGGTTCCACTTCTCCCATGACACCAATGAGTTTCATGGAAGGCAAAAAAAATAGTTTTCGTGCCTATGGTAGGTTCAAAGCAAACCGTTCTCCTATCTTGCATCTTGGTTTCACAACGTATCCAGATGAGGTTCCACTTCTCCGATGACACCTATGAGTTTCATTGAGTGCAAAGCAAATAGTTTTTGAGCCTATGGTAGTTTCGAAGCAAGTAGTGCTCCTATCTTGCATCTTGGTTTCACAACGCATCCAAATGAGGTTCCACTTCTCCCATGACACCTATGAGTTTCATGGAGCGCAAAGCAAATAGTTTTCGTGCCTATGGTAGGTTCAAAGCAAACCGTGCTCCTATCTTGCATCTTGGTTTCACAACGTATCCAAATGGGGTTCCACTTCTCCCATGACACTTATGAGTTTCATGGAGGGCAAAGCAAATAGTTTTCGTGCCTATGGTAGGTTCAAAGCAAACCGTGCTCCTATCTTGCATCTTGGTTTCACAACGTATCCAAATGGGGTTCCACTTCTCCCATGACACCTATGAGTTTCATGGAGCGCAAAGCAAATAGTTTTCGTACCTATGGTAGGTTCAAAGCAAACCGTGCTCCTATCTTGCATCTTGGTTTCACAACGTATCAAAATGTGGTTCCACTTCTCCGATGACACCTATGAGTTTCATTGAGTGCAAAGCAAATAGTTTTTGAGCCTATGGTAGTTTCGAAGCAAGTAGTGCTCCTATCTTGCCTCTTGGTTTCACAACGCATCCAAATGAGGTTCCACTTCTCCCATGACACCAATGAGTTTCATTGAGTGCAAAGCAAATAGTTTTCGTGCCAATGGTAGTTTCGAAGAAAGCTGTGCTCCTATCGTGCATCTTGGTATTACAATGCATCCAAACGAGTTTCCACTCCTCCCATGACACTTATGAGTTTCATGGAGTGCAAAGCAAATAGTTTTCGTGCCTATGGTAGTTTCGAAGCAAGTCGCGCTCCTATCTTGCATCCTGGATTCACAACGCCTCCAAATGAGGTTCCACTTCTCCGATGACACCTATGAGTTTCATGGAGGGCAAAGCAAATAGTTTTCGTGCCTATGGTAGGTTCAAAGCAAACCGTTCTCCTATCTTGCATCTTGGTTTCACAACGTATCCAAATGAGGTTCCACTTCTCCGATGACACCTATGAGTTTCATTGAGTGCAAAGCAAATAGTTTTTGAGCCTATGGTAGTTTCGAAGCAAGTAGTGCTCCTATCTTGCATCTTGGTTTCACAACGCATCCAAATGGGGTTCCACTTCTCCCATGACACCTATGAGTTTCATGGAGGGCAAAGCAAATAGTTTTCGTGCCTATGGTAGGTTCAAAGCAAACCGTGCTCCTATCTTGCATCTTGGTTTCACAACATATCCAATTGAGGCTCCACTTCTCCGATGACACCTATGAGTTTCATTGAGTGCAAAGTAAATAGTTTTTGAGCCTATGGTAGTTTCGAAGCAAGTAGTGCTCCTATCTTGCATCTTGGTTTCACAACGCATCCAAATGAGGTTCCACTTCTCCCATGACACCTATGAGTTTCATGGAGCGCAAAGCAAATAGTTTAAGTGCCTATGGTAGGTTCAAAGCAAACCGTGCTCCTATCTTGCATCTTGGTTTCACAACGTATCAAAATGAGGTTCCACTTCTCCGATGACACCTATGAGTTTCATTGAGTACAAAGCAAATAGTTTTTGAGCCTATGGTAGTTTCGAAGCAAGTAGTGCTCCTATCTTGCATCTTGGTTTCACAACGCATCCAAATGAGGTTCCAGTTCTCCCATGACACCTATGAGTTTCATGGAGCGCAAAGCAAATAGTTTTCGTGCCTATGGTAGGTTCAAAGCAAACCGTGCTCCTATCTTGCATCTTGATTTCACAACGTATCCAAATGTGGTTCCACTTCTCCGATGACACCTATGAGTTTCATTGAGTGCAAAGCAAATAGTTTTTGAGCCTATGGTAGTTTCGAAGCAGGTAGTGCTCCTATCTTGCATCTTGGTTTCACAACGCATCCAAATGAGGTTCCACTTCTCCCATGACACCTATGAGTTTCATGGAGCGCAAAGCAAATAGTTTTCGTGCCTATGGTAGGTTCAAAGAAAACCGTTCTCCTATCTTGCATCTTGGCTTCACAATGTATCCAAATGAGGATCCACTTCTCCCATGACACCTTTGAGTTTCATTGTGTGCAAGCAAATAGGTTTTGAGCCTATGGTAGTTTCGAAGCAAGTAGTGCTCCTATCTTGCATCTTGGTTTCACAACGCATCCAAATGAGGTTCCACTTCTCCCATGACACCTATGAGTTTCATGGAGCGCAAAGCAAATAGTTTAAGTGCCTATGGTAGGTTCAAAGCAAACCGTGCTCCTATCTTGCATCTTGGTTTCACAACGTATCCAAATAAGGTTCCACTTCTCCGATGACACCTATGAGTTTCATTGAGTACAAAGCAAATAGTTTTTGAGCCTATGGTAGTTTCGAAGCAAGTAGTGCTCCTATCTTGCATCTTGGTTTCACAACGCATCCAAATGAGGTTCCACTTCTCCCATGACACCTATGAGTTTCATTGAGTGCAAAGCAAATAGTTTTCGTGCCTATGGTAGTTTCGAAGAAAGCTGTGCTCCTATCGTGCATCCTGGATTCACAACGCATCCAAATGATGTTCCACTTCTCCCATGACACCAATGAGTTTCATGGAAGGCAAATAATATAGTTTTCGCGCCTATGGTAGGTTCAAAGCAAACCGTTCTCCTATCTTGCATCTTGGTTTCACAACGTATCCAGATGAGGTTCCACTTCTCCGATGACACCTATGAGTTTCATTGAGTGCAAAGCAAATAGTTGTTGAGCCTATGGTAGTTTTGAAGCAAGTAGTGCTCCCATCTTGCATCTTGGTTTTACAACGCATCCAAATGAGGTTCCACTTCTCCCATGACACCTATGAGTTTCATGGAGGGCAAAGAAAATAGTTTTCGTGCCTATGGTAGGTTCAAAGCAAACCGTTCTCCTATGTTGCATCTTGGTTTCACAAAGTATCCAAATGAGGATCCACTTCTCCGATAACACCTATGAGTTTCATTGAGTGCAAAGCAAATAGTTTTTGAGCCTATGGTTGTTTCGAAGCAAGTAGTGCTCCTATCTTGCATCTTGGTTTCACAACGCATCCAAATGAGGTTCCACTTCTCCCATGACACCTATGAGTTTCATGGAGCGCAAAGCAAATAGTTTTCGTGCCTATGGTAGGTTCAAAGCAAACCGTGCTCCTATCTTGCATCTTGGTTTCACAACGTATTAAAATGAGGTTCCACTTCTCCGATGACACCTATGAGTGTCATTGAGTGCAAAGCAAATAGTTTTTGAGCCTATGGTAGTTTCGAAGCAAGTAGTGCTCCTATCTTGCATTTTGGTTTCACAACGCATCCAAATGAGGTTCCACTTCTCCCATGACACCTATGAGTTTAATGGAGCGCATAGCAAATAGTTTTCGTGCCTATGGTAGGTTCAAAGCAAACCGTGCTCCTATCTTGCATCTTGGTTTCACAACGTATCGAAATGGGGTTCCACTTCTCCCATGACACCTATGAATTTCATGGCGGGCAAAGCAAATAGTTTTCGTGCCTATGGTAGGTTCATAGTAAACCATGCTCCTATCTTGCATCTTGGTTTCACAACATATCCAATTGAGGCTCCACTTCTCCGATGACACCTATGAGTTTCATTGAGTGCAAAGCAAATAGTTTTTGAGCCTATGGTAGTTTCGAAGCAAGTAGAGCTCCTATCTTGCATCTTGGTTTCACAACGCATCCAAATGGGGTTCCACTTCTCCCAGGACACCTATGAGTTTCATGGAGGGCAAAGCAAATAGTTTTCGTGCCTATGGTTGGTTCAAAGCAAACCGTGCTCCTATCTTGCATCTTGGTTTCACAACGTATCCAAATGAGGTTCCACTTCTCCGATGACACCTATGAGTGTCATTGTGTGCAAAGCAAATAGTTTTTGAGCCTATGGTAGTTTCGAAGGAAGTAGTGCTCCTATCTTGCATCTTGGTTTCACAACGCATCCAAATGAGGTTCCACTTCTCCCATGACACCTATGAGTTTCATTGAGTGCAAAGCAAATAGTTTTCGTGCCTATGGTAGTTTCGAAGAAAGCTGTGCTCCTATCGTGCGTCTTGGTATTACAATGCATGCAAACGAGTTTCCACTGCTCCCATGACACTTATGAGTTTCATGGAGTGCAAAGAAAATAGTTTTCGTTCCTATGGTAGTTTCGAAGCAAGTCGCGCTCCTATCTTGCATCATGGATTCACAACGCATCCAAATGAGGTTCCACTTCTCCCATGACACCAATGAGTTTCATGGAAGGCAAAAAAAATAGTTTTCGTGCCTATGGTAGGTTCAAAGCAAACCGTTCTCCTATCTTGCATCTTGGTTTCACAACGTATCCAGATGAGGTTCCACTTCTCCGATGACACCTATGAGTTTCATTGAGTGCAAAGCAAATAGTTGTTGAGCCTATGGTAGTTTTGAAGCAAGTAGTGCTCCTATCTTGCATCTTGGTTTCACAACGCATCCAAATGAGGTTCCACTTCTCCCATGACACCTATGAGTTTCATGGAGGGCAAAGAAAATAGTTTTCGTGCCTATGGTAGGTTCAAAGCAAACCGTTCTCCTATGTTGCATCTTGGTTTCACAATGTATCCAAATGAGGATCCACTTCTCCGATAACACCTATGAGTTTCATTGAGTGCAAAGCAAATAGTTTTTGAGCCTATGGTAATTTCGAAGCAAGTAGTGCTCCTATCTTGCATCTTGGTTTCACAACGCATCCAAATGAGGTTCCACTTCTCCCATGACACCTATGAGTTTCATGGAGCGCAAAGCAAATAGTTGTCGTGCCTATGGTAGGTTCAAAGCAAACCGTGCTCCTATCTTGCATCTTGGTTTCACAACGTATCCAAATGTGGTTCCACTTCTCCGATGACACCTATGAGTTTCATTGAGTGCAAAGCAAATAGTTTTTGAGCCTATGGTAGTTTCGAAGGAAGTAGTGCTCCTATCTTGCATCTTGGTTTCACAACGCATCCAAATGAGGTTCCACATCTCCCATGACACCTATGAGTTTCATGGAGGGCGAAGAAAATAGTTTTCGTGCCTATGGTAGGTTCAAAGCAAACCGTTCTCCTATGTTGCATCTTGGTTTCACAATGTATCCAAATGAGGATCCACTTCTCCGATAACACCTATGAGTTTCATTGAGTGCAAAGCAAATAGTTTTTGAGCCTATGGTAATTTCGAAGCAAGTAGTGCTCCTATTTTGCATCTTGGTTTCACAACGCATCCAAATGAGGTTCCACTTCTCCCATGACACCTATGAGTTTCATGGAGCGCAAAGCAAATAGTTTTCGTGCCTATGGTAGGTTCAAAGCAAACCGTGCTCCTATCTTGCATCTTGGTTTCACAACGTATCCAAATGGGGTTCCACTTCTCCCATGACACTTATGAGTTTCATGGAGGGCAAAGCAAATAGTTTTCGTGCCTATGGTAGGTTCAAAGCAAACCGTGCTCCTATCTTGCATCTTGGTTTCACAACGTATCCAAATGGGGTTCCACTTCTCCCATGACACCTATGAGTTTCATGGAGCGCAAAGCAAATAGTTTTCGTACCTATGGTAGGTTCAAAGCAAACCGTGCTCGTATCTTGCATCTTGGTTTCACAACGTATCAAAATGTGGTTCCACTTCTCCGATGACACCTATGAGTTTCATTGAGTGCAAAGCAAATAGTTTTTGAGCCTATGGTAGTTTCGAAGCAAGTAGTGCTCCTATCTTGCCTCTTGGTTTCACAACGCGTCCAAATGAGGTTCCACTTCTCCCATGACACCTATGAGTTTCATTGAGTGCAAAGCAAATAGTTTTCGTGCCTATGGTAGTTTCGAAGAAAGCTGTGCTCCTATCGTGCATCTTGGTATTACAATGCATCCAAACGAGTTTCCACTCCTCCCATGACACTTATGAGTTTCATGGAGTGCAAAGCAAATAGTTTTCGTGCCTATGGTAGTTTCGAAGCAAGTCGCGCTCCTATCTTGCATCCTGGATTCACAACGCCTCCAAATGAGGTTCCACTTCTCCGATGACACCTATGAGTTTCATGGAGGGCAAAGCAAATAGTTTTCGTGCCTATGGTAGGTTCAAAGCAAACCGTTCTCCTATCTTGCATCTTGGTTTCACAACGTATCCAAATGAGGTTCCACTTCTCCGATGACACCTATGAGTTTCATTGAGTGCAAAGCAAATAGTTTTTGAGCCTATGGTAGTTTCGAAGCAAGTAGTGCTCCTATCTTGCATCTTGGTTTCACAACGCATCCAAATGGGGTTCCACTTCTCCCATGACACCTATGAGTTTCATGGAGGGCAAAGCAAATAGTTTTCGTGCCTATGGTAGGTTCAAAGCAAACCGTGCTCCTATCTTGCATCTTGGTTTCACAACATATCCAATTGAGGCTCCACTTCTCCGATGACACCTATGAGTTTCATTGAGTGCAAAGTAAATAGTTTTTGAGCCTATGGTAGTTTCGAAGCAAGTAGTGCTCCTATCTTGCATCTTGGTTTCACAACGCATCCAAATGAGGTTCCACTTCTCCCATGACACCTAGGAGTTTCATGGAGCGCAAAGCAAATAGTTTAAGTGCCTATGGTAGGTTCAAAGCAAACCGTGCTCCTATCTTGCATCTTGGTTTCACAACGTATCAAAATGAGGTTCCACTTCTCCGATGACACCTATGAGTTTCATTGAGTACAAAGCAAATAGTTTTTGAGCCTATGGTAGTTTCGAAGCAAGTAGTGGTCCTATCTTGCATCTTGGTTTCACAACGCATCCAAATGAGGTTCCAGTACTCCCATGACACCTATGAGTTTCATGGAGCGCAAAGCAAATAGTTTCCGTGCCTATGGTAGGTTCAAAGCAAACCTTGCTCCTATCTTGCATCTTGATTTCACAACGTATCCAAATGTGGTTCCACTTCTCCGATGACACCTATGAGTTTCATTGATTGCAAAGCAAATAGTTTTTGAGCCTATGGTAGTTTCGAAGCAGGTAGTGCTCCTATCTTGCATCTTGGTTTCACAACGCATCCAAATGAGGTTCCACTTCTCCCATGACACCTATGAGTTTCATGGAGCGCAAAGCAAATAGTTTTCGTGCCTATGGTAGGTTCAAAGAAAACCGTTCTCCTATCTTGCATCTTGGCTTCACAATGTATCCAAATGAGGATCCACTTCTCCCATGACACCTATGAGTTTCATTGTGTGCA